>JAJJJQ010000013.1:0-600000 GCA_021014315.1 Aureobasidium mangrovei | reverse complement strand
CGACCCGACGGGCGGAGGCAATGGCTTCCTCGGAGGATTGGCAGTCGGACTCGTCAGAACAGGAGATGTCGTCGAGGCGGCCAGATGGGGCAATGTGGCAGCCAGCTTCATGATTGAACAAGTGGGCGTTCCGGTGCTGCAGTCAGCGGGAGAAAGGGAAAGTTGGAACGGAGTGGTGGTGTCAGAGCGAATGCGCGAGTACAAAGAGAGAAGCGAAGGAGAAACAGCAGTCAGACAGTAGTGGTATTGCGTCAAGCTCTTTCGAGTTACAAAATGAAGGCCCCCAAACTCCAGTTCTTCCGGTATCCACAGCGGCTACTCGTCCTTGAGCGAGTTCTCGTGTTGGCGGATTTGACGGCTCCAGCTGCGGACGAGGTTAGTAGGGTGCGGGGAGTGGGATCGAAGGCGGGCGTGTAATACTATCTGCTTGGGAAGAAGCGGCCCTGCTCGGGCATCTTGTAGCGGTGCTCGCGGTCGGCGCTCAGGCTGAAAAAGACGGCGGCAACGGCAATGACCGAGGCGCCCATGACGGCCGTGTTGGCCTTCCAATTCTTGGGTTGCGAGTACCAGCCACCGGCGGGCGACCAGACGTGCTTGGGGTAGCTGCCACATGTCAGAGAAGACGGGAAGGGGTATGCGCAATGAGAGGGAAGAAAGCGAGGGCAATTGAGCGGTAGTGGAGGGTCGGTGGTAGGTGGTGACGGAGGTGTATAGCGGGTGGGCGGGCTGGTGGTCGGTGCCTGGCGATTGAGGGGGGAGCAACGTACGGGATCTTTCCACCACCGCCCATTTTGAGATGCGAGTGGGAATGAGTTGCGAGAGGGGGAGGAGGAGGAGGGGGTACGGCGAGAGCGATGGTGGTGAATGGGCAGCTGCTCTTGTTGGTGCTGAGCGTCGGCCAAGGCCAAGGCAGGAGGACGCCAAGACAGAGAGGACGCCAAGACAGAGATGACGCCAAGACAGGGTGGTCGAGTGCGGTCACTGCGGCGCGGGTGCGGCTGCTTCGCTGATGCTGGCAAAAATCTTGCCCTCGCATGCGTGCAGTCGACGAGCAATTGCATCGCACCCACCATGAAGCGCATTGCCAGCCACCAGATGCGCCGCTGCCGCCTGCTGCCGTCGCCGAATGCCCGTCTGCCGGCGCCCCTCGCTCCGCTACCCCGCCGCTCCTTCGCCGTGCTGTCCCGCTCCCGCCTCGCCCAACATGCCCCCGTGACAGCTGCCGCCGCCGCCGTCCCGGAGCCCGTCCCCAGCACGCCCGTCCCCAGCACGCACACCTCGTATGCTGCCGGCGGCAAACCCTCGCCCAAGCTCAACGCCCTGCACGCCCGTCTCTCCCTCCCGCCGCGCTTCCCGACAAAGTCCCTGGCCCGCTGTCTTGTCCACCCCTCGGCCGACCCTAGACCCACCCACAACAACGCCTCTCTCGCTCTGATCGGCCAGGACATTGTTGCCTACTACACTGCTGAATGGCTCCTCTGCAACTACCCCCGTCTGCCCATGCAGGTCCTGTTCGCCGCCCAGTACGCCTACTCTGGCCCCCGTACCCTTTCCGCAATGCGCGACGAATGGGGTGTCGAGTCTGTCGCCGCACCTGGCCCAGAAGTCGATGCCGGTCTCTTGCAGTTCACCCGTGTCCAGGCCGGCAATGCCATGGCCGAGAGTGGCATGACTCGTGTCAAGAACGCCCAAGCCATCCACGACAAGAAGGCCGCCTCCGGCCGTCCCAACGACCAATGGAACTACCGCCGTGGCACTTCCTCTCGCATCGTCTACGACAACCAGTTCGGTGACTTGCAACAAAACGCCGACGAGCCCGCCCTCGTCAAGCCGTACGACCTGGCCGCCCCTGTCACTACCGAAGAAGCGTCGGCAGCCTTCATCAACGCCGTTTTCGGTGCTCTCTACTTGCACGCTGGCGCACAAGCTACCCACGCCTTCCATAAAGCCCACATTCTGTCGCGTCACGTCCCTCTACACACCCTCTTCTCCTTTACTCACCCCACCCGCGACCTGTCGCGCCTCTGCGCCCGCGAGGGCTTCGAGCCGCCGGTCGCCCGTCTGCTGTCCGAAACCGGTCGTCACTCGCGCAGCCCCGTTTTCGTTGTCGGCGTCTACAGCGGCAAAGACAAGCTGGGCGAGGCCGCCGGCTCCAGCTTGGACGAGGCTCGCGTGCGTGCTACCGCCGCCGCCCTCCGTTCATGGTACCTCTACTCGCCTCCACGCGACCACATCGTCCTGCCTAGCGAGTCCGCCACCGCTCAATGGCGACCCCAGATGGTTGACATCGGCGAGATTGTCACTTGAGCTGTAACGTCATGTAAATTCTTTGTACGATTAGTTCCTTTCGCGCCTGCAGGCGCAAGCCAGGCCGACGATACCGCTCCGTCCAGGGCAGCCGTTCCGTCAGCTTACAAGCATCTCTGCATTGTATCTGTGGTGCCGCAAAAAAAGAGCGGGGAGACTTGGCTTCTCCCCATTGTTGTATTCTCTGCATACGGAAAGGCGTCAAGGAACGGTGGGCTGTCATTATTACCAGGAGTATATATCAATTCTCCCTCAAAGATCCCGAGGGTCTCAGTGTGTAAATATCCATTTTCTTCACAATTTGCACTCTGTTGTATCGTGCACTTTCGGTTTTCTTGTTCTTCCCTAGCTTCTCACACTACAACAGGAGGCTAAAATTTGTCGTCTATCGGCGAGCTACACATCACAGCAGAGGACAGCACCAAGACGACTTCCTTTCGAGGACTACGCACGAGTTCGAATGGGGGGAATACATTTTGCAAGTACATCTCAACAAAACCCCCCTGAACGAGATCGTAATCATGTCGACCTATTGTCGCGCATTTTATCAGCCGCAGAGGCTGTGACGACACGAGCAGAGGACGGTTGTGGACCAACCCTAGGTGCAGAGCCACTGCCAAGGTAGAACAAATGTTCACTAGGGGGTCGACAGGTAAGCCCGCGAGCACCACGTCTGGCAGACAACACTCACCCCCTGAGGGCGCCAAACGTGGCAATGGTTTCCATCCTCATTCCACCTTCCCTCCTCTTCTGCTGCTTCTCTGCCGGTGTCGGATGTTCTTCTTCCCTGGCCTTGTCTTTTGTGTAGGCACCTTCTGAAGGTGTGCCCGAGGAGAAGGGGGATGGCTTGGCCTTGCGCAGTAGCTTGGCCAGCGACGAGGTCGATGATGTCGTGTTGATCGAGGCCGTATCTGAGGATGCCGAGGGATTTGTGAGGCGAGTGAATGGGTTTGAAGGCATCTTGGACCGGACGTTTGTGGTCTTCTTGGAAAGAGAGTGATGTTTCGTGTTATCGGCTTCGATGGGGATGGGTACGATTTGTGCCGCTGCTGGGTTCGAGTGATGGGGATATGTATTTCTGGAATCAGGCTCCAGGTATCGAGTACACAATAACGAATGAGCTCGACAAAGGATACATGCTAGGCGCCAACCATCCTCGAGCAATTTATACAGCTTTACAACCACAGCAAGCTCTCCTGACTCATACAGTGTGGCCCTTACAAAACCAGGCAATTACATTGCCCACAATGCAGCCACCGCGCCCTTGTTTTGACACCACTGGGGCTTAGGTCAACGTTCAACCCTCGATGACTGGATTGGGCGAGACCGAAAGGATTCACCGCTGCCTGGACGAACCCCAGATGAATCCGCAAACCCCGTCCCCCCCGCTACCGTCAACCACAACACTTTGCTAGCTGCACCTCCCTGTATGGGACATCGCAAGCGAACGTGCTTCCTCGCATGAAGCCGCCTGCTTACAGATGCTCCATATCGTGGCTCAAGGGTGCCATTGATGAAATCATACATTGCACTCGGACAAGGCTTTGACTGAATGTCCGTCCGCGACTGTTACACTTTGTCTTGGTCCGTCGTGATGTCTAGAGGAGTTCAGCCGCCGTGACGACAACTGGTCTTCGAAAGCAAGAAGACCTCACCGACGGCAAGTTTTCTGTCCCGATTCTCCAGTCTCCGTATCCAGACTCTCCCCCATCAAAGCATGACAAAAAAGAGGCCATACATGATGGCACCAACAACGGGAAAAACAACAAGATAAAGCATGCCCCTCCCAGACACGCCTCTCCCGGCCCAGCAAAACCCATAACACCACCATACCTCAAGCAACACCGTCTGCACAATCAAAAAGCAGAACAGGGCAGCCCAGATTATGTCCTTGGGCACAGACCTCACCAGCACGCCCTTCCAATCCACTCATTCGTCTTGTCCCTCCGTCGACCACAACAGTGCCGGTCCGCTCGCCCTTTCGTCCAGCGAAGCCGTAAAAGCCAAGGCCGCGAGGGCCCACGATAGCGCCGTCAAGATACAGCCCAATATGGCCAGGTCGGTTCGGTTGAAGGCCCTTTTTATACTTGCGGGTTCGTCGTTGCTGCGAGGTGCCGCGGGTTGCGATCCGGGTTGGTTTTCCATCTCGACGGCCGCTGCGTCTGGGACGTTGCGTGGTCTTGTGCTTTGGAAGAACGGTGCCATCGTGAGGTAGGGGTGAATCCGTGTGTTCGGATTGCTCACTCGGCGGCAAGCGTAGAATGCGCACACGATTAAGACCGTAGACAGCTCGGGATGAACGAGGAAGGATCAGATGCCAGCTTTGCGAGTTTGCCCGTTGACGATGTCGAGCTTTCATACGTTGGATGTCTGCGAGACATTGCGCGAGAAAGATCGAAATTGACCGTCATGCTCTAAACTTTTGGTCGCCATCTCCCTCATCTAGGCCTCCTACTGGCAGCATCTGTTCCCTGTCAGTGAATATCATTGGTATCATCTTTTGATTCGCAATCCCGTCGAGTCTGTCGAGGTAGAGGCGTATCTGCCCAACAAGGCAGGAGCTCACCATCGCCGGCTAGCCATAAGCGGTAAATCAATCCTGCTCCTGCCAAATTCAGCGAGAGGTTAGGAGAGCACGACTGGGCAACTAGAAGACATCGAGAACTTGGAAAAAGACTTTTGACAATTCGTGGGTATGGAATGAAAAAACCCCCCCAAGCGCCCTCAGCCCCTTTTCAAAGTCATGGATGCATATCCGCGTCATTCGCACCTGTCCCATTTCCCTCCAAATCGTGAAATTGTAAAGTAAAACGATCCTGAAAGACTTCCCAAGAGAAGTAAAGAGAAAAGAACCCAAGAGGACAGTTATAGTCCTGCCTACCTTTCCAACATCAACTCCCCTTCCGTCTCTTGGCATTACCCGCTCTTCGCCTTACGTGCGATAAAGTACACGATCAAATTGCGTGCACTCTCCTGCAATCCATTCTTCTCGAGCATGCTCCAGAATTCACCCTTCGTATCGTCTTGAGCCTCGCCGTCTACGGGCCAGCTGGCGTGCAGCTGTGTAGCTAGCTCAACAGATGACTTGCGCACCTCGGCGTCCTTCGAGCGCAGAGAGACAATGGCCAGACGACCGACACGCTCGCCCATCTCACGTGAAAGTGGTACGGCGGTGGCTGTGGTGGATGCAAGCAGAGCAGTCAAGTTGCGCAGAGCGAGAGCCATCGCTTTGTTGTTGCGCACAAGCTTTTCATCACCTTGCCTGGCCTGAATCGGTGCGACAGCGCCGTCGAGCTCTTGCGCCTGAGGATCGTTAACTGCCTCCGCAGTTTTCCGCTCCAACCACTCGATGATGGCCCTCTCGCCTTCTTCGGGATGGATCTTGGCTACGATGTCGCTGGCCAGTGCTTCAAGGTCCTTGACCAACAATCCCGAGCCCTCGACATTCTTGCGTGCGTCGAATGCACCGATGAGAGTGCGGGGATACCACCGTCCGGACGCAACCCATTTTCTGTAGGGCGGTTGTTGCGCGCCGAGGACAGTGCGCATCACGCTGGTAGCCTGCCTCCTAAGCTCTTGTGTGTGCCTCACACTGGGATTCGTCGTGGTCTCTGAAGACTCGACAATGTAGTCCAGCAGGACACTGCACAAGTCGTCGAAGCGTCTACCCTCGCCCACTGAGCCGAAGATTTCGCCAGACTCGGACGAACGTATCAGCTCGAGCACTTTTCTAAAGCCGTGTGCGTCCAGAGTGCGTCCGCGGATGCGCTCGATGCCCGACATGAGCAATTTCCTAGAGCGCAGAGTCTCGGCCTTGCTTTCAGGACTTTGTGGTGGTGAATCTTCTGCCCTGGGTTCGTCGTCCCGGCTCGAACCTTCCGCGATCGAGACCTGGCTGAATTCATTTACCGGGACTTCGCTCAAGACACTTCGAGCGTCTTGTGATTGCCGTGGTTCCTGTGCTTCCGCTGCGACAGAGCCCTCCATGAAAGGATCCTCATGGATTTGGAAAGCAGGTTCCTCGGACTGTGAAGCCTGTTCTATCGGAACTGCCGGCGCCGGTGCCGGTGCAGGAGATGCCGACGCAGCGTTTGCGGCAGCCTTTGGAGGACTGCCAGGACGTTGAGGACTTGTCTGAAGGCTGGTTGTGACAGGCGAGTCCTTTCTATCGGACAGTCTGCGTGTTTGATGTGGCACAGATAGCGGTACGTCGGGAACAGCATCATCTGCCAACTGTGAGGGACGACGCTCGAGCGCAGGGATCGGCGCCTTATGAACTGTTGGCAACTCCATGGTAAAGGTATCATCGGCGGGAACAGGAAACACACTGTCGACTGACATTGACTTGTCAATCGTCGGCCTGCGCAAGGTTGAACCTGGTGACGTCGGAAGATGACTTCTGAAAGATGTTGGTACGATCATGGTCAAGTCATCCTCCCTGGCCAAGGACGGGTCTTCTACCTTGCTGTCTCTGCTTGAGGGACGAGACCTATTCGCAGCTGATCTAGGCGAAAGATACGAAGAACGGAAGGGACTTAGAGCCGGGCTACTCCTGTCACCACCGCGATTCTTGCTTGCCGACGTGCCAACTGAAGGGATCGCCGTCTCTTGCCGAGGACTAGTAATAGGGCTTTTAGTAGAGGGTGTCTCAGGCCTCGCCAGTCTGCGAGCTGCATATGGATCAGCCGTAGCTGGGCGAGCAATTTCCGGGCGCCTGACTGGTCGTCGAGCTGCACCAGACATCAGAGCATTTGGCCTCGTGCTGGTGGTAGTGGTAGACGAAGAGGACGAAGCAGTAGAAGGTATGCGAGCAGAAGCAGAAAGACCTGCAGAGGGCTGGCGAGCAGATAGATTGTTCGAGGACTTTGATCTGACGGGTGCGGGCGAAACAGTGGCCATGGCTGAGTTTGGTCGATCGGCTTGTGCCTTCTTTCTGGCAGCCATGATGGTGTCTCGGATTGATGCTTTTGACGTTGCACCACCTGCTCTGCTCATAGTGGAGCCACGCATGTTCGGAGCCGAGGCAGGTGCGTTGGGGTTATGTGAGTCCTTTTCAAGCGCCGTCTTTGCTTTTGGATCAAGCGTGTTTATGAGAAGTTCGGCCCTATTGGGCCAGATCTTGGCCAGAGCCCAGTAGGTAGCTCTCATGGCTTCCTTCACCTTGGGCTGAGGATCGTTGAGACCGTGCTTGATGGTTTTCTCGGCCAGTTCGAGTCCTCCGGTGCTCTCGAAATGAGACTTTGCCCCAGCCTGTCTGCTGATGATTGTGCGGAGCCAACCAGAAGCGAATATCCTGGGCTGAACATTCTTGTCCTGGCAAGCGATCCAGACGTGTTGCATGGTGCGAATGTTATACGAGACATACTGATAGATGGTGTCAACTGTCTGGTTGCCATTTTGAGCAGCAATGTTTTTTGTGGCGGCGCACATCTTGATGAAAGTTTGCAGATAGATTTCGACCATGGGGTCCAAGGCCGGGCCCAACGTCCTGGCCAGCTCCTGTACAAGGTGGCAGGCGTTGCTGGATGTGGTGGTTCTCAGGGAATTCGAGACTTTGATGATACCGTCTTGCAGCTGCTTCATGGCGGACATGAAGATGGCATGATATTCGGTCGGGGCATTTCCTTTCAGCAATCTCCTCATCTTGGTAACGCTCTTGTCACGGTTGACCCAGTTCTCTTCGCTCTCTCTGCCCTCAAAGTACGGCAACATGTCTCTGAAGGTGTCTTCGAGCTCTCTTTGCGAATGTACGAAGACGGGGTCCATGGGTACTTCTTCGGGCGGGGGAGGGCGGGCGGCTTCGCTGTTGATGCTTTCTGCCAGACGCGGATTGTCGAGGGCAGGGAGGGAGCGGGTGGACATGGACATGTCAGGTTCCGGTACCGAAGGCTTGTCGGATTCGATTTGCGACAGAATCTGAGAGGCGATTCCGGTGCGCACGCCATGCAGATTCAATTGTTTCTTGAGATCGGCCTTTGCGCGGTCCGGGGCATTGCTGCAAAAGTCGTGTCAGTAGAGCCGACGAAAAGGTGGCAGGCAATGCATACCGAAATAGCTCGATGAGAGCGCCCTTTGCCGAGTCGCGCACGGTGCCATCATGATCCTCAAGGTTGGCGACCATCAGCGGCACGAAAGCCTTGAAGGGCAGCTGATGGTCGCGATTCATCTTGACGACCCAGTGCATTGCGCTGTCCTTGGCGCGGACATTGTTGCCAGGGATAACCTCGTCGCGGATGACGCGCTCCACTTCTTGGGCACAAAAAGGCCAGCAATCGACAAAGGCTTGCAAGGCAGCATTGCGATGGTTCTCGCGGAGGTCGCCGAGTCGTTCCTGCAAGGCGGCAAAGAGTTTGGGGGCGTGTTGGGCGATGGCGGTGCCGTCAGGGTCCTGGATCTTCAGGCGCTTGACCAGATGGCCCAGGGTGGTGAAGGCGGCGGTGGCGAGGGTGCTGGAAGACTGCTGGGTGATGGCGACGCGGAGGCATTCGAAGATGAGCGGCTGGGCGCTGTCAGGGACTCGGTGGTGCTTGATGTCGGACTTGAGGTTGTTCAGCTGCGCGAGCTTCGCATCCTGGGCGGCCGACGAGCGTTTGAGCGTTGTCAACAGCGTCGCTGCCTGCTGGTCCATGGCTCACCGAGGCGATGGATGGCGTGCGAAGGCGAAGCAGATGCTGGGTCTTGACAGTGGAGGGCGCAGGAGCAAAGCACAGAGTTGGACGAGGGCCGCTGTTGTTGTGTCCCCGCCTTGCCGCAGTCTTGAGTAAACAACGCTTGTTCCGCTTCCCTCTGTCCAGCTTCTGCTTTTAGCCGCCGGGCAGCGCCCAACCAACTCTATCCTTGCTGTGACTGGTTGTTTGTTTTCCTGCCTGCCTGACTTGCCCTTGTCTTGCAATATCTAATGCCTTCTTTTTGCACGCGCGACCACCAATTCAAAAGCTGTCAGATGCGATGCGCCGCTCGCTCCCACTTGCCGCCAGACGGCCCTTATTTCTTATCTTATCGGCGCCATCCACACTTGACTCGAGTTCCATCTCCGTCGCCGCATTTCTACGCCTCCATCCCCGAGCAGTGGAACCTGGTGGAAAAGGGCCCTCGGCTATCACCGACACATACGCTGCAATCAGAGAGAAAGCTATTAGACAGACACATCTATGTAAAGATGATACCACCATCCACAATCTGCGTTTGGCCCGTGATGTAGTCAGAATCCCGACTGGCCAGAAAACTGACAAGCTTGGCCACGTCCTCGGGCACAGAAACCCGACCAAGTGCGATGAGCTCGTCCGTGTACTTCTTGATCGTCTCGCCCTTGCGGACCACCTCTCCTAGCTTCTCACCGCGCTTCTTGCCCAACTCCTCGTCGATCAGATCCCACATGGCCGTGCCAACAATACCCGGTGCGTACGCATTCACAGTAATGTGGTGTTCAGCCATCTCCATCGCGTACGCCATCGTGAGCCCGCGGACAGCCCACTTTGACGCCGAATAATGCGAAAGGAGCGCAAATGGCTTGAAAGCCACAATCGAGGCTGCCGCGAGGAGTTTGCAAGGTGCCTCGGCCGTAGCATTGCCCTGCGAGATGATCTGTCGTGCCGCAGCGCTGTAGCAGTTCTGTACGCCAAAAACGTTGACTCTGAACATGCGCTCAAAGTCTTGGGGCGTCAGGTCGAGTAGCTGTTTTACTTGGGCAATACCTGCGTTTGCGACCCTACATTCGACAAGTCAGCGTCACGGATTTACTGCCTCTTCTGGCAAAAACAGAAAGCATGAGTCGGTATATTCTGATGTTGGGAAGGAAGAGAAAAGAAAACAAAAAAAAGAGACTCTCCCGCCTAGGCTTGAACTAGGAACCTCTCGATTAACAGTCGAACGCGCTAGCCAATTGCGCCACGGAAGAGAGACAGGGGGATTCCCAGAAACCAACCGAAAGCCGGGGTTCCACGGAACGCAAGCTTCTGATTGGGCCCAGAGACTTTGTGTGGTCGCCAGATTAGAATTACCATATATGTATGCTTGTAATGCGAGCAAAGGGCACTCCCAAGTATGTGTAGGCTTGCTGAATCAATTGCGTCTTTTTCAACAAGACCGATTCTCTACCATCTGCGGTGCGTTTGAACAGATGTAAGCGAGAGCTTGACTTACATGGTATTCAGTGGTCCGAGCTCCTTGACGCTCTTCTGGATGACAGACTCGACCTGGGCCAAATCAGAGACATCACCAGCTGCACCAACAGCATTGATGCCTGCCGACTTGACTTGCGAGACGACCTCGTCGATTCCCTTGTGGTTAGCTTCAATGTCGTTGATGCAGAGATCGTAGCCGTCTTGTGCCAAGCGAAGTGCAATTGACTTGCCACTAAAGGACTCTGTTAGCACGGTGACAAAGTCTACCAGAAAGCAAAGCGAGCAGCCTTACATGCCGCGGCTTGCACCGGTAACAATGGCGGTTCTCCTCTCTTCGAGGCGAGAAGTGCTCGCAAAAGTCCTTGCTTGAGACAAGACGGGTGCCAGGTTGGAAGTTCTAGCTGCAACCGCCGCACGGAGGAGGGGTTTCGAAGCAAGGTGTCCGACCATGGTGATGGATGTAGTGGTAAGACAGAGCTGAACCGGCCGAGAAAGAACGAGAAGAGCAATCAAAGTGAGACGGATGAAGAGAAGCGGAGAGAGAAGATACGAGAGGGCAGAACAAACTCAAATGGTCAAAGGGAAGCGGGCCTACGGAGACACAGATGAGGCACAGACAGGCCAGCCCCTCTTATGGAGGCAGGTGAGGATTTACAGCACTTGTCCAGGGGAATCAGTCAATCGGAATACCGCCAAGGTGATTCAAGGCTTGAGGGAATGCGAGCCCCGCAGCTTGGCCAGTAGAGAGCAGCCGGAAGTGCGGGAAGAGGATGATGGTTCCATATTCAAGGCTCGCGATGTGTTTGTCCGAAGGAGAAGAGAAGGACGGATGCGGGGATGCACCTGTGTGTTCATGCAGAGAGGCGCGGAGAGGCGCGGAGCAAAGCGGACCGAGATGAGATTCGATGGCCTCCAAGCTGCAGCCAATGTCGCTTTGTTTGTGTGACAGCTCCTGGACTCCACAGCCACAATGTCAAGAATCGGGGCACCAGCGAGCAGTCGCAGCTTGAGTTTGACTGAGGAGCTGGAGCGGCTAGAGCAGTCGATTACGTTGACTTTGCAGGGTCAGTGGTCGCGTTATTTGGGCGGCGTGACATGTCCAATAATGTGCCCGGGCGGCGTGAAAGGGCGAGGGCTGACTGTTTGGCAGAAATCGATCACAACTTCAGCAAAGCCCATCGCATCGTGACGTCGAGCATCCTGCCAGTGGTCGAGCAGTACGCGCAGCATTCGCGCGATGTGTGGGAGGCTTCTCGCTTCTGGAAGCAATTCTTCGAGGCATCGGCCAATGTCTCGCTATCAGGCTACCAGGAAGGCGCCTTGGATGAAGACGCGACGCACAACGACACGACAACACAAGACACGACCTATGCGTCGCCGTCTGCAGACGATGCCGGCCATCGCACCATGACCCCTACCGGCCATGACTACGCCCACGACGACGACGAAACATCCGTCATCGACTCGCCCTCAAACACCACCGGTGTCCACAGCACTCCACAGATCAAGACCAAGGGGAAGCAGTTGCAGTCCCCTTCACCTGTCAAGTCCGAGCCAGACCACCTCAGCACCCCTCTTCGCGACACCTTGAATCTGCAATCCTCGTCTCCTTTCGAGCCGCCTTCCGCTTACCAGCCCTCCACTGCTCAGCGCCACCAGAACCCCGATCCCCTGATGCACCGCATCATGGATCGCAACTTCCGTATCCAGGCCACTCCTCATACTGCTCGCAAGCACGCCCGTCCTGCTCCCTCCGAGACGCCTGCCACTTCTCAGCAGACCCGCTCCCGAAACTTGTTCCCCGACAGCAGTCCAATGAGTAGTCCCGAGATGGCTGCGCCTCAGCTTCGCTCAGACTTCTTCTCCCCCGCAAAAGTCCACGCAACCCCCCATACCCCTGGTATTTCGGTCCAGACTCCTGGCCGTAATCTCACCACAAGCACTGGTCGTGCTCTGTTCACCGACACCAAGGACAAGACCACCCGCACCCTTTGGGAGTCTGACAGCGATGACAGCTTTAGTATCAGTCCTCCCAAGACCATGCAGTTTCACGTGCCTCAGTCACGCCTGATGCAGACGCCTGCTCGCGAGGCCAGCAGGATCATTGTCGATGACTTGCTAGCTACTGCTGGAGCAGACCGCACTGAATCCATCGAGGGCGACAGCATTCCTGACATTAGTCCCAGCCTCGTCAGGAGGAAGTGGGACGATGATGATACGTTCTGATAAGCTTTATACCACAAACGACGCAGTGTTGCTTTATCGAACTACTTGGTTGGAACTCAACTTTCACCTCAAGACAGTACCAAAGGAGAAATGGCAATAAGAACGATTCAATTCGTGTGATTGCATCAGATGCTTTCCAACCTCATATGACCCTTGATCAAACAACGTATAACTCCTGGCGCCATGCAAAACATGACAAGGACAGAAAAAGTTTGCCAACTAGAAGAAAAGTAACTCGTCATCACGCCAACCTTGGTTTAGCAAGGCAGCATGGACGCTCTTTTCGAGCGCTTCGGGTCCGCAGATGAGTACAAGGGCTTGCTCGGTCGATTCAAGTTTGAGGACCTCCTTGCTAGCATGCTCGGCAAGTAGGGGTGCAGCAATGCGCCCTCGCAGACCGTCCCATTGATCCGGTGCCTGGGTGAGAGTATATAGAAGCTTCGCCTTGTGCTCGTTGTCCTTTGCGTGGCGGTCAAGCTCGCCCTTGCAAAGAATGTCTTCGACAAGGCGATTGCCATCCAGCACAGTGCATTTTGTCTTGTCGGCAGCGTCCTGCATGACCGCGCGGAACACCTGGTAGATCGGTGTGACGCCCGAGCCGCCACAGATCATGACGAACTGTGAGATGTGTCGCTCAGCACCATTAATGGCACAGCGACCCTGACCCAAGTATTCGAACTTGCCGATCGGCCCCTTGAACTCGACAAAATGACCCACGGGCAGCGAGTCCAGCGCTGTCGACATCTTTCCTCCTTCAGACTTCTCGGATTTAAAGTATACTTTGATAAGAATGTCAACGAATCCCTTTTCGCTCGTTTCGGAGATTGGCGTGTAGGAGCGGATGATGGCTTCGCGTGTGACTGGGTCGCGTAGGCGAATCATCAAGTGCTGACCAGTTGGCAGACCGAGTGCCTGGTCACTGGTTTGCAGCTTAAACCTGAAAATGCGACTGTCCCACGAAACGGTTGTTTTGGAGTGCAGGAAGGCCTTCTTCCATGTACGCGGGTGGAGGAAAATCTCCGACGGCGTCGTGTCCTCGTCCAGTTGCACTTCTTCGCCGCTCAATGCTCGCTTGCCTTCTTCGTCGAGCGAACCGATGTGGTACGTCGGCATCATGGCCTTGGCAGTCTCGCTGTGAATGGCCATGAACTCGTCGGTGCTGTCCAGTCCGGCCGCCGAGACAATGCTTTGAGCCCCTCCGGGGTGGCCCTCGAGGAACGCTGTGCCATCGTACACTTCTCCATTGACGACAAACCAAGGTGCCTTTTCATTATCGTGCTTGCGCAGATCGTCAATTGTGATTTTCTTGTCCATTCCGTCTTTGGTCATCTTGACTTCCTGGGCTGCTTCCGTGACAGGTTCTGGTGCCTCTGAGCTTCCGAGTTGTTCTCCCCAGTACCCGTTGGCGAGGTTGCCTCCTGTCTTCTTGACTCGCTCCATCCATCCGCCTGGCATGAGGGCGGGTTGCGTGGGGTGTTCGAAGCGCAGATAATCGTTTTCTCGATGGATGGCGATTCGGAACCAGGGGTTGTTCATCATTCCCAGTACGCTCCAGTACATGTCGCGAGGTTGAACGTTCATGCTTTCATCCATGGCACGGCACATGATGTCCTTTGCGTCTTTCAACTCGTCGACCGCGATGTCGATATTCCAGAATGCCCAGGAGAAGCAGCTTTCTCTCCACTCCATGTCCAGTCTGCCGCCATAAAGGTCCACGGGTCCTGCTTCTCGGTATCTGTCCTCGGCGTAGTCAACGTTGGCAAGACGCCAGGACTTGCCCTTGTCCAGCGTGACTTCGACACGAGTAATTCGTCGACCGCCGCCACCGTATGCGTATCCTTTGACTCGGTAGTTTTGCGGTGCACCAACGATACATAGCTGTTCTTCGTGAGCCGGATATGCCATTGCAGAATTAGTTGACAGGTCATAGATGGCATATCGCTCATCCATCCACCAGTTCTTGTCATTTGCGGATTCCTCTGGTGAGACGGTTGTTCTGCATGTTGTCAGTCAAGATCAGGATATCCACATTGGAGTAACTTACGGCAGAACTCTGTTATCGTAGATGTGGTACCAGTTATCGCTGGGCCTGTCGGTGATAATCAGTCTCTTCAGCCACTTGACACTGCGGCCTCCAATCTGTCCAGGAATTAATGCTCGCAGAGGCTTGCCGTGATCTGGAGTCAACATTTCGCCGTTCATCTTGTAGGCAAGCATCATGCCTCTGTTGGGGTCCAACGCCCAATTGAGCTTCACAGATGTGCCGTAGTAACCATTTGGCTGTGTTGGTCAGTACAGACTTCAACTCGATGCTGAAAACAACGGGCGTACCAGTTTATCGGCGCCCTCCATGCACACATATCTTGCGCCTCTCTTCAATCCAGCCTTCTTAAGGACCTCCCCCATGGCGACACCGGTCCAGAGGGCGTTCGAAACACCTGCTGCACCCCACGAGAAACCTTTGGTTTTGCGGACAACATTCTGCTCTTTTCGTCTGTTGCCAGCACAGACAAGTGTCACAGGACATGTGATCTGGTCATATTCAGCGACAAGATCCTTGAGCTTGATCGTAAGTGGGGTCTCGACAAGTCTAAAAATGCTTTAGCAGGCTTTCCCTCTGTTTTACAACGATGCACATTACCCTTCAACAGTAAACTCCCAGTCCGGAATGTCTTCGTCCTTGACTTGTGGAACGGGACCATGATTTCTCACATAGAAGAGCTCGGGACTCGTTAACCATCCCTCGTTGAACAGATCTGAAAGAGGGGGCTCGACGTTAAAGGGATGAACACCAGTCAGTCGAATCAATCTTGGGTCTCGTGGCAGCCATTCGTCCGGTGTTTTGTGGTCGAGCTGAAGGACTTTGGTAGGTCGTGTAGATTGCGGAGGCAAAGGAAAGTCTGTTGATTCAACTTTGTTGGAAGACTTTTCTGTGTCACTGAGATCTGAATCCGGCGGCGTCGGAGGAAAGTCACCAGATACTCGACGTAGATGCACACGCTCTTCCTCGGTTGCTTGAACGGTGGTCATGTTGGTCGACAGATTGTGCTACGAAGCTCCGTGCAACCCTGAAAGAGACGAGAAAGATGGGCCAGGGAAATCTAGAGATATGAATTGGATTGTTTTCTCCGTATGATTGTGCAAGAGAGAAACGTTTACGAGACTAGATAAACAAAAAGGATCACCGGAGAAAGCCTGACTGAAGAAATGTCTGCAGAAACACGCCAAGAGCGGTCAGAGGCTTCAGATTCGTCATACCGGCATGTCCAGGCATGTTCTGGAGACGGAGAAGCAGAAAGGGAAGCACACTAGACAGCGATTGACAAGTTACCGCGGAATTATGGCTGCGACTGGGTCCAGGAGGTGCCGCTGTCAGCATCTGGTGGTGCGTGGGTGGTTGAGATTGAACAGAGATAAGGTCGGCTCGTTACGGGATAGCGTCGAAGCGAGAGCCACTGTTGACTCTGGGAAAAAACGGCCCTTGACGATGCTGGTGAGATCTCGAGTGGCGGCCAGCAGCATGTTCCATGAGCCTTCTTTGTTTTGCTGCATCTCGAAATGACTGTCCAGCGCTGATAAAGGGAGCCAATGGACCAAGATCGGCTTATCAGAACCATGTAGTCGAGCAGGTGAGGTTGAAAAAAGACTCTACGCCTGGCAACTACTTTGCCAATCGCTCTGCTCTGATTGGCCGCCAAAAACCTTGTCAGGGTTCTTTTCCTTTTGCCGAGAATGCTCCTTTATCGCTCTTATCAGCGTTGCTGCATTTGGTGCGGCTCCACGTTCGCAGCCCCGTTCCCGCCCTTGACGATCTCTCCCGAGGAGAAAGACACTGATGTCGTTTCGCAGATACTTTCTGTTTGGTAATCCCGAGTTTCGTGTATGGCCATGTCACGCCGAGCCCTCACCTGTGATGTTGCTTCTCCGGCCGCCGCGGCACACGTTATGCCATGGCATTTGCTGGACCTGCATACGCCTCGTTGGTGCTAGGTACGGTATCGTGCTGATAGATAACTAGGTATGGCAAAGCAAGTCCATAAACACAGTGTCTTCCCTCTGTTTCTATCTCTTCCTGAACTTGTGATACCCTTTCTTTTCTGCTTATACTGTTTCAGCGCTTCTGTTGCGCGTACACTCGTCCCTTGTTGCTTACCCCATACTCATCTATACTATACATCAACATGAGCAACAGCGAGTGGAATGACGCGGAGGCAAATGTCCTCCCGGAGAAGATCGAGAAGATGGAGATCAATGGTGAAATTCCCAAAGATACCAAGAGGAAACGAATTGTCGTGGTTGGTTTGGGCATGGTCGGTGTTGCATTCATGTAAGTGTTGTGCGCGTGCTTAGTTCGCGAAGAGAGTGTCTGACCGCACAATGCAGAGAGAAGCTCATGAAGCTTGATGTGAAACGTCGAGAATACGATATCATTGTGATTGGGGAGGAATCACATCTTGCGTACAATCGCGTTGGCTTGACCAGCTTCTTTCAACACAGACAAGTCGAGAACCTATACTTGAATCCTCGAGAATGGGTATGTAGCATTCCTAAACCATCCACCGGACGCTCATCTGACATGGTTTGCAGTACTCATCAATGCCAGAGGGCTCTCTAAACTACCACCTCAACACCAGAGTCACATCAATCAATCAAGAAGAAAAGAAGGTCGAGACATCACAAGGGACCACTGTTCCGTACGACATCCTCGTTCTCGCAACCGGCTCCGATGCCGTCCTTCCTCGCCACACTCCTGGTCACGACGCAAAAGGCGTTTTTGTGTACCGCACGATCGAGGACCTGGAAAAGCTCATTGCCTACTCTGCCACCAAGAAAGGAACTGTTGGTGCAGTCGTGGGTGGTGGTCTGCTTGGACTGGAAGCGGCCAAGGCCATGATGGACCTGGAAGAGTTCGGCAAAGTCAAGCTGATCGAGAGGAACAGGTGGGTTCTGAGCAGACAACTCGATGGTGACGCTGGCGGCATGGTCGTCGAGCAAGTACGAGCTCTGGGTCTAGACGTACTTCTCAGCAAGCGCGTCGGAAAGATCAACACCGACGCAGACAACAGCGTCACTGGCGTGACTTTCGAGGACGGCGAGTACATGGACTGCTCGTGCATTTGCTTCGCTATCGGTATCAAGGCTCGTGACGAGCTTGCCCGGGCCGCAGGTATCAAGTGCGCCGACAGAGGCGGCGGTATCGTCGTGGCCGACGATCTCTCTACCTCGGCCCAAGACATCTACGCCATCGGGGAGTGTGCCAGCTGGGAAAGTCAGACTTTCGGTCTCATCGCACCTGGCGTCGAAATGGCTGACGTTCTTGCCTTCAACCTCACACAAGCCAAAGCTCACTCCCCTCGCAAATTCAAGCGACCCGACCTCAGCACCAAGCTGAAGTTGCTCGGAGTTGAGGTCGCCAGTTTTGGTGACTTCTTTGCGGATCGCGACGGACCTCAATTGCTCCCTGCCAGAAGAGGTGCCGGAAAGAAAGAAGGTGCAATCGACCAGAAGGATCAGGTTAAGAACCTAACTGAAGGACCCGCGCCCCCTCCAGTCAAGGCACTCACGTACAAGGATCCGTTCAACCAAGTCTACAAGAAGTACCTTTTCACCATGGACGGGAAATACCTACTTGGCGGCATGATGATTGGAGACACCAAGGACTACGTCAAATTAGTCCCCATGGTCAAGAACCAAAAGCCTCTTGAGGTTCCTCCAAGTGAGTTCATCATTGGCGCAAGTAAGGGCGAGGACGATGGGGACGACCTTGCGGACGACACACAGATCTGCTCCTGCCACAACGTGACCAAGGGCGATGTTACCAAGTCGGTCAAGGACGGCACTTGCAAGTCAATCGGCGACGTCAAGTCGTGCACCAAGGCCGGTACTGGCTGTGGAGGCTGTATGCCTCTGGTTCAAACCATCTTCAACAAGACCATGGCTTCTATGGGTAACGAGGTGAAAAACCATCTCTGCCCGCACTTTGAATACTCGCGTGCAGATCTCTTCAACATCATCTACGTGAAGAGGTTGACGACTTTCGAGGAGATCATGAAGCAATGCGGAAAGGACCCCGAGTCTCTGGGCTGCGAAGCCTGCAAGCCCACCATCGGATCCATCACTTCGTCTCTCTTCAACAAGCACATCCTTAGCAAGGATCATCGCGGCCTGCAAGACACCAACGATCGATTCCTGGCCAACATCCAGCGCAACGGTACCTTTTCTGTCGTTCCACGTGTGTCAGGAGGTGAGATCACCGCCGATAAGCTCATCATCATTGGTACTGTGGCCAAGAAGTACAACTTGTACTGCAAGATCACTGGTGGTCAGCGCATTGACATGTTCGGCGCCCGCAAGCAGGACCTGCCCGCCATCTGGCAAGAGCTGATCGATGGTGGCATGGAGTCAGGCCATGCTTACGCCAAGTCACTTCGTACTGTCAAATCGTGTGTTGGTACTACATGGTGCCGTTTCGGCATCGGTGACTCTGTTGGCATGGCTGTCCGTCTCGAAGAGCGCTACAAGTCCATCCGCGGACCTCACAAGATCAAGGGCGGTGTCAGCGGTTGCGTACGTGAGTGTGCCGAAGCACAAAACAAGGACTTTGGCTTGATTGCCACTGAGAAGGGCTTCAACATCTTTGTTGGTGGCAACGGTGGTGCTAAGCCTAGACACAGCGAGCTTCTGGCGACAGACGTTCCTCCGGATGATGTGATCCCCATCCTCGACCGCTACCTCTCATTCTATATTCGCACGGCGGACAAGCTTCAGAGAACAGCTCGCTGGATCGAGAACTTGCCTGGTGGTATCAAGTACTTGCGAGAGGTCATTCTCGAGGACAGACTGGGCATCGCCGCCGACCTCGAGCAGCAGATGGTGGAGCTCGTAGGCACTTACTTCTGCGAATGGACCGAAGTTCTCAAGTCGCCTGAACGCATGAAGCTGTTCTCGCAATTTGCCAACACGGACGAAGGAGTCAAGGCCGTCGAGGAGGTCGAAGAGCGTAACCAAACGCGTCCAACGTATTGGCCCAAGGATTCGGTTACCACCGACTTCCGAGGCACAAAGTGGACATCGATGTCATGGCAACCCCTTGCACGCTCAGAACAGTTTAGCGATACCCCCACGGGCAGCTCATTGGCCGTCAAGCGTGGCGACACACAACTGGCCATCTTCAAGGTCAAGGGCCAATACTACGCCACGCAGCAAATGTGCCCCCACAAGCGCACATTCGCGCTCAGTGACGGCTTGATCGGTGACGACATGAAGTCGAACAAGCTGTGGGTGAGCTGCCCATACCACAAGCGCAACTACGAGCTCAAGGGCGACGACGCCGGCAAGTGTGGCAACGATGAGAGCGTCAACATTGCCACCTTCCCCGTCGAGGCCCGCGATGACGGAAATGTCTATGTCAAGCTGCCGCCGGTCGAAGAGCTCGACGCAGTGTTGGGCACTAGCAAGTTCGTTGTCAAGAAGGAGGAGTCGACTGACCCCTTCGACAAGCTTGACAAGAAGATCCTCAAGGGCCAGAAGGGCAAATTCGTGAGCCACTTGGAGAATGGCATGGGCATGAAAGCCAAGGCAAACGCCATCCTCGCTGGTGGAGAGAGGGGCTCTGGTGGCATGGACTGGTAGCGGAGACGGGAATTGGATGATTTGACGACTTGGGCATGGGACGGCGTTCATATACCGACGAGGTTCTGTAATTATCAGTAATTTTGAATGATTGATAGCCTTTCAAGAAGGTGCATTATGTGTTGACTGTGAAATCTGCCCCCGTCCAAGTATTCTTCGAGACTGGAAGAACTGCACCGAAAATGCAGTAGACCAATTACTAATGATGCCCTCCGGTGGTTGCCATAAAAAGACAAAGGACCTACATCATCAAGTGAATAGGGAGAACCTGATTTGGCTCACAAAGCATTGCAATTCACAAAACAGAGGCACAGAGTAAGTTTTGTAGAAAGGATACAAGCGACTTTTGGTCGAGAAGCCGAGTGGTATATAAGCTGGCGTAAAAAAAATCAAGGCTAAGTCTTCGAACAGGGGTATTTTCTTTTAGGAAAAAGGCTGAAGCAACAGGACAGTGCAGTGGAAAAGAACGGCCAAAAAGAGGAAGGAAAGGGAACGAAACAAGACTGAACAGAGCAAAGATGTGCGTGTGTCTTCGCGCAAAGCAGTTCAAGTATGTGACAATGTACTCTCTCATGCCGTCAAAAGAAACAAGAAAAAAGAAGGAACGTCAGGCGGTCGGATATCATTGCGAAAGAGACGAAGCAAAAAAGGAAGAGAAAAGCTCCAGGGCAAAAGGAACGCATAAACTCCCCATTCTCCCCTGGATCAGAAAGACATACATGGTCTGCAGAATCAAATCAAAATCATTGCGGAGGCCCTATGGGAGCCGGGTATCCAGAAGCAGGTGCGTTAGCAGCAGCAGAACTCGAAGGACGCGAACCAACCAGACCATGCGAAGACGACGACGACAGCGATGCGCTGCCGCTGTTGGCGTTGACTTCGACGGAAATCGAGGCTGACCGGTTGGCATTGGGGTTGTAGTGGGCATTGTTGGAGGCGACATCGCCGCCCAGCCCGGGTATCAAAGTGGTGTTAAGCGAAGTCGTAGACGCGTTGCGCCCAGCGCCAAAAGGAAATTTGCTTTCGTAAGGAGTCGACGAAGTGAGCGAGGCCGACGAGGTAGCTGGCCGGCTGCCCGCCGCAGCAAGGGTTGCCCAGCCACCATTGGCTTGACTGGCACTTTCGGGCTCGGCTTCGACGCCAGAATCGTTCCATGGATTGCGATAGCCCGATTCTCGCGATTCCATGCTGACCAGCGAGGCCTTCGAAGCGTTGTTCGAAGCATGTTTGAACAACGAAGATGCGGGGGAGTTGGAGCTGTTCTTGCGTCTATCGAGGAAGGATGAGAAGGATGACATGCTGCCAGGCTTGCGGAGTCGGTCAAAGATTGATCGATGTCCTTCGGTGCTCTCACTGCCACCAAAGTGGGTACGAGTCGGCGACTCAGTCACGACTGGCGGTTCGGCGCGCTGCAGAAGCTTCGAGTCAAAGTATGGCATGGAATCTTCGAATGAATCGGACTTGGGACGAGGTATGGCTCCTTTGACGGTACTGGCATTCAAACCGTGAGAGACCAGGCCGAGAATCAAGAAATCGATGGCATCCTTCAGTCCGCCAGCATTGTTGCGAGTATAAGTCAGAAGTAGAGTCTCGACTTCGACATCTTCGTCGCCAATCCTTTCGTGTCTTGGTGGCTGAACGATGACTTCAACAACATACTGGTCTTTGAGTTTCTGCAAAACATCGTCGTGGAACTCTGCCGACATGAGGAAGTTGCGAAGCTCGACAGTGCTAGGGAAAGAGATGTCGTGGCTTTCGGGAACCATTCCCAAGAACTCGTCCACAGCTTGGGGCACCTGGTACTCGGGGCCAGAAACAGTAATGACATCGCTGGCTTGTTCGGTTCCGGGGAAAGTAATCTTGCAGTTCCACTTCTTCTCGAGTTCCTCAATCTCGGGCATGCGGGCGATCAGTTCGCGGTGGTACAGCCTGTCGACAATGACGTGCTCAGACACGTATTCCGCATCGACCTTTTCCACCATGTCCATGATTTCCTGTTTAACCAGCTCCAGGTTATCGGCATTTCTGGCTGGAGTACGACAGATGACATTGTCGACCTTGACATCGTCGTCGTCTTTGCCGATACCGCCACGATCCATAGCGTTGGAGAACTTGACAAAGACGGAATACTTTTTCATGATCCGCTGGATGTGCTGACCCCCAATACCAATGATACGCTTGTGATACTGGTCTGGCACATGGAAAGAGATGGATGCGGGCATTTCCAGCTCAACCAGGTCGAGGCCGTTCTTGGTCGCTTCGTACTGAGCGCCACGGACGTCGATGTAGAAGTTGTACTCGTTGAAGCCATCGAACACAATCTGCACATTGCTCTGGCTCATGATCTTGTTGATTTTGCCGTTCTTCTTTCCACTCACAAACTCTTTGTGTTCATTGGCAAGCTCAACTTTGACCCGCAGAGTCGAGTTTGCCTTCTTGACAAAGGGCAGTGAGTTGATGATGGTCATGGCGGCCTTGACGGAATCATCGCTTCCGTTGATGTGGAAGTTGAGTTTCTCAAAATTGATCTCGGCGCCCGAGTTGATGCAGATGTCAGGAAGCATTGCGCGGATGTCGGACGGGGTGGGTTGTCTTTGCATGGGGTCTAGTTGCGTCAACCACCACGAGGCGCTATAGAATTGCCCGGCCTGTCAAAGTCAGCATACGTGATACAAGCCGAGTAGCCTGGGCGATTCACGTACCAAGGACATAATGTCGCGCACGGTCCGTTCGACATTGAGAATATCAGTGGCCTGGACGCGCAAGAGGCCGCTGTGATTGCCCAGCGGCGGCAACAGAACATATGAGCCGTTCTGTTCGACGATCTTGCGGATTTTGTCAAGACGTTCGAGCAGGATGTAGTCGACCTTGCTGGTCGTGATGGCGACATCCTTGACGAAAGTCTTTGTGGTCAGAACCAGATCTTGAAGGCGTCTCTTGGCTTGCATGATGTTCTCTTGACTCTCGCCGGTAATAATGATCTCATCTCTGGCGCGCGGGTAAGAGCCGGCAGGGCTGTAGCCGAAGATGCCGGGGAAAAGCGGAGGGAAGTAGATGGCGGTGCCGGTGGCGGATTCGATGAGCTTGATGTTTCGGCGGTGTCGACCGCAGATAAGAGTATGAAGGGAGAGTTCGAGCTTGATCGTGTCGACTTGGCGCATGAGCTGTGAGACATGTCAGCACACGGGAGAAAAGGAGCCAAGGTCGGAAAGGACGAACGATTTGGTCAATCATGATCAGAATCCTGGTCTTTGCGTGCTCGCAGCACTCCATGTCGCCAAAGATCATGAGACGCAGTCTGTTCTCGACCAGGCTGTCGAGGGTGCCGTGGATGCTGGCCGACTCGATATCCATCGGACGGGGATTGAGCAGGAAGATGTCGGCCTTGGTGCGGTCGGCGATGTCGTCCATGTGGCGGAGAATGTCGGCGCGCACGCCTTCGGTGTTGGGCACCATGATGAGAGTCGAGTCGACGTCGACCGTGGCCGAGCGCTGTATCGAGTCAGTCGCGTGTGTAGCTTGTAGCTCCTTCTTTTCCTGCCTACCAGAGTGATGGGAGTCTCGTTCAATATCTTTGCTCGCATCTTGTACACCAGGTCCGAGTCGCCGGACAGACACACGTTGGTCACGAGGGTGTTGAGCGGGCCCCGTTGCATGCCGGGCACGGGCTTGGGCTTGGCCGACGTGACGGTGGCCTGGATCTGGCCGTTGCTGGCCTCGGTCATGACCTTGCATAGCGAGCGCAGGTTGTCGACGTTGCGGGCGTGGACGGGCAGCTCGTGGTTCGGCGGCGGGTTGTCGGGGTTGGTGTTCGGGGGATGCGTCCAGCGCGCGTAGGCTCCGGGACTGGCGTAGATGACCGAGTCGGGGTCGGGGCCCGACAGGTTCGAGGCAAAGGGCACGTTGAAGGACAGGTTGACGGGATGGCCGGGCACTTGGGGGTTCGGCTGCATGGCGTGCTGGTTGGCCATGGTTCGCTTGATGGGCGCCGGAGGGATGGCCATGTCCTGGTGGTGAGGGCGGCCAAAACCCATGGCAGGCGTCATCTTGTCCCAACCATGCCGTGCCTGGCCGGTAAAGTTTGAGATTTTGTGCATCGGATGGCCGAAGGGGAACGAGCGTGGTTGGGTCAGGTCGGGTCAGATCAGCGTCGAGGCTGAAGCAGAGCAATGCCGGCTGCGAGACGACAAGGATCAAAACAACACGGGCGCCCAGGAGCCCGCCAATTTGCGAGAGAACAAGCCGACCAGAAAGACTGCCGAAGACTGGTGCACACCGACTTGCCAGATGTCGTCGTCGTCGTCGTCGTCGTTTTTCCCACGGCGCGTACAACAACCACCGCCCGAGAGATCTCGAAAAGTCACGTGCCGATGTCGACGGTAGTTATCATCGTTATCATCACCACGCCCGTCGCTATCTGCGTAGCCATCAATTCTGCCAAGTCGACGCTGACGCTGCTGCCCCCGCCAACCATGAGCCTTTGTCCATGTACCCTCGCGATACTCCGTACAGCGGCGGCTCTGTCACCAATCTTTGGTGAGAGAGGTATATCCAAAAGATGATCAGATGCTATCACAACATGCCGAAATGCACGAGTTGTTACAATACTTGGTTTCTGCATGTGCATGTCCGCAATCAGAGTCATGCCATTTCTTGTTTCCTAGTTGCACGGCGACACTGTGCATCTGCTCCTCCTTGACCCTGCTCTGCCTGCTCTAAACACTTCAATATCCAACTCTTCTGACCTCCCTCCCATACTGATCTACATACACTTCCCTCGGTGCTGCTGTCCCTTCGTCAGCATAGCGTGGCCCCATCGCTGCGTACTGGCCACCCGCTTGGCCGTAGCTATATCTAATCTCTGCCGGCGGCCCATGTTCAGACCCTGGCACAACGCTGACCGCCCTCATTGGTGCTAGAGGTGGCGGTGCTGCACGAACTCCTGCATCCGTCAGTCGAACATACTCGGTTTGGGGAGCCATGCTCGGCTGCCTTGACATGTATCGCACAGGCTCCAACTCTGGACGCACACTGTACGCCCGAGGAGCGTACGGGCCTGCCGGGACCGGCTCCGGCGGAAACACTGATGCTCTGGGCGCCGGAGCCTCTCTGGTGTACAGGGGCCCTGTTGCCTCCTCACGATAGTACTGCGGCTCCGGGGCATGAGCGTACTCTCGCTGCCTGTAGATACGGTAGTCGGTGGGCATGCCGTCGCTTTGCTCAACCACTCTGCGCACTGGCGGAGGTGGCGGAGGCATTCGCGGTCCATTGTCATCGTCATACACGCTCTGGGTTGGACGACTTGCGTACGCAACAGATTGTCTGCTGGGCGCCCTTTCGTACATGATTGCAGGCTCTGGACGTAGCTGGGGAGCGACCGACATTCTAGCTGTTGGCTCGGGCTCATTCGCGTAATACCTATTGCCATATTGATCCACAACGATTCTTCTCGCGGATGGCGGCGGCGGCGGCATGGCTTGCATTGGCGCTTCTCTGGCAGCTCTGATATGAGGTGGAGACAGAGATCTCTCGGATCGTATATAATGTGTCTGCGGCGCTCTGATGACCTCTTCGCCATATCTGGGCGCTCCTCCCGGATAAGGCTGTGACACAGTGCGATAACTTGCAGGAGAATATGCCCTGGCCATTGGAGAGACAGGATGTTGGGCGGCATGGAGGCTAGCTACACGACGCAAATCTTGATCGTCTCTTCTAGGTCTCGAATAGGCAGCGGGAGACGAGACTCTGACAATGCTGGGAGAGGAAACTCCATCGGAGCCGTATTGCACGGCTGGGGGCGGAGGTTCCCGGTAGAGGGCTTGTCTTGGGGCTTGAACAATCTCAACGTCCGGCGGCAACTGATATGGACGAGCGCGAGAGGGCTGCAGATCTGTGGACGCGGAAAATGGTGGAGGTGAAAGGGGCTCTGGTTTGATGTAGGGCTCAGGAGATGGAATGGCAGGCTTGCTGCGAGTCTTCCGAGCTTTATTGGCCACGGTCTCATCCTCGCGCTTCCTTTTCTTGTTCTTGGATCTTTGCCTTCTGAGTGCCCCAGCAGGACTGGCCTGAGCGGAGCCATGAGGGGAGGTGGTGGATTCTTCGGATTCAAACTGCTGACGGTAGGCGCTGGTGGGCTGGTGGGCTCGAGGCGAAGCGGACGGGCGATGGGTTGCGGCCGAAGGATAGCTAGTTTGTGCTTGACCAAGACCAGGAGGCTTGGTAACGGTAAGAGGAGACACTCGAGCAGGCTGGGGAGCAGCGATCTGAGTGAGATGGTTCGCAATAACGGGTACGTGGGGCGAGGGGACATGAGCGTCTTGGGGGACAAACTCGCTGCTATCTGTTGCATCGCTTAGCCAGGCCATGGCCAGCACGTAGAGCGTGCCACTTACCATCGTCTAGATCCATCGCATCCGCTTCGGCGTCAGGGCCGCTGAAGGCATCTGCAGCTGGAGGCGAGTATTCTTCCGAGTCTTCCCTCTCGCCATCGTAGGTGGCTTCGGCTTCGTTTTGGGACAAGGTCCGCTGGGGATAACGGGGCTGCTTGTCAAGACGCTCATTCTTGGAAAGATGGCTCTTGGAAAGAGAGGCGCTACTTGCCAGGCCTGTCGCTTTCTGCAAACTAGATGCTGCGTCTGCCTTGTGGTCCCTTGGGGAGCCCTCCTCTGACGACCAATCGTTCGCCTGGCTAGAGTAGTACGAATTCTCATCGAACGAGTCACTCGCTGCGGTTTGTGAGTTAGCTGAAGGCTCGAGGCCCGAGACTGGCTTTACGAGGTCGAGCGCCTGTCGCAACGTCTCGGTTATGACGGGAAGAGGTGCAGTCTCTTCATTGTCTCTGTGGCGAAGACTATGCTTGCGCTGCTGCTCCACCGCATCCTTGAGCTGCCGCTCGATACGTTGTCGCTTCAACTGAATCTCTGCTCTTATCAGATCTTCCGACTTGGTCAGCAGAACAGGGTTGATGCCGCTCTTGGAAGCCGCGCCTCCTCGGCCTGTTGCTGCTGCTGTGGACGTATTCTGTGCAAAAGCTTGCGCATTCGCCAGGCTTGCATCGCTGCCCTTGAGCGCATCAGAGGCGGCGTGGACGTTGCTTGTCCCATTTGACAATCCGGGTAGCTGGGGAGCTGCGCCATGGATGGACGTAGACGCAGGCCTGGAAACGGGCTGAAACCGCTCTTTCACAGAAGCTGGTAGCTTGAATCGCGGATGTTTGTCTGCTAAGACAACATCCCTCAATTGGAGCCATTGGTCGTAAAATGCAGCCTGCGCATCCTGCTCTGCGACTGCGGCCATGTGACCATTCATCTGCGCAGATGTCATGACGAGAACACAAGGTCCTACTTTTACAGTCGGGCAGCGTCGTCACAGTACAACAGCTCTGCTATGCAAGTGCCATGCCGGCGCGAGTTCTAGCAATAACACTGGAGGAATAGGCAATACGCGTGTTGTGTCGGCGCAAAGTAGAAACAAGAAATCCACGGCGAAATTGTGACATGGCCCTCGAAGAGTCTTGGCACCGTCCCCTGCTTTCCATCTCGGCGACAACCGAGCCTCCATACCATCGAGTCATCGACGTCTTGTTTTGCCGCTCCTTGACTTGGCATTCTCGTTGAATGTCGCTCTCTTCTTTACGCTCTTCTTTTCTTCTTTCCCGATCGGGCTTGCTTGGTACTCGGAGTTTTGTCAATACTAGACACGTAGAAAGACTACAGGGGAACATGGCGGACACACGTAAAGTCTTCTTCTTCGATATAGACAACTGCGTAAGTTGGCAACAAGACCCAAATGGAAGTCCGCTAGAAGCTAACTCGAGTATCCAGTTGTACCCTAAAAGTATGCTCGAATCGCGACAGTGTGTGTGGTGTGTGTGTGATCTGTTTCTAACAAGAACCCAGGCAAAAAGGTTCATGAGTTGATGTCTGATTTGATCGGTATGCGTTTGCAAAGAAAACTCTCTGATTCAGAGGCGATTAACAAGGAGCCAGACAAATACTTCCAGACACATCTGTCGTTGTCAAGGGAAGATGCCAACGAACTGCACATGCGGTACTACAAAGACTATGGACTTGCCATCGAGGGACTCGTGCGCCACCACAAGGTCGATGCTCTCGACTACAACGAGAAGGTCGACGATGCTTTGCCGCTCCAGGACATCATGTCGCCGGACTCCAAACTGCGAAAACTTCTTGAGGATCTCGATACATCGAAAGTCAAACCGTGGCTCTTCACCAACGCCTACGTCAACCACGGTAGAAGGGTGGTAAAGCTGTTGGGTGTCGATGACCTGTTCGAGGGCATCACTTACTGTGACTACTCGGCGCAGAAGTTCCTCTGCAAGCCGGCACCTGATATGTTCAAAAAAGCCATGGCCGAAGCTAACGTAAATTCGGTTGAGGACTGCTACTTCGTTGGTACGTATTGCTTGTCTGGCAAGCGAGAGAAGGCTTGTATTGATAATGTCCCAGACGATTCTGCCCTGAATGCAGCTGGTGCAACGAAGCTAGGTTGGACTGCAGTTCATTTGGTAGAACCAGAAGTCACTCCTCCTGCAGCCCCGGCCTCGAAATACCAGATCAGTAACCTTGAGGAGCTGAGGCGCATCTTTCCCCAGTTCTTCAAGTCGACATGACAGATCTCGAGCGACGGATCTGATTACCGCCTTCCCGTTACCATTCTAGAACACTATCATCAATGTAATAACAAGGCTGTCGCTTGAAATACCCAAGATCGCAAGAGATGCTTGCTTCCAAGGCATTTTTGCGCGGCTCACGTGGAATACATCTTAGCAGCTAATAACAATTCACGAGCATCGTACAATACAGTAAATATTCGTGCATTGCGGCATGCCGTTATAGCATCTGATCGTCTTGTGAGAATGCATCTCTCATCAGAATTTGGTGACAGACCTGCCGCTGCACCAAAGGGGCCGATTGAAATGAATTTCTACGATAGCAAACATACATGGTTGGTTGTATATCCAAGTCGAGGCTCAAAACCGCAATATGCACAAGGTGGGACGTTTTAAGGAGCCGAGACGGTCATTCAACCGCTACGAGTAAACCGTGTAGTCGGATTATCTAGCGTGTTCTAGAAGACAGGGCTAAAAACCCTAAAAGAACAGCACATGTAGAACACAATGAGTATGCATTTTCAACGATGGTCAGTGGACGAGAGGACTTGTTGTTATACTCTAGGCGGTGGACAAAAGTCTCGAGGTTCGGCGCTTTTGTGTAGATCCGCCGACGCGTAGACAGAATTGTGGTCAACGGCAATTTCGACAAGCTAGAGCAACCAAGCCACCTCGTCGTTGATGGTGCGTGAGAAGAGTTGAGCAAAGAAGGCTACTCCGTAGCCGAGACACGAAGCGGTGCTGAGAGGCCTCGTCGAGGCTTTTCAGTCTCTTCGTGGATCGTGATTGAGTGCATGCGTCTTGTGGTGTTTTGGAACCGGACATGGTTTGTTTATGCCGAAAGATGCGACGATACATGCAAGCACAGCCTGCATGAGCTCCTACCAGCACTGCAGCAACCAGCGGTACCTGTCAGCTCGGCAGGAAAGAAGGTTTTCACGACCCTGGTTACATGATACATGGTCGATAAAAAGTTTGCGTGTGAGCGGTGCTCTGGATGTTGCAGAGTCATGAGAAGAGAGACAGCGCAAAGCAAATACGAGAAATCAAGTATCACAGAGTAGATGATGAGACTGGTCGTTTCAGAGGGCAGCATAGAGCAAACCTGGAAATAGACTGCGCTCGGACGCTACTGCGAGACGGGCTAGAGGGGGCCAGGTGAACCGTGAGGGAGATTCAACCAAGACAGATTGGGGCTGGTGTGCGGGAGTCTGGGTTCACGGAGGTTTGCCACGGACTGTTCGCTGCAGCGTCTTATCGTCATTGGACGCGGGTGTGGCGATCGTTGCGAGAAGAGGCGCTGAGAGAGCACGACAGACGGTCAGGGTCATATTACGAGTAGGCATGAGAGGAGGACAAGATTTGGGGAGAAGAGAATAGGGCATGTAGCAGAATAAGAAGGCGTCGTCAGACACGAGCGCTCGCAGTGGTTGGATTATTGAGATCGGCTCGAGAATGGTGGCAGGGTTGTTGGTTGAATTGGAGGTGGCCGGCGGTTGCTCTTTGACGGGTGGAACCCCCTAACTAATAAGCGGCGTGGGCAAGAAGGTCCGAGGGCGCTCCTTGCGAACAACATAGCGCGACATTTCCCAATAATCAATCATCTTTTTGCTACTGCTTTTCTTCGCAACCCTTTCGCTCCGTTCCAGCCTCAGCGACTCCGAGAAGAGAACAGCGCAGCACGATACCGCACCGCGCCGCACCGCACAGCATTGCCCGCGCAGGCCGAGGGCTGGCCGATCTTCCGCGTGCAACAACACGATCTTCTCTGCTCCCTCGCCGTCGACCTGAGCACGCCGCATCCTCAGCAGTATGTCATCTCCACCGGACGCCCACCCGCCCTCAACCCCTCACATTCGGCTGAACTCAGGCAGCGACGACCTTGTCAACATGGCCGACCTAAATCCCGACAGCCAAGCGACTCGGCAACCCTCGTCTCGCTCCCTCACCAGACCCGGCACGTCTGGCTCTGCCTCTGCCTCGCTCCGCCCGACCCCCTCGTCCAACAGCCTCTACAATGCCGGTCCTCCCGAGTCGGCCGAATTGCTGCTGCCGCCCACGCGTTCCAGGCCGTCACGGCGCTTCCGTGACGACGACTCGCCCATGCGATCGCCCAGCCAGAGCGGCTACAACTCGCGTCGCACCAGCTGGAGCTCAGAGTCGGCCGGCAGCCGAGACAGCCGTGTAGGTCCCTTTGCCTCGCCCTTTGACGACTCGCGAGCGCCCTCGCGCGCCGGCAGTGACGACGAGGGCGTCAACACCCAAACCGTCTCGGAAAAATACAACATTCTGCCTTCGGCCGGCTTGCTGCTGTTCCCCGAAGACGTCGAGAAGGACGACTACCTGCACAATCCTGACCCCAACGAAAGAGAAGGCCGCATAACATGCGCCGACCTGTTCTCAAAACGTGGTATCACCAACCTGGGCGGTCTCATCCTGATCACGCTGGGAGTTTTCATGCTGTTCATCGGCTATCCCATCATGTATGTCGCATGCTTGCATCATGCCACCGCTCCGGTCGCTAATCCTTCGCCACAGCACCTTCGCCGTCAAGTACAGCGAGCCCCCCATCAACTCGTGCGACACCGACCCCATGTGTATCAAGGACGGCGTTTCGCTCTTGAAGAACGTTCGCCATGGTCTCATCGACCCTGCCACTCCCGATCACGTCAAGACGAGAAAATCAGTAAACGGCAAGACTCTGAACCTTGTGGTAAGTTTGATCGACATGTGCGCCTGCTGACTACTGCTGACGGGACATCAGTTCTCTGACGAGTTCGAGACCGATGGCCGTACATTCTATGATGGTGACGACCCGTATTTCCAAGGTGTCGACATCTGGTACGGTGTCACCCAGGATCTCGAGGTGAGTTTTCGCATGACCGTATTTTGACGTTTTTGTGTCTAACTCCCAAATCAGTGGTACGACCCCGATGCCATCTCCACCGGTAACGGTACGCTCAACATCCGTTTCGACGCTTTCCAGAACCATGGCCTCAACTACCGCTCGGGCATGCTCCAGTCGTGGAACAAGCTCTGCTTCAAGGGCGGTTACCTGGAGGCCAGTATTTCGCTTCCCGGAAGAGGTGATACAATCGGTTTCTGGCCCGGTTTCTGGGCCATGGGCAACCTTGGTAGACCCGGCTACCGTGCCACCACCGATGGTACCTGGCCTTATAGTTACTCGGATGTCTGTGATCCTGGCATCACGGCCAACCAGTCCTCTCCCGACGGCTTCAACTGGCTCCCCGGCATGCGTCTTCCGGCCTGCACTTGCGATGGGGAAGAGCACCCCAGCCCCGGAAAGTCTCGTTACGTGGCCGAGATCGATGCCATCGAAGCTAGTGTTTCCTACCTTGACCCCGACAAGTACGGCGCCGCTGTCGGTTCTGCTTCTCAAAGTTACCAGACTGCTCCTTTCGATATTTTCTGGCGTCCCAACACCGACTTTATCGAGGTTTACGACACGTCCATCTCGGAAATGAACTCTTACCAGGGCGGTGTCTATCAACAGGCTCTCTCGACTGTCACGCTCCTCAACAACGACTGGTACGATGGAAAGGCCTACCAGGTGTACGCGTTTGAGTACGAGCCTGGTGCAGACGGTTACGTCGCTTGGTACGTGGGTTCCGAGCCCACGTGGAAGATGACGGCAGATGCAGTCGGGCCGAACGGCAACGTTGGTCAAAGAGTCATGCCCGAGGAGCCCCTGGCCATCATTGCCAACTTTGGTCTGTCGAGCAGCTTCGCCCAGCTCAACTGGACAGGTCTGGCCGATCTGATGCCCGGCACCATGAGATTTGACTACATCCGAATCTACCAGGACGACGACGGCGAGATGACTTGCGACCCCGAGGGATATCCCACGACCGAGTACATCAAAAATCACGCCAAGGCGTACCAGAACCCCAACGTGACTTCGTGGGAGGACGCGGGATACAGTTGGCCGCAGAACTCGTTCGTCGACTCGTGCAAGAGCAGCCACTACAAGGGACCGAATTAATCGACACGAGGATTTGCGGGCATTCTGAAAGGCGTTTGACGGCGTAATGTGGTTGACACGATGTATTCGGAAGTGGCACAAGGCGGAGAGAGAGAAGGATATGCGGCAACCTCTTGATCTGACAAGATTACAGCATCGACTTTCTTTGGCCTCGCCATATCCTGGTGGTTATGAAGAAAAAGAAGACATACGGACATTGATGAGGTTTGTTTGATTGTACACCGAGGGAAGACTCTTCCATCATCACCACGACTACTACCCTGGAGCGAAGGCATCGGCGTACACTGAGCGGACGACGATATCAAAGTTAGGGATGGGACGGCAGCATTTGTGTGTTTTGGGGGGGCAATCGTTCATGTTGATTTATCTGCTGGTTTATTGGGTTTATGCTTTTGGCCTGATCTATGACATGGAAAAAAAAAGCAGGTCGCTGTACTAGAGGTAATTGAATCAAAGGTGTCCAAGACGATGGTCGTTTTCCCAAGCAAGCGATGCACAGCAGACATGGGTGAAACACGTGCAGACGAAGAGGGATGAATAGATTTACAGAGTGTGGAGGGTATATGTACAAGGTGGGCGTGAGGAAGGGTTGTTCAGCGAGCCAGGGGGACGGGAGACAGGTGGCCGTCCTTGTCGTATTTGGCCTTGAAAAAGGTGTAGTTCAGGGTAATGGTGTCAATCTTTGACATGTTGGGGTCCCTCAGGAACTCGGGGTCAATGTAGAAGAAGACGGGCATGTCGACCGTCTCGCCCTTGTTGAGACGCTGCTCCTCGAAGCAGAAGCATTGGATCTTGGAAAAGTAAGGGGCAACCTGGCCGGGCGTGACGGAATAGGTAGCGACGCCGATAATGTCCTCGTCGGGGCTGAGGTTGGTGGCGGTATAGAAGGCCAGGGCCGTCTCGCCGGGCAGAACGCGCACTTCTCGCTGCTGGGGGGTGAACTTCCAGGGCAGGACGTCCGAGGTGGAGCCGGCAAAGGTGATGCGCAGGCGACGCGAGTCGGTGACGGGGATGAGGCGCGAGGCAATGTCGTCTTCGTCGGCGGGGCCGCCGGTGTGGATGTTGATGGGTTGGCCGCCCCAGCCCATCTGCTGGCAGATCATCTTGTAGAAGGGCACCGAGCCATAGGACAGGGCGACGGTGCCGAGGATGATGGACAGGGTGTAGTAGAGGGTGTTGCGGTTCTTGTGCTTGAACTGGGCGCGCAAGTCGTGGTAGGTGGGAATGTTTGGCTGCTGCTGCTTGGGCTGGGGGCTGCTATGGAGGCTCCTTTTGAAGGCAGTGCGCTGCAGCGAGCGGGCGCATTGTGTGCAGATCCACGGTTGCTGCGTCCCGGGGCCAGCGCGCGTCAGGCTACGGCCAAACAGCGATATCGAATTCATGTCGGGTGCTGCGGAAACAATGTGCACATTGCCATGGCCCTGTTCGGAGGTGAGCTGAGTGCCCGCAAAAGCTTACTCATCTATATATCATCATAATCATCATCATCCATCCACTCTTCCATCTTTTTTTCTGTCGACTGCTGCAACAAAGTCAAGATGGGCGAGACTTGTCGTGTATGTCAACAGAGCGAATCAAAGTACAAGTGTCCTTCTTGTCAACTGCGGTAGTGAGTGCGCGGCGTGCAGCCGTCATGATGGGCCGAGTCTAAATTTCGCCAGCTGCTCCATCGCATGCTTCAAACTGCACAAAGAAACACACGCAAATGACCCAAAAGACCAACCCGCTCATCCCGCTCATCCCGCCCAGCCTGCCAGACCAGCCGACCCCGTAATCGCGCCGACACCTTCAACCAGCGCGCCGCCAGGAAGAAGCAAGAAAATCAACTTTGCTGGCTTCGAGTCCGACCCTGAGCTTTTGCGCCTGCTCTCCAGATACCCAAACCTGCGCATCCAACTCCAGAGTGTCTACGGCTTGACTCTCGAGCCCGCTCCGCAAGAATCTTCTCTCTCGTTCAGAGGTAGAGGAAGGGGCAGAGGCAGAGGAGGTGCCTTTCATCACCACTCGCACTGGTCCCAAGCCAAGGGCGACAAGGAGGCCACCGAGTCTTTCACGAACATGAGAAGTGCCGAGAATGGCGACCACGGTCTGGCTGAATTTGTCCAGCTACTCAAAATGAGGTTTGCGCCTGACCTTGAAGAGTCTGCCACATGACACTTTCTTCTGATCCTCACCCTCTGCTTACACGCTCGGACACACATTGCAATTCAATCCAAAGCGAGTCCTCTGCTACCAACGCGTGTGAAATGGGTCGCACATGCAATTCACGCGTACAAGGATTGCCATCGTCTTGGACGCAGATCCAGTCGGCAATTCTTTCCAACATCACCACATCAATGAGCCGTTGAACCAGAAACCTCTGTGCAATCGTCTCGCCCATCACGGCGCATCGCTCGGCATCAAATTGCAACGCTTCACCTGGAATGGCACGAACCCAATCCATATCAAGCATTGTAGCATAAACAACCCGACAAAGAACTCTCGCTAGACCCGAGTCTACAGAATCACCGTCAAAATACAAGTAGCTCGATGAGGAGAGGAGAGCTTGTCGAAAGACAGCGCCGCAGCCCACAACATTCTCTGCATTCATATGGCGTGTGATCTGCTGCAAGAGGCAGGACATTGGTTCAAGTGTTTGTTTCTTCGTCGATGTTTCTACATCACTCGTTGTCATACCAAACTATATTCAAATCATCCAGTCTTGTCCAAGCTCATCTCAATTGTCGACTGGGTCATCCAAGGTCCTCATTTGCTTCTCAGTTATTGCAACCACGTCTTCCTATCTCTTGCGCCTACAGCTCCTTCTTGCTGTTGATGGCGAGCTCCGACAGTGGGCCATCCTTCACCATTAGCGTCATCACTTCATAGAGAACGTCTGCTGCAGCCATGGTCGTCAGCTCGGCGTTCGTGTCGTAAGCTGGCGCGACCTCGACGACATCCGCAGCAACCTAAGGAGAAGATACAGTTAGCAACATCTCCAAGACGAGATTATTGGTACACTTACAAGATGAATGCCCTCCAAGCCACGAATGATGGTGCGGAGCTCACGAGTGGTCCAACCTCCAGTCTCGGGAGTACCGGTTCCTGGAGCAAACGCAGGGTCAAGCGAGTCGATGTCGATCGAGAGGTAGACGGGGTTCTCATGGCCGACACGGTCATGGATCTTCTTGATGATACCGTCGATGCCAATCGTGTCAATCTCGCGCGCCTCGACAATCTCAAAGCCGCAGTAGCCGTCGTTGTCGTAGTCAGACATGCCAGACAGTGTCGTGCGGATACCAGCATGGATGTTGGTGTCGTTGCGAAGGAGACCCTCCTGTGCGGCGTGGAAGAAGTACGTTCCGTGGTTGATCGATGCGATCTTGGAGGGTGCGCCTCCGAACACCTTGGGCCTCCATGTGTCCAAGTGGCTGTCAAAGTGGATGACAGTAATGGGTCCGTATGCCTTGTTCATGGAGCGGAGCAAAGGTAAGGTGATAGTGTGGTCACCACCCAAAGTGATGACACGAGGAAGGGTCTTGCCGTGCTTGCTAGGGCCCAGCATGTGGGCGTTCGTAGCAGGCTCACGCATGAGAATACTGTTGTGGCCTTCTTCGATCTGCTTCAGTGCCCACTCGTTGTCATAGCTGTAACTTTGTAAGTATTCTTCTCCTCGTCTCTTCACATCCTCAATCACTCACCTGGTCACGGGAATATCGCCGCAGTCAATGACTGTAGCCCATGAACTGAAAGGGTTTGCCTGGAGAGGCACGTTATAGCCTCCGCTGGTCAGATGGTCAGCTTCGATACTTGGATGGTCAATCACGTTCAGCATGTTACTCACTAGAGGTTCAGACGTCTCGAGCCTTGTCTGATACCCGAAGGACCGAAACGAGCTCCGGGACGGTACCTGCCATACAGTTAGGTCTATGTGTACATCGGTCGAATGTCTTGATACTCACGAAGTGCCCTATACTTAGGTCAGTATCATGATCATCTTGTTTGTATGAAGAGGTTCACTCACGGTATCGAAAGGTGCTCCAATGAATGCAATGTCGTATTTTCGATCATCACTAGCTAGACAAGGGCTGTAAGACACCCTTCCGAAGGTCGAAATACCAGAGAAGACTGAATCGGCCTGTGCAGCATTAAGTGTGAGTACTGGGCCGAGGAAAACATCATATAGTGTATTCTACCTGAGTGCCTCCGTCACCCGGAAGAGTATTATACCACAGAGACTTGTGGGGACCCTCCTTCAAGGGATCCTGGCTGTGGCTGTCATGTGCAGCAACACCAGCTGCCAGGGCGGCGACAAAGGTAACCAATTTGAACATGTCGAGCGTTATAGAAAAGAGATGAGATGATGAGAAAAGAATGGTCGATACGGCAGCAGCAAGCCCGCAACTAATAATCGATACCAGTTGGTGAGGCCTCAACTACGCAACCAAGACTCGCATCTTTACCTAACCACGCCCTGTCAAGATTGCCGGAGAGCTAAACTCCAGGAGGGAGCTCAAAACGCAATCTATGTCTTCGATGACATCTTGTGCTATTCAACTCCCGGGCACGCCACGACAGTCACGTATCAATTATCCTCTGCAGCCTTTTGACACACCAGCCTTACGACGGCACAGATACGCTTGCAGTGTCCCGTGTATCTCCGGGACGAGTGATCTACATGCGCGGTGGGGTGAGAAGCTTGTGCAGCCCCGATATCTGGGGTTAGTAAAGGAGCTTTATAAAACTGACGTCGGTCAGGATCCCAGCACTCTGAGCCGAGCATATCTCGTTTATCAATCGAGGTTGCTAAAAATCGTACCGCAAGGCACAAGTCCGGCGAAAAACAACTACAGGTGTTTAGGGCGTGCTTAATGTGGCTGATAATGGGGGCTTCCCAAGATCCTGCCCCTCGCTTGTTTGAACCATCTGCTTCTCGATGGTCACTCGATCGCTTCAAGTGTTTACTAGGAAATGCGTTATTCTACCAGTGCGAGCACTCCGGATAGCTTTTAGCCAATCGTATCAAATTCGCAAGTTTTATGATGCTACTTTGAAATGTCAACCTTTACCTGCTTTCCTCCTCTTGATAGCCATGGACACCGCTGGCCAACCCAGATTCCGCCCGTTCATCATGCTCCATTCTCTCAAAAGCCTTGCGGACTTGAGCTTTCCAATCACTCCAAGCAACAATCGCCCATTCACCGAAACCGACAAGGTACAGTGCGATGCACTGGCCAATCCACAGGCCACCCAAGCCCCAGCCATGGAAGGCCAGCCAAATGCCCAAAGGCAGAGCTCCTGCATAGTAGCTGATCATGTTGACAAGTGCGCCTACATGCTGGCGCCCCATGCCACGTAGTGAGCCGCCACAAGAGCCGTTCAGACCATCGGCAATCTGGAACAAGGCGACCCAAGGCATGACTTCAGCGGTGAGCTTGATGACGTCCGGGTCGTCGTTGAAAATCTTCGCATAGAAGTTCTTGACGCCCATCAGAAGGGCAAGGACCAAGGCTCCGAGGATCATGGAAAGCCAGGCAGCGACGTTTGCTGAACGGGCTGCGCCTCTGGCATCTCTTCTTCCCAGCAGGTTGCCGACTCTCGAGCTGGCAGCCACGCCGATGCCGAAAGGAATCGTGTTGAGGACTTGGTCGGTGGTCATGATCACGGACTGGGTGGCCAAGGGGATCGTACCCAGCTTGCCCGCCGCGAGGGCCACGATCTCAAAGGCCCACCATTCGGTACCGACGTGGATGACTCCAAGGATTGCGAGTCTCGCGAATGTTCCCATGTTTTGAAATGCCTTCTTTGACCACCCGCCCCAACACTCCCATCCGGCCACGAAACGTGCGTAGGCGAGCAGGAGCAAGAAGGACAACCAGTAGGAAATGCTGGTGGCCAGGGGTGCTCCAAGGAGGCCCAGCTTGCAAGGATATACGAGAACGTAATTCAGTGCTGCGTTGAGCGGAGAGGTGATAAGCAAGACATAAGTGCCAGGCCTCATGATTCCTGTTATGACTGTCAGTGCCGTATCTACATTGAGCTGGTTCATCTCCAACGTACCTTGTGCTTGCAAGTACTTCTTGAGGCACTCGAAGTATATATAGCCGAGACCACCGAGTGCGAGTACGCTGAGAAATTTGCTGCTGTCGTGCGACAATTGTGCATCCTGTCCCAAAGCTCTGAAGACAGGCTCTGAGCATAGCCAAAGGATGGCAACTGGTATGTACAACAGTCCAAGGACAAAGAAGCTTCTTTGCAGAATGATACCCAAGTCATGCTTGTTGCCTCCGGTGAAGCTCGCAGAGGCTAGCGTATCAATGGCAGTCGTTCCTCCCAAAGCAATGAGCCAGCCTGAAGCCTGTTTCGCTGGTCAGAAGACGGTCAAAGTATGGCAAATAGGTGTGTCAATCTTACCATGGCAAACATGTAAGAGAAGGCTGCCACTGCCAGGGCTTCAGGGCTCAGTCGTCCAACGACGAGGACCGAGACAGTTTGCAGTGAGTTTTGAAGCATATAAGCCAGGAACACAGGAACCGATCCGCTGAGCAGGACCCAGAACTCTCGAAGAATGAGTTGTGTGTTGGTTTTGCCCTCATCTTCGAGATCTGACACGGACCCAATGGTAGGTTCTTCGTCAGATGGCTTGGGCAAGAGCGAGGTTCTCTCGTTCGGGTCGTCCGAAGGATGTTTCGAATCATTCGATCTACGTAGGAAGTGTGGCAGCCATGAGCTGGCACTCAGGGTACTATCTTGACGGCTCTCCATGGCTTCGACCTTGGATCAGAACCAGTAATGTGTACAACGAGGAGACATGAGCGCTTTCGGCGATGGCGACATCCAGTATAAGATATCGAGCAAACGCACTGCCGCAAGTTACAGACAAGCCCTCGATGAGAAATTCAATGCCGTAACAGCCTAGCCAATCAGGCTCGAGCGGCCATGAGAAAGAGCCTTTAGTCACGCCCTGGCCAGGGTGGAACGTCTGTACGGAATGAACATCCAGAAGAGGGTTCGCGGAAAAGCGGTTCAGCTGTTGACATCTGGGGTCGGAAGACGGCGACGCATATTGGGTTTGTGCTTTTGACAGCGGCATGTCGACATGCATGGTGAGTTTTGGGCCAACACTTTCTTATCAAAGAGATCTGCTGGGGTAGATTGGTAGGTTGACTAAGTCGCATGGCTAAGCAGAAGCCGCTTGGGAGGATATGTCAAGTTCATTTTTCATCATGTCTTTGCATCAGTAACCTTTACTCGCAAGTACGGGTCGTGTCTTTTGTGTTATTGCGATGGGACTTTGTGACATGGTATCAAGAACAGTAAAAGATGTCCAAAGCTTCGAAGTTGGCGTTCGAGTGGATAGTTATGGAAGCCCACAGTACTTCGAAGCCATACATTCCAAAACATTGAACAACTGTGCATGCATAAACACAGTGCTTTGGAGATCGCAAAGTTTTCTCGAAAGTAGGCAAGAATTCAACATGAGTCGATGCTCTATTTCGTCGACTATCCCCTAGAGACCTCAATGAAGCAGGGGGTGTTCCTACCGCTCAGATACACGACTCGGCGAATGGTCAGTGATATCGCACAGGCCGGGTGTTGATCGCTCTGCATCTGACGCCGCCCGACAAGCGAACCTGACTTCCGAATACACCCTTGATCGAATCATGGTGCCAAATGGCTTTTGGAAGAAGCAACCATCGTACAGTATAGGCAGGACATCGCTTCGCTCGATCCACCGGACAGAGACTAAGTTTCCTCCGGGCAATATTCGTGATGGCCAGGATCTATTTATCCTATCGTTTGCCTTGAGACGCGGCCGGGCCACTCAATCAGAAAGAACCTGCAAAGCAGAAAACTCCGAGGGATCAAACGAGTTGCAATGGCGGCCGTATCAAACCCCTGCAAGCCAGAGGACGTGGTGCTCTCTTTCCGCTCACCTTTGATCTCGCCAAGTTCAACAATCATCCGACCACCGGTACTCAGCTAAGACCTTAGATATGCGGTCCCGATATGAAGCAAAAAGCGATACCACCTGCATATCGATTCGACGAATGAGAAAGTCGTAAACGCGGCACCTATCTGGAAGAGCATGAAGTATCTAATAGGGCCGTCAAACAGTTGCATGCACTTACATAGGTCCATTATCCAACACACGATTGGTGAGAGGGAAATCACGATGCTGTTCTTGTTCTTTAACAGAGTCTCTGCAGCCTCTGAGGCATCTTCGCAATCATTGATCTGCACCAAGTCTGTCCAACATGTCCGACAGAGACGTCAAGCCGCTCGATTTCGACGAGAAGCCATCAGTGGGCTCTCCAGACCATACAGCGTCCCTTGAGCATGGTATTGGCGAGGTGCTGCACAGGGCGAATGCATCGGGTCATCGCGATCAACTGCAGCGTCACTACGGCGCCCTCCAGATATGTGGTAATTTGCCAACCTGATGTTGTACTGACACTTGACGTTCTTCTGACACCGTTCAAGGACTTGCCTTGAACATCGATTCTGCTTGGATAGCCTTTGCTGGTTCATTGATACTGTCTCTCCGTAAGCCACTCCGATACGTTCTGTTCGCTCAAAGCTAACCCATCCGTATAGCAAACGGGGGCCCAGCGGGTGTTCTGTATGAACTCATCACCGCCTGCCTCTACTACGCAATCGTCGCAGCATCCATTGCGGAGGTACGTTACAACACCCAGTCAAGACAACCTTACTGACAAAGGTCAGCTTGCTTCAGCCATTCCAACTGCAGGGGGTGTATATCATTGTAAGTCATGTCCGAAGATACAGATAGCCGGGTCTGTCTTGTGAGTTGTTCTGTCTGTCCAAGGTAACATCTCAGATGGTGTTTCGGCGAGGGGAAGACTCTGGTAGACCTTATACCTTTGTTCGTCCTCTATGATATCGCCTCGGACAATGCTACGGCAGCATTCATAAACTCGCAAGACAGGACCGTGGTGCACCAGTATGCCTGTCCTATATATCTTGCTGACCGTATGTCTCAGGGGCGAGTGTAACAGCAGGTCCTCGATATGGAAGAAGTGTAGGGTTCTTCGCCGGCTACCTCAACTTCTTCGGTTGGATCTTCGACCTATGCTCCATCATCGCTATTCCATCCAACGTTGTCCTCCAGATGTACTCGGTATTCCATCCCGAGTTCGTCCTTGAGCCATGGCACACCTATTTGACATATGTCTTGATCACTTGGTTCTGCGTCTTCTTCTGCATCTTCGGAAACCGATTCCTACCACTTCTGCAAAACGTTGGATTGTTTCTGCTGCTTGCTGGCGGCCTTGTCACCATTATCGTCATTGCGGCAACACCGAAAAGTCACGCCAGCAGTTCGTTTGTATGGAAAGAGTGGGAAAATACCACAGGCTGGGGAGGCGGTGTCGCATTCTTGACTGGTGTCCTCAATGGCTCATTCACCATCGCGACGGTCGACTCAGTCTCACACCTTGCCGAGGAACTGCCCAATCCGCGCCGTGACATTCCACGAGCAATCTTCGCTCAGGTGTCTCTAGGAGCCATTACTGCTTTTCTGTACGCCATAGCACTTTTTTACGCTGTCAGCGATCTCGACGAGGTCATCAATACCGCGGGCTCCTTCCCTGTCGCTGTCATCTATCACCAAGCAACTGGAAATGCTGGCGGGACCTTTTGTCTGCTGCTCATCATCTTCTGTGTCATCATGATCTGCGCAGTCTCGACTGTGCTGTCCTTGGGTCGCACTTGGTGGGCACTGGCCCGCGACCACGCTACTCCCTTTTCAGGGTTCTTCTCATCTGTCGATGAGCGGCTTTCTTGCCCTATTCCGGCTACAATTCTTGTTGGGATCCTGGTTACTGGACTGGGAGCTATCATCCTCGCTTCGGACACAGCCTTCAACGATCTCGTCGGATCTTTCATCATCCTGTGCGCTCTCAGCTACTTCTTGGCCATTTTCCCCCACCTCATCACCGGCAGGAAGAACACACCGAAAGGTGCCTTTTGGATGGGTAAATGGGGTTACCCTGTCAACGCTCTCGGCTGTGTCTTGATCGTCTTCTTCAACATCATGTTCTGTTTTCCTTATGCTATGCCCGTTACAGAAGATCTTATGAATTACAACTCTGTAATTCTTGTTGGCGTTTTGATCATAGTCACATGTTGGTGGCTTTTCTACGGATTGAGGCATTATCCGGCACCCAAGGTGCTCAGCGAAGCCTTGAAATGATCAGATAACAATCATCTTTGGTGCTTTAATGCTATACAATCGGTTTGGAGTCAACTTTGTCGCCGCATCCGCTGTGTGTCTGGTATTTAATGAATGTGTGCAATGTGCAGGAAACGTCTGAAGCTTGCGTATGTTGATTAGAGAATAGAGTTGGCTCATGTCAACGCTCAAAAAATCTGGTAAGTGTCGTTGCTTGCCGATCGCTTGCTCCCATCTTCTTGCCTGTTGAAAGGTGATAATATTCATCACAACAGACAACATCCGTCGAAAACACAAGCGAAGGTCATAACTCCAGGCAGGCAGCAGCTTTGGCTGACATCCCGCATCCTATGACTTGGGGAATGGGCGTCCAATGTGCGTAGCCAACCCATTACTGGAGCAGTTGAATAGGACGTGCATGGGTATGCCTTCTAGGCAACAGCTTTACAAGCTGTGGTGAGAGCTCGCTTGGTTCGAGTGATTGTCACAAGCATCTCGGCTTCGCCATTGCAGCTGTATAGCTGCATGCGCGCCTACATCAGAGATAAACGACGTATCGATGACAGAATCAATTTCTGGTGCTTGCAGTAAAACAAATCACTAGGCTCCTCTTATCTGAGATCCAGGCAGCTGAATTCGACTGGCCAATGATTGTTTGAGAATATTGGCAGCAGGAACGATCGGCGCGGCACCCCAAGAAGGTTGATGGTTAAGAGCACGACTTCCATACTTTTCCTACACTCCATTGCATTTGACTCTGTTTTCGGCTTCTATTCTATCACTATATCGATCATCATGGCGGTGGAAACATCTCAAGATGGCATCGACGTAGCTGAACAACACGAAACGCCTGCAGCGACTAGCAAGCTACCAGCAGTGACCGAGACAGAGATAACACCTTTAATCGGCCGAATATCGCCATCACAGGCCGATACAGCACCCAGCAATGGGAAACGCCGAATGAGTTCCCGTTCTATACTCTTCCTCATAAGTGCCTCGATCGTGATCATTCAATGCGGCGATCAACTCCAACAAGCACCACTTACGCGCATCTTCGAGTCGATCTACTGTTATCAATATTGGGAGAAAGAAGATCCAAGCAAGATCCTGATACCTAGATCGGTTTTAGGACCAGCTGCGATTGGAGGAGTTGAAGAGCGATTCTGCAAGGTTTCTGAAGTCCAAAGCAAGGTTGCTATGTTGCAGGGGACCCAACAGTTTTTCAACTGCATACCAAGTCCGTTACAGTCAAGAATGGTAATCATGTCAAGTGCTAACAAACTCAAAGGTCTCATCCTGGCCATACCAGTAGGCATTCTGGCGGACCGCTGGGGCAGAAAGCGGTTGATGCTCCTCGGTATATGCTCTTTCCCACTTGCTTTAATGTGGCAGATGTTAGTCTGTAAGTGATTGGTGCTCTACATCAGCAGTGAAAACTGTCGTATCTGCTTGAGTTACTGATCGAACATCAGGCTGGTTCTGGCAAAGCTTCAATCTACGTTTTGTTTGGCTGTCTTCTCTACATGCTGTCCTTGGTGGAGGCTCACCGGTCGTATCGGCGCTTTTATTCGTTACTATCTCGGACGTGACTACACAAGAGAACCGATCGAGTGTTCTCCTACGGATCTATTCGGCAAACTTGGCTTCCAGCTTCATCTGTCCGCCCATGGCTGCCTGGATCATGATTTATAGTCCTTTGGCTGCAATTTTCCTAGCAATCGCATCCTTCTGGGCCGGTCTGCCTATCATGGCTTGTATACCGGAGACGATGAATTACCAACAGTCGACCACTGAGGCCGACAGAGAGCGCCGTACCGACGAGGAGCAGTCGCCACACACGATGAAGGCTTTTATGCATCGATGCTATGAGCCGTTAGCAGAGTCAACGGCATATTTTCTCCGCGACAAGAGAGTCATCCCGCTTGTTGTCACCTTCGTGCCAGCCATGTTAGCAGTGTGGATCACGCCTCTGCTACTGCAATACACTTCAACCCGGTACAGCATTACATTTTCCAAAGCTACTGTCCTGCTGTCCATCAGAGCTGGATTCACGATTGTCATATTCTTGGCCATTCAGCCGTGGATTTCACACTTCCTTACCAAAGTCGGCATGAATGGTCAAAAAAGGGACCTCCTGCTTGCCCGTGGAAGCGCAGTTTTCATGTTCCTGGGCTGGACCGCAATTGCCCTCGCCCCAGACGCCAGTCTCTTCATCGTCAGCATGTTGCTGGCCACCTTGGGCAATGGCTTCCCGGTGTTCATTCGCACTTTCTTGACGGGCTTGGTCGAGCCAAACAAGGTTGCAGAACTGTACACACTCATTGGTCTGGTTGACACTGTGGGCTTGATGGTGGGTTTCCCTCTGCTCGCCTGGCTATTCGACCGGGGCCTGCAGTTAGGAGGCTGGGGCATAGGTCTGCCTTTCTTGACCCTAGGCCTAAGCTTTGGAATACTAGCGTTAGGCTTGTCCCGCGTCAGTCACGAAAGGAGGCTACCGGTTGTATTGGAGGACGAATGATAGAGGTGCAGGTCCAGATCGATACCGGCGAAGATGTAAGATATGAAACGGTGCACCGAGTTTCATTTTCTTAATTCAGATCTGTATATAACGAAACTGCAGAGTACATCCTGGCTTGTAAGCATGTGCAGTAAAGCTAAAACAGGCACTCAGTAAACGATGGATCAATTCGCAGTATATCGTGCGGTTTGGTCTAGATTCACGTCCAGTGGTCTTTCCTAATCGGATAATTTTGAATTAAACTAGGGAATAAACAAATGAGCATTGGGAATTTCTACATAGAAGGTTAGTCCTTTATTTTTTGGCCAAACTCGTTCTCGGCGTCATGCTGGACGGGACGATGCATATGCAACAACTCCATGAGCAAGAGAGATCCCAAACATGTAGTCTAACATCGACTTTTTCAACGCCATCATGCTTCGTGGTTGGCGCCATTGCTAGGTTTCGGGCTGTTTCTTGCACTTTGAGACTTGATCGGTCTCTTCTCCTCATCACCGCTGTCATCATAGTCCTCGTCCATGTCCATCTTGCGAGCTGCGGGCTCCAAGTGCGGCTGCTGGACTTGAGCTTGCGACGGTGCTTGGGACTGAGAGGGGACGGGCGCCGGGGTAGGCGCTTGCGATTGAGGTTGAGGGGGAGGGGGAAGTTGTTGAGCAGGAGGAGCCGGTGTAGGCTGGTCCCTGCGCTCTTCATTCGTACCGATCCGAGGCGAGGGCTGGGGCATGGTCTGCGAAGGACCCAACGCCGGAGGGTGGTGTGCAGCCTCGGAGGGGTGGTAGTTCTCAGTAGCGCGGCGCTGGTCATCTGCCCGGCGCACTTCGGAAGGGCTCCTGTAAGGAGAATTGGGCACACGGTCCATGCGGTCTGGCGGCGAGGCACGTCTGCTGCTAGGGTCTTCCAAGCGCGAGCGGTTCTCGTCGTTGGCAGGCTTCTTCTGGGAGCTCATGCTTGAAGCGTCGTCCTCCCACTCTCTGTGCCTTTTGGAAGGGGCGGTAGACGGGCGGTCCTCGCGCTCACGAGCGGCTGCCTCGGCTGCCTGCAGAGCAGCGTTGGGTGGAGGGGCGCCCCCCGCGATGCTTGGCGTACCAGATGTAGGATGATGCTCAAAAGGCTGGCGGCCAAATTTGCCGTTGGGAGAAGTGTTCTGGTTATCGAGGATGGGGCGAATTTCAGGGGGGCTGGTCATTCTGGAAGGGTATCCAGGCGCCGAGCCCTGAGCCGGGGGAGGAGCGCCCATGCTGACAGCCGGAGGAGGCACGCTAGACGACTGGGGACCGTAATTGGGATTGGCTATGCGGTTTGGAGGAGCGGGGCCCTGTTGTTGAGGAAGGGGTTGAGGGAGCTGCGATGGCGTCTGAGCAGATGGTGCGGGAGGGTAGGCGCTAGGACCAGGAGCGTTGTATAGCACCTTGGGAGAAGGCGAGAGGCCCCTGTGAGAAGGTGGAGGCGGGCGTTGGGGCTGATCTTGGAACTGTCTATGGGGCTCCTGCTTCGGCGGCGTAGGCTGACGGGGAGGCACATGCTGGGCGAGGCGGTCTCTCGAGTCGTACGGGTTCAACATCTGAGGCTGGGCGCCCGGGTTCTGAGGGTTCTGCAAGTCGGCAAGACGGTTGGCGCGAGGCCATTCGGCGCCGGCAGGGAGGGGTGGCTGAGCGGCAGCAGGAGCCTGTCCCGGAGGAGGAGCACCCCACTGAGGAGCCGGAGGGCCAGCGCCGAGAGCACCGGGCTGATATGCTTGGGGAGGCACGTCTTGAGGAAGCGGGGCGCCTGCTCCGGTGGGCAGGCCGTTGGTGGGCTGGCCCTTGAGGAGAGCGAGCCGGGCCTTGATGTGGACGTTGGTCGGGTCCAGCTCGGCAGCTCGCGTGTAGGCGTCGAGCGCGTCGTTGGTCTGGTTGTTGCAAGACTCATACTGCGCGTTGTCAGTTGGCATTGCAGACGCGTGTGGATCGCTCTTGCTTACCAAAGTGCCAAGGTCATACCAAACCTCGGAAATGTTGGGGTTGAGACGGATGGCCCGCGAGTAGGCGTCCAAAGCATCGCGGTACTGGTTGATCTGGTAGTACAGCACACCAATAGAACACCAGAAGGTGGGGTTTCTGCCATCGCGGTAGACGGCTTGCTGGTAGGCCTCGTAGGCCTTGGGGTACTTCTGCTGCGACATGTAGCAGCGGCCAAGGAGGTACCAGCTTTGTGCATCCGTCTGGTCTGAGTTGACCGACTTTTCCAAGTATTCTATGGCCTGCTCCTGGCTGCTGAAGCTGGTGCTCTGCTGGTGATGCAGCCATCCAAGCTGCTGCAGCACCTTTGCGTGGTTCGGATCACGGTCGAGGACACGCATGTACGCACTCTTGGCCGAGTCATACTAGACATCCGAGTCAGCCATGACGCGTGCGAAGCTTGGAAACGCCGCAGACTCACCTCTTTTTGCTGCTCATAGACATGTCCAATCTGGAACCAGATGTCTTCCTCGCTCAGCGGTCTGGGAGGATCGTTGACAATGTATTTGAAGCACTAACGGCTTTGTTAGCGACTGGACACGATGACGGGGATCCGACCCGGCTCACCTCCAAGCTTTGCTGGAACTTCTGCTGTTGCTTGTATATTATGCCCAGGCGGAAGTATATCTCGTTGGCCTTTTCGAACCGAGGGTCCATGCGCATGACTTGGGAGAAGGCCTCTTCGGCGTGCTCGAGCGAGCCGTAGCGATCGTAGAGGATCCCAATACCATACCAGAGCTTGGGCTCCTGTCGGGTATTTAATATTGGTGAGAGCGACAACTAATCATAAGGGGGAGTGGACAAACCTTGGGATCTGGCAGGTGGTACAGCGCTTGCTGGTAGGCCGAGTACGCTTGTTGGAGATCGTCCATCATGAGATAGCAGTGCCCTGGATATGGTTAGTCCCAGAGAAGGATTACAGGGGGTATCGAGGGTTTGCGAACCAAGACTGCTCCAGACTTCTCCATTGGTGTGTTCGATTCGGAGAATTTGCTTGAGGTACTCGACGGCAGCAGGGAATTGATCCTTGGAACGGAGGATGCACGAGATGGAAAGCATGGCCTGCACCGAGTGGTTGTTAAAGCTGAGGGCACGTTCATAGGCTTGGGTCGCGCTTTCGAGCTCGCCCATCAACTCAGACACGCTTCCTACTGCGCGTTAGCAGACGCGTCGTGCCGCAGGTATTCACTGTGACATACCCAGCTGCAACCAGATGGCCTCGTTAGCTTGCGTGAGGTATTGCGCGGGCTTGGCCTGCTGCGGAGCCTGCAAGGCGACATGGCCATTGGCCTGTTGCTGAGCCCGGGCTTGCTGGACGACATGGTGGGGGTGCAGCGCCGCTGTTGGAGATGTCTGAGAAGCCATGATGCAAGACTATCGAGAAAACACTGACGCCAGTCAGTACCGGCGCACCAGAACGTCAAGGGCGTGTGGTGATGGTGGCGCTGGAGGGGACTTACAGGATTCGCGAACGACGCGCGCAAGCAGAAGACGTGCCAAGCGGACAGGACAGAAACAAGGTGGGGAAGGGTATGGGAAGAAAGAACTTGTATGATGGCCCTTTTGAGCAGTGGAATAGGGCGGCTAGGTTTCGCGATGGTTCATGGAAAACACGCGACGGATCAGGCAGCCTGTGAGAAGAGGAAAGAGAAGAAAATCAAGAGGGGAGATGCTAGCAGCACGATGGACGCCGCTTTCTTCAGAACCCTAACCCAGATGCACACCCATTTTGATGAGAGACAGAGATTAGCCCCTGTCGGAACGCATCGATCGTTAGCGCGTGGAGGGTAATGCCTGACGATTCAGGAAAAATGGGGCTGAGCCGGGGATCTGCATGTTTGGCAGCGGCAGCAAGCAACACACCAGATGAGCAACCACCTTGGAACCACGACCACGGTGGGCGTCTGTATACATATACCCCAAAACTCGTGCATTTTTGTATGCCGTTGTAGCATCTGAACATCTTTGGGGGTGCTTCTCGCACTAAAATTTGGTGACAACCCCACTGCCTCTCGCGATACAGCAGCACCAGAGGGACCGACTAAAGAGTTTCTGCCAAAACGTTGTCTCATACGTGACACACCCACTCAGGACGGCCACTCCGAGGCACGATCTCGGTTGACATTCGCGGGGAAACCAAGAAAAAGAACTCAGGAGAGAAAAATGAACTTGGCAACCGCTCAGAAACGCCTCCAAGCTCGCAACGACCAAATCTTCTCTCGTGTCAACCAGCCACGCATGCTCCGACATGCATCATCGTCACTTTGTGACCTCCGCGCAGATCCAAAGGCAGGGCGCGACTCATTCTGATGCAACGCCGTGCAAGCAAGCCATCCAGCCAGCCGGCCCGCTGTACACCCATCTGCAAAGCAATGTAATGCAATGCTCCAACCCGCGTCAGGCGTGTCGATTCTCAAATTCGGCTATCTTTGTCCCTGCCGGCGGCTCGCTGCAGGATCCCCGGCCCACCAGTCAAACGGAGTTCTACAGAACGTTCCAACAATAAACTCCCGCAGTACTCGATACGTGTACACAAGAGTAATTCAAAACGGTCGGCTCGCCGCTCGAATGGATAATTAGCGCACAAGGACACGATGATGTTTTGGCCCGCAAGCTCAAGTCGCGAACCATCAGGTGCGCTACCGGGAGTTTCTTTGATTCTTCGCCGTGAAAGACGTTTCTGCTAACAGACAGTCAAGCCACGTGCCCTGAGGCTTCTTGGTCTCGTGTGGAGCCCACCCGCTTGTGGCTCAATGGCGTGCCTGGCTTGGGTGGCTTTTTGCGACCCGACACCCGATCTCTCCGCATCCTGCTCCCCAAAAAGTCCGTCACAGTGTGATCAACATGACAACTCACAACACAGCAAAGGGCACATGGACACGGCTCAGGTTCAGCTGATGTGGCACTCGAGCACCGAGGCCGTCACGGCTCCACAGATCTACTTGGGGTCGCAAGAAAAGCTTGTTCCTGAACATGGCGTACCGGCCAATCAAGCCTCTTCCGAGTGCTTGGCCTGCAAACATCGGTGATCGGGTATTGTCCGGTGACGAAGCTTTAGGTTTCACAAGCGACGACGCTTCTGGCGGTGTCGGCCTGCCACGAATTGATACTCGGAATCGCAGGCGTCGAGTGATGTTTGAGGCTCGAGAGGTATATCTTACATAGTGACATCTATCTACCAAAACTACTCTGCGGATCGTCTCAGTTTCGCAAGCGTCGCTTTTCCTACGCGACTTTCGTTTGGCTTGCCAATCTCGCCAGTGATCCATTCACCGATCCTGCTGATCTCAGACAGATCGATACCAGTGTTGACCCCAAGACTTTCCAGCGAGTACACCAGGTCTTCGGTGGCAACGTTGCCAGTTGCACCTGGCGAGTATGGACAGCCACCCAGCCCGCCAACAGCAGAATCAAACGTTCTAATGCCATGCTCGAGTCCTACAAGCGTATTGACCATCGCTTGACCAAATGTGTCGTGAAAATGCAGAGCCAGATCAGCATTTTGAATACCTGCTGCGGTAAGAGTACGCAGTAGCTCTCTTGTGCGAGGTGCGGTTCCCATTCCTGTAGTGTCCGCTACAGAGATCTCATCGGCGCCCATCTCGAGGAGACTGGCGGCCAATTCTGCGACCTTGTGCGGGTCGACATCAGGACCTTCAAAAGGACAGCCCAGAGCGACGGAGATATAAGCACGCACGCCGAAGCCTCTGTCTCTGGCAGTGGAAATCAAGGGTTGGAATCTGTCAAGAGATTCGGCAATACTACAGTTTGTGTTCTTTTGAGAAAACGATTCCGTCGCTGCAAGGAAGATGGATATCTCATGTTTCGGCTGCTCGGTGCTCGAAGACATGGCAGCGGTGCCCGAAGTTGCGGAAGCCATGTCATTGGGATCCTGGGATGAAGTGTTTAGGGCGGGACCAGTGTCGTTTGATGGAGATGACGGTGGTGTAGGATAAGAGTCAGAGGTCGGTTGCTTGGAGTGTTTTGCTTGGACCGAGAAGAAGTTGTCCAAGCCCTTCAAATTTGGCAGCAACCACTGGTAAGTAATGTGTTCAGCGGATTGGGGAGGTTGTTGGAGAATGCTTTCCAAGACCTCGTCTGAGTTGGCCATCTATTATCCATCAGTATTCAAAACTCAAAGTCTTGGTGGGATGGCGTACTTGAGGAGTCCATTTGGGATGAACAAACGAGCCGGCCTCGATGGTCTTTAGACCAGTGGCAGCAAGACGCCTGACAAGATCGATCTTTGTTTCTAGTGGGATTGAAGATTTCTCATTCTGTAAACCATCTCTAGGGCCGACTTCAACGATTCTGACTTGGTCTGCAAACCGCTTGGACGTGGCAGAGAAACATCGTCTGCTCAACGCCCTAGGCAGACCAGGGTGTCTGAAAGAACGCACGATGCCAGACATGTTGTCACAACAAATCAGAGCGACAGAATGAAGTAGGAGAAGGACAAATAGAGGGTACGCAAGGGTACACACAGTTCAAGCAGTGATTAGTGCAGGGTCAAGCAGAGTCGAGCAAATCAAGTCGGAGACAGGTGGAGTGATAGACCAGAACGCGGGGAGGGTGCGGGGCAGCGCGACGCGGAAGCCAAGACGGCCGGTGCTTGTCGGAGGTTGATGGGCCGATGGGTAATTGATCACGATATTTTTTGGGCAGGCAACTTTTCGACCAGCAAGACAAAAGATGGAGGAGGATCGCCAACAAGCAGACATTTCCACACCGGAGCTCGACGGCGAAGCTGTTCCTGCAGCCAGACAGCCAAAGAAGCGCTTCATCGGGCGCAGGGCGGCGGCGGAAAAGGCTGCAGCCAAAGGCGAGGCAAACGGCGGCATCGAGGACAGCGGTGCCATCCAAGGTGCAACTTTCGAGTCTTGGGTGTAAAAGGACTGTACTGACGCTCGACTGCAGTCGCCGCACCTCGAAGGAGCGCCCGAGCCCTGAACCAAGTGCCGCCCGAGATCCTGAATGATGCCGACATCAACGCTGCCGTCTCCCTACTCCCCTCCAACTACAACTTTGAAATCCACAAGACCATCCACAAGATTCGCTCTGCAGGCGCAAAGAAGATTGCGCTGCAGTTCCCCGAGGGCCTGTTGCTGTTTGCGACAACCATATCCGACATCATCACGCGCTTCTGCCAGGACACGAGCACCCTCATCATGGGCGATGTTACGTACGGCGCATGCTGCATAGACGACTACACGGCGCGCGCCCTGGGCTGCGACATGCTGGTGCACTATGCGCACAGCTGTCTGATTCCCGTCAGCGTGACGCAGATCCAGACGCTGTACGTCTTTGTCGACATTGGCATAGACGTGGCACACCTCCTGGCGACAATCGAACGCAACTTCAAGCCCGGCTCCAAGATTGCAATGGTTGGCACGATCCAGTTCAACGCGACGCTGCACGGTACGGCTCCGCAGCTGCGAAATGCGGGCTACGACATTGTGATACCGCAGATTGCGCCGCTGAGTAAAGGCGAGATTCTGGGTTGCACCAGCCCGCAGCTCAAGGACGAAGACAAGATAGGTGCAATCCTGTACCTGGGAGACGGCCGCTTCCATCTGGAGAGTGCCATGATCCACAACCCGCAGATATCGGCATACAGATACGACCCGTACTCGAGGCGGCTGACGCACGAGACATATGACCACGAGCAGATGATGTCGCTCCGGAGTGATGCGATCAGGTCGGCAGGAAAGGCGAAGAAATGGGGGCTCATCCTGGGATCGCTTGGAAGACAGGGCAACCCACACACGATGAGGATGATTGAGCAGCGGCTGCAAGAGAAGGGCATCCCGTGGGTGAATCTGCTGCTCAGCGAGATTTTCCCGGGCAAGCTGGGCATGATGCAGGACGTCGAGTGCTGGGTGCAGGTGGCATGTCCTCGATTGAGCATTGACTGGGGCTACGCATTCCCGCGACCGTTGCTGACACCGTACGAGGCGTTGGTGGTGCTGGGAGCGAGAGAAGGGTGGGAAGGAGATAAGAAGGTATATCCGATGGACTTTTATGGAAAGGACGGACTGGGACGGACGCGGGCAGAAGACGTGGCAGCAAAGACGGCGGCAGTCGAGAGCGCGGCATGAGCACTGCTGCAGATACGAAGACAAATGCAAGCAGATACGGAGATAAATGCAAGCAAATGTTGACCAAGTTGGATGGTGATTGATTCACGTTGGCCGAGTCTCGGCGGCTTCGGAGTGCAGAGTCCGGACGCGGGATCGACAGGGCGGGCGTGTTGCACGTTTCAAGCTGCGAGAAGCAACTCTGTGCTATGGACCACTGAGCAACAAACGACAATGACGAGTCTGGCGCTGGGCGTGGGACAGACAATCGAGCTCAACGACGGGCGGCGGGCGGTGGTGCGGTTTGCGGGCGCGACGGGGTTTGCGCCGGGCGAGTGGATCGGCGTCGAGCTGGACGAGGCCACGGGCAAGAACGACGGCGCCGTCAAGGGCGACCGCTACTTCGACTGCCCGCCCAACCATGGCATGTTCCTGCGCGCCCAGGGCGTCAGCCGCATCCTCTCGCGCCCCGCCGCCGCCGCTGCCGCCGCCCCTGCCCGTCCTCCGAGCCTGGACGTCGACAAGGCGCCCGCTGCCTCTGCCCTGCGCTCACCCACCAAGTCGCCCACCAAGATTGCCCGCACGGCCACTCCGCCCACCTCGCACCTCTCGCGCACCGTCACTCCGAACACCACCACCACCACGACTGCCGCCCGCCGGCCCCTGTCGACAACTGCCACCAAGCCGCGCACCGCCTCGAACCTCACAGGCCCCTCGTCCCTATCTACTACTACCACCACCCACAGCAGGAGGTCCTCCACCGTCCCGGCCACCGCCTCTGCCACCACAGCTCACACTCCCCGCACCACTGCAACCACTGGCCCTTCCTCTCGCCTGACCGCTCGCACCCCCTCCGTTCGCCAACCACTTGCTCCCCCTTCGAGACAGCCTGCTCTTTCTCGCCAGACCCCTGCCGCTCGCCGCGTCTCCTCTGGCCCAAGGCCGCCGCAAGATGCCCCTTCACCCCTTCAGTCGCCATCTCTCGCTACCCCTGACGGCTCTCAGGATGTCGACGACGCTGCTGAGCCTCCTCAGTCCTTTGCTCCTCCCTCAAAACCTCCTACCTCTCCAGCCGTATCTCAAACTTCGCAGCGTGCAACAAAGACTACCGCCCGCGAAGTCGAGGACCTGCAGACAAAGATGAAAATCATGGAGCGGAAACGTCTCGAAGACCGCGAGAAGCTCAAGAAGATGCAAGATATCGAACAAGAGCGCGACAAGTATGGTTCCATTGTACAAAAGATGCAGTCCAAGATGCAGGCCCAGTCGCAAGAGCTCAATGAGCTACGGAGCCAGCTCAAGGATTCAGAATCCCGTCTGATTGACATCGAGGCCATCCAAGCCGAGCACGATGCCGTCGTTGAGATGGCCACTCTGGATCGCGAAATGGCCGAAGAAACCGCCGAAGTCCTCAAGACCGAGGTTGAGGCCTTGCGAAGCAGTAACGAGGAGATGCGCCTCGAGCTGGACATTCTCAAGGAGGAAAACCAAGAGCTGGGCAGAGAGATGAATCCTGAAGAACGCACAAGTCAAGGATGGCTTCAGCTGGAACGTTCAAACGAACGTCTGAGAGAGGCTTTGCTGCGACTGCGTGACATGACCCAGGAGCAGGAGACCGACCTGAAGGCTCAAATCAGCAGCCTCGAAGACGAGGTCAAAGACTTTGGTCTTCTCAAGCACGACTACGAGGACACCAAGGAGAAATTACTGGCCACCGAGGCCGATCTGGACGACATCCGCCAACAGCTCGAGGCTGCCATGGGCGCTGAAGACATGATTGAAGAGTTGACCGAACGCAACATGGCCATGCAAGAAAAGATTGACGACTTGACCTTGGTCATTGATGATCTGGAGAACCTCAAAGAACTCAACGACGAGCTGGAGGTCAATCACGTGGAAGCTGAGAAGCAGATGCAAGAAGAGATCGACTTCAAAGACACCATCATCAACGAGCAGTCTCGCCGCTCCACGCAGCAACAACAGGCCATCGAGGATTGCGAGTACACCATCTCACGCTTCAGGGAACTGGTCACCAACCTGCAGGCTGATCTGGAGGACATGCGTGCTTCGCGTCAAATCACAGAGACCGAGGCCGAAGAGCTGTCCAGCAGGAGCCGAGCCATGATGGATCTCAACATGAAGCTGCAGCTCTCGGCTGCCAAAACTCAAGTCAAGACCATTGACCTCGAGCTCAGACGCCTTGAGGCCGAGGAAGCGGCCGAGCATCTCGCCATTGTACAGCTCTTTTTGCCCGAGGCTTTCCACGCCGAGCGAGACTCGATTCTTGCTCTGCTCCGTTTCAAGCGTGTCGGTTTCAAGTCTCGCTTGCTCAACAGTCTGATCAAGGAACGATTGAATGGTCAAGGCACCAAGATCGCCGACGAGGATCTCTTTGCCGCCTACAGCGTGCTTGACAGACTTACCTGGATTGCTGAGATGAGCGATCGTTTCGTAAATGGCATTCGTAGCTGCTCCGTTGAAGAGTTTGCTCGATACGAGAGTGCCTTGTATGAGCTCGAGCCCGTCGAAAGAGCCCTGAACGCTAACATCGACTCCCTCAAGCGTGACGACATCAAGGAGGGCAGAGTGGATGAAGAGCTGCAACGTTCGATGGCCGTCATGTCTCACCTGGCCTCTCTTCACATCAAGGAATCTCTGGCAGCTTCTGCAGGCGACATGCTTATGCAGGCATCGCTGATTCAGAGCCACTTGGACAGCTCGTCTTCAGCACTTGGTCTCTGTAGATCTCTCATCTTGAGCCATGTTCCTGGCGCCGATTCAGCCAGCGACTTTGATGAGGTGAACCTGTTCAACCACCTCGACTCTATCATCTCTAGCATCAGGAGTGTTAGAGTTGTCGTCAACAAGACGCACCGCAATATCAATGACCTCCAGTCTCGTTCCCTGGCTCTGAACCCCTCCAACATGGAGCTGTTCACTTCTGCCGAAAGCTTGACATCCAAGCTTGCCGTCTTTGGCCGACGTGCTGGTGAGAAGATGCAGAGCTTGTTTGGCGAAGAAGGCCGCGAGGATCCAGTCACCGTTGGGGAGACCGAGTTGTTGTTGGCTCGCCTCGCTGCCACAGTGTTTGGTAGCGGCTCATCAGAATCGACACCGTTCGCCTCTCTATCGACATACCTTGACTCGCTAAACACTCAGCTCAATGAATTGAGCGATATTTCTGCCAACTTGGAGAACACTCAGGAGTTTGAGCGGCATGCTGAGCCATGGGTGACTCGCAGTGCCACTCTCCGTGATACCAAGTTGACGTCGGTCGACACTGAAGCCGAAGTCACCAGATTGACAGAGGTTGTGCGCGAGAGAAGCTTGCTGGTTAGGTCCAAAGAGCAAGAGCTGGAGGAGCAGAGTGTTCGCATCGAGATGCTCGAGGCTCGCATGTCCGAAGCCCAGAAACGCAGCTCTCAGCTTGTTGACCTCGAGACAAGCATACAGACTCTCAAGGACGAGGAGGGAGCTCTGCAGACTGCGCTCGAAGAAGCACAAAAGGAAGTTTCTCACCTCAGAAAGGACAGAGACGAATGGCGCCGTACGGCAGAAGAACGCAAGCCCGACCCGGCCGTCGCAGACACCATGGCCTCGGCAGTGGGAGGAGCCAGCAAGATGGAGCTTGATAGAGCCAAGCTCCGCATCGACAGCCTGGAGTCCGCCATCCGCTACTTGCAAGAACAGAGTTCGAAGCCAAAGAAGACCTCAGATCTGGACTGGCTGGAGACACCGCTTATCGCTCAGCCTTCGCAGCAAATCAAACGCCAGAACACTCTGCGCGCAGAAGGTCAGTCTGCTTTCAGCGAATTGCTCAAGCTGGCCGGCGAAGCCAAACCCGTCTCGCTGTCAGGCTTGCCAAAGAACAAATTGGCATGGCGACCTGCCGCGCAGACGGCCAAATGGGCAGCGCAGAAGAAGAAGGAAGACTGGGCAGCATGGCAAGACTGGGAGAGCGATTTACTCGGCAGATCCACCGGGACTGCCAAGCCTCGGACTGGAAGAACGCTCGCGGTTGGCAAAGATTTGAACGGAATCGCTATGGAAGTGGCCAACGGAGCAGCCGACGCTGTCACTATTGTCGAGCCAGAAGTCCTGTAAACAGTAGATTTGAGCGCTGCAGATGTAACAATACGATACCCTTTTATTTCTTGTGATGTCCTTCTCGTTGGTTGCAGAGCGTTTTGATCCGTGGTTCATGCAACGAGAGCTTCTCGGACTCGATTTAGCCAGATGTGGTTAGATGAGGTCGAGTCACGTGGGATGGTCAGGATAGATCCGATTTGCCCTCGAGTTTCTGACTACCGTAAAACCTCGTGCATTCTGGCATGCCGTTGTAGCACTTGATCATCTTTCGAGAGCGCAACTCTCACCAAATGTGGTGACAGACCTGCCGCTATATCGCGAGGGGCCGCTACACCAAAGGGACCGACCGAACCGATTTCTACGTACTAGATGGGTCTCTATTTCGGGTAGGTAAGAATATTAGATAGAATTCTCAAATCGGTTTTGGTATTCCTTTTTGCGGTGGAGCGGTGTAGGTTTCTATCGGGTGAGAGGCAATGATATTGCCCAGGCATATCGATTGACACTTGAGACAGTGTTCGATTTACATTTTTCCATATCCTGTGTATGTGTTTCGAGACTTGCTATGAATCCAAGCAATTGTGGGTTTTTGTGCTCTATAGAATGCGGCTGTGCCTATAGTGATCGCGGGCTTGCTAGAGCACTATCGACATCCATCTTGAAGACTGCGATTTAGGACCGGCTAAATTGCGAGGTTCGCTCAAGCATCGTCCTACACATATTAGATGAATTTATTTGCCAATTGCACAATACTCGCAAACTTTTGTTCGAAAAGATCACTGACGGTTAGTGGGAGAATTGAATATGCCTGCCAGGTCTTTGTCCTTAGGTATGCCTAACTGATTGTACATAGCTCCAGAGCCTTCTACAACAGTCTGTAGTAAGCAACCAGACTGATATAGTTAAATAGATCCCCCAGAACGTTTGGAGCCAATTAGATCCACAAAGAGTTGTTAATAGTGCGCATCAAAAACGCCATGTTGAGACATGTACTGGAGGCTTTTCGGGGTCACAATACTCATTCAAGCCAGTCTGTTTTCCGATACTGAGATACACGCAGTGCCAAGTACTCCAAATGCCAAACAGAATAAAGAGGTTAGTTAGCATGAGTCATATTGCTAGCAAGAGAATGTCGAACCAACACTCAAAGAATTGTCGTCGAGCTGAGGAACAACAAGGTAAAAATCCCGACGTCATCCTTGATGAGGTGGCAGCGTGTTGACCAAGAATCCAACAGTTCCCAGCAAAACCGTGCAGAATCATGCACAGAACCATACTCTCTCATATCAAACCAAGACCCAACTTTAGATTATCAAGACAGATCTATCGGAGGTCCACTTTCTCTCAGACAACTCGCCTCGCCATGTCGTCCGATCAAGACTACGCCGCCTTTCTGGAAAAGGCCAACCAGGACACCGGCAGCTCTGCCGTCACGACCAGCGGATTTGCCCAGACGAAAGCTATCGACACCACTGTTCCTGCTCCGCTCAAAAATGTGGATGCCTTTTACCAGAGCGACACCGATGAGCCTTTCGAGCCAGTGGCCCTCCAATATGGCAAGCAGGATGCCCTCAATCAAGGTTAATTTTCCCTCAAAATAAGACGACATCTAGTAGCTAACATGTAGCAGACAAGTTCGCCAGCCTAATCAACCACTCTGGCGACGTGGAGGAGATGAATGTTGACGAGTGGAATGTCAAAAACCACTACGCTAATGTCGTCGAGGCTGTCAAGAAGGCTGGCAACGGCAAGGCGGACATTCAGGTCTTCCGTGTGGCTCACGGCAGCACTCGCTGTGAGTACTACATCGTCACCCTGAATGATGAAGGTGTCGTTGTTGGTTTCAAGACCCGCGCCGTTGAGAGCTAAATCTGACTCTTCGCTGCTTTGGCATTCGTTCCCTACCTATCCGAGGTAATTTTTGATACCCATCTCAATTTCAATCACACCACAATCATACATAACATACAACACAATCACATCGGTCTTGTTGATCATGCATGCCGTGATCATCCTTATAGTCCGCCTTCCGTAACCTGAGGACTCTCTCGACTAGCCATATTCATTGACAGTGATTTCAGTGGATGTCTAGTCACGAACAAAAATTGACTGGATCTTCTTTCTTGCTAGGACACTCATCTCATGGTAGCCTGCCTCAATAGAGCAGCATTCAGACACCGAGGTGAGCACACCTAAAAGTGTTTATTCGTGTACTAAACGCACACACAACACGCTAGCTGCGGCAGCACTTCCACCCAGCGCTATCATCTTTACACCCTCCCACGTTCTAATGCTGCAGCTCTTTTCGCCCAACAGTCCCGTCTTGACGAAGCCAAAACCAAAGAGAGTAAAGACCATGACGACTACGCTGGACAACAGAGCAATGTTGCCATCGGCCAAGAAGACATATGGCAGCAACGGGATCAATCCGCCAAAGAAGTAACCCAGAGCGATGATCAAGCCACTCATGTACAGCCGAGGAGAGGAATCCGCCGAGTCCATGTGATGCTGGTGCTCCAACAAGAACGCGATGGTCTTATCGGTATTGCTAGTAATGTCATCCGCCACGGCATCTAACAGTGATGCCGAAACATAGCATTCTAGAGTAGACACCACAGCCGCTCTAGTCTCGGCTGGCGAAGTGTGCACAAGGTTGACAGTTTGCGCCTTCGTAGTCGCAGCAGATTGGCTTCGGAAACATTAGAAATAAAGCTTGAAACAGGAGGTAGGACAAGGTGACACTTACGCTTCGCCGCTAGCTCCGAGGTAACCACCGATGCCCATACTGATTGAACCGGCCATGAGCTCGGCTAGCCCAGCAAATACCACGATCTTGGTGTTTCCTAGTGCTGCAAGACCGGCCGTCAATGCGAATGGTACCGTCAGACCGTCACTCAGTCCTAATGTCGCATCCGAGATTGTGCGTGGATCCGGTTGCCATTTTGATGAGGCCGAGTATGCGGAAGAGAATGGTGATGATTCCGAAGGCGATGTAGGCTCCTTTTCGTGGAAAGAGCTGCGGTTGTTGAACGATGGGAGTGGAGCGTAGGTGTCAGAGTTGTCCTTGCGGAAGAACGATGTGATGGCACTGAATATCATGGCTGGTTTGACGATAAATCATGTATCGAGCTCGGCTCGAAGCAACGTCTAGACGGGTTTCTAATGCACCGGTGGTGCAGATGCTATGTCGATGGTCCGGAGTGAGAGTGGGAAAGGGAGGTGAATGAAAGAAGTGTACGGCAACACGACTATATATCCCGCGTGCTCAACGTGCTGATCATTGAGCGGCAATTCTTGCATCCCCGCCCCCGCAAGACTTAAAGGGCCAGGTTTGCGATACGAAGGTTGTCGTACGGCTTGTGTAGCGTTCTCGGTATTTACAATGACGAGCTAGGGGCTTGTGAGCGTAAAAATATACAAGTTCACAAAGTAGTATAGCAATTCTTCTATAGAGCGAAGAAATCAATCATCTTGAACAATTTGAGACATTCTAATCATAAGGAGTGCTTTTCTATGGAAATCTGCTCTATCGGTTACCACCCCTGAGGAGGGTTCAGTCCATCAGGGATCTCGACAGTGTTTTGGTAGTAAGTCTCGCTCTGCTGGGAACCCCAAGTACGGGCGATCTTGCCGAGAACCTTGCGACCGTTTCTGACGAGCTTGGTGTTAGGAGCAGGTACAGGAACGGACGAGTTCTTGCTGTTGAACAGGCCTGGGAACGACTGGTTGAAGAAACGAGTAGGGTTGGCACCAGTGGCGGCGTCCCAAGGAGTGTTCTGATCGCCGGTCTTTTCGGCAACGAGGGAGAACACGTTGGCACCGACGTCCCAGCGACCGAGGGTGTGCAGGCCCCAATTGGCCTCAACGGTGCTGATTTCGGAGTAGTGGTTGTAGAACTGCGAGTCGGTGGTACCCTGGAGCTTCTTGGGGACGGCATCGCCCAGAAGAATGCCCATAACACGGTTTCCAAGAGTGTAGGTGTGGTTTTCGTCAAATGTGACCAGTACAAGGGTATTCTTCATGAAGTGCTTGTTGTTCAGCAGGGGCTCGAGGAAATTGCGAGTCCAAGCTCCGGCGACAGTGACCGAGGTGTCGTGACCATCAGAAGTCATGTTAGGGGTAATGAACATCCACTGGGGAAGCTCTTTCTTCTCAAGATCGGTGTAGAATTGGGTCAAATTCTTGTTCTTGGCGAGTCTCTCCGGGCTGGTGTTGGCGTTGTAGATAACCGCAGGATTATGCTTACGAACATAGTCATTGGCCTTGGTCTGTTGGTTGACCCAGGCCATGCCCTCGAAGCCAGAGTAAGGCATATCCTCCTGGTACTGCGACCACGAGATACCCTTGTCTTCTAGGAGATCAATGACCGAGGATACATTGCCAGGGACCTGGTTGAAGTTGTCGTTGTCCATACCGAAGTTGTCTCCTCCAATGGCTGCCACGTAATTCGGCTCGGAGGGGTGAGTGACACCGAAATAGTTGGATAGTGTGATGCCCTTCTTTGCCAACCAGGCAAGGTTTGGATCACTGGCTGCCTTTTCATAATCCGTGTTCTCAAGCCAGATGACAACGAAGCGATCAAAGGCTTTGCCCTTCACATTGCTTGTGGGACTGAGGGTCAAAGCAGTAGCTTGTGCAGCATACACATCAGCTGGAGCAGTGGCAGTGAAGTTGGCAGCGATAGCCTGGCTGGCAAGAGCCAGAGCAGGTAAAACGAAGGTAGAGTAATGCATTGTCGATCGAATGAGTGTTGTTGATCAGTGAGAGGAATGTGTGCGGGCGGAAGAAGATATATACACACTGTACCTAGTCGTCTCTCTTTCAGAGCGAAGTCCCAGGATGGGGTCAACAACCTTTGCCACGAATTATGCACAAACACGCCATTCCATGTAATTCGACCTTCCCAGAGCGGTCATCAGGGCGGTTGACGAGGAGGACCAACACACGTGGACCATCTCCAGCATGTAATAGCCACGATGTGATTGGAGCGGCAGAGTCTATCGTCGCGTCCCCTGCCTTAGTAGGAACAAAAAATATCGGCTGCAAATTCGAACTCCACTTCGTGAAGTTCACGCAGAGAACGTGTTGATGATAGGCGTCGCGTAAAGTCGGTGGAGTGGACCACATGGGAAGAACGAGCAGCTGTGATTGGTCAATCCCTCACGCGTTGTTTCTCCGTCTATCATTCTTCCGCGACCACGTTCTACGGGTATCCGGCTGAGACCATGGATAATAGGCTCTTGCCGCTGCTGCGTCAAGTCGCAGGGCGACGGGTTCGAGAAGCCAGGCTGTATGTGCCTTTGCTTATCTTGGGTGGGAGGCGAGTGCACGTCGGCTGGATATTCGCACTTAGGAGCTGTCTTTGCTCTTCCTTCTCCAACACGCTCACATTTCCCAGGAGCTCGTCATGCCAGCTGTAGACGAACACGTCCTGAGTGAAACTTCAGAACATTGGTCGGACGAACATGACCATGACCAGAGTCGAGCTTTGCTCAACGAGGAGAAAATACGCAGGCATGTCGAAGAAGCATGGTCTATCAGATGGTGGCATTTTGCGCTTCTGTTCTTGATATCGGTATCTTTACTCATACCATTTGCGGTCGATCTGGCAACGAAGGGCTCATTATGGAGGGAATCTCATCCTGAAACGAACATAGAGGTCGCTCAATCAGATCAGCCAGATAGTACGCTGCCTCCTAGAGACAGATATCTGCTCGATCCTGCCTGGAATTTCGAAGCCACTCCTACTATTCGAGAATATACCTGGACCCTTACAGAGACCGTACTAAACCCCGACGGTATCTTCAGGCCGATGTTGCTCATCAACAACCAATTTCCAGGTCCTCTTATCGAGGTGAACGAGTACGACACGGTGCGAGTACTGGTACATAACAACATGACCAACGCAACCTCTATCCACTGGCATGGAATTTTTCAAAATGGAAGCCACACCATGGATGGAACAGTTGGCTTGACCCAGTGTCCTATTGCACCAGGGCACAGCTTCACGTATGAGTTTGAAGTGCGAGAGCAAAGTGGAAGTTATTGGTACCATGCCCATCAAGGCGTCCAGGCTTCGGACGGACTAGTAGGACCCCTGATCATACACTCGAAAGAGGAGAAGCGACTCCAGCAAATTCCATACGCCAGTGATCGTATCATCATGCTCTCGGACCATTACCATGATCTATCTGGCGCACTCGCTAGATCATACCTGGCCCCTGATATGGAGAATGCAGAGCCAGTGCCCGACGGAGCTCTCATCAATGGTCGAGCCATTCGCAATTGTGATGATGTATCTCACCGGGAGTGTGATAATACGACGACGAACGTTGGGATACCCACATTCGATCTGGAGCCCGATCAACATCACCGGCTACGTATTCTAAATGTCGGCGCATTCGCCGAGTTCCAATTTCAGATCGACGAACACGAGCTGGCAGTCACAGAAGTAGATGGTACCGATGTGCTGCCAGTCAGTTTCCACCGCGTCAACATCAACCCGGCACAGCGTTATAGTGTGGTAGTCCATGCCAACGCTACCGAAAAGACAAGCTTCCGAATGAGAGCTCGAATGGTTACGCATTGTTTCGCAGAGGAGAACCCTTATATGGCTGAAACAGTCGAAGGTGCCATACGTTACAACGAACTTGCCAATTTTGCAATGGCAGCGGAACTTCCTGATACGATTGACTGGGGTGAGGCTCTCGCTTTGGAGTGCAGAGACTTGAACATTACAGAGTTGGTGCCTGTTCAGACAGTTGCAGCTCCTGCGACGCCGGACGCGTTGTTCTACGTTCGATCAAACTTCGAAATCGGCGCCTACAGACTTTCAAGAGGATTTTTCAATACCTCTACCTGGAAAGCCGATGAAAGAAGCCCTACGCTGTTTCGAACAATCGATGGCTTGCAAGCGGACAATTCGTCGTTCAAGAACACAGATGGCCAAGCTGTTTTTGTGAACGATGTGGCTTTCCATAAACCCACTGAACTTGTTGTCCAATCCAGGGGCATTCAAACGATCGACATTTTGATTTCAAACTTCGACGACGGCAATCATCCTATGCATCTTCATGGATACAAGTACTGGGTCCTCGCTCAGGGCCACGGATACCCTCCTAGGAAATCATTAGATGGGCCTATGGATATGGACAATCTCTCGCCACTCTATGATTCACTCGATTTGTCTAATCCAATGCGCCGCGACACAGCTAGCGTCGAAGCGTTTGGCTGGGCATTGGTCCGATTTGTAGCCGATAATCCCGGTGCTTGGGCATTTCATTGCCATATTTCATGGCATACCGAGGCCGGCCTTCTCATGCAGTTTCTTACGAGGACTGACGTCTTAGGGAAAGCAGAGATACCGGAGACGCATCGAGCACTCTGCGCAGCCGATGGGCTTGAGAAAGGCATGGGTCCAAAAGATGAGATATACTATGACGAGGCGTAAACTCTTCATGGTTCCATTGAGCCTTCAGCCAAAGTTCGGACGCCAGTCACTCCCGGTTCAACCGGTTATCACTCCCAGTTCAGATGGCTTTCGATGAGCTTTTGAAAAGCTGCTGAGCTTCAAAATTTGCTGCTCTCGTACGAGAACACTCTTTGCGAGGAACTCGGTCCCACGATTTGCGAGAGGCAGGTGCTATCTGGGCGTCCAAGGGATCCATCCCGCTTGTTCACACCACCAGAACACTGAGGAAAATGCCTTTCAATAAAAGCGGAATTACATCGTTTGGCAAATTCTCTTATGGAGGTTTTACAGAAGCAAGACAACTCTGGTTCTGAGTTTGCCAGCGATAAGAAAGTTGTAGAGTGGATTATTGTCTATACATATCGCGACGCTTCTGTCTCTGCGAATCAATCTCCAGAGTCCACAGACCGACAAGATGCGCGGTATGTGTTCGACCCCCGCTAAAGAAGGATCTGTCCCCAGGTCCATTGCGCCCAATCTGATTGGTTGAGTCGTGCGTTTATCATAGCGACTAAGCACAGCCTTGTTACTTCTGCAGCTATTTGCAAATCAACCGACATGTAACTGCGACTATCGAGGAAGGATCAATCGCCGCTCGCCTACCCACATCCTCGTGAATGATCGTCTCGAGTGGACACGGGATACCATTTTTGTTCCGCCTGCCAAGCTGACTCGGCAACCATTTCGTTCGCCAAGTGTGACTTGGCAATGTTCAAGCATAGCACCTTCTTCTTTTGGTCGCACATCCTACCTCACCATGTAACGAGGTGGTGGGCTAAAGTCTTGGAGTCGCGTGTGTCTCTTGCATTTGGCTGCTCGAACCTCAAGTACACAGGTACAGCGCCACCATCGAACATTCGCTATCTCTTGGCCTTTGACACCGTCGCTAAACAACCGCCATGTCTTCGATGAGGGAATCGGGGCTTGTGTAGGAATGTGACCCGTTCTACAATACATAAGGGTCTAGGTTGTGGTACCCATTTCCTTCGCTCGTTATAAAACCAGCTTCTGTCTTCCATGTGTTATTCGGTTTCTTGTCCTCGACTGTGATCCTTCTTTCCAGGGTACCGACCACCAAGTACTCAATTCACAATGAGCAACAACACTCTTGATGCAACCGAGCTTGCCAAAGCATATGTCCCTGATGCATCTATGCAGGGAACTACCTTCGAGGCAAAGGCGGGTAGTGGCTCCATGGATGTCGGGAGGGCCCAGACAGTATCCTTGGGGTCGGTCCCTGAATCCAACGAGCACGACGACACCCCTACAGAGGAAGACCTACGAACCCTACGCCGTGTATCTGGAAAGATCAACTGGCTTGCTTATAGTGTTGCCTTTGCTGAGTTGGCCGAGAGATTCTCTTACTACGGCAGTTCGATCCTCTACACCAACTTCGTACAATGGCCACTGCCTGAGGGGTCAAGAACAGGAGCTGGTGGGCTCCATGGCCAGCCTGGCGCTCTTGGAATGGGACAACAAGCATCGCAGGGCATCAACTTGTTCAATCAGTTTTTCGCCTACTTTATGCCCTTGGTCGGAGGATATGTCGCCGATGCCCATCTCGGTAGATACAAAACCATACACATCGCCATTGTCGTGGGCATCGTCGCACATGTCATACTCGTCGCTGCGTCAGCACCAGATGTGATCGTTCACAAGACTGGTGCAACAGCTGCATTCATCATCGGGCTTTTGACGCTTTGTGTCGGGAGCGGCTTCTTCAAAGCTAACATCTCACCTCTTCTCGCCGAACAGAACACCGATCGTCGCATGCGTGTCGAGGTCCGCAATGGTGAGAGAATCCTCGTGGATCCGGCTATAACAAACAGCCGCATCTTTCTCTACTTCTACTTCGCCGTCAACATCGGCTCCCTGACAGGCCAGATCAGCATGGTCTATGTGGAAAAGTTCGTCGGTTTCTGGTTGGCCTTCCTTCTACCGACTGTCCTTTTCATCGCTTCGCCCGTGGTTTTGTTCTTGAATCGTAAGAAGTATATATTGAGCCCGCCTACAGGCTCAATTTTGTCGAAGTTTTTTCACATGTTCGGCTACACCTGGAAGCACAAGCAGGGCTCCTTCAACTGGGACGTCGCAAAACCTTCTACAATCCCCGTCGAATCACGCCCGATTTGGATGACCTATGATGATGCCTGGGTGGACGAAGTCCGCCGTGGCCTCAAAGCATGCAAGGTCTTTCTTTTCTTGCCCCTTTTCTTCTTGGCCTACAACCAGGTGAGCTTGACAATCCTGGTGTTTTAGTAAGATCGACTAACTTGTTCTCAGATGACTGGAAATTTGACCTCCCAAGCTGCCGTCATGCAGTTGAATGGCGTGCCAAACGACATCATCCAGAATCTGAACCCGATTTCCATTGTCATCATGATTCCTATCCTTGACCATGTCGTCTATCCTGGGTTCCGCAAGATTGGCTTCAATTTCACACCAATCAAGCGCATGACGGTCGGTTTTTTCTTCGCTGCCGGTTCCATGATCGCTGCTGCTGTTATGCAACATTACATCTATAAGATGAGTCCATGTGGCAACCACGCTGCCGATTCGGACTGTATAGAAGAACTTGGAAAGGCCAATATCAACGTCTGGGCTCAGGTGATTCCGTATATTTTCATCGGATTGGCAGAGATCTTCACGTAAGTTCATTCATGACACACGTCAATGCTGCTGCTTCGAAGTGGTCTCAAAAGCGTTGTGTCGCCCCGCTTCCCTAGTTCAGAGCTGACTACTTGTTTAGCAACGTCACGTCTCTCGAATACGCCTACGTATGTACCATTGCTGCATATTTTTGCTTTTGATAACTAACGCACAACAGGCTAAAGCACCATCTAATATGAAGAGCTTAGTCATGTCTGTCAATCTCTTCATGTCAGCTTTCGCAAGCGCAGTCGGTCAGGCGTTTACGCCTCTCTCTGAAGACCCTCTTCTGGTGTGGAACTATACTATCATTACGATTTTGGCTTTCCTTGGTGGCGTGGGCTTCTGGTTGTGCTTCCGCAAGCTGGATGCTGATGAAGACAAGTTGAACATGCTCGAGAGAAGCGCAATGCAGGGCAAGAATCGGGTTGTTGAGCCTACAGACGCTGAAGCTCAAGTGCAGCATGTCCGCGATGAGAAGATGTAACGTGTTTTGCACGATAGTCTTCACGTTGCAGACTTCACCATTCGCTTACAGCTTGAGCATTCCAGTCTCCTACTCTTAGTTTACGGTTTGTACCAGTAGATGAACTCGATATCTATCGGCCACTCCGGTACACCTTATGCATGCCGAAATGTTTCTTGTGCGACTTTTTCGTGAAAAGGCATACTCTGCGCTCATGCGAGCCATGCCCTTTTGTTATTTCTCGAAAAGCGCTGAGTGGTACCGTAAGCGTGATTATGCGCGGTTCTGTTGGGCGTCACGGATCCTACATGCACATCTCTTACCAACCAATCAGAGCGTGCGTAACAGGGTATCATTTTCCAAAAAGAGACAAAAGTCAATGTCCAGACTTTTCATGTGTTCAACATGCTCAATCAGGTACAGGATGTAATATCATGGCTGAGTAAGCTCTCAATGTATATAAAGCTCGTGATACATCCTCTCTCACAACAACCATACCTTCATTATCTCCAGAAGACCGTTGCTATCATTCCAGAATCTGGTTTTGAATTGAATAGCAGCGATGGCGGAGTTCGACAAGTTCCTCGAGAAGCAGGGAGCACGAATCCATAAGAGTCAAGGACGTTGTCTAGCCCCCCAACCTACAGGACCTCGGGCAATCGACAAGGAAGGCGGCGTTCGTACCAGACCCATGAAAGTCATAGTTGCTAGCATGTCCAGGACTGGTACCTTTTGTACGAAATGCATTTTCTCAAATGACCTTTCGTTGGCTGACATGAAAAGCAATGTATACTGCACTGCAGAAGCTGGATTTGCATCCCTATCATATGGGTATTTACCATGCTCACGTATGTCTAGAGCTGATCTTTAGCTGACACAACTTTTGCACAACAGCTGAAGCAATCAAAATGCCGACGCGAGATTTGACAATATCATGTGAAGCATTCGATGCTCGCAACAGCGACAGACCGTTCGGGAGAGCGGAATTTGACAAATAGATTGGCGATTTTGATGTAAGCACACGCAACCGTCCTTTTAGCGGTCTTGTTCTGACAAAAGCGACAGGCTGTTTGCGATGTGCCAATGTGCCTTCTTGTGAAGGATCTGATCGAAGCTTATCCCAACGCCAAAGTCATTTTAACCACGCGAGATCCGGTGAAATGGAGAAAATCCATTGAGAACTCAGTCCTGGTCATCGAAAAATGGAAGGTGTGGACGTACCTCTCGCTGATAAGTCCTGATTGCAAAGCCTTCCTCGGCATGATGAACAAGGTTTCCAAAGTCATGGATGGTTGGAGCATAGAAGCACTTCATCGGCACAACGCAGGTGTGCGAGAAGTCGTACCCCAAGAGAAGTTGCTCGAGTTCACGCTGGGTCGAGATGGCTGGAAAGAGCTCTGTGACTTTATCGACCTCCCGCAGCCAGCGGGAGACTTTCCAAACGTGAACGATGGCAAGATGTTTGTCGCTGTTCATGTGCTTTTGATCAACATCTGGGCCATTAAAGCATTAAAGAATGCTGCTGTTCGGTTCCTACCATGGATGATCTTGGGTGGATCCGTCTGGTATGCCAGGAAGCTGGGATATTTTTGAGAGTTCATGCAGAGGCACAAGCTTGAGATTTGCGTCGGTAGCGAGTTTCCTCCTTAATTATACCAACTGTGTTCTAAGACTGTCCAATCACGCAAGCCATGACAACCTCGTGAATGGTAACTCGTGAGGCCAGACTTGATGTAGAGAAATCTAGGAGGCATGTCGAATGACGTAGGCTTCTGTCGCGCAGAGCCGCACGATTGAGAAGACGGCTTCATTTTTTTTGCTCAAGCGCGTTTAACCAACTGCTCTGGGCTCGGATTTTGGACACCGACTTTTCTGTTTTCGCCGTATACAAAGCATAGTATATTCAAGCACATCGTGCTAGCAAAATGAGAGAAATACGAGACCTGCTGGCCAGACGATTCTTCCTGGTGCTGATCTCCCAAGGTTATGGATAAAGGCTGTAACTGCTAATCTTGCACAATCGCCTTACCCGTGAAGCTCTGCGACAGGCATGAGACGTTCAGGCCAGTGTTGACTCAGATGGCATCATGATCCGCGACAACCAATCTTCCAGAAGAAAACAATGTCGAACGAGATGATTGCGCTTTTTACACTTTGTTGTAAGCGGCAGCTTTTGCGCTGCAATGGTCGAGATTTGATCTTTAGTGATGCTTTCCCTACGTTCTACAGGCATTAATAACGAGGCAGCACGCGCTAGAGCGGCAGCACAGAAAAAGCATCATAGCCGAGGCGGTGACGATCCTGAGGTCGAGGCTCTGTTGCTCGCATGCAGTGGATCATGTGTGCGATCGATGCTGCAATTGGCAGCGACTTGATCATAAGGCTAATTGGACAATCTTTTAGTGTACTTGAAACATGCTTCCAATCTTGTACGGAAGGGTGAATATCCAGACAGGCTTGGCTTCTGCAACAACTTCTCACCGGACCGCAAATCCGAAGCTCGCTCAAGTTCAATTTCTCAAGCTGTTGGCAGTGGTGCGCTGGCGGTTCGTGCATGTGGAAACCTTCGAGACGCCTCAAAGCACTCAAGTCGTGGTTTCTATCCATCAATTTTGAGGCCAGATGACATTCTAGACGGTGTGAGTGCGTTGACCTGGAAATGCGGTGGAAACACCTGATGATTGGTCTGAGCTGGTGTTTTGGCCAGAGAATTTGGATCAAGGGTGAGAAGAGGGGCTCGCTGTACTCGGGGGTGTTTTGCGAGCGGGCCAATTTGTTCTCATATCCACGTTCGACAAGAAGATAGAGGGTTGGAATGATTGGCCTGAGGTAAGAGGGAAACACACCCCTTCCGAAATCTCGCTTCAATTGATTCGTCTATTTTCTTGGCGGTGGAAGAGAGGCTTTGGAGACTTGCTCCATCTTCGAGCCCTACGCATTGATGAGATGACTCGGTGACTTTCCAAAACAGATTCCGTCGGACCAATCACACCTTCACACGATAGTGCATTCTATTCTATATTGGTTCTTGTACTATGTAAGATATTAAGGTTTGGATTGTCGCCACTCACGAACTATGCCAAGCTGTCGCTTGTGCTTCAGATAAGTTCCATCCAAAACCTGAGACGTCGGCGTGCCCTCTGGACACCCTTGGCATGTCGGGCCTTGCTCGCAGCATCTCTGGATGGCTCAGGTAGCCGACATTGCTATCACTGTTCTGTGGAACCATGGACACAAAGGTAGGTATATAAGAAGGTATATCGATCCCAAAGAACGCTCTCAAGGCACGCTCTCACAGGACGCCCACCATTCCTTCATTTCTATTCTTTCTACATTATCATTCTTTCATCCTGCATCTGTCGCACTTTTCATCATGAGATCTTTCGCTCTTTTTACCACTGCTCTCGCAGCGGTTGCTGGCACTGTCTCCGCCACCAGCGTCTACGGAGCCGCTCAGGGTTTCGCCAAAGGTGTCACTGGCGGCGGCTCTGCCGCTGCTGTCTACCCCACGACCAATGACGAGCTGGTCTCGTACCTTGGTGACAGCCAAGCCCGCACAATCGTCCTGACCAAGACCTTCGACTTCCGTGGCACCGAGGGCTCCAAGACTGCCAGTGGATGCTCTCCCTGGGGCACAGCAAGCGGCTGTCAAGTGGCTATCAACAAAGACAATTGGTGCAACAACTATGAACCCGATGCCCCCAAGGTTGGCTCGATCACCTACGACGCGGCCGGCATGCTCGGTATCACTGTCAACTCGAACAAGTCTCTCCTCGGCCAGGGATCCAAGGGTGTTATCAAGGGCAAGGGTCTCCGTCTGGTTTCTGGTGCCAAGGTGAGATTTTTTTTTTCTTCCGAAAAAAAATCCCCCCTATCCGAACCCACCCTAACATTATTTCGCAGAACGTCATTATCCAGAATATCGCCATCAGTGACATCAACCCTCACTACGTCTGGGGCGGCGATGCCATTACTCTTGATGGCACTGACATGATCTGGTGAGAGGGTGCGCGCTGGTGGAAGTTTTGGCGATTTTTTGACCCCTTTTTAGGATCGACCACGTCACGACCGAGCGCATCGCAAGACAGCACATCGTTCTGGGTGAATCCTCGTCCGGCAGAGTGACTATCTCGAACTGCGACATCAACGGAGCCTCGAGCTGGTCGGCATCCTGCGATGGTCGCCACTACTGGGCCCTCTACTTCACCGGCAGCAACGACATGGTCACTTTCATGCAGAACTACGTCCACCACACCTCCGGCCGCTCTCCCAAGGTCCAGGGCAACACCCTTCTCCACGCTGTCAACAACTACTGGTACGACATCGACTCCAACGGCCACGCCTTCGAGATTGGTGCTGGCGGCTACGTCCTCGCCGAGGGCAACATCTTCCAGAACGTCAAGGTCCCCGTAAGAATACCAATCCTCTTCATCTTGATGCTGAAGCTAACTGTACTTTTTCCCCCAGGTCGGGGCTGGCGGTGCTGGCAAGTACTTCACCGTCCCCGGCAGCGGCAGCGTCTGCCAATCCACTCTCGGCCGCAGCTGTGTCAGCAACGCTTTCGGCAGCTCTGGCACCTTCTCCTCGTCCGACACCAGCTTCCTCAGCAACTTCAAGGGCAAGAACATCGCTACCGCCTCCGCTGCCAGCGCTGTTTCCACCGCCAAGGTCGGCTACGGCAAGATCTAAACTAGGAGCATGGCTTCAATTCTCTCTTAACTTCGATTCTTGGTCCCCTATTCTCAGTACATACTTGCTTTACAAATCAATGGAATACTTGTCTCCATGTCAGATCTGGTACCAAACAAATAAACCAAGTCTCTGCCCTTACTTTCCGCTGGTTGGTGCGCGTCTATCTGAAGGCAAGACATCTACTCAACCAACCTTTAGTTTCCGAGGCCTCTCAAGGTTCATGAAAGGACTATATACACACGCAAATTACACACAGAGAAAGCTGTAACCAAGTGATTATATTCGCTGTGGTGGTAGTCAGGGGCAAACGTCTAACTTAACAGAGGGTGCCAATGCCCTCGGAGGGCGGCGGCCAAGAAGCCAGCGCAACACTCGAATCACTTTGCCTTCTACGACCACACGACCGATGTGCACACAAGAATATCAAGTTCATTTATTCTCGAAGCATCTGCCATGGTGCATCCAATATCGCAACCCCCCATCAGCCTCCGTCGAAGGACTGCGGTCCTATGCGCCCCACATGTCTCATCTCTTGCCGGCGTCGTTCTCCGGAGCTTCTTCAGATCCGCTGGCGGTGTCCTGCGGCCCATCGACATTCAGGTCGTCAGCGTTAGTTGCCTGTCTGCGAGAGCCTCGACTTCTCTGCTAGCAAGCTCGGTCTGATTTCTCACCGTTGAATGTTTCCACCGCATCGTCCATACGCTGCTTGATGTCGGCCATGATGGGGTCGGGAGTCGCCATGAGGATGTGGTGATTTGCGCGAAAGAATTGCAAGTAGACTTGATTTTCAATTGGGTCGAATGAAATTAGAAAGGACGTACTTGTCGCGCTCATCGGCGTCTTTGACGCGCTTGCAGTCTTCTTTGGCATTGTTCTGTCAATATCCTGGCTTGTTGGATCAAGCCACGACACATAGACTGCAACTCAGTTGCGTCGAAGGTCTTCGACATCTGCCGATCGGGGCCTGCTCACATGGTTTCTTCCACGTTGACCTTCCTAGCCTCCTTCTTCTATGTCGACGTTTGCTAACCCCCTCCCACTTCGACCTCTCCCAACCTGGATCACCTATGCCCTGTGGCGTCTAAGTGCAAAAGTCTAACATGACCGGCCGGCTCAAGAGAACGGGCAGGCCGCACAACAGTATGTACCTCTTTTCCCCTATGAATCTTGAGCAAACAATACTGACTATTGGGAGAACTATACTCAGGCGGAACTGCTGGAGGCTTAGATGCGGAGTCTGAACCCGAGGCATCTCGCAAGTCTCATGCCTCTCCTTCATGGATCTTGCTTACACTTTAACAGCTCCTTGCTGCCCTCGACAGATGCGCCGCTCCACACGCGCAGCCCAGGAAGCCACGATGAGCGGTCAAGAGAGCTATCACAATGGCGACCGAGACAGCGACCAGCCATTGAAAGACACGCTCTTGATGACAGGTAAACCCTATCCCCAACCTCGTTACCTCTCCCGCCTTTGTGCCTACCCTAAGTCCACTTTTTTCTCTCTGCCCAGGTTACAACTAACGGCATTACGACAGATTCTTCTCGCATCCTGCTCCAACCTCTTGGTCAACCGCACCACGCGGTCAAGCCGGCGCCAGCATGCGCTCTTCCAAAAAGCGCAAGCGTGCCGTTGAACCCTTCGGCCGACAATCAAGAAACCACTCCTGACGTCCTCTACCATGACATTCATGAGCTCGTGCGCATTGTCACCAAGCTGCCACCCATGAGTGTACCAGTTGGATTCGCTCCCGTCAAGGACAACCGATACTGTCAAGTTTCATCTCTTGAGCAGGGGGCCATGCTACGCATCCGTGAGAATCCGCGCACGCACAAAGGAGACGACGTGGAACCCTGGGTTTGGTGTTGGAAGGTGGTAGGCCATGACGCTAACAACCCCCAATCCGGACCGATTGCCCATCTCAAATCTATGGCATCCGCCACGAAGCCCAAGGGATTGATCAAGCGAGTAGATGCTTTAATGACAAGCCTCTGTCCGACCAGAAACGACGCACCTCGCATTATCACGCGTGCTTGCGGTTTACTCAGCCACTATCTGGAGTATATACAAGGTTGAGGCCCAAGAACGGCGATCTGCATGCAAACTCCAGTCTGCAGACACTGGTCTGACTGATGCACAGTGGCAGGATTCCATGGCTCTGGCTCACCATGCAGTACCAAGTATCTGAAACAACGGGCACACGTCAAGGGATATTGATTTGCATCACTGCTCTTCTGAACCCCTTGCTGAAGCGGAAACGGCAGCTTGCCCTGCATGGTACCTGTGACGGTCAATGAATTTGGGAAGTCACGATCTGTAGTAGCTAACGAGAAGTTGCCGTCCGCGCACGTAGTCCTTTGCGACGCTTGTGAAGAGCAATCTTCCCTCCATCCGGATTCGCAACGACGAGGGGCCCGCTATTGCCTATGTACAAAAGACCATGCATCGAGCATTCAGCGCCGGCAAGGGTGTCCGCAATACCTGGCAGGCTGGTATAAACGTTGCAGATCTGGTAAACTCATTGATGCCGATATTGATTTCCAGGCAATGCATCGTTGACACGCACTTCCTGTGCGAGTCAGAAGATGACAGACAGCACATCGCTCGCGTCTGCATGATCGATCTCAAGCTTCAACAATTCTGTCTCATGGGCAAGCTACCCGACGGTCGGCTGGCTTGCATGGAGTGTCTGACGTCGAAGGGAGGTAAGCCCGAAGCTATCGACTTCTTTATCATGTGTCAGTTTGACAGCTTCGCACGCTCGTTTGGAGTATGGTCAGCATTGGTTGTAAAGCCACCGGTTCTGACTCTTCTTCTCGACATCTGCGTCCCACGGTCAATTTCCTCGTGGTTCTTTCTATCTACAAGGGTAAAATCAAGGCATCCTTAGCCATTCATAGCGCTTTCAACCGTATGCAGCCCGACCTTTGTCAGTTGCTTTATACTGAACAAATAGGCCCCAAGCAACTTGGTGTCTGAAGTTCTTGTTTATGGGGTGACCCTGGTGATACAGGGAATGACCCTGCGCTTGACATACTAAGAGGCCTAAGAGATGTGGAGAGAGTCGATTCGAAGAACTCCTGCAGGTGGGTACTGCTCTCGCTAACTTACAGGACATCGACGTGTTTAGGTTTAACGAAAGGGCAAGCATGTCAACAGCAATTAAAGTCCATCTCTTCTTGCTTGGCACACCGCAGAGTCGGGAAACACAGCCGAACGACGTGGCTACGGTCACCCCTGTTGCCCTAATCACATCGTTTTTGTTGTTTCATTTTGTCGCTACAATAAACCTCCTTAACTTGTTCATGGGCCCACCATTCCCGACAGAAATGTTGGGCGGGTTGCTCTTTAATGTAGAGGTGGTGCTCAAAACCTTTGTGCAAAATTTGATTGTTACTAGTTGCAACCCTATCATGAGAGGGGCTCTAAACATGATCGCCTAGACAATCCGGCTGTAAACGCATGATGCTGGAGTTTACTGGATCTATTCCTTGTTTGAAGATATCCGTTGTGCTGGCTGGAATCCTTGATGCAGAGCCCCGGCAGGATTGGATAGTCAGTTGCAATTACATTCAGATTCGTAAAAAAGTTCTGTATGGCCGCTCGCTCTTTACTGCAGCAGCACTATTAATCACATGCGCTAAATATGCACATAAGCAGCCACTGCAACTGCAAGGATGTTACCTGAGAACACTACAGAGACCTTGAAACACGGCTGGCCAAAGAGCTCGATCGTAACCAGCGAGCGACACTCTTCGAACTTTTCACATCAGATGGGCCAGCGCACGTTTGTTCAACCTTGTCTTCGAAGATGGGACCGTGGCTCTCCGCTGGGTTCTCCGGCTGATCTACTCTAGCGAGAAGAAGCGTGAAAGAATTTTCTGCGGTGCTCGAGCGCCACCCCATGGAGAGCCCCACGTACTGATTTTATCCGCACACCTCATGGTGTAAGATGTTGAGTCAGCTCAACTGCATGCCATCCCCGAATTTGAACGGCAACCGAATCACACCGCCTGATGTTGACTGACATGAGACCCTTGAAGGATCAAACAAGACCATGTCCGACTCATGGTTTTCAGCCACTCAAGCCATTCCAAGACATACAAATTTCGGCAGTCATACATGGCATTCCAAGCCTTGCACCAAGCAAATCCAAGCACCCACAACCGCCGCCACGCTCGCCAGCGTTACGCTGCATTCTCACCGGCACCAATCCCGTGTTGTCTGGCGGCGCGCGTTGGCAGCCACTATCTAACGGGGCACGCCCACAAGACGGCTTCGCAGGCAAGCCTAGCCTGTAATTTCCATTGTCCCAGACGGTGGACTTTTTTTTCCTCACCTTGAACGCGTTGCTTTTGACCTGCGACGCAAACACCGTTTCGCAATTTGGCATAGAGTTCATGAGATTTCGAAAAGATGCACCATCTTAGGGCACGAAAAATTTCTGCCCCGGCTAACTCCACTGGGGATGTTGAGGGGTTGACATTATTGCTCACTTTGAGGCACGGCTCCTGTGTCCACTGTCCAGTCAATGCGGAGTCGCACAGATCTGAAAACATGCTCCACATCGGTCTTCGCCGCATGGCATGACAGTACTCCGTACAAGGATGTCTGACATCCGGAACCAAGGAGATAGATGCCGTGTTGCAACGAACCGAGGCGAATCTCTGCCCCCAGCCCCCGCCCTCCTCAATATCCTCCGCATTCACACGAACGAAGGAAATCCCCACAGCCCGCGAGGATCAACTCATGACCTCTTCGCAAAAGCACGTCAGTAGACGTCAGGCGCTGCTCACGCGAGAACTACTAAATAGAGATGATGTACATGTACAGTTCGCAGGTTGCATCATTTACTCCCTGCGCAGGAGCTGAACACATCCTCGAAAGAGCCAATCACCTGGTCGGCCAAAATGTACGGGCGACCCCGTACTCAAACGTTTCAGGGCCGAGCACCGCGGGATATTGCATGTAGGTCGAGATGTGCGTGGGGCTGCGGGCACAAGCTCAATCTCGTTCCTCTACGATCTTGCAAGCTTTCCAACAAATCGATTTCCATGTCTCGCTGATGTAACACAAGCGCTCCAAGATTCCATTTTCATGGGCGGCTGCGTCCAAGAAGCACAAGGTCGCGAAGCATGGGGCGCGGCGTGCTTGTCTTGCAAACAAGAACTCTATTGGGCGCCGTGTCATCAGCCGAGGCTGGGCTTATTCTTCGCTGGGTGGACCGTTGGACTAAAACCCACATGGAAATTTGTAAAGCTTGTCCCGGTGTCCCCGCTGGTGGGTTTCTGGCAACGACATTTGGTTGCTTGCCAATCAAAAGTTCTAGACGGCTTGCCGACCGGACCATGTGACGGGAACCGAGCGCGAAACGGGCATTTTCTCGTCGATGCTCGCCGAAGGAAAGCGGTTGCCGTATTGCTTTTGGGCTAGACCATGATATTTTTGACGTCAGGTAGGACCACACGGGGCCCGAGTCGGGAACGAGAGGAGGAATAGAAAAGCGCGGGTGGTCGCACCCTTGTGTTGTTCTTCTCGCACAACAGCTTCCCTTCTGAGCCATCGTCAATATGCCCGGCGCAGCTCTCGCAACCACAACTGATGTCAATCAGATTGAGGCACCAGTCACCTGGAAGGCCTATCTGATCTGCGCTTTCGCCTCCTTTGGTGGTATCTTTTTCGGATACGATTCTGGTAAGGAGGATTCGAACAAGGGTTGCAGTCCAGGGAGTCATGCTAACTATCTTTCCCAGGATACATCAACGGTGTTACTGGCTCTCCTGTCTTCTACAAGATCATCGAAGGCCAAGATGCCACCCAGCTCTCTGCTTCCAACAACTCCCTCATTGTCTCTATCCTCTCTGCTGGTACTTTCTTCGGTGCTATCATCGCTGGTGATGTCGCCGACATCATCGGTCGTCGTTTTACTGTGATCATCGGCTGTGCCATCTACATCGTTGGTGTCATTCTTCAGGCAAGTGATGGGCGGTCCGAATATCTACCAACGGCGTCACTAACATCGCACAGACTGCCTCTCACGGTCTCGGTCTCATCGTTGCTGGTCGTCTGATCGCCGGTCTGGGTGTCGGTTTCGAATCGGCCATTGTCATTCTGTACATGTCCGAGATCTGTCCCCGCAAGGTCCGTGGTGCTCTGGTCTCTGGCTACCAGTTCTGTATCACCATCGGTCTCTTGATCGCTTCCTGCGTCGACTATGCCACCGAGAACCGCCCCGATACTGGCTCGTACCGTATCCCTATCGCCATCCAGTTCGTCTTCGGTATCATCCTCGGTGGTGGTCTGCTCTTCCTCCCCGACTCCCCCCGTTACTTCGTCAAGCGTGGCAACGTTGAAAAGGCTCGCAATGCTCTGTCCAGACTTAGAGGCCAGCCCGGAGATTCTGACTACATCGAGGCCGAGCTTTCTGAGATTGTTGCCAACGAGGAGTACGAGCGTTCCATGATCCCCACCACTGGCTGGGTGAGCGGCTGGGCCAACTGCTTCAAGGGCTCGCTCTGGAACCAGAACAGCAACCTGCGCAAGACCATCCTCGGTACTTCTCTCCAGATGATGCAGCAGTGGACTGGTGTCAACTTCATCTTCTACTACTCCAGTCCTTTCCTGAAGTCGACCGGCGCCATCTCCAACGCCTTCTTGATCTCGCTGATCTTCACTCTCGTCAACGTCTGTTCGACTCCCATCTCCTTCTACACCGTTGAGAAGTTTGGTCGTCGTCCTCTGCTCATCTGGGGTGCTTTCGGTATGATGATTTGCCAGCTCCTTGTTGCCGTCATTGGTGTCACTGTCGGCTTTGACCACACTCACGACGTTACCGCCGCCGATGGCACCGTCTCGTCTCTCGCCAACAACATCAGCGCTGTCAACGCCCAGATCGCCTTCATCGCCATCTTCATCTTCTTCTTCGCCTCCACTTGGGGTCCTGGTGCCTGGGTTCTGATCGGTGAGGTCTTCCCTCTTCCCATCCGTTCTCGTGGTGTTGCCCTCTCCACCTCCTCCAACTGGTTGTGGAACACAATCATTGCCGTCATCACTCCCTACATGGTCAACCCTGACGAGGGCAACCTCAAGTCCAAGGTTTTCTTTGTCTGGTTCGCTCTGAACACTTGCGCCTTTGTCTACGCCTACTTCCTGGTTCCCGAGACCAAGGGTCTTTCTCTTGAGCAGGTCGACCGCATGATGGAGGAGACCACTCCCCGTACCTCTGCCAAGTGGAAGCCCCACGAGACCTTCGCCCAGTCCGTTGGCAAGACCGACGGTGGCAAGCTCGACCTCGAGGTTGTCGAGGATGTCGAGAGAAAGGGCAGCGTCTTCTAAGCGCGCCATCTCATCTCCGACGATAATCTTGAAACCCGAAAACATGTATGGGCCTGATCCCATTCTATCATTGTATAGCTGCTCTGTAATGTTGATTGTCCTATAGTAGTGCATCAATAATGGACTCTTTCTACATCTTCATCTCTCATCTTTGAATTGATTACAGTCATACGAGATTGTGCATATCGCTCGAGCTGACTCAAAGGCAGAAACCAAGGGCCGGAGTGGTTTGGTCTCTTCCACCCCACAATTGAATTTCCGGATCATGATCGTCGATCGTCATCGAGTCGGGCATCTGAGACCGATCTGAACTTTGGACCTGGCCCACTTGCGCAACACGAACCTTGATCTTCGCGACATGTCGTCAAGAGTTCATGACGAACACATATCTCATCATCCAGAATGACCATTCTGGTTGAGTTCGAATCGTTCGTCTTCTGTTTCTTTCTTTCTCTTGGTTTTTATTCACCTCACCGCCATCTCCGTCATGCAACAACGCCAATTCCCGCGCAAAAGAAGCCATTGCCGGCTCGGCGAGAGCTTATTCCAATGTCTGATTCTAGACTTCCTCTCGGCCAACAATCGGTTTGTCACACGAATCGCAGCAACCTGTCTGGACCTTTTTACCCCTATCATCAGCTTACGTGTGAATCGTGTCACACCGACAATCGTCGTTTCAGCATTTGCGTTTTGCGACAATTTTCACGGTTACAATGCTCGTCGAGAGATTGTGTCAACTGGTAGATTGGCAACGTGGATGGAAACAACGAGTATCGGCCACGAAAACCGATTCTGATTCGAACGGCGTGGCGCTCTCTTGTCTCTAACAACAAGCATTCTGCTGCCAAGTCAATCCGCACGTGTCGCGTTTTCTGGGATCCCGTCTCAACGTCCGACTTGATTACTGTATTGTTCGCGGTGGTATGGCCTCCATTGATTGACATGCATTCTGATGCCAGGGTGTCAATGAATGGCGGAAGCAAGACACCATTTGGCTGTGGTATACGTGTGCCGCCAAGCCTCTACTATATACACGGACACGCCCTGTTTTCGCATTCTGGCGACACCGCACTTGGACGTCGTAGACTTTGTGGCTGCGTGCGACCAAAAATCGGAAGGTTTTTCCATGTCCGCGTCCTCGACGTACGCGTCGCTGGGAGACGTATACCGATTCGGGGCTTGCGCAGGTAGGATCTTGTACGCAGTGCTGCAAAGATAAGTCTCACCGTATCTCTATTTGTTTCATCATAGTCCTTTTCCACTCCTCAGCCTTGCAACACTCAAAGGACTCTCGACCTACTTCCCACAACGGACCGCTTAAGATGCAATTCACCCTCTACGCTCTAGCCGGACTGAGCACCCTGGCCGCTGCCACCAGCACCAACAGCAGCGCCAACAGGGTCACCAGTTCTGTCGATTCCGCCTACCTCTCACAAGTCTCGGCCAACCTGGCCGCACAATCCAGCGCCATCTCTGTGGCCCTCGACTCCCTGTCCTCGGTCGCAGCCACCGCAACCGGCGAATACAAATCCCAGATGCAGTCTCAATACAGCGCATACTCGTCAGACGCATATGCCGGTCTCTCATCTCAGGCCATCGCCATCAGCAGTCAGCTTGGTTATACCTTCTCGGTTGCTACCGCCACGGCAATCTCTACTTCCTCGGCGTACACCAATTCATCTGTCTCGGCTGCTTCGTCGTCATCTGCAGCTGCTTCCTCGAACTCCTCGTCCACCGAGAGCTCGGTATCATCCTCTTCGACCAGCGGTTCGTCTTCTTCGAGTTCGGCCTCTTCCTCTGCTGCTTCATCATCCTCCTCGTCGGGCGCTGCTCCCGGTGCACTTCCCGTTCTCGGAGGTGCTGCTGGCCTCATTATGGCCGTTTTCAGTCTTTTGTAAGACGGCCTTGACATCTCAACTCAACTTTGACTGCCATTAGCATGGCGTTTTAATAGCTTGATATATCGTTCACGATTTTGCTTTCAATCTAATCATTTTCAGTGCGTTATTCGATGGTAGCTAAAAGTCTACGCCCCTTTTCAGTATCTTTATAAAGCATTGAATCTGCAAAAGAAAGCCATCCGTCTCGTTGTATCTCTTATGCCGTCCTGCGATTGGCAACATCTTCTGAAGAGAGCGTATCATTTTCTTTGCAGTTTGGCCCCATTTGGAGACTGGTGTTTCATGATTCATTTCTCGGTACGCTTGAAAAATCCAGTGCCAGCGATATTGTCATCTTTTTCTCTCTCCGAGAGGAGACTGATGGCGATCAATCATCGAAAACACCGTCTTGGAAAGCAGTGCTGACATCAAAGCCATGCTCAGCGAGGTATTGCACATCAGAGCTGTGTTGCTTGTCGGCAATCGCTTCATCTATGTACTCCAAAAGATAGTGTGGAGTCTTTCGATGGCTTCTCATAATCTCGAGTTTCTCGACAGATGTATCTGCGACGCCACGCTTGAACATGGCGATTATGTGAGCTTCTTTGCGGACTGAGGCTGCGTTTTTGAAGAGCGATGAGTTCACGGGAGTTGCCTTGACCACAACAGGCTGGGGAGTTTGCGTGATGTTGGGCTGTGCTGTGCCTTCAGGTGGCGCTATTGTAGGCGACAGCTTGATTGGCTGCAGGTCCTTGTCTGATGGACGAGGTGTTGCTGCTTGACTGTTCCCAGACGCTCCGGGATGTGAGCTTTTGGAGCCAGAAGACACACCGCTTGTTTGCGACGGCGCAAGGAGCATGCCCTGTCGGATTGGCTGCACGTCGATCGTCTCGAGATCGGATTCGAGGGCGGCATGGTCCACGGCCGATTTGGGCTGAGATGAAAGTGGTCGAGGTGCAGGCGCTTTGCCAATATCGGGCTTGTCAGAAGCTCTGTCAATGAGTAGCTGTGAATATGTTAATAATTTGGTAAGAGAGCAGATAGGAAAGAAAGCTACCTTCACCGGTGACCAATCGAATGTCTCCCAAGGAGTGTTGGCGTTGCCCAGAACAGGAATCAGAGCCTTGATGTATGCGCTGCGTGCTTGGTCTGCTGCTTGCGGATCCAAGCAAGTGACTCTGCAGTGCGGAGATATATCGTACTTGAGCTGCAGCCCATTGCACCATCGCACAGTTCTGCTGTTGATTGCTTTACCTCTCTTGAAGAAGAAACCGCCGAAGCATGACATGAGTTGCTGCCGATGCTTCCAGAAAGTGACCATCTGTCCAGGGGAACCGACAACCTCGCCAACCACTAGCACTCGAATAATCTCGTGTGTTGGCGGGCGTGTATGTTTGTGGACATTGAGCTCCAGGATGAGTACACCTTTGTAGGTGAATTCGTGCATCAGAGAGGCATTGGCGTATGTGCCATTGCGTAGCTTGATCACATCGGCGATGGAAGAGACATCCAAGGCGGGCTCAGAGAGGCGACTCGAATCGCGAGTAACAGAAGTATCTGCTGCCATGATGAGTTGGACGTGTCTGCGGTGCTGGTAGGGTTAGCATAAAGTCAATTGCTTTGAAGTAAACGCGACTCATAGCATTGGGTGATGACTGGCGGTGAAACAACAGATAACAGAACATGAGGGTACATACCGGATGTTGGAAGACAATGAGATGCTAGGTGATGTAGCGAGGAGCGTTGACTACCAGGCTCTGGAGGACACAATGGTCTGACTGAGGCGTGCAAACATGGAGGTGGATACGAAAGGGAAGAGAGCAAGACTGAGGTGTTGATGTTGATAGCACGCACGATGAGGAGCGACAGACACGTAGGAAAGTAAAGTGAGCAAGCAGACACGTAGGAAAGTGAAGTGAGCAAGCAGACAAAAGACAAGCACGGTGCTAGCCATCACTTCTCCATGACCTTCCACATCGATTACGAGCATTCTTGTGCAAGTCGTGCACCGCACTCATGATAGGCGAGGCAGATGATATGATTTACTGGGAATATGAATGGATTTGCAAAAGTCTCTCTTTCCTGCCAAAGCATAATATGTTGAAGGTGGATAGAAAGAAGGCGTCAAGTGAGGCCGAGGCTTGGCATTGAGTGGAGCCGGGGATTTGCCGTCAAACGAAGAAAGTCTTCGCACCGAGTTTGACGCCCACGCTTGACAGCGCCGACGACGACAACGACAAGCCTCGACAACCCCCTTTTGTGAAGCCAGTCAATGTGAGTCGCTCCATTGATGGCCTGAGAAGACGCGCTCGACGCTGTGGCATACGACTCTTGCAACCTGCACCCCGGCGACGTTGGATGGCAGAAGAAATTTCATACACTTCTCGACACGACGACCCACACGACGCATCGCACACGTCTGCACTGCGTTGCTCTGCTCTGCTCTGCACTGCTCCTCCCTGCCGCCCACCAGCCTCTCCGTCTGACCCACACTTGCAACGAGCCACCGTATCGTCACCTCGAGCCGTCGCGCCTTCTCAGCCATCTCCGACGCCGCCAACCCTCCGCATACTGACACGCCTTTGCACAGTAGCCTTCAACATCCGCAAAAATGGGTATCTCTCGCAGTGGTAACTGGAAGCGCGCCGCCTCTGGCGCCAAGCGGTAAATACTAGCTGTCACCTCTTTTCGCCTGGGAAACACATTCGCTGACATGGTCTCAGCATTCCCGCCAACAAGAAGCGCGGTACGTAACCAAAATTGGTGTCACTCCAACACCGTAACCCGATTGCTCGACGACCTGTCATTCTGACGCTTCGTCTCTACAGCTTTCGAGAAGGGCCGCCAGGCCGCCAACACCCGTATCGGTGCCAAGCGCATCCACCTCGTCCGCACCCGTGGTGGCAACCGCAAGTTCCGCGCTCTCCGTCTCGACTCGGGCAACTTCTCGTGGGGCTCCGAGGGCATCTCGCGCAAGACCCGTGTCATTGCCGTCGCCTACCACCCTTCCAACAACGAGCTGGTCCGTACCAACACCCTGACCAAGTCGGCCGTTGTCCAGATCGATGCCGCTCCTTTCCGTCAGTGGTACGAGGCCCACTACGGCGCCTCGATCGGCCGCCGTCGCCAGCAGAAGGGCGCCGAGGCCGACGAGGCCAAGAAGAGCAAGTCGGTTGAGAAGAAGCAGGAGGCCCGCGTCAAGGCCTCTGGCAAGGTCGAGGGCGCCATCGAGAAGCAGTTCGAGGCCGGTCGTCTCTTCGCCGTTGTCGCCTCGCGCCCCGGCCAGAGCGGCCGTGTTGACGGCTACATCCTCGAGGGTGAGGAGCTCGCCTTCTACCAGCGCGCCATCCGCAAGTAGAGCATGACCCGTTGAAGGATTGTGGGGGTTTATGGCTCATGGCTGGCGTCGTTGTTTATGACACAGGCGTCTGCTCGGGACAGCAAAAAAGCACTGTTAGCTTACGCCTTTTTTTTTTCTCAAAAAAATCTTCAAAGCCTCTCGAATACCCCCTCATCAGTATCTGTTGCAGCTATGAGATGATTGTGCTTTCTGTATCTATATTCTTTGCCCGCTACCAACCTCTTCGCTCTGGGCCTTTAAGGGCAAGTCCAAGTCCACGACGAAGGGCGCGTTGACAGGGTTGTAGTGTTCATCCATGATGGCAGCATTCACCATCAGTGTCTGCCGTCCCCTCTTGACCTCGCGGCCTTCCTCTGCCGTCGCATCCACAAACACACACCTCTCATCCACCATTGCCTTTCCACAATCCACAGTCTTGACATCCCTGACAAACTCCTCCCAGCCCTTCTTCTTCCACTCCTGCATCGTGCCGCCGTCACCCTTCTTGACTTCCCTGTCCTTCCACTCCACGACCTCGGCGCCCCATCCCTCATGGATGTGTCCGAAACAGTGCACCAATGGTTTTGCTCTCGTCACTGCTCTCAGGAGATGCGGGCATCCTACATGATCGAACGCGGTCTTGTCACCACGCTTGTAGGGCGGGCCGTGCGTCATCATGAGATCGAGCCGTTGGTCTGCAAACGATGGAACAGGGTTTACGGCTATGTTCTCGGCGTCTCGGAGCGAGAGCGATGCTGGGTTGTAGCGGTCTTGGTGTTTCCAGTAGGGAAATGCCCAGTCGCAGAATTCGGGCTGGTATTCGGATGAGTAGAGCTAGAGTTGATTAGACCTATTCAATCTCCATATAATCTCGTGTCTACAGTGTGCAGCGATCAGATCTTGTGTCTTGTCCATCTCATCACAGAGGCAGCTCATGCGTGACTTGAACCAAGCTCTGTATAGACCACGATCTGTTGCACTCCATAACCGGCAACCACAAGTCAAACGCAACCAATCTCAAGAAAAATAAAAAAGCAAAAGAAGAAAAGACACGAGACAAGACGAAAAAAAAATCAACTCACCGTAAGCAACGCCCCATTCTCCAATCCAACCCTATGCACCCCTTCCCCCAACAACGTAACACCCTCGCTCCTCGCGCGTCCCTGCTCACCAAACCAAAACTCCCTCGCCGGCCCATGCAAATCTTGCTGCGCACCCGGCAAATGGTCACGATGCGTGCGCATCCACTCGCCGTCGAGCGTGCGATCGTGGTTCCCCGCAATCACCAGCTTGACGGGGGCATCGATGCGCGCCAGCAGATCCAGTGTGCGCTCGTACTCGGACATCAGGCCCGCCATGGTGAGGTCGCCGCAGTGGATCAGCACGTCGGCTGGTGGTAGTGGTTGGCGGAAGTGGTTTGGTGATGTTGGTGGCTGGAGCGGTGTGCTGTGTGTGTCGCTGATGATGAGGATGCGGGTTTTTACTGTGGCCGTGTTCATCTTGACTGTTGCTCTAGGTGGCCGTGGGAGCAATTATTTTGTAGGTTGGAAGAGGCGTAGGATGATGGGTTTGAACATTGTGGGTGTGAAGTTGGAGTTGGTGTCACTTGTTTGCGTGGCCGGCACGTGAATAGAGCTTGCAGGCTGCTCGTACTATATCTTGAACAACATCGGTTCGTGTATACTGGTCATGTATTGAGATATGTTACAAGAGTATCCTGTCCAACAGAGCTAGCACGATTCACATCCATCAAGGTATGCCAACAAAAAGCTGCCGAATGGACAGCATCACTTAGCATCCGGACACACTGACACAGTAGCCGGTGATAATCCTGCAAAACATCAGTGACCGTCTTACCCCGTCACCTGAAGAAGTAAATTTGCTCACAAGACACTATCATTGCAAGCTTGATCAACAACAGCTAGGTCTACACAAAGTCTTGTTCTGTTAATCCTCGCAGGACGTGCGGGTAGGAGTCTCTATATGATATCAGTACGGGCGGCGTCGGACTAACCGTTAGCTGGCAAAAGACGAGAAGTAACGGTGCACAAAAATGCAAATACTTGTTGATATGCAACGAGTTACTCCAATTGTGAATGTAGATCTGGAGACGTTTCCATTTCCAAATGGAGCAAAGAACGGCAAAAAAATATCCCTAGCGAGATTCGAACTCGCGACTTTCGCATTGCATAATCTGCTCCACTGGAACAATTATAAGAACGACACGCTAGCCGCTGCGTCACAGGGATTTGGGTTAAACGGCTCGTTTTTGAGTATATATACCTTGCATCACTAGACTGTCCTGATCATGATCGTGAACAACACCTTCACTCATAGAATTGCAATACAACCGAAAAGTTCGAGCTCTGCTTGCCCCATGCTCGACTCACCAATACATCTCGCTGCATCTCGTTTACTCCGATGATATGCTGTCTCGTTCTGACAACGACTTCGATGCAATGAGTAGATTGCGATTCTCCATAAGGACAGGGTCACCATGCTCGGCGCGACACTAGAATGCCAAAAACGGATGAGCTGAAAGATAGTCGAATATACAACATAAAAGGGTATCTAGTAAGATGATTCAAAGACAAGCTGATTAATCATATCGCAACAAAAAGGCAAGACCATACCCCGCTCAGCCCCCTTCCCTCCATTACATCCTTGTCCGGCTGGAGGCCCTGCTGACCGACCTTCCAGCAGCGGACTTACCTCCAAGACTCAAAAAACTCAGCCTTTTCTTGATCGACGCACGTCGGCCACGAGGTTTTTGAGCCGCCTGCTCCATCTGCTCGGTGTCTGTGCTCAAAATATCGCTGGGCACTCTTTCTCGCACCGAAGTTGGGATATGCATGGCTTCTGTGTTTTGCCACGCCGGTGATCTCAGTCTCCAGTCTCGCGCCGGATAGATGGCATGTAGCTCGAGCAGAAAGGTGTCTTCGAAGCCAGCACGCAACACGTCCTTAACATGTGCCTGGATGAACGGGGACGCAATAGCGGCTTCGATGCTTCGGGCATGGTCTTCGAGCGAAATAACCAGAATTTCTTGCAACTGGGTTTCCTTGGTCTTGTTGCTACCCTCGGCATCGTAGTAGATGCTTTGCGTCTCGACTGTCATGGCGCCGTTCACAGTGCTGCCGGTATGTGGACGTGCTAGCAACGATTCGAGCAACCTGTGGTACTCGGCAACACTAGTGCCGGTCGTCGCATCAACAGATGCTTGAATGGTCTCGACGAGTGTCTCCACATGACTTTCTCCTTTGCTTGCGGTGGACTGCGTTGCCACTGCAATGTTCAACGTCTTACGCTGAGTACGATCGATGGCCGCTTGAACAGGTGTCAAGACTACCCTTTCCTCTCTGGCGATCTCACTGGAGGATAACAGTGTCGGGAACGCAGTTTCGGTATAGAAGACTGTTTTCTCCACAACCTGATCTGCGACACTCACTTGAGGAACATCATGACGACTTGTCATGGCAAACGCCGTGGGCTGCGATGTCAAGCAATGCTCTCTGAATCCCGGTGCAACTCCGCCCTGCTGGTTGCTCTGATGCAGCTGGTTTTTGTATACAGTGACGGGACTGATCTTAACAGCTGGATCTTGCGTCGACGATGTGGGATGCGTGTAGTCAGGGCCGAGGTTTGAGACGTACGGGTACTGTGCTTGGAGCAATGCCGAAAAGCTCTTCCGGTCGCAGTTTGCAGGACCTTCAAAAATGAATTGTCTGCCACGAACAGATTCCGGGAAGAATTCGTGATCGTTGAAGGCGACGTAAAAGTAGCGAGGAAGTGGCACCGGTCCGGCTGCTAGGGTGTTGTATATACGCGCCTCATCGAATCTCACTTGCGCAATACCAGCAGCATCCCAGGTTGCTTCGCGCCCATCAGAGAGTTGCTTGAGCGTCTTGATGACGTTTTCCCAGCAATAGCCCTTCTCGAAATATGTAGCCATTGTCCTATACAGGCGGTCTTTGCGAGACTGGACCAGTTCTGCAGGAGTCTCGAGCCCTAGAACCTTGGCTGGGGATAGTAACCTGGACGATTTGCTCTGGTTCAACACTTGAACATGCAAGTCAAGGGCACATGCTGCACTGGAATAGTTCCTGGCTTGGAGGTGAAGTTCGGCGAGCTCGTGAATGCGGCAAACATATGCCTCTTCCTGGCCGCTCAGCCGCAGAAACTCCATCAGGCGAAGTAGTTGAACCATGCGGGAAGCGGGATCTCGAACCTCGCCCAGATCAGCCAGAACGTTGAACAACCGTCCAACTTCCGCAATCACGTCCATGACAGACTCGTAAAGCGCGCCAAGCTCTGTGTTTTTAAGGACGTAAAAGTGCTTCCCCAATCTCTCCAAGAAAGCAGAAGCAAAAGGGCTCTGGACAGGTTCGTCTTCGCGGTGCATAGTGTCGAACGCGTTAATGATAGCCGCCTGAACAACGCCAAGGTTCTCGTTCAGCTGCCATTCACTCACAATGATAGAGCGGAGGATGTCAAGGCCCACAGACTGAAGTTGATCGTGCAGTCCCATGCAAAGCCTGACGACTGACGGGATGACCTCTGTGGAGAGTCCGACTTGGTATCCTCCCACACGGTCCATGGGATGCAGGACTGTGAGATACTCTGGCGGAGCTTGCCAGCCCAGGCAGGCCCATCCTTTTTGAAGAAGGTCCGCAGCATCGGCGCGGATGTCGCCACCTATTGTCCAGATAGCTCGCCTTGTCTGTTCAGTGAAACTCTCCATGGACACCATCTTTCCAAGCGCCAGGTCTATCAAGATGTGGAACCACAGCTCCCACAGATCGGGATTGAACTCCATTACATCGTTGACGCCAGTATCGTCTTCCGATGGCACGAAATTGGTGGCGAGAACCTCGAGCAACCATTGCAAGGCGGAAACCGCGACCTTTGCATGGGTGACTTGCAAACTCAGCCAGTGCGTGGGGAAAGCCTCTCCTTTGTGAATAGACTGGAGCACTTTGAAAGCCTTGAACAGGAAGTTCTCCTGCATGGTCTTGGAGTCAGACTGCGCTCCGTTCAAGAAGAGTTGTCCTTGTGGGGATCCCTTCTGGAAGAAAGAGTCCAGTACAGCAGCAATCTCCATCAACACCTCAGTTGGTACAGTCGGTACCTCGACCGTCATGCTTGGGAAAGGATACGACTTTGGAAACAGATACGAGAGTGACTTCTTAGACCTGCCCACCGATAGTGAAGAGGTCCTCCCGCCAGCGCTACCCTGTCCGAACTCGCAAATGGTATGATAAGTCTCTATCAACCTCCAGATATAATGCAGCGCCTGTGTGGATATGTGCGCCTGTTGTGTACGGAGGATTGAACAGCACATTCTAACCCCTTCAATTTTCTGCTCGGTCATGCTGCCGGCGTCAGGCCAGTAGTCTTCGAGCCATCCTTGCGTCAGAGCGTGCAGCTTGGGCAGAACGTCAGGGGTAGTGAATGTTTCTTGTTCGGACAACTCCTTTACCATGACCAGTCTGTGTATCCGTAAAGCACCCTTTTTGCCGGCCGATGCATTCATCATGCCCTCAACAACATCCAAGATGTCATCGCAAGCCATGACGTGAGCCAATTCGGGCAGCCAGGAGGCAAAGTGCTGTATGAGGATGGTCTGTGTTCCATAAAGATCTTCTCTTGGGTTTCGCATCAAGTTTACCAATGCCACTAATACGGACGAGACTGCGTGATTCAGAGACGACGTGCTTCGCGGCGATCCAGATTGGCTGCGGTTCGTGATAAACTTCATCACTTGACCCGAGACTTTTAAGGCACTCCGAAGCTCCCTAGCGTCTTCCACATCATATGGCCGGCTGATGAAAGCACGCAGTGCCCTGCACACTGATTTTGAGGCATCGTTCGAATGTTGGCGTTCTTGAATATACTCCTCGAAAAGAGCCTTGGTGCTGCTGAACCGGCGATCACGGGTGAGATGGAGGGCGTGGACCAAACACGACAAGGCTCGATCAGTAAAGTCTTCTCCAATGTTGACACCGGTCCCTGTATCGTCGAACACGCGGTAGAACACGCCAAAAATCCGGTCAAAAGCGCCCAAGATTTGTTTGAAGAACTTGACAATCTCTGCGTCCGGTGCCTGTTTGAATCCTCCGAGTAGAGGCATGAGTCCCTGCACCGTGGTCCCATCCCACTGTAGGAGTGATGAGATGGTGGGATCTTGAGGTGTAGTACTACTACTCAGAGTGACATCTACGGACAAAGCAGCCATGGGGCTACCATCTTGTGCCGGCAACTGGTCCAGGCGAGACGGCAACATCTGGTAAGCACCTCTGCCGTGAATTGTGCTCGCAGTGAACTCGCTGTAGTCCCAAAGAGCCAAGGTCTGCTGGCCATGCGTGCAAACGGCGCCTTGATGGTCCCATAGAGGTATCCAGGCCAACGCAAAAGGAAATTGGTTCCCTTCTGCAATGCTGAGGACAATGTGAGCTTGAGGAAGATCTTCCTTGGGAACAGAAAGACGAATGGTCTGGTTCCAAGCTTCGCCACGATCGATGGCTGAAGTTCTGAAAGCAGTGTGTGGAGGTCTGTTGGACGTGGGCCAGATAGCGCTTTCGATGCGTTTTCCCGATTCAGTACGTACTTCCAGAGTCAATTGCAGGTTCCTCAGGTCCGCTTCAGCCTGTATAGGTACACTCCCGTCTTGAGGGTGGAAGCAACGAGCACCGGACGGAAGCAGGGGCTCTTTTATAGTCAAGTAGACGTCGCTACGCTGCTGGCTTGATCCGGACGACAAGTTCAGGGCCTGGGTACAGTATATGTCCCGCAGCAGCGCGGGGTTGTCTTTGATGAGTGCATCCGCATTGGCATGAGCAAACGCGCGTAGATCGAGTTGAAAGGTTCCGACCGAGCTCGCCTTGGTGAAACTACCCATAGGACTACGAACGAGGTTCTTTATGACGTCTTCCCATCCGTCAACTCCAGTGGAAGGGTCCTCGATAACTTCCTCGAGTGCCTCGGCTGGAGTCCAGAGCGATACTTGCTTGATGATATGACCATGCTGACGAACTAGCCCTCCAATTTCAACAGCGCCATAACCCACCACACGCCGTAGTTTCTTCTCCGCACTGACAGGGCGTCCTTGGGTGTCTGATGAGTTGGGGCTATGCGGACGGCCCCTATGTGTCAACTTCGACCGTGATGATTCTCTTGTAGGCGGCCTTGTCTGATCCTGTGAAGAACTTCTTTCTATATTTTTGCGACCGCGTTGGCTACCCCAGAGGAAGCTGCGGCGAGCCCCTGCACTTTCCGATCGAGTGTGAGCATCCGCACGCTCAACCTGAGGAATCGCAGGCGAGTGAGCAACAATCCTTTTCCTCGGATGTTCTTCGCGGTGGAGTAAACAAACAAGGTACAGGTGAGAACTTGGGTCCGTTGCGCTCCCAATCTCTGCCTTTGTTAGATCTGTGAACAGGGTCTTGGGGAGTTGATTAGGTGAAAGCGTCTCGAGAGATTGGCGATCAAAAGGCACTTCAACAGCAAAGACCTCGGACACTGGCCGTGGCACCAGGTCTCCGGCTTGACGGCACAAGTACATATGTAACACGCCAGGCTCACCGATCATCTCAACAGGCTGCTTGACATCAACCATCAAGTGTGAAATGAACGACTCTTGAGCAGGCGGCGGAGGAGGTCTGTCGCGCAGACTCATGAGAGCTTGCAGTTCTAGCATCTGCGGGATGCTGTCTTGAGCAGTAAGGATGCGGCCTTTTTCCTGGGGACTTCGAACAATGACTTCTCCGTTGAGCAGCTTGTTGCCGTCCACCAGGTCCCAAACCGTTTTTTCTCTCAGGGATGCGAGCTCTTTCTCTGTCAGGAGGTCATGAATCAATTGCTTGCGAGCATTGTCCAACCTCCCAGCCAGGTCTGACAGTTTCTCCAAAAGGTCATAGTCATGGTTGAGTACTAATTGGTGAACATGAGTGGAATGCCATTCGCGGAGACATGAGGAAATCTCGTCGACTAGCGGTTCCTCGTTCGAAAATGGAGTCGCGTCGCCAATGCGGAGAGCGGGCAAAGGGGCTTCGTCCTTGGACTCGCCTGGTGCCCTCGGATGTACATCCATGGGAGACAGATGTGCATCGGTGGGTTTTGGGTGAAAAAGACGTGTCCGTCTCATCGACTTTCTGGGATCCAGCGGATCTACCGGCACTTTGAGGGCATCGTCGCCAGCTTGGGCACCAGCGTCTGCCTGAGTAGTGTCGGTTTTCCCCCCCTCTTGTCCAGGCTTCTCATCGTCCGCGGTCAGGACCTCGCGGACTTGGACGCAGTTCCTTGGGAATGTGCCAGCATATGCTCTCGGCATCAGCGCCTGGCCGTTCTGGCTGTCCAGGCCGCCGAGGATCGAGGGCTGCGACAGGAGCCATCCGCGACACCATTCTTGGGCAGTGCCGCCTATTTCGGTAATGTATACATCGTCGCCAATCTCGAGGGCAATGTCGCTGGGTTCGGTTGCGTCAAAGCGCTGCACGCAAACAGCATGGACGATGTTTCGGAGCGGTCGCCACGACATGAGGGATCGATGTCGGGTTTCTGATCATGTATGCGCCGTCTGCAAGGACCTGGATGGATTCACGCGAGGATAGAGGGCGCGGCGCGACGTGTGGGCTTAGCGGTGAGCGGATGCGCGAGGGGGAGCTGCGAGCGGCCGAGCAATTGGGGCAGAAAACGAGTGACTGAGTGGGAAGGTGTCGTGTGGCAGCAGCTCAAGGTTCAAGGCGGCCAGCCGTCGCTCCGTGTTTCTATCCACCTACCAGTCCACGCGTTCTTGGACCGTCTTGTCGCTCTGCCTCTCCTGTCCTCTTCTCTTCTCGCTCATCAGTCCACGTCAGACGCTTCCCAACGCAGCATGCATCAAAGCCCTTTTCGAAAAGCCTGTACCGATGTGTATGGCGAACTGATCTGCGACACACGACTCCTGTTTCCACAACGGCGAACGCATCCAGGATACCGGTAGATTCGAAATGTTATTTTGGGATGCTCACCATGGCTTGATGGCACGGACCATCTCATCTTCGCATTTTCCTTTAAGGAGTCGGGGTCTCAGCCATCTGCGCCCATGCTCCATGCTCTTCCAAGCATCCGGTATGCACTGCGTATTGCCGTAAAGCCTTCATCCGTTTTTTCATGTGAACCTTTTCCATCCGTAGCAGTCGATATCGAGAGCGTGGCCAAAAGTCGACAGCCTCACTCGCGCTTTCACGTGCCGAAGAAGCCACCCTGTCGGCTCATTCTTCCTACGAGACCGGGACGATCACCGCTCCGCTATTGCCGTGGACATGCTCATGCTCAATCGTGACCTCCCAAGGGCAGAGACACACTCCCCGCGACCGTTGTCTTTACTCGCTGTCTTTGTGTTTCTTCTGCAAACAATCAGTCAACCAAAGACAGCATAGAGAGCATCTCACCCGAGCTGCAACACTGTGATACAACGAAAGCTTCTTACAAAGCTTACATCTTCTCCATGTGCGTCGGGCCTTGGGAAACTTATCGTGACCTTCCCGTAAGGTGAGAGATTTCGAAGATCCTTGAGATCCCCGCGAACCCCTCCCTGGTTTTTCCCACGGCACTTCATTTCTTCACTGTCACTGGTCAGCGGAGCTGCACGCAATGCGTACTCTTCGGATGGGTTACCCGTCATGCTATAATCCCAAGACGTCATCAGGCAGTCTGAAAGTAATGGATACATGTTGCATGCTATAAAACGGGGCTTCCAGCAGCTCAGCAGTCTTGCAGGTGACCCAAGCTGTTTCAACCATGTCGGCCTCTCTTGCCATCACGGTCGTGGCCATCTTCTTTTCCAAAGCTCTAGCTCAGTCTGTCATCAGCCTTAGTGGTCATGACTGGACATTGACCAACCCGGAGTTGAACATCTCGTGTCCTGCTTCGCTACCCTCCCAAGCTCACCTTGACCTTCACGCCTGCCAGGTCATTGGGTCACCGTACTATGGTCTCAACGACTTCAATCTTCGGTGGGTAGCTTTGTCCAACTGGACATACTCTAGCGCCCCAATATCCGGCCTTCAAGCCAACTCATCTTCTGCTTGGCTGGTCTTCAATGGCCTCGACACTTTCACGAGCATCACTTTCTGTGGGCAGCATGTCGCTGCAACAAACAACCAGTTCCGCCAATACTATTTTGACGTTTCTGACATCCTGAAAGGTTGCAAGAGTGACCCAGTCCTTAGCATCAACTTCGGTAGTGCTCCGCAAATAGTTGATGCCATTGCGGATCAACCGGGTCAGGAGACATGGCCTTATGGAATAGAAATCCAGTATGAATTTCCGAATAGGCAATTCATGAGGAAGGAGCAAAACGATTTTGGTTGGGACTGGGGTCAGTGTCCTGAATTGCTGCTAAAGACCATCAATACTGAATCTACCCATTAGGTCCAGCATTTGCCCCTGCAGGTCCATGGCAGCCTGCGTGGATAGTGCAACTGAACAGTCCTGAAGTTTATGTTAGAAACTCCCTTGTGGACATCTACCGCCAAGGACAACTGAACAACCTTCCTCCAGATCAGACTCAACCATGGGTTGTTAACGCCAGTCTCGACTATCTTGGGTCGATGCCGTCTGGAGCAGCTCTTCGTTATTCCATAGTCGGTCCGGACAATGTTACGGTATCGAGTGGTGCACTGACACATGTCAACGTCACCAACTCTACAGTGACCGGACAAACGACCGTCGATCCAACTATGGTCAGTCTCTGGTGGCCGAGTGGGCTGGGTCAACAGAATCTCTACAACATCACGATAACGCTAGAGGATGGAAGAAATCAAAGCCTTGCGAGCGTCAACAAACGAATCGGCTTCCGGACCATTGTACTGAATGAAGGACCGATAACCCAACAGCAGCTGGATCAAGGCATCGCACCAGGTAACAACTGGCATTTTGAGATAAACGGGCATGAATTCTACGCTAAAGGGTCCAACTTTATCCCGCCCGACCCTTTTTGGCCTACAGTCACAGAAGCAAGGATGCGAAGGCTCTTCGAGTCAGTTATTGAAGGCAACCAGCAGATGCTTCGTATATGGTCGAGCGGTGCGTATCTTCCGGACTGGCTTTACGATCTTGGAGATGAATACGGCATCCTTCTCTGGAGCGAATTCGAATTTGGCGATGCGCTCTACCCGGTGGACCAACCATTCCTAGACAATGTGAGAGAAGAGGCCGAATATAATGTTCGCAGAGTCAACCACCATCCCTCACTTGCGTTCTGGGCTGGGGGTAACGAGCTCGAGAATTTGGAGCTAGCAAATGTGAATCAGACCGCTCCAGAAGAATACGATCGCTACTTGGCCGAGTACGAGAAACTGTTCCTCGATACGCTTGTTCCAGTGGTTTTCGGCAACTCTCGAAGCATCAGCTATGCGCCCTCGAGCACAAGCAATGGCTATCTGGAGCTCAATTTCTCTCGTCCGATTCCGATTGTCGAGCGGTTGAACAACCTGACTGCGGGTTCTGTATATGGCGAGACAGGTCAGTATCTTACTCTACAAGCAGTACATTGCTAACCAGCCGACAGATCACTACAACTACGATCCCACTCTCGCTTTCAACATATCTTCCTACCCCGTTGGTCGTTTCTCCAACGAATTCGGTTACCATTCAATGCCATCTCTGCAAAGCTGGCGCGAGGTAGTACCTGAATCTGAGCTGCACTTCAACTCATCCACAATCCAGCTACGCAATCGGCATTACCCTCCAGGAGGCTTGAATGTGACCAACTACTACAACAGTAGCTTGGGAATGGGCGAAATGACCAGGGCTGCCATTGAGTGGTACCCTGTTCCAAACAAGACGGACAGCATTGCCAATTTTTCAGCGTGGTGTCATACAACACAGATCTTCCAAGCCGATTTCTACCGTTCACAGATTGAGTTTTACCGAAGGGGCAGTGGCCTTCCTGAGCGCCAGCTCGGCTCGCTTTATTGGCAGCTTGAGGACCAGTGGACGGTACGTACTGCATTCGAGCAGCCTGTAGCATCTGAACTGACTTGTAGCAGGCGCCGACATGGGCAGGCATCGAGTATGATGGTCGCTGGAAGGTGCTGCATTACATTGCGAAAGATGCGTATGAGCCAGTCATTATCGCGCCGTACTACAACCGCACAACAGGAGACCTCGAGGTCTATGTTACGTCTGACCTCTGGAAACCTGCCTCAGGCGTTGCGAACTTCACCTGGTACGACTGGTCTGGAAATCGTCTGAACGTTTCGACTGCATCTAGCGCAGAGGTCAATGTCGGGGCCATCAACACGACACGTGTGTTCTCAACCAATACCTTTGACGTCCTCAACAGCACTGGATTCAACTATTCCGACGTATTGTTGCGTATGGAGACAAAAGTGCAAGGCGAGCTGCCCAACAGCAACGAGACTACCACATTCAGTCATGAGAATTGGTTCCATGCGTCTCCACTCTCGACGGCAGCGCTGGTGGATCCTGGCCTTGAGATGTCATATTCGAATGACACCAAGAACTTTACTGTCATGGCTACGTCCGGTGTGGCCGCTTGGGTCTGGCTCGACTATCAGGAGGATGCAGTGATCACTTTTGATTCCAACGGGTTTTGGCTGTTGCCGAATCAGACACGCGAGGTCGGGTACACTGTTAAGAGTGATTCGACAGGGGGCAGTTGGATTGATGGTGTGACGGTGGAGAGTTTGTACAACAATACGCTGGCCGGGTGAGGACCAATATAGGGCAAGGCGGGTTCTTGAAAGGATTGAGGTTGGATGCGTGTGCGTGTCTTTTCTAGCCTCTTGGTCTCGGCTTTGCTCGTGCTTTGCGAACATGGAGCGGAGTGCGAACGAAACGCACGACTCAAACAATCCAATGAGACTCGCGCAAAGAACAAGTACGCGCTCGGGTTCACTGGTCGAGTCGCATGGTGAACAGAAAATAATCAAACGTAAATGCGAGTGAGATGTCGGGTCAAAGTCAGGTCACATGATCTGGGCGGAATCTAAGCGAGAGCGCCAAGAGTTAGGGTCTCCACGCTGGGGCTTTTCGACAGATTTTTACGACGCCAGCTCTGCTCGCTTTTCAGGTCCATCCTCGTCGCCAACTAACCAGCAGCAGGTCAAGATGTCGCACAGAAAGTTTGAGGCTCCCCGTCACGGCTCTCGTCAGTCACTGCAATTGCGAAAACAGAGACGGCGACAATTGCTAACGCGCGCACACAGTCGCCTTCCTTCCTCGCAAGAGAACCGTCCACCACCGCGGCAAGGCAAAGTCGTTCCCCAAGGATGACTCCAAGAAGCCCGTCCACTTGACTGCTGCCATGGGCTACAAGGCCGGCATGACCACCATCGTCCGCGACCTTGACCGTCCCGGTGCCAAGCTCCACAAGAAGGAGATCGTCGAGGCCGTTACCGTCATTGAGACCCCTCCCGTACGCTTTCACTCAATCCGAACACCCGTAGGCGCACACGCTTCTAACACACTCCCCAGATGGTCGCTGTCGGTCTTGTCGGATACATCGAGACTCCCCGTGGTCTCCGTTCGCTGACCACTGTCTGGGCTGAGCACCTCAGCGACGAGGTCAAGCGCCGCTTCTACAAGAACTGGTACAAGAGCAAGAAGAAGGCCTTCACCAAGTACGCCAAGAAGCACTCCGAGAACAACGGCCAGTCCGTCACCCGCGACCTCGAGCGCATCAAGAAGTACTGCACTGTCGTCCGTGTCCTCGCCCACACCCAAGTCTCCAAGACTCCCCTCAAGCAGAAGAAGGCCCACCTCATGGAGATCCAGGTCAACGGTGGCTCCGTTGCCGACAAGGTCGACTTCGCCAACGGCCTCTTCGAGAAGCCCATCGAGATCAGCTCCATCTTCGAGAAGGACGAGATGATTGACTGCATTGCCGTCACCAAGGGTCACGGTTTCCAGGGTGTCACCTCCCGTTGGGGCACCAAAAAGCTCCCGAGAAAGACCCACAAGGGTCTCCGCAAGGTTGCTTGTATCGGTGCCTGGCACCCTTCGCACGGTATGTTCCTCTGGAAATTCTCTTGCCAAGCTTGCAAGTACTAATCCCCTCTCAGTCCAGTGGACCGTCGCCCGTGCCGGTCAGATGGGCTACCACCACCGTACCTCGGTCAACCACAAGATCTACCGTATTGGCCGCGGTGATGACGCTGGCAACGCCTCGACCGAGTTCGACGTTTCCAAGAAGACCATTACTCCGTACGTTCCCCATGGACTTCTGCCTCGTCAATTTACTGACTCGTCTTCAGCATGGGTGGCTTTGTCCGCTACGGTGAGATCAAGAACGACTTTGTTATGCTCAAGGGTTCCGTCCCTGGTGTCAAGAAGCGTGTCATGACTCTCCGCAAGTCCATGTTCGTCCACACCTCTCGTCGCGCTCTCGAAAAGGTCGAACTCAAGTGGATCGACACTTCCTCCAAGTTCGGTCACGGTGCTTACCAGACCCCTGCCGAGAAGAAGCAGTTCATGGGTACCCTCAAGAAGGACCTTGAGCGCTCCGCTTAAGCGTTTCATTCTGTGCGGTGAAAAGTCTTACTTGCGACATGACTGGCGTTTTGATTTTCGAGTAGTCTGGCAAACGGGGAAGACGAAGAGCGTCAAATTTCAAAATGATTCCCACCCCCCAAAAAAATTCTTTCCACGTTCAATTCTTCGTTCCTTGTGCACGAGTACTTAACCTTGACTGACAGTGATAACAAGCACCCTCGCTCAACGCAATGTACCCGGCCCTTCCCTTTCAGCAACATAACTGGGTCACCGCCGAAGTGCTGACATGAAACCAAACTGGCAATCACAAAACTACAGCAATCTTTTCTAAAGCCGGGTCATTTGCAAAGTGTCGACCAGGAGAACTGCCCTCGAAGCTGCAAGCTGCGCTGGTTTTTCTTGATTTGGGTCATCTCCAAAGCATCGACGAGGAGACCCAGGCTCGAGACTCGCAACTTGGAGAGATCTTCCCAACTCAGGGGTCATTCTTTGAGCGTCGACGAGTGAAATTGGGCTTAAGGCTCGCAGCCTGGAGAGATCTTTCCCGAAGCAGGGTTTGTTGTTTCAGTGTCGACGAGATGGCATCGGTTCCAGGCTCATGACGTGGAGGGACTTTATTCCAATGGGCCCATCCAGATTGGCCGCTTCATCCACGATTTCCGCAGATGGGAGGAGGCGTCGACTACTAGCAACCAGCCACCAACTCCCAGTTCAGTCATACATTGAAGGAGGCCGCCGAGCTCGGCGGAATCGAGGAGGATTTGATTTTACACGATTTACATGTCTCAATGGAACGACGTGCTTTCTCTCGAGACTTCTGCATTTGTATAGTGACAATGTAGCATGATGTGATGTTGAGAGGCTTCTCGTTCAGGAGCCTGTGCCTGACTGGGTGAGGTTGATGAGCAGTCAGAACAAGAGTGGATAGAAGGTGAGGTTCTATCGAGTCTCACGTGATCGAGCCTCTTTCGGACAGGGCTGAAATCTCGCCCACGTCATGCAATCAGTGCGCATTGTGATTGGTATAGAGTACCCAAGCAATAAGAAATCCAGGACGACAGACTCTAGTCTCGCAACAACCACCAACATGGAGAACCTGAACATGCAGAACGCGCCGCCGCCGCCACCTTTGGGCAGTGGACAGATGCCCCCGCCAATCCCCCAATTGCCTCCGCAGATGTTCACAACGGCAGCACAACTGCTTGACTTGACCGACAGTGAGCATGCCCTGCGACGGCGCACGAGCTGTGACGCACTTTGAAGTTGAGGCTGACCGGGGCGCTTCTTTGCTCGATGGACAGAGAAGCTTATGGTGTCACTTCGCGACGGCAGAAAGCTCATTGGTGTCTTGAGGAGCTGGGACCAGTTCGGTACGAGAAGAAGGTGCTTGGAACGTTGCGGCTACAGTCGCTGAACAGGTCGCAGGAAACCTCGTCCTCCAAGATACCGTGGAGCGCCTCTTCGCAAAGAACCTGTATGCCGATGTCGACCGCGGCCTTTTCCTTGTCAGAGGCGAGAATGTCCTACTCCTTGGCGAGATTGTACGGCTCGTTTCTCTGTAGCGCCCACACACGCCCGCTGATATCGCCTTCTAGGATCTGGACAGAGACGACTACGTTCCCCCTCCCTACCAGCAGGCCCCCCTGGACCAAGTATTCGAACTCCACAAGCAAGAGCAGGCGCAAAAGAAGAAGCAGGAGAAGACAAGGCACAAGAAGCTGGCCGCCTTTGGCTTTGAGGGCGAGCACTCGGGTGAGGCCATCCTATGAGCTGCCCGTGCGAGATAGGAGAAATGCTCCTCAGACGGCGCCCGCTACAACGCCCGTCCAACACTGCTCAGCCTTGCGTGCACTCTTCAACGTCTACATTGCGCCATCTTTACACGCAATCTGGCCAACACGAGCCCAAGTCATCCTGACTTTGACTGGTAATCGAGTACTCGGGTGCTCAGCACCAACGTGTGATCTGTCATCAGACAGATCCCCCTCTAGGTGCGTCAACATGCCTTTTTCTTTTTGCTGCATGTCCAGAAGCTTAAGGGCTTATATCCTTCAGTTTTTGCAGCAATCTCCTACTACCTGTCTCGCGACAGATCAAGACCCCATTTGCCCAGTAATGAGAAACTCATGACAAGTTTATGCCACATTTCTAGAAATGAGTCACAAACAATCCCTTGTGCCTTTGGTGAATCTTGTTTTCTATTTCTGCAATGTCTCAAAAGTTGTGAACCTTTTGAGTGAACGAGAGATGTTGGTTTGTTCACACTTGTTTTGCCTGCTTCACCGCGCCCATCACTTGCACCAGCTGTCTCGAGCAGGTACGACTCAGATTGATTCTGCTCGCGTTCTGTCCTCGTCAACATTGTCATGCTCATCGCGTCGAGGGAATTATACGCGTCGTCCGTCATTAACACAGCCAATCTTTGACTTTTTCGACTATCAAATCAACACTGCGCGTTATTTGATTGATCCGAGAACTGTTGCCAGGTGTGTGCCCCTTGTCCGCTTCTTCACCCATCTAGAAGATTTTTATGCGCACTTTTTTATGCGCAGCCTTCAGTGAAGCGCTGTTAGCGGCCATCTCTGTTCTCGCAACGAACTTTCACTTATACTAATGGCGCTGAGCGCAGATCAATTTCTTCACCGCACGGTTCTATCAAGCATTCTCTTCAAAAGAGATATCTTTGGTCTTGACGGCCTTGTCAAAGTCTACCGGTCATTTGCTCGTTGTCTGTTCTACCCCTGATCAATGTGTAAGTGCTTTCTTTTCATGTCCCCATCCTCTTCATCACACTTTATTCCCATACTGCGCTGCATATCAAGCAGCCCTCCCCACCATTCTGCTTGCCCAATACCACTCGAGAGCTATTCGAGTATCGTTCACTAACAGAATGCAGTGCACCGGCTCAACATGCCTAAACCCAAGGCCAAGGCCAAGACCGGCCGAGTTCTGCCGGCAATCAGAACGGATCGTCTCAGAGAGCCCGTTCTCGAATCCGACAACGATACCATCAGATTTGCACTTTTCCATGGTCCAAGCCCCGGACAGCCTTCTCCTTTGCCGTCACCCGAAGCTCGGATTCCATCCTGGTTGTCAGATAGCCCAGAGATGCGCAAGATGAAAGAGCAAACTTACGCCATGCAGACGACCACACCTCTGAGCGGCTCGTGGGACAAAGCCGAGTCGTACGTCCACAACAAGGACAAGGAAATGATGCGCTACCTGTACGACTTTCCTGTAACTTCCTGGGTAATTCGTCCGGAAGATGCCAGCTTCGCCTTTGAGGCCTTTCTTGCCAGAGAAAGCCTCCGTAAGCAGGGATGCTCCATCTTCGAGAAGGGCAAGCCTGAGTCCTGGTGGGTCAAGGGCCGGTCACCGTCGCCGAACCAAGTCAACATTGCAGCCAAACCGACTCGCGGCGTCAGCGATCCTCTTCCTTCCACGCCTACCCACGGCTCAACAGCTGCTGCCAGATATGTCCACATCGCTCCCAAGCCACCCAAGAAAGAGGAGCGCAATGTCACCTTTGCAAGCGTGATCACCGCCGAAAGCTTTGAGCAGCCTACCACAGCAACAGAGACATACATTGACAGGCCTCACGTGGACCAGCCTCACCAGCAAGTATCAAAGACGCAGAGGTCGGCTCAGACGGCTACTGGTGACGCCAACGGTCCGGCCGCTGCGGCCAATGCAGCCCCCGTCCCCCCTTATCCCAAGAACCCTGTGCCTCAGAACATGCTGGTCTCGTTCAGCGGCAGACGTCGCACGACCTTGGAGACAGAGTTTGACGACTACCCCTGGAACAAACCGTGGGCTGCCGATGTGCCTACCCAGTGGGACGACAGCATCTACTCGACGACGCTCCTCGCAGAGATCGACACCGTCCACAAGAAGAACTTTTCCAAGGCCTTGAGCCAAGAGAAGAAGGAGTACGATAAGATGAAGATCTGTGAGTGCTTCGATTCCATTGAAAGCAACACATGACTGACTGCAAGCGCAGATATCGGCAAGGCACCATCGCAGGAATTCATCGACGCCAAGGAGCCGAACGGCGAGAATGCGAAGGAGAGCTCGACCGCAAAGGAGCACTTGAAGGCGACCCAGTACCACCTCCGCTTCGTCGACGCGCAGTCGGAGAAGAGATGCAAAGAACTCACCGGCCACAAGCACGTCGAGCACGCCATCGAGTTCATCGCCAACACGGCCCGCAGCGAGAACGAACAGCTGGCCGAGGTCAAAATCTACTTTGGCTCCGACAACAACAAGACCGACTTTGAGCGCCTCCACTTCACCCTGCTGGACGCCGCGCGCACGCGCATGCAGATGAAGGACGGCAAGATCCTCTCGTTGCTCGAGGCCCAGCGCATCGTCGACTTTTGCCCGCACCTGCTCTTCAGCAGCACGCTGCTGCGCATCTGCGCCGAGACGCCGCTGGGCAACGCAGAGATACGCCGCCGCATGATGCTCAACGGCGCCCTGATCTCGCCCTCGACCCTCTCGAAGCGGCTGCGCGCGGCCCAGGGCGGCGACTGGCCCAAGCAGCTCAAGAACACGCCCGCGGGCAAGGCGGCCGACGAGTGGACAAAGACAAACTTCAAGCACTTTGAGCAGTACAAGAAGTTCCACCGCGAAAAGACGCAGGTGTCGCGGGCGCACTACAAGAAGCGAGTCCCCCTGGCCGCCGATGAGACCGTGTACAAAGGTAGAGTCAAGGGCGTTGCGCCCCTCCTGTACCGTCCCTACCTCAGGAGCAACGCCGCCGTCGCCAAGCAAGAGGATATTCACAAGCCTGCCGCTCCTGTCCTGTATCGCCCTTATGTCAAGAACGTCGACAAGGATTCTGAAGACGTCGTGCCGCTCGACACTGTTCTGCGTCGTGTTTCGCTCAAGCGTGGCGCATCGGATACCACCGAGTCTACGCCTACGACCAAGCGTTTGAGGACCGAGGGAGTGGAGTAAACACACCTCACCGCCGACACAAGATTCTCCATCGGAACTCAGTACAAACAGTCAGCACAGGGGTGACTGCTTTCCCTCTCTCTCGTCTTTTTCATTCTTTCCTTTTCAGGTTCTTCACACGTGTCAAGAGTACAGATCAGGGGCGTTCATAAGGGAAGGAGAGATACCCACACTGTTTTTTTTTTGTTTCTATTCAAGGTCGGAAATGAGCCAACAACAAGGAGAGTAATGGACAGTGGCTGCGTAGGTAGATCAAAAAGAAAAAATAACATAATAGAGTCAACCCAATCGAGATGGAACCAAGCATCGGCTCTTGCTACGTATGTGTCCCATCCGAGATCATTCTTGCATTCTGGCAGCTGCATGTATGGCGAAACATGTTCTCGGAACATGGCTGAGCAGGAGACGCCTCTCGAAGGAGCTTTCTTTGCAGGGACGCACCTACTTTGATGGCAATCATAAAATGAGTGCACTTACCTTGCGGATAGGCATGATACTTGATCGACTGTTGAGAGGTAATTGTCATTCCAGAAACATCACTCAAACATGGGAGACAGAAACAAGCAATGCAGAGGGTATATTCATTCTTCAAGGTGTACACATTAGGTTTTGGACGTTTCTTGACTGAAAGAAGAGTCCTTTGGTTCCCCTGCGCCGTAGCCAACATCGCTCACTCTCCTCATGCAACCCATGGACCGCCATTAATATCCCAGGCTGTTGCCTTGACGGAGCCGCCAGATTAGGTAAACACTTGAAACGCTGAAAACGCAGAACTTCATAACTCGTGGAGGTGCTGTAAGACCTTTGACTGGACGACGGCTGTTTGCTTAGACCAGGATGAGAGCAGCGAGAGCAGCGGCACCAAGCATGGGACCGGCGGTCTTGAGAGGAGCGGCAGCACCGGTCTGGGTGGAACTGGCGGCAGCAGAAGTGGCGGCTCCGGCGGCAGACGAGGCACGAGAGCCAGCACTGGAGGCAGCGCTGGAAGCGCGCGAGGCAGCGGAAGATGCGCCAGAGCTGGCGGCGGAAGCAGCAGAAGAAGCACCAGAGCTGGCAGCCGAGACAGCGCTGGAAGCACCGCTGGAAGCGTGAGAGGCGGCCGAGGAAGCACCAGAGCTGGCAGCGGAAGCGCCGCTGGAAGCACCGCTGGAAGCGCGAGAAGCGGCCGAAGAGGCTCCAGAGCTGGCAGCAGAAGCGCCGCTCGAGACACCGGAAGATGCAGCGGCAGCACCAGAAGAGAAACCAGAGGAAGCAGCAGAGCCGGCAGAGGAAGCGCCGCTAGAGGCAGCGGCAGCGCCAGACGAGACACCGCTAGAGGCAGCAGCGGCACCGCTGCTGGCACCGCCAACGATGCCACCGACGACAGGAACAACGGAGTAGATTGTCGAGAAGCCGGTGGTGGTGGGGATGGTGCTGCCGCCCGAGGTGATGGTGCCGACAAGGGCCGAAGTGGAGATGGCAGACGAGGTGCTACCAGACGAGGTGCTACCAGACGAGGCTGCGGCACCAGAGGACTGAGCAGCTCCAGAAGACTGAGCGCCAGACGAAGCGGCGGCACTACCGGCAGCAGCGCCAGCAGACGAAGCTGATGCGTAACCAGCTCCGGAAGTGGATGAGCGCGAGGCGACGGCACTGCTCAGAACAGAGGCGCCAGAAGCCGAGGCCGAGTTGGAGCTGACAGCGCCTGATCAAATGTCAGTGGGATGGACTGAGTGCGGCGGCGCCATGTCACTTACTGGAGCAGTAACTGTTGGCGTAGGCAATGGCGGCGGCAGCATCAGCAGGACTGCAGGCCTGGTTGGAGCAGTCACGGACACCGTAGCCAAAGTTGGCGTGGCTGCAGTAGCACGAGACATCACCGGCGGTGCAGCCAAACTCGGACTGAGCGATGCTGACCATGCTGGAGAAGCAGGTTTGCTGTTGTTGTCGCGTCAGCACATGGCATTGCGTGACGGATCTGTGATGATGGATGGTCACTTACACCGCACTGGGAGAGGCCAGACTGAGCGGCGGCAAGGGCAGCGCCGCTGGCGACGAGAGCAGCTGAGAACTTCATTGCGCAATTGATGTGCTGATGGGGTTGCGTGGACGAAAGATGCTGGTGTAGGATACCGGATAGTGATCGTAGCAAGGAGACGAGGTTGGAGTGTGGAGACTGAAACGGCGGTCTACGAGGGGAGGGATGGAAGATGTATTGAGGATGCGAGGGAGAAATCAATTCGAAGGCAGGGCGGCTCTTGACTGGCGATGGCTGGGCAGTGACGATGCAGCGATGCGCTTTCTTAAGTGTGCCGCCCGAGGCAATAATTACGTCTACGCCCATGGCAGGAAGCCGTTCATGCTTGTTCCTGCTCCTGTTCCTGCTCCTGCTCTCCAAGACGTCGGCCTAGACCTATCATTTCCAAGATTTCCCTTTCTTGAATCACCACTCGTGCCGTGCCCTTTGCTTGCATCACAATGATCGACGCTTTGGCTCGCGCGCTAGCCTGCTTGACCCCGCTAAGACTCAGGAACAGACAAAACTGCCAACGTCCGCCGACAACCCTTTTTCCAGCCGTTTTTGAAATTGGTCAAGGACTTTTGCATGCCATGGCTTGTTTCTCGTCTCGCTTTCGCCGTGTCTGCAAGTCGGGACGTCATCAATTCCCCTGTGTTACACCATCTGCTTGCTCGTCAAGAAGCAATTCTCGTGTGTTCCCCAGACCCTCGATCGCCATGCTCCTGCCACCCTGCGGTCTCCGCTTCGCCTTGGAAACCTTGATTTTCTTCCTGCCCCAGCCCTGACGATCTTTGATATCATATATTGCTTGACGTCGTTGGACTCTCGATCTCATGTCTTACTCGCGAGCTCTGCCCGCCATCTCTGATCATGTGCTGGCAAGCTTGACTCGAGCTTCTTTGTCTTGCTCTCTTCACCGACCTTTTCCTGTTTTCCTGCAGGTACAGGTACACCGCAGCGCCACTTTGCCCAGCCACAGCCACAGGCGCGCCGTCGCCAAAACTTACCGTCGCTGAAACCTGAAGCAATGGTTCCCTGGCGCGGTAACAGCACCCATGGTTTCGCAATCTCCTGCACGAGACCGCGCGCTTTCTCATTCGCAACCTGCTCGACCTGAGAGTGGTACTCGAGTACTTCTGGCCAAGGTCCCACGAACAGTCAGCTTTCTGCTTCATGATATACACGCGCGACGACATCTCGAGAGTCGGACAAAACCATGACACTCGCATTAGCAATCCAAGACCCATGTCCTCGCACAGCCATGGATCTAGACTTCCAGGAGGCTTGACATGAAATTTCCGGCCTCTCGTCTCAGAAGACCCCAGATGGCGTAGCCTGTGGCTTCGACTTGCACCGCAGCCCGCGGCCCGACGGCTGGGATGTCATGTCACACATTCGCTTGATGGAAACCCTCCTCGGCGCATATTCCCAACCTGACTGCTGGAAAGTACAATTTAAAGATTGTCCAGTCAGAACGTGTATGTGAATTGTACGCCCAGCCTCATGCATCACTTGCCGGCACAGCATGCTTTTGGAGATGCAGAACAATATGGGACAACCAGCCCTGCTTTCCAAGATGTGGTGTGGTTGGCAGGATAATCTGCTCCCTCTGTCGGTCTCCCCGACAGCAGATGGCTTTTGGACAACAAACACGAATGGCTGTGTGTTGCGAGGCGAATCAAGTTTCTGTGGCAAGTGCCCCGAGGTCCGTCAAATGCTTTCAGCCGATGGATATTGCTGTATGCTTGCGAATTGGATCGTACACACTTTCACCGGTCGCCTGAAGTCGGACAACAATCACATCGCCCTTTGTTCCGCACGCCGTCTAGCACTCATCTTGAATGCAAGGTTCGTTGTCATTATACGATATTGTCTGCGAAGAAGGAGATTGTTCCCATCCTTGACATCATCTCTTTCTTCTTGTTCTGCTCTCTGTATCTCTTTGTGCATTCACAACTTCTGCTCATCGGAAGTGGCAGCACCATGCTTTGCGGCCTTCTTCTTTGCTCTTCTCTTTTCCCGCTTGTGCTCTCTGACTTTTTCCTCCTTCTCCTCTTGCTTGGCTCTCTCATACTCGGCCTTGATTGATTTATCGAGGAACTTGTAGAGCACCCATGGCTCTTTGCCGAGGTAGAAGCGCTTGACGTCCTGTGTCGATATCAGTCTCTATCTGTTCTTGGTAGATCAACAAGGAGGTGCGCGACTTGCCTGTTCAGGGGCAACGATATGTACGTCATTGTCTAGGATGTAGCCAATGGTCGAGTATTCTGCCTCCATGGCGGTGATGACAGGAGGGCATGGGTTCTCAGGGTTATACCTTTCCTGCTTCTATCAATCTCCTTGTCTTCTTCTCTCCTTTTATCGATTGGCAACTCACCCGATCCAACTTGCAGATGAGCATCCATTCGCTCTGCGTGGCGGCAATGATTCCGTATTCCACGTCCTCGTCTTCCTCTTGCAACGCCTGATAGATCTGGTCCTGCAGCTTCTGCACCAAGTTCCGATCCTTGACTTGGGTGTCCGGGTAGACGGACATGGTCTTTGTGTCGTCGAATCCTCGCACTGTGTAGTCCATTCCCTCGAGCTGGCTTTGGAGATTGGGATAGGGGCCGAAGAGCTCGACATCGAGGTTGCGGACGCGGCCGAGGATGTCATGGGAAGGGAATTGAGGGAGCACTTGCTCGACGGATGACTCCCAATCGCGCTGTCAGTGTGTGTTAGTGGGCAGTTGTGGCAGAGGTAATGGCGAGCATACGGCGCTGATTGGGACGAGCTCAACTCCGGCATATGGACGGTGAGGACGGGCAACAACTTTGTATTGGTTTCCCTGGCCCGCATTAGTGATGTGAGAAATAGTCGAATGACGATGAACATACCGAGTACGGCGGCATCTCTCCTGCGGTGTCTCACTTGAGAGGGTCTGACGGTCAGTCTGTATGCGAAGAAAAAGGAGGTGAATCTTTCAAGATCAGTGAAGGTGTCTGATATCTGAGATATACCGGTCCAAGTGAGCAAGTATCTTTCAACCCTTTGAGCAATCTTGAAGTGGTGATTGCTGGGATACTGTAGAAAGAAAAGGATCTGGAGTTCAAAGCGCAAAGGAAAAAGCAGATCTTGCCAATCAGCGCAAAAGCTTGCATTGGGGCCCACCTTGTTGTCTATCGCGACTGGAATACTGGAGGAATATGCTGTTTGCTGGAGAGCAAACAAAAAGCTGCAGATGCAAATGAGATGGCGTTTTGTCGACACATCGGATTCACGAATACTGGGTATCTGCAGATGGAGATGCTCACTGTGTGGCATTGTGCTGTTCTGTCTTGGTCTCTTGATTGTTTTTCATATCAACTTAAATGGTGTGAAGGATTGTGGTCTCCTAGACAAGGAAGGTAGGCTTGACTGCTGTGGCAATGGTATTCAAGGAGCATACCAAGAAGCAATGCTCTAGATAGCCCAAAAGACCTTGACGACCAGTGATACCGCACATACCTGCAAAATATATCTAATCAACCCTTGAGTATTCGTCACAGTTGTTGGCACATCCACAGTGGAAAGTAGAGATATAAGGACAGGGTTTCCCGCTCATCATCTAAACCGAGCGACCTTGTCTTGTATGTTCATAACCAAATCTAGAGCGTGTCATTGCTTCCTCTCGTATGACAATCCCCTTCTCTACAGCAGCACTATCTGACTCAAAAGTGCCGACACAAGTGTCCATTTAAGCTCGCTTCGAGACCACTTTTGGCAGTCCCCCTCGAAGTCTTTTGCTGGGACAACAAGTCCCTTATTGATTGAGTTGTGTAGTTCGATACATTTGAAGTACTTGGTGACTTTCTCGTCGTACATGAGGTTTCTGCCGCACCTGGAAGCCATCATAGGAGCAACCAATTCTTTCATCGACTTGAAGTTTTCGTCGACAAGGAGCATCAGGCGTTGATTGACCTGACGCTTCGGAGCGTGACGGTCGTCGCGCTTCTGCTTGTTCGATTTTCCAGACTGGACCGGGCGCTGTGCTTCGTCGTCGTCGTCGTCGTCGTCGTCGTCGTCGTATTCCCCTATTTTCATGAAGCGAGTGAGTCCTGTGACATTGTCGTCGATGGCGTTGTCCTGCATGGCGTCTGCAGTGGCCATCTCGGCCTTTTCGTCGTTGACATGGCGAGTCAGCTGCGGTCTCCTTGTCGTCGAAAGCGTTCTCCGGAAACGTAGCTGGATGAAGCAGACCGATCCAGTGGACATGACTTCAAGAGATGATTCAGCTGGGGACCTAGTGGATTGCCCCGGGGTCCATGTGCGTCAAAACTCTGCCCTTCTCTCCCGTGCTGTAGGCCGAGATGCTCACAGGCCTGTTCTCGTTGGCCAAGTGGGTGTAGTCCTATAGGAGGCGCTCGCAGACCCCACTGCCATCGGAAGCAGGAGGAGATGCGGTGCGGATGAGGGTAGATAACGAGCCTGGTTGTTGTCGACAATGTTGTCCTGTGTGGTGTCTGCAGAGGCCATCTCAGCCTTTTCCTTGTCGATAGACAAAGTCTTGGGGTTTGCGAAGAGCTGTCACGATCTCAGCAACCACAGCTAGTCAATAAGTCTCAAAGAATGGCGCTTACCGCCAAAACATCTTGCTCAGAGCGCCAGCCAACATGATGGCTGATGGCGTGTGAGGAGAAGAGGGAGAAGTTGCGCGAAGAAATGCTGGAAAGGTGGGGGAAGTTGGTGACAGGTCTCAGTTGAGTGGCTTTGGTTGAAAGTGACGGTCTCTTTGCCTGAACACGTCAATGGATTATCCCCGAGTTTTGAAGGTATAAATCATCTGAGAGTCCAGTGTAATGAGCCACAACAAAGTGCTTGGCTGCATTGCATGGCGGTGTTATTGCCACATGGGATGAAATGGGCATGATCTGGGACATGGAAGGAAGAAGAGTTGAAAGGGGCGGGCATATGTCATGAGAACTAGGGTTCCACAGCAAGATCGGGACCTCCCTGATCAAGACCTGCTCTGTGTGCCTATTCTGTCAATCACCAGAGTATTGAGATGTTCTGGCCAGGACCACTTGTTCAGGAGCCCGTGATTGGCTTGCTGCTGCATGACCACGCATCTGCTTTGCACTTCTCTCGGACTGGGGTGAGGGGTTTGTTCTGTCGTCGTCGTCGTCGTCGTCGTTGTTGTTGTTGTCGTCGTCGTCTTCCTCTCTCTTTATGTAGAAGAATAGCGTTCTCGGCCTCGTTGTAAGGAGACGATCTTGATGGCGGCCTAAACCTCGGTATTATCCACAGGAGATCACAGAGGCGTCACCGCCAACCATCACTTTGAGGTGTGAGTTGACCGAAAGATCCATTAGGTGAGGTGGAGGTGGAGCAGTTGCATATCTTCCGGTAGCAACCCCTGAGGCCATTCAATTCCGGTGCAAACTGCGCCTTGACAGGCTTGACAGGCCCGAGAGCAGATCGAAGAGCGGTGATTGGAATGCCTGTCAATAGTTTAGCTTGAGGAACCATACATGTGTCTTGCCAGGCATCAACCAACCAAAAAAACAAACAAACGCAAATGACCGCAAGTGACAGACCCCACCAAACAACCCCATATATACCAAACAACCATCCAACACTTCACACCTCGGTTCACGGTTCAGTGGTGTAGGGGCTTTGAGCTCCTACTCCAAAACGCCGTGGGCCAGGAAGGGTGCGTTGTTCACCGATGCGGAAAACACCTCATGGGTTCGAATCCCGGCGTCGCCAACGACAACTTGCCAAACTACAGGTCTTGAAACCTCTAAAAATTCATAACTGCTACCCGACTGTGGTTTGTTTCCCCTCCGAACGGGTTCCTAGACGACTGGGCCCTAGTAGGAGGGTTTGTTTTGCACTTTTTGTTTGCCTTTCACCTTTCACATGCGTTGATGATGGAATTGTCATTGATGGCGATGGAGCAAAGAAGGGAGGCAAAGAAAAGAAAAGAATATGGCGTGGCATGGCATGGACAGACATTTCAATAAAGACGAGAGGCAGCAAGGAAAAGGGGGATGATGCTAATATTAAAGGAATAACTATTTACAGTCTCTTTCTTTCTTTCCTGAGAGATGTGGGTTTGGGGGTATCATTAAAAGATCAAAAAGGATGGTCAGTCTCGAGTATCCTACCGCCAGCTTTGTTGAATCAAAAAGAGAAGACGGAGGCTCGAAATATCTCAAGCGATTGTGTAATGCAATCCAAGAGAAAACAAAAAATCTGGAGGTTGTCGCAGTGGTCGAGGAAACGACAAAAGAGAAGAGAAAGGCATAGACGGCGAGAGAGCTCAACTACGCTGCATGCCGGCGAAGGCGACCAGGCCGTCGCACAGTTCTCGCCAAGGTGTTCTTGTTTCGGCTCCTTCGTCTTCTTCGGAGGAATAATCGACCTGACCGCCACAAGATTTGCACAAGTCCTCTTGCTCAGTGGTAGGTGACTGAGGAGGCTGGGACTGAGATACGAGCTTGGAAAAGTGGAGCTCTTCCTCTTCATCTTCCTCTTCTTCGTCATCATCATCGTCTTCAAACACTTCAATGGGCTCCGTCTGCACGGAAACGACTTTGGTTTCGTGAAAAATGGGCTCGATATCCGTCTGTGTGCTTTGAGCCTCAACAAGTGGCTCGTCTGTCTGGGTAGATTGTTCGCAGTACACAGGCTCTGCGACAGGCGAAGCAGGGACGGCAAACTGCGAGTCGACCGACGTGGCTTCATCTTCCTCAGTCTCTGGCTCATCCACGCGCTTGAGAGTAATGGAACGGACTCTTCCGTGACGATGCTTGCGCGTCTCAAGTTGCCAGCTTCCCTGATCATCAGTCTTGGACACAGCCTCGTCACCCAGGGTCAGCAGCTCCTCAGGAGGGGCAGCGGAGGGAACTCTGTTCTTTTCTCTGCGTGAGCGCAGGCGAGCGTCCACATTGTCCCAGTCGGCCTTCCACTTGGCAAAGTCTTCGGTGAGTAGCACGTGGTTGTTGCGGTCACTGCCTGTCTGGACCTCGATGGCCTGCAACTGCAGCTTCAAGAACAGAAGCTCGCTGTGGTCGAAGCCAAGATCCTGCTTGAGGGTGTCATTCTCAGACTTGACTGACATGAGTTGTGTGGTCAGGTCCTCGATCTGGAGTGCCTGAGAGTCACCGAGGTTTTTGCTTTGATCATGGCGATGACGAAGGGACTCGTTTGCCTTTGCCAGGCGCTGAACGACTTCTTGCAGATCGGCAACTAGACGGTCGTTGGTGGTCTGAGTCGAGGCGTCGGTATAATCAGGGGAATCAGGGACCCAGACACCAGACTCGGTAATGTCCTTCTGAGGCTCTTGGTCGGTCTGGGTGGAACAGCTTGCATACTCAGCAGCAGCAGCGGCATCAGCTTCGAGTTTATCGATTGTCTGAGTAAAGGTGTCTGCGTATTCGCAAGCATTGGCGATCCAAACGTCCGAGAGACGAGACTTTGCGGATTGATCGGGAGAAAGGACGGAGCGCTCGCGTGCTTCGCGGCCCTGTGGCTGGTCATCGATAGCAAATGATGCAGTGAAAGACTCGCGGCGGTCTCTGTCTTCAGAGACGGAGGCGTTATCGCTGTAGGCGCCGTCCTGAACGATGGCTTCCAAAGAGCACAGCTTTTCGCTGAATTCCGAAACCGAGTCGTCTGAGAGACCGAGGCGGAGAATGTCGGAGCCGAGATAGTTCAAACGCAGCAACAGCTTCTGAGCAGGATCGGAAGGGTGGTAGGGGGCGTTGTGGTCGACGGACTTTGCGTCGTCTGTGAAATAGTCGGAGAAGGGCGAGTTCTGGAAGCGCAAGTTGTTGAAGTTGTTGTGGGGGGAGCGCAAAGGCGTCATGGGGGCCTTGGGGGGCTTGATGGTGTCATTGGGATTGTACGAGTAGTCCTTGGGCGAGTCTCTGGAAAAGTTCAGGCGGGCCAGGGGGGAGGCAGAGGCCGAGGCTTCGGTGAAGGAGGAGCGGGTGGACAGGGACGAGGGGTTGCGGGCGTGTTGGGTGCTGCTCCGGGGCGTGGGTTTCGGGCGGGCGTGCTCGGTCTTGTGGAAACGCGTCGAAGGGCCTGGCACATGCCACGACTTGTTGCGCGTGGCCGCGGCCGGAGTCGACGTCGAGGCAGACGAAGAGCCGGCCGACGACACTGACGACGAGAAGCTCGACGACAGCGCCATGCTGGACGGGCGAATGGATGGAAGTTGATGTACAGAGGGAGGGAGCGCTATCAAGGTGGGCGCGTTTGAAGGATGGAACTCGACAAGCCCAAAATGCGCGTGGCTGGCGGGGACGGGTAATTAAACCCTTTGCTTCATCGGCAACCTCGCAACATGTCACTTCGACGCGCCATGGCACGAGGTGGATGGGGTCAGAGGACTGCTGAGGTCCAGGGCAGGGCGAGAGTCACGATAGAGAAAGGCACAGCGACGCAGAACCGATGACGAAGCAGCCATCTGCTTTGCGACAGGCCGTGGTGCCTCGAAACAGCAGGTGAACGGCAGGTGTCTCTTTACCGGCAGCAATGCGGGAGAAGGGCTTGGCGCTGCGGTCATGGTTCGCGCCTTCCTTGCATGGATGAATAATAATTATTGTCGTTTTGTAGTTACTCATTGTCCTGCTCCTGCCTTTCTGCCGCCTCACTCGCTCTGCTGCTCTCTGTTCTGCTCTCTGCTCTCCCACACAACATGGCCGGTGCCGTAAGTGCTTCCAACAGAAAGAAAAAAAAAAAAAAACAAAAAGACTGCCGCTGACTTTCTCGACACCAGGCAGGTGTCCAGCCGTCGCTGCCACAAGTGCGCGAGTTGCTGCAAGACGCAATCAAGCTACCCAACCCCCCAAACCTCGTCCCGCTGTGCGCCTCAATCTCGTCCGAGTTCCTGACGCCCTCGTCCATATACCTCAAGGTCTCTGCAAAGTCAGTCCCGCTTGTCCCGACCCAAGACTGCTCACTGCTCAAACGTGCCCCTCCACAGCGCCAAATCCAACCACTCGTTTCTCTTTGAGAGCGCCGCCACCACAGAGACCATCGGCCGCTACAGCTTCGTCGGCGCCGACCCCCGCCATGTCCTCAAGTCCGGAGAAGGCCATGGCCCCGAGACCGACCCTCTGCCCATCCTCGACCACGAGCTGTCCAAATGCCGCGTCGCTTCTGTACCGACCCTCAAGCTGCCCCCCATGACCGGTGGTGCTGTCGGCTACGTCGGCTACGATTGCGTCAAGTACTTTGAGCCCAAGACCCGTCGCCCCATGAAGGACATCCTCAATGTTCCCGAGTCGCTGTTTATGCTCTACGACACCATCGTTGTTCTTGACCACTTTTTCCAGAAGGTCATGGTCGTCACATACGTCAAGGTCCCCGACAACCTCGACAACCTGGACGCCGCCTACGACGACGCAAAACAGTCCGTCAACCGCATGCTGCAAGTCCTGAAGAAGAGCGACGCCACTCTGCCGCCCCAAGACGCCGTCAAGCTGGGCAACGAATACACCTCCAACATTGGCCGCGAAGGCTACGAGCGCCACGTCAACAGGCTCAAGGAGCACATTACCTCTGGCGACATCATCCAAGCCGTTCCCTCGCAGCGCATGGCCCGCCCCACCTCTCTGCACCCCTTCAACATCTACCGCCACCTCCGCACCGTCAACCCTTCACCCTATCTCTTCTTCATCGATTGTGACGACTTCCACATTGTCGGCGCCTCTCCCGAACTGCTGGTCAAGGCCGACAACGGTCGCATCATCACCCACCCCATCGCCGGCACCGTCAAACGTGGCGCTACTGCTGAGCAAGACGAGGAGCTTGCTCAGTCCCTGCGCGCATCCCTCAAAGACCGTGCCGAGCACGTCATGTTGGTCGACTTGGCCCGCAACGACGTAAACCGTATCTGCGACCCCTTGACCACCCGCGTCGATAAGCTCATGGTTGTGCAAAAATTCTCCCACGTCCAACATCTGGTCTCAGAAGTCAGTGGTGTTTTGCGACCTGGCAAGACCCGCTTTGACGCTTTCCGCAGCATTTTCCCCGCTGGTACTGTTTCTGGAGCGCCCAAGGTCAAGGCTATGGAACTCATTGCCGAATTTGAGGGCGAGAAGCGTGGTGTATATGCTGGTGCCGTCGGATACTTTGGATACAGCACTGTCGATGTCAGCAGCGGTCAAGAGACCGAGGGCGCAATGGACACTTGCATTGCGCTACGAACCATGCTGATCAAGGACGGTGTTGCATATCTCCAGGCCGGCGGCGGTATCGTCTTCGACTCGGACCCGTACGAGGAGTACATTGAGACCATCAATAAGCTCAAGGCAAACACAACATGTATTGAGCAGGCAGAAAAGAAGCACTATGACGAGCAACAAGAGGATCTAGACATTGGAAAGTCACAAGAGAAGCCCCACATTGATTTGGCGGCAGGATAGACTGGTATGTTTGAGCCTAAACAAATCCAAAGAAGCCTACCTGATCTGTCATTGTGACACGAAAATGTCCTTGATTTTCCCGTCCAGGTCCAAGGACAACTGCCTATGGACAAACTGAACACGCGTGGCTCTTGACAAGAACGGATTCAACGTGTGAAGTGCACGACATCATCGAACCATTTTTGACATATATCCCTTCGCATTGTTGCTTGTGGCCGTCTCTCGCTACTATCGGCCCTATAGGCGGTTTTGGGATCCCTGCACACTAACACGCCTGCGCTATAGCAGCAATGGCGAAATCACCTTGCTCTCGCTTCGCCTATTCCATCTTTTCCTCCACAACATACGATGGAAACATAAGCGGACTGCCAGAAAGGTCATTCTAGAATGCCATGCACTAATCATTACGGACGAGTATGGTCAATACGACGAATACGGTCAAAATTTTGCAAGATGAAACACCTTCCGTCTAACATATACATCACTCAGCCTAGATCCTTACGAGTTCAGAGCGGCTGCTTGGTGTGTTACGCGAAAACTCGTCGACGATCAAACATGCTTGCTCCACACAAATATGGGAATTCACGGAGTGCTGCATTGTTGCTGTAGTAGGTATAGAGTAGGTAGAGTCTTAAAAACGCCCCTTCCCACGCTCCCAACTGCCTTCTCGCAAACCATACCATCTCTCCACTTGACAATCGTCCTGGCGACGTTTGATCCATCCTTTCTAGTCCTTCTTTTTATCACTTCAAATCAGTATCAATACCTTGGCACACCACCCAGTACAATGCCTTCCTCGCGCCAAGTCATCACCGCTCTCGCTGCAGTGGCCTTTGCCTCGGTCGAGGCCGCCATGGGCCCGGCTTTCAGCACCGGACCCGTCGCCGACAACTCGTTCATCCGTGAAGCCGAGTCCACTCTCGTGCTGCCCAAGGTTCCCCGCAATCAGCCCGGCGACCTTTCGCTGTGGGTCGGCATGGGCACTTCGAATGGCGACTTGATCCAATCCATCGTCGACAACTGGCAATCCAATGACTGGAGCGTCTACGCCTACACGCTCCTGGAGACTTCGCGTTAGTTGGACCAGACATGTTGCCACGACTGCGCTGACTTGGCTTTCAGCTACCTCGCAGACGCCTGTCCAGGCCGAGGGATCCACTGCAAAGGCCGCCGACCACGTTACCATGCACTGTAAGAATGCTCGACATGGAAACCCTGAGCATCGCAGCTTATACACCTTAGACAAATACGACGACTCGACGGGAAACTACACACAAACCGTCCTCGTCAACGGAAAAGTCGTCTCCACGCTGTCCACCAAAGACGGACACGCCCAGGGCTGGGGCAGCGCCGTCGAGTGCGCAGAGACAAACTGCGGCAGCGTGGCCGCGCATAGTAAGTCCCACTTCTTGTCTGAGGTGAAATGTGGCGGGCTGACAGAGCTCTTCCCTACTCTAGAGTGGATCAACACTACCATTGTCCTTGATGTCGCGGACCCTAGTTACAGCAACACTCTCGGCAAGGGTGAAGGCGTCACGGGAGATTTGGTGACCAGGGATAATGGCAAGACTTGGACTGTCGATACCATTTCGATTCCTGCCTATACTTTTGGCTCTTAGGTGCGGGAGTATCTTAAGCATTCCTAGATGGCAAAATCGAAGGAGAACCCTTCGCCCATCGTCGATTGTAGAATATCTTCAAATCCGAAACTATCCCAGAGGTCGCTGTCGAAGTCCGTAATGCAAGGCTCCGAGTCCAAGGTGAATGACCAAGAAGGATCGTTCCATAAACCCGTCATTGTCTCCGACTCCAGCGATCGGTCTTTACTTCCATATCCGATCGTTGGGTTCTGTGCATCATCCCCATCGAATGGTGCACTTGACTGTCCGTGGTCTTTGGACGGGCTGCGTGACCGTAACTTCTTGAGCAGCACGAGCAAGTTAGACCTGATCCTCCGTGCAATCTCCCAAGAAGTAGACAGTTCATGTAAGACATCGAGACAAAGCGTAACATCATCTCGCGTAACAGCGTCTACGTTCGACTCTTCATCGCAAAGGAAGGCAACGCTCTTGCCGCGTACAAGAACGAGCGCTGCGGAAAGAGTACAGTAGGTGGCAGTGATGGGGCTACGGCGGAAGCTTCCGTAGATTTGGCGGTATCTGCGTGCGATTTTGCAAATTTGCTTCGCCGAGACGTTCGATACTAGCTCACTTTCGCTTCGAACGTCCCTTGCGTCGATCTGATGACCAGTTACTGTTGTGGTTTGTCTGCTCGTTGCTCGGCTCAAGAATGGGCGCGCTAACAGTATCCAGATGGTGTGGTATACCATGTGCATGGTGAACGCTTGTGGCAAAGAGTCAGCGCCAAGTCGTTCGAAGCGAAGTTCCTGTGCCAGGTCATAAACCCATGCTTTGAGGTTCAAGCTACAGGAATAGAAGAATGCTTGGCGCGAGTTTTCTGTACATTTCGGTTGAGGAGCATATCTAGCTTTGTTAGAAAGTTCTCATTCGTTTCCTGCGATTTATGGGGAGGCCAACAGGGATAGAAGGATGTCCTCGAGGATATGCGCCAGGCTGGCAATAGCGTGTTGCAGGGATATGACCGCTGCGCAACGTGTACGGAATGTGTGGTCCTCAATACTGTCGGTGGTAGGGTTCATAGTGGCTGATGGTAGCGTCACCAAACCTTGCATGTTCTAAATCGCAGATCAGCACGAGCTCGTTCTTGGCGGGTCGATTCAACTCACGAGAAGTGTACAAACGCGTCCTGTGTAGGCAGCAGAGAATTTATCATCGCTGTAAATGGACCAGTATATGAGTCGTCTTAGCTCGATCTCTCGTGTGCCCATCGAAGTGGACGCTGATAATTTTTGAACATCAAGATTGATTCCCAAATCGAGGACTAAATTCTTCGCCGTGCCTTGATGTAGCCACGATCTCGCATCTGCCCCTATAGCCTAACACTCAGTAAGAAGCAAGATGCATTTCTCCCGGAGACTCGCTTCGACTCACCACGTTCATCGTACTGAGCAACAAGAGAGACTGAACTGTAGTAATGTTTGGATGCTTGAGATCGTGAACAGAGTAAGCTTCAGCTTTCTCCAGAAAGGACTGTCCAGCGGTATTCGCATCTGTATGGTCCGTACGAACATCTACATTATCAGTGAAGCGTGATCCCACAGCCATGATACAGTTCTCCAGGAGCGGACTCCAGAAGCGGCCTTTGACTTTCTGGCTCTCACGGTATAGCTCTTCGTCGACCACACAAAGCCAGGGATTCTGCCATTTGAAGTATAGGCGCATCAGTTCTTCGCGCAGTTCGGTCGGGGTTGGATTCTCATCTTGCTCTGATATTCTCCTGATAATTTCTGCGCGTGCAGATTGGCAGTCCGTGTGAGCTGTTTCGTCCGATCGTGCTATCCGACTTTCCCGGAAGCAGGACGCAGCATCTGATACACCAGGTTGCGAGGAGAATAGAAGGCGCCCACTTGTAGCTCCAAAAAAGCGAAGCTCGCCGTCATTTTCGTGATTAATGGGCTGTTCAGCCGAGAGTGTGCCATCAACCTCTGGACAAGTCAAAGGGTTCTGAGGCAGCGGAAGTTCATCAGCCGAGATGCCCTTGACTAAATTCTTGTCAGCGAGCGCAAAACGGCATAGTTGACAGTTAAGGATCGATGTTGATTGACAGACTCTTCATGACGTTCTCCAGCGCTCGGATTCGGCGGCGCAAGAGATCCACATATGCCTTCGATGCGGGTTTCCGACCGTCCTCACGGTCCCCGAACACACAACTTATATCCCGACTCAGACAGCGGGCACATGAGGGACGCCCACCGTCGCACTAGGTGAGTGTTAATAACTGCATTATACCAGACCGATAGACTGACCTTAGCCCGGCGGCGGCGACATTCTTCGCAAGCACGTGAGGTATACCTCTGCTTCGACTTGTTTGCATGAGCCTTGCCTGAGAGCTTATCCATGATGGATATGTACTCTCACCGACAGGTCGCGTTTGAACACGATTGGTACTTTTAAGAGCTCTGCAATCGGCGAACGGAAGTCCGCTCCGCCCCCGCTTTCATACCAAAAAGTCGTCATATGTAATCACCAGAAGTTGCACGTGAGACGCGGAATACACTTTCCGCTTCTCAAGTTTGTCCTCTTACGTTCATCCCTACACCGAGACGTGTGGAATATATTTTCCAGAAAGACAGGAACACGCTGGGGTGGCTTGGCATCATGGACCAGGAGGAAGCGCCCCCTGGGACACGTCAAATTGCTTTGAGTCCCATTCCATTTAAAGATGATAGAGACACCCTTCCGATGCCAATGATTGGGTTTGACTATCTCAAACTAATTCTCCTCCCACCTTGTCCTCCATTTCCAAGAATTCGGGGGGTTTTATTTCCTTCAACATCGACGATATGTTGATATATCTAAGAGACACGACGGCGGGCCAGATCATCCGCGCAGTAACTGGCTGCCAACGACTGCGCTACCCAGAGGAGCAAGACGACTTCGAGACACCTGTGGCAAATTCCTGCGTTGAGAGCCAAGACGAGTTTAAAGGATCTCAGCTGCTGGAGACGACGCTCCGAACGAATCTTCCCCCAGTCCTCGCCAGTGCGGATTACGATGAAGGAGACAGAAACACCAGTCATGATGTGACTGTGCCGCACGCAGCTAGTGGCAGTCACAAAGCATTCGGTAGAAGCAAAATGCCAGCGTTGGAGCACGGGCAGCAGCAGATGTAGGCGGGGACGTGGTATGGACCAGATGACGCTGAGAACCCCAAGAACTGGTCCACAGGCAAGAAGACCATGGTATACGTCGTGATAGCCTGCTTCAGTATCGTCATGCAGGCGTCAGCCTCCATATTCTTACCGTCACAGCTACTCATGCCGGACGTTCTTGGTGTCTCCCACATGGTTGCCTCCCTTGGCCTAGGCCTTTTCGTCTTTGGTTACGGACTTGGAGGTATCTTCTTTTCACCACTGTCAGAGGTTCCAACCGTCGGTCGCAATATCCCATATGTGAGCGGACTTGCAATGTTCATGTTAGTTACGCTCGCTGCACCCTCAGTCAACAACGCTGGTGGTGTCATGGTTCTGCGATTCCTCCAGGGCTTATTCGCATCCCCCGTTATGAATACCGGAGGCGCGTCCATCGCCGACGTCTCGACAATCTACGAGTTTCCATATGGATTGTACGTGTGGGCCCAATTTGGTTTTGTCGGTCCTGCTCTGGGACCCATAATCTCTGGGTTCACGATTGGCAGAGATTGGCACTGGCCATTGTGGGAGATAGTCTTCATGGCTGTTCCGATTCTTGCTCTTGTTGTAAGGCTGATCATCTGCCCTCATTCCTGCTCGCCTTCCTTTATTCGTCCTTCTCTTTCCAGATGCTCAATGTGACTGACTGATATACGCCGTCTCTTCAGATGCTCCTTCCCGAAACTTCAGCGGACAAGATCCTGTACTCCAGGTCGAAGCGCCTTCACAAAATACTTAGATACTCTCCCGTTGATCTCGATCCCGCTCAGCGCTCGCCAACGAAGAGGAATTCTATCGTTGTCAATATACAGGCCGCGCTTATCGTTCCATGGAAAATCAACGCTCTAGATCCATCGATCCTCTTCACGACTGTTTATTGCAGCCTCATTTACGCTCTGTACTACATGTTTTTTGAGTCGTTCCCACTCGTATATATGGAACACCACGGCATGAGCGTCGGACAAATGGGCTTAGTCTTCATCAGCGTCCCCACCGGATGTGTTCTCGCGGCAGTTCCGTACTTTCTGTTCATCCACTGGAAGATAAATACAACCATTCGGCTCCACGGGGCAATTGAACCCGAGGTCCGTCTTATCCCAGCGATGGTCGCGTCTGTTCTGCTGCCGGTTGGTCTCTTCATATTCGCATTTACAGGCACTCGCTCGCTCCATTGGATTGTTCCCACCATTGGTGTGAGCATATCTTGTGGCTGCAACGCTATACTTCTCCAATGTATCTTCGGGTACATCGCCCTTGCTTACCCGCGCTATGCCGCATCGCTTTTCGGGCTCAATGGACTGGTCAAAGCAGCTGCGTCATGCGTAGCAGTGCTCTTAAGTGGTCGTTTATACAACAAAATGGGTGTCAGTGGGGGTACCGCTCTGCTTGGAGGCCTCTGTGTCCTTTGTTCGCTAGGTACATTCTGTCTGTATTATCTCGGTCGGGTCCTGAGAGCCAAAAGCAAATTTGCTGTCAAATAGTTGTTACTACGACGAGCATGTTGTCATATGTGGATACATGAACGTGCAGGCACAATGATTCCCTTTTCAGTCGCAAGATATCGTATAAGGCCCTTTCGATCAGCACATTCTCGATGCCTTATGCGCTCGTGAAATGGAGACATGGATTACATCCCACCACCCGTAGGGGGTACGTTACAAAACACATCTCCGAGCTCGAGACTACGGATGATACAGAGGTGTGCTCTCCTTAAGATCGATCCATCCTCCTAATGTGAACGGTCAGCTAATTTAACGTTTATAGCATCATTGATGCATTCTATGCGATGACTCCTATCGCTTGCTCGAACTGAAGCACACGAAGTCAGACGTAGCATACTGGAATGACAATCCACAGAAGAATCTTTCATGGGTCGGTGACGTGGGCACTATGCGATCTCTGCTCATGAGAGACCAGGTTCTCCAGCGACAATAATATATAAAGCTGAAGACATAAGATGCGAAACGAGTCGCCCACGAAACATAGGCCGTATTTTTCTGTTTCTTTACAGCGCGACGGCCACATGACTGTCATTGAGAACACGCTGTATCTTTTCATACCCGTGAATCACTTGGAAGTCAACTACATAGATGAGAGAGATATCCTTCGCACGTGTAATTGGTGGCGCTACATACAATATATGCAATTGCATGGGGCGCCGCGGGAGGAACAATTTTTTTATACCCAAGGCATTTGACCAAGCAAATACCAGTGCGATATAGAGCATGATACAATTTCCGGGAGTGCAATTGATGAATATCGGTGTGACTGACAGGGAAATCCGATCACCTGTACCGCACAGTAGGTGCGCATTATCGCAAATGCCATCCTGCTCAAGTCTTCTTGTCCTTTGCAGCAGCAACAGCAGCGGCAGCGCCCTCTGGATCGTAGGCTACCACTTCGATCTCAACCCGCATGTCGTCTTCGCCTAATCTCGAAACTCCCACGCACGTGAACAAAGGCTGGTGGTCCGGCATCCATTTGCGAAAATTGCGCACCATGGCCGAATTTGCCTCCTTGTTGAGCGGCACGTGATAAGATCGAACCTGGTAGACTTGTGACCAGCCTTTGCCTCCTGCGTGCCGCAAGTTGGTATCCACGTTCTTGAACGCTTGATCGATCTGGGCGTTGATTTCAGTGGGCATGGATTCCACTCGTTTCTCTGGAAACCAGCCGCCTGAAAGGATAAGAGAAATCATAGTCAGCATTCGTTAGAATGAAGATGGGAGATGATCGCCAGCCGATGTATTCGGCAAATGAGGCCTCGTACTTACCTTGACCGGAGCATACGATGTCGTGTCCCACCCGGACAGCCTGACTGTAGCTGAAATCTTTGTTGTTCTCCTCGCCCACACCGGGGTAGTTGTAGTATTGGAGCTCCGACATATCTTGACCAATCGTGTTCGCGTTCCAGACTTCCCAAATGTAGTGTATTTGTGGCACGGAAGGGTTTGCAGCTGATATTGAGGAACACTGGTCCGTTGACCACCTTATATGTATGAGCTTGTCAGGTAGCGGAATTCATTTTCCGCTCGGAAGCTGATCTCGGCAGGACTTCGATTACCCCGAGGCGCAGCCACAATCGCGCTGCTAAGGTAAGAATTATGATATGCGCCAAGCTATTTCTGGTTGTGTGGCAGTTGTTGAGCTATGTGGTAGAGCCTTACCTAGCTAATAGGATAGAAGGGTTGCACTACAGCCCGTCCAAAAAGGGTTTCGCGGGGTCATGTTTTTGGCGCTTGGCAGGGTAGAAGTGAAGTTGAACCCATAGTAGAACCCTGACTTTGTAAGTCACGCTAGCATGGTCTAATATCCATCGCATTGTGCCAGAATAAATAGAATAGCATTGAGAAAAGATTGCACTACTTAAAACTCAGGTATTAGTTACAAACAGATAGATATCATCGTCTAAACGTGGTGGGCGCAAGTTTCGAAGTTCGCCAAGAATCGCGCCTGTGGTTTTCCACCAAGCTTATACAGGCGTACAAGGTCACCCCAACACCACCGATGTTAGAAATAATCAACGCGACACTCTATAGTCTATACAGTAATCTCTTCGTTTTCTCCGTCAGATGAATCTTGAAGCTCTCGCTGTTCGTATCCCGCTCTTTCTTATTAGATGATGTCTGTGCGGATGTCTCTGATGGCTTGGAGACCCTGTCCGCGGAGCTCTTAGCAGGCGCTTCGTGAAATGGCGAAGAAACCTGCTAGGTTGATTCATCCAAGCCACCAGTCTACAGATTGCTCTACCATGGGCACATCTCGAACGGGTCGCTAAGGCGACACAAGTGAGACTCAGATGGTCAAATAGCTCGGCACGAGAAGCTCGGGAACGACGGCGTCTCTTTTTCTATGCTTACATTAACTCTAATGATCTGTCACGTATCGGAGCGCTGCCACTGGCCTGAATTTTGGGATAACATTTTGTTCGGGATGCTCAACACAGCTGCCCATATCATGACTCGAGGTACCGTCTATCTTGCTCGCTCATCTGTCCGCGCGTTCATGCCATCAAGTCATGCACAGCTCGGCGTGGTATATATAAACGGCAGCGCAGCTACCGGATTCGTGTACAGAACTCCAATCCACAATCTATCTAATCTATGTACCACTATATGACCATCCTACGTCGCCTTAAATGAACCCGCTTACCTCTACTTTATCTTCTGTGTTGTGTTTGTCGTCGTCCTCTTCATCACTTCCGATACCCTAGGTGCTAACTCCGTCTCTCCCGTTCTAATTGCTGCTCCTCTTCGGTCTGTAATGCCAAATCAGCTAAGCCGTCCCACAGATTCGGTTCAAAAACAACCTACCTACCTTTCCTCTTTGATGTCGATGAGCTAAGGAGCGTTCTGGATATCTTCCGCAGTTAAAGGCATCCTAGTGTGTGGATGTGTGCGTCTCTTCCTGCACTGCCTTAGCCACTCAGCGTTGTGCTTGTTTTTTGCCCAGAGGAAGTTGCGCCACGAGTCAACGGTTTTCTTGCCGCAAAAGGACAAAAGCTCCGATCTGGTGAGCCACTGTTCCTCCGCCTGATCAAGAAGTACGTGATCGGCGCCCGAGTGGGTGCGACGAGGTTTCCTTCGCTGTCAACCCTGGCATATTTGCGGGCGACTTCTACCATGTGGAGTGGTCGCTCAACGTGGTTTCTGAGTCTGCCCTTCAGCCTCAGCTCAGTGTCTCTCGCTTCGTACTCGGCAGCCTCTACTCTACCCAGCTCTGCACCTGGTATGCGACTCTCTGCGTCGGACGTGGATTGATTAATTACACATGCGAAATATCTACAACCTTCTTTGACTGCCGGTAGGTCAAACCGAATCTCACACCGTCTCTCTTCCCTACAGCCCCATCCTTAACTAGCCATGGCGGCGACACTGGCCAAGTAATCGCTCGTTCCATGCATGGGATCACTGTCCCTTGCGTTCTCGGAGCCACAAGCAGACCCAGCATCATACTTGCCCGCCGGGCCATCCACACCCATAAACTCCCTCTTCGAGGTAGCGAGCAACATGTTCTCGGCCGCCTCGGGCAACCAACCCATGATAAAGTCTCCGTGCATGGAAAACGAGTTTCCGCTCGCGAGCTTCAAAGGCGGCTCTCCGGACCATCCGTGGGGAAAGGTGTTGCGGAGGTCGTAGCGGATGGAGAAGCGGAGTTGAGGCATGCGGCTCATGCCCTCGGGACAGCGGTTGGCGGGCTTGAAGGTCGAGTTCCAGTTCTGCGTGCCCGAATAGGCCGTCTCGAGCGTGGCGTTGTTGACGCAGTCGTGGAAGAGGAGCAAGTTTTGCAGCATGGTCGAGCAGGTGCTGGTGGGGAAGGCGGCGAGCTCTTTGTCGGCCGGCGCGTCGTCGCCCTCGCAGAACCATTGCAGGCCGGCCGAACGGTCGAGTTGTGACTGCGCCGAAGCGGATGCATTGCCGGCTACGAACCTCAGGTCCTGCGGGATCGGCACCTCGGCGTTGTTGATGCCAATGTAATAGGCGCTGAAGCGTGCTGGCTTGGTCTCGGTCCAGTTGCCGTCTTCGTCCTCGTAGAGCAGAGTGGGGATCCCTTTGCTCGTCAGCATCCAGCTTTGAACACTACGCCCTCGCAGACTTACAGTAAGTGGAGAAGTCGTTGGGGTTCTCAGCAGTGGCACAACCCGCTTGTAGCTCGGCCGATTTGGTGGTGTTGACAGTGACGGCGTCAGAGCCAAAGAAAGTGTGCATGTGGCTTTTGCCGTATTGACCAGGGTAGACAATGGGATCAATGTTCTTGTACATGAACTGGTCGACAACGGTAACAGTATATGCTTGTGCCGAACCCGCAGCGGCAAGCAGAGGAAGAAGTGAAGACCACATTGTAAGAGGAAGAATCAAAGGAATCGCAGTAAAGAATGAATGAACGGAATGAACGAATATGCTACCTACAATTGACCGGCAGACATGAATATATAAACCTTTCTTGTGTCGCTTCGATGTTAGCTTGCGTGCCTTCTTGAAGAGCAGTGGGTCGCTGCGTCGTTCGACTGCGATGTTTCAGGTTCAAGCGAGCATCTTGGCAGCTATGTATAGCACAACTTTCTTCACTTATAGTCCTATATGTGGGTATTCGCTAGCCACGATAACTCTTGTCTTAGTTCTAAACATTTAAGCGACCTCTTGGTCTATATTGGTGGGTTGGTGAGAGCTTTTGCAGGTTTCCCTCATTATGTATGAAGTTGACTATTGGCTAAATCCGCCCCAACTCGCAAAATTCAGAAAGTCAACTCAATGTTTTCATCCGAAAAAGAAAAACCCAATCAATAACCCGGTGAAGCTGATCCAGATGCTGCGGATTTTTGCGGCATCAGAAGTACTGGTTTGTGCTTCTGAGGTCGCTGGCGATGTAGTAACCGTGTTGGTGGCGGAAACACCGCTTCCGGCAGTACTGGATCCAGCAGCCATAGTGTGCGAACCTCCGCTCGATGTAGCACCGCTCGTAGTATCCGACGCCGCAGAACCGCCAAGCTCACTCCATATGTAACCCCCGAGTCCTTTACTCGAAGCCGCGACCTCGGTTCTCGTCCCCACAACAAGTTCAGAAGCATCACTAGCCAGACTGATAACGGAGCCAGAAACAGTGATTGCTTCGCCGGGTCTCAACGTCTGGGACGCGATCACGTATTCCGAAGCTGACTTTGGAGTTGCGAGTGTTGAGTCGAGTGTGAATGCTGGTGGAATGTCCGTGATGGCTGATTGTTGGGTCAGTAAGGAGGTTGAGGATGCAATGATTAGGTAGATCTGCGAGTTGCTGGTTTGGAGGGCGATGGCTGTGGTGTGAGAGCCGGATCCAAGGATTATTGTTGAGTCTGGTAAGAGGGTTTGTCCGGAGATGATGTAGTTTGAGGAGGCGTCTGGGGTGATGGTCTTACCGCCCACAATCAAGGGAACGACGTTTGTTGTATCTGCGGCTGTCGACTCTGCGTGAATGGTTGAGACTGATGAGCCGATTTGGACGAACGTTTCGGACTGATCTGTTGATATAGCAATTACGGTGGCAGATGAACCAAAACCAAGGGTTATCGTTGAGCCTGGTGCGAATGTGTGACCTGAGATGATATATCGAGACGATGCATCTGCGGTGATCGTGCTGCTGCCAACTATGATTGGCGCCGCGGTAGGCGTAGCTGACACAGCTGGAGCGGCATGTATAGACGAGACGGAAGAGCCAACAAGTAGTGCAGTCCCAGCAGATCCTGTTGACAAGGCGATGACTGTGGCTGAAGAGCCTGAACCAACAATGACGGATGATCCAGGTACGAGAGTCTGGCCAGACACTATATATTGAGATGAGGCGTCTGGGGTTATCGTACTGCTACCGATTACAATCGGTGCGGCTTTGGGTGTGGTGGGGGCGGCAGACGGTTCATGGACGGATGAAGCAGAGTCGCCAACACGCAAGATAGTTCCAGATGGTCCAGTGGCCAGAGCAACAACTGTAGTTACAGATCCCGAACCAATGACGATGGACGAACCGGGCACAAGAGTCTGGCCTGACACGATGTACTGGGACGAAGGATCTGGAATGATCGTGCTACTTCCGATAATGATTGGTGCGGCTTTGGTTGTGGTGGAGACAGCCGGGAGAACATGCACAGTCGATGTGCCAACTTGCAAAACGGTCTCGGATGGACCGGTAGACAAGGCGACGATGGTAACAGAGGGTCCTTTACCGATAGTGACAGATGATCCTGGGATGAGGGTCTGGCCGGAGACGACATACCGGGAAGACTCATCGGCTGATAGTGTAGCAGATCCGACAATAATAGGTGCGGGTACATCAGAGGACGACTGCATGCTAGAGGGGGTGTCTTGTTCTGATGCCTCGGTTTGAGAGCTGGCTTGTGGAGCATCAGTGGGGCGATCAGCCAGAGAATCGGTGTCGCTAGTAGGATGAGCTGTGTTTTGTACAGATTCTGGTTCATCGGGTGTAAGATTAGAAAGAGGAGCAGGTCGCGAGACGCTTGGAGAGTTGGACACGGACTGAGTTGCGGCATCAGTTGACTCGAGTTCTGTGGGTTCCGGAGGTTTGGATCCAGCTTGAGTATCTTGGCTCTGAGAAATTTCTTGAGCTGGCGGTTCGTTTGTCCTGGATTGCTCTGTACGACTAGATGGTCCTGTTTCTGCCGACGCTGTGGGGCGAGCACTCGTGACAGGGGGCGCCAATGGACTGGCTTCAGGGGTAGAGGAAACACTCGGAGTCGGTCTAGTGACAGTTGGCTGAGGAGTATCTGTAGGCTTCGCGGTGATAGGATCAACCATGGGGTTGAATGGTCCAGATGTAGTCGGTTTCGGTTCGGCAGAGGCAGTATCAGTAGCAGAGATGTGGCTAAGCCCTGAAGTAGTGATTGTCGTAGTTGCAAAAAGGAAAGCCTGAGACTGTACAGCGCTGGCGCCTTCGGCGTTGGTCAGAGTGACGGCGCACCTTGTGTATGGGCATCCTGAATACGGAAATCCGATTGACTGTCCAGCCCACATGGAGGATACATTGTTTGGCGAGATAGACGTCGCGGGATCGCTGAATTCCACGCCTATCAGCGTGTAGAGCCAACCTGATGGATCGAGACTATCTGTAGTACCGGTGGGTGAGGCGAAAGGTGTGTGGGACGGCGTAAGGGAACGCGTAGTTTGCAATGAACAACAAGACGAGCCATTGTACACAGTAGGGAGTATGGCCGACCACGTAAGATCCGTAGCCATAGCCAACACCGGCGTCGGATATGCCCTGGTGCATTGTCAGAGATGTGAACAAAGAAGAGCATTTTCCTGAACAACGGATGCAGTACACCACTTACACTGTGATATTGATCCCATACCAGTCCTGTGCTGTACCTGTTACTGTTCCAGCAGCATTCGTATCCGTTCGCGTCAAGATGGCAAGTGTGCCATTGGTGGTGAACTCGGTGTTTATCTTGGTCGTCGTAAAGGTAATGTAATCTCGTCCAGCGCCTGTTCCTGTCACAGCCCCTTGGAGGACTTGACTGTATGCCCTTTCATGGTCGTAGATGCGTTTCGACCTCATTTTTTGTGCTTTGGAATGGACATGTTGGTGTTCTTCGTCGTCGCGATTTTCAGCGCGCTCGCACAATCGCAGCCTGGCAATGATTCGATCGTTCCCCTAAGCATACCGCCCAGCACCTACTGGTGAGGATTATCTATCGTAGTCTCAAGACATGACTGACAACAATCCAAGGGATGGAGTGGATGGGTCGTGGTCAAGTTTCCACGCCCGCGTCGGCACACCCGGGCAAACGGTGCGGCTTTTGCCGGGGACTTCAGCCAGTGCTGGCAGCAGCACCTGGGTCGTTATTGATGAAGGCTGTACTTTCCTCAATCCAAATTTGCCCAACTGCGACTTTGAACGTGGTTATCTCTTCCACCGCAACAAGTCGACTTCTTGGTCCACCCGGCGTCTGCCCGGCGAGGGGATCTACTCACTAAACACTTTCGAAGAAGGCTATCTCGGCCTTACCGGGAATGCTTACTATGGCTTCGATTCATTCAACTTAGGCTTGACGGGCTCGGGTCTTCCGACTGTACAGAATCAGGTAATCGCTGGCTTTGGTACCAATAACTTTTGGCTCGGCAGCCTTGGTCTTAGCCCATATCCTTTCAACTTTACCGATCTCAACGACCCTCAGCCCAGTCTTCTAAGTACGCTATACAACCAGAGCCTGATACCTAGTTTGTCCTGGGCATATACTGCTGGTGCATACTACAAGAACCCACCTGTTCTGGGTAGTCTGATACTTGGCGGCTACGACACCACCCGTTTCACGCCAAATGATGTCTCCTTCTCTTTTGGAGTAGACTTCTCTCGGGATCTGCTTGTTAAGCTTCGGTCGATTACCTATGACACTTTCGGGAGTTCACCGTTGCTAACAAGCGAAATTGACATTTTTCTGGACTCAATGGTCACTCACATGTGGCTTCCTATCAATGTCTGCCAGGCATTTGAGCAAGCTTTCAACCTGACCTGGAACGCTACTGCAGAGCTGTACATCCTCGATGAAAACACGCACAGTACGCTTCTCTCAGAAAATCCGACCTTTACATTCACAATAGCCAACGGTAGCGACAGTGGAGATCGTACAGTCGACATCGCATTTCCATACGCGGCATTCGATCTCAACATCACGCAACCATACGTGGACTCGGAAGCGCGATACTTCCCACTCAAACGGGCGCAAAACTCTAGCCAATATACTCTTGGTAGAGTCTTCTTGCAAGAAGCCTATGTCGTTGCAGACTATGGCCATCAAAACTTCTCCGTATCACAGGCTTTGTTTCCTCAGTCGAATGTTCAGCAGAGCATTGTGGCAATCCATACTCCTGGCTACGTACCGAGCCATGCTAGCTCCAGCAAGCTCAGTTCCGGTGCTATTGCTGGTATAGTCGTTGCTGTTGTTGTTATTCTTGCGCTTATAGCTGGGACCTTGTTATGGCTTAGACGACGCTCAAAACGGAAGAACAAGCTCTCTGCAGATCAACTGCCGCACCATATCGACGGAAAGGATGGATCCACCGTTCAATCAGTGCCCGAGCTGGACAATGAAGAGACAATGGTGCAAGAGCTTGACGGGTGGCATGGTTTCAAACCAGAACTTGAAGTCAAGGATGGTAGCTCTGGAAGACATGAACTTCCCACTCCATTAGAGGTACATGAGATGGGAGGGCATGGCGCTGTGGAACTCGAAGCACCACTGCGATGACCGAATATCATTTTGTGCTTGTCTATCGAACCATCTCAGAAATTCCTAGGAACTGCTCTGGGGGTTGCGGTACAGTGGTCGACTTGATTGCGTTGACTGTTTCTATTCCTAATGCTAGCTTGACCTTGACCATGGCTACCAGCCTACATATGTAACAAATCATATGTGAGTCTAGAGCCCATACTCATCAAATTCTATAACCCAATTCTGACCTGCGCCGTTAGCAACCCCGGTGACAGGACTCAGAACCTCCTTGACACAACCCTTTGGTGCTTTCACCCCCATGAAACGCTTCATGATCCAATCCAACCAGACGTGCTGGGAAGCATAGAGTGTCGGTACGTGTGAAATATCCGTATACTGTATGTAATGCAGGCTGTTCTCAGGAAACATGTCGCACGTCTCGTCCACTGACTTGGAAGTCACGTTGACGTTCGCGTTGGCGTCGGTCTCGCCTTGCAAGACCAGCATCGGGCCTGCAAAAGGCCTGTTCCCGTTGTCCGAGACGTTTTTGTACCATTGTGCCGAGGATGTGAGATTCCAGCCATCTTTCAGGAGAGGCACGTTGGCGGCCGCGATGGCTCCGGCCGCGGCACCACATCCACCAACTTCTTCCAAGAGGCTGTGTCTGTTGATCCCCGTCTCAGTCACCCAATCGGACAGATGGAAAGAGTCGAGAACCGAATCGAGACCTTGGGCAATGCCTATTACCCTCGCATTGTCCTGAGCCTGGGCTTCGGCGACAATGTCGGCCAGGATGTCTGTGAATGGCGACACTGCGACTGTTCCCAGATACCCGGCTACTGGACGCTGTGCTTGTCTTTGCGCGTACGACCATGCGACACCTCCACCTTGACTTTGACCCATGATGACGAACTCGTTGCTCAGCCCGGTAAAGGCGCTCTGAGCGGCTTGTACAGCATGAGCGAGGTCATTCGCTTGCGATGGCAGAACAAAGTAGGGCGATCGAACGCTCGAAACACCCAGTCCTGCATAGTCCGGCGCGACCACCACATAGCCGGAAAGCGCCAGAGTGAATGGCTCATGGAAGTCATCCCACAGTGCTTTTATGTGGGAAGGCGCGCACTCGGCCGTTTGGCCTGTGATCTTGTATCAGCAAAAGAGCGAAAAGAGTCACATTTTCTCATTTACCCGATGTTCCGTGTGCTAGCCCTACAACGGGAAAGGCTGTACCGTTGCCTCTGCATGTCAGACCCGGGAATGTACGTGGAGTGTATGGCCACAGCACATAAGCGGATGCCGGGATGGAAGTGCCATTCAGAGTTTCAGAGGTGTAGAGGATTCGAGACATCGATAGACTCGGAGGAATTGTGTACAAGGAAGTGTTCGTGTGTTGTTCAACCTTGAGGATGGTTCCTGGCGGTGGAGGCTTGAGGGGGTTGAAGGTGCTCGGAACGGCATAGAAAGGATCTGTGTGGACCGATCCACCAGCATAGTTCGAGCGCTCAAAGTTCAGGGCAACTTCGAAATTGTGTGCCTCTTTAGCGGTCAGATTGCTGTTTTCTATCTGCTCTTTTGTCAGGGAGAAGCTGGAGTTGAATGTGAAGTTTTGGCTGTGGATGTAGCCCGCCTGTCCTTGCACAGCCCTTGCAAGCAACGCTGAAGCAGTGAGAGAGGCGAGGAAATACATGGTTAAAAAGGCCGAGCACACTATAGACACAAGGTGTTCCGGGGTACTAGGTTATATAAATATCTAATGTTTTCCACTCTCCCCTCTTTTGAAAGATCTGCATTTTTCCGTGTAGCAGTCGGGGTATGCCTGTTGTATAGACATCAACCTCGGTATATCCGTTCTGCATTAGTTTCGCGACAACTTGAGGAGTCCCGTCCCGTCTGCTGTAAAATCCAAAGCGAACGAATGACATAGTAATTCTGGTAGACAACTATACTAGTACATGCTCGTACCTACTTTGCTCTGGTCAATTTGTCTGTTCGTCTCTTCTATCTTGTTAACAAATATAGAACCCACCTTACCTTTCAAGAAACATCGTGCTTCGACCTCTTGACGGATGTTGGGACTCGAAATGCCTTTATAACCGGCCGTAGTACTAATACAGAAGGTCTCTAATTCGATCTTCAACCACTCTTGAGTCCGGAAGCAAAGCCTCTGTGACCGTATAACATGTAATGAACCAAGATTGTCATACCCTGGAAGCGGTGATCAGATATTGTTAAAGCCAGATCGAGCGACTCTAATCTTCCACATGATCGTCGAAAGGGAAGTGCTCAAGGATCGCGGTTCTCTCGACGTCTGTTTGGCAGTCTTCGAGCAGGCTCGTCTTGATCATCTCCGCTATTTCACGAGACTTCTCCCAATGCTCATCATCCTCAACCCAGCCTTGAGAATCGACATCCATCGCAGCACGCATTTCGCCCACCTCGTCGCTCTTGTCGTTCTGTTGATCGAGCATTCTTTTGCATTGCTGGATGTATTCTGTCGAGTAGTCGAGAGGACAGGGCGGCATGGTTCCTTTCGGACTCACCTCCCCATCGCCGACACCAGAGTCCCAAGATTCGACTGCCTCTGCAAGGTCATGCTTCAATGTGACGGAATTTCCCTCCCACGGCCATGTCGCATGCTCATGAAGACGCGCTCGCAGCACGGCTCGTGGGTGTCGCAATGCATGGTGATGTTCCGGTACTTGGACCATGGTCCTCGCGGCGTACAAAAAGTGCACAAGGCGCCTCCGCATCAACTCTACAAGCTCGCTCTTCTCTTGCCTTGACATTTCGTCATAATTGTCCGGCAGCGTCGTGGCAGGTTTATGCATTTTCTCTGACGCTTCATCGCCCCAGTTTTGGAAGTGTCGCGGAATCCCAGCAGCGAGACAAAGCGGAAGGACTTTCGCATGTTGCCAGTCAATGAGGCCAATGATGTCGTAATCCTCAGATACTAATATGTTGCTAGGGGACAGATCCGGGTGCCGGAGGACAGGGCGAGACCATGCGTGATCGGCTCGGACATCAAGTGCAGGTGCCAGCTTTAGGTAGTCATACAACGCTTGAATGTAGGTTTGTGGTTGCAGCTTCTGAAATTGGTCAAGCTCTCGGAGATTTCTTTCAACGTGCAGGCGTGGCTTGCCGTAAGTCTTGCACCATTCTAGCTCTCGCCGTGCAGGGGCCTCAAAACACTCGAGGAATGTTTTCCCTAGATATCACAATCAGTAAAGGGTTTTAGAGAGACGAAATATGGCGAACAGACAAGGCCCCATATGGTCCCTCATGTTGGTGCGCTCCTTGTAATGCCACTCATACTGGGCCGTCGGCCCAATGACCAGGGTAGTGTCGGAACTGATTGGAACATGCTTGTCTCCTTCCCGTAGATCTTCCAAATGATAGATACTTCCACTAGCAGGGAGCGCGACACGCAAGAGCTTCTCCTCAATATCCACGATCTGCTTGTTGATCTTCTTTCGAGCCTTGTTGTCCATTATGTACCAGATGTTTCCGAGACAAATGCCATGCAGTTTTTCGAGCAGCAGGTACTCAGAGCCGAGCGGATTGGCATCTGTGGCCGAATAGCCCAAAACCTTTGGGACAGAAATGCCATGAGAGCGCAAGAACTCGAGTGTTGCGGCTTCGCTAGCAACAGCATAATGTTTAGGGGCAAGCGCAGGATATGGTAGTCGTGCCAGAACCTGCCTGCCGTCCTGAGAAGTTGTTTGTATGATACGATTAAATCCTCCTTCTGCCATCTTCTCCAAAGAGACGATTTCCGCAACAGGTCGATTGACACATTGCGCGACGAGAGATTTCAGCGCTTCCGTATCAAAAACTAATCGACGTTCTGAAAGGCGAAGCCGTTCATTCGTACTGGGACATTGGTCAGTGATCGATGTCGCGCTCAAGGAGGGAGTGGATACACGCTTACATCCAGCGGCCTGATGTGTATTCAAAAAGCTCCCACTTGGCCTGGGGATCGTTGATAGTCGACAGTTGTTGATGGCTGATTTTTGAGCCAAGAAAGCCATCGTGTCTACGAAACAACCTACGCGCTGTCGATGTACGCGCTGTCGATGAATATTTGATCGCAGTCATCAACGCTTCCGCTTCTGCATAGACTATAGGTAGAAACAAGTCAAGCATTCGCTTGCTCTGTTTGGTAGTAAAGTACGTGACACGTTGTTGAATTGGGAGTAGTGAATGGATAGCTGTACGTCGTCTCTTGGAGCTTCCGCCAAAACTCCGCTTCTTGACCCGACCAACCTCCACTTCTTCGATGACATCCTGCTTCTAACCGATATCTTAGAACCTCGGAGTGCTTTTATCATGATCCGCAAGGCATTCAACGATCGCGTTCTCTTCCAACCAAGTCAAACGAAATACAGGGCCGTGTTGAGCTCCAGCAACTCGTTGATATATTCCGGATCTACCAGGCCAGTGACAGGGTGCTACAGTCAACAATTGCTTTCGTCGAAGCTGAAGGGTAAGCAGGCCTGGAAAGACGCAGAGCCCGCAATGTAGGCATTCAAGGAACCACTTTCTAGGGATGCTAGCGGGCCGTTCGTGATGGGAAGTCATGTCAGCTATGTGGATTTTGTTCTCGTGGCGGTGTTTGCGGCCATGGAGCGCATTGACGAAGGAGTTTTCAGGAAGCTGCTCGACTTTGACCCGTGAACTTCGCTCGGCTCTATGAGGCCTGTGAGAAGTGGATGGAGAGAGACGGTTGGTAAGAAACAGGTATGAGAGGGTACAGAGCATGTTTGAAGTCTGCTTCCCGTATCGAGCAATCGTCACTTATCACTTGATCTTTCATGCGGACGCACAAGGACAACACTCGTTGCCTGTCGAGAACGAGAAAGCTTCATAGCAAGTCTCTTCACATGGAACGACTTCACTTGATGTTTGTTTGCAGCCTTCCCTGGCTCACGAAGAGTCTTTTTTACTGGCTGGCTCTGTATGCCTGTTTCGACTTTTGGAAATCGCACTTTGCACTCACTGAAGCGTCATCCAAAGAAGCCATCTGCGCCTGCCTCGATCCTCTGCTGTTTTTGTGTCTTTTCGTCAGGACATTACAATCTTCAGGAAATCACACCCTTCAGCTTCTCAACATCATCATCGGACCTCGTGCGCGTACAGTTTCCCGTTCATGGGACTCGACAGCATACTTTGAGAGGCAACTCGAAGTGGAGATGAAGCGTCGCTCCACCCGGGACGCCGCCAGCTCAGACCACAAACGATACTTCCTTCCATCATGCTGCGCTGATAAAATGGTGGAACAAACACCGCAAGGGTTACAGAAGGGAAACACAAGAAGAAGAATGCCAATTCGATCCCGCCCGTTCTCTATTTCAAGACTGACAGCTGTAATGGTATTCGCCCAATTAATGAAACAGACGAGACGACATTATGAAAACCCAAAACTCCATCGTGACCATCATGTGCTATGTCCTCTCCTGAAATTGGGACGCCCGCTAATCGAAAAATCCAACAAAGTCTCGAAATCCAGGCATTGCAGAGGAAGAAGCGAGTCTAGGTGACTACCTCTTCCTGTAACTGTCGAGACCTGGATCACCAAAGATTTGTGCCGGGCTATTATGGCCTTTGGTCATACCGTCCAATCCAGAACCCGAATCACTCCTAAAAATTTCCGAATTGGCGTATGGATCCGACTCCCAGACTTCCAAGCCCTCGAGTGGCAGCGACTCTCCAAAAGGCTTGTTGACACTGTACTGGTGGAGGGCGCCGTTGATGCCGGTAAGCGCCCAGGCGAAGACGGCCTGCTCCCGGATCGAATTCATAAAGTCGTCCTGAGCAGGGCCACCAGCTCTGACATGGTCCGTGTGAGCGCTGAAAGGACCCAATGAAGGCGCAAAGTTGGAAGCAAAGGCCTGCTGCGGCCGGGCTTCCATGGGTGGAAGAATGGGCTCCGTTGCCCAGGGAGCAGCGAACAATCCATTGTCGTACCTCGGACGGTTCGGGGTAGGGAGCATTGGACGGGCGCGCCTCAAACATACGACAAGGCCATCAGATGTGCACGAGATGACTGCCTCCAGCTCAACAGGCTCTTGCTGGATAGGAGGCCTAGCGCCAATGTCTGGAGACGTGGTAGACGAAGCTGATGATTCCTCAGCTCTGGCGTCGCCAAAGATGGCGGCGTGCGTATCCTGTGTATCTGTGCTGTGCCCTGACGTGGTGCGGGAATTGGAAGTACGGGTTGCGGAGTCGACGTCGACGTCCATGTTCTCGGAAGCGGACGAAGATAGACCATTGATATGAACACCACCACCAACGTCTTGATCTACACTGCTTTCGGTAGTCATTTCCTCATCGCTCTCGTCGTCGGATGTGTTCGTTGGTTCGTCGTCCAGTCGTGGGTCTCGGAACCAGAATCGCAGATATGCTATTGAGTCGTTCGCTTTTGCATTTTCCAGACATTTAATGGAGTCTTGCAGGCAGTTCTCCGAGATACAGTAGTAAAAGCTGCGACCTCGCATGGTCTCGGCGGGTATACCAATGACTTCTTCCAACCCGGCAGTGGCGTACATGATAGTCAATGTACGAGTGAAGCGATTCAAGAATAGAGCAGCTCGAGGTTCGTGTCTCTCCTTGGGGACGGGTCGTCTAAACTTGTCCGAAATGTGCGACAGCATGTGGTAACGCGGGTCGCGTGGCGAGGACGAGAATAAACGGCGAATGACGGGCGCTTCCTCTGCGCGCTCTGCGTGTGATGGTCAGCTGCATGACGATGTGCACATGGGTCGGGTGTCTTACTTTGACTCGGGAGACCTCTCCGGTAGATGGAAGTGCAAACAATCATGACATCGTAGACGACGGTGAAACAGCACTCGCAGCCTGTCCAGTCTCCCTCCTTGTTCTTGACCCTGCAGTACGACAGCACGGCAGCCTTGTCCATCTGAACACCCTTCTTGTGGAATGCTTGTGCGAATGGCAGCTCATCTTCGGAGAAAAAGTCCCAGCACGAGCGGTTGACGACCTCATCTGGAGTCCAGCCCAGGACGTCGACGATGGAATCCGACGAGTAGAGGATGCGGGCATCGGGTGTCAAGTCTGCATGGAAGTGTCAGCAAAAAGAAGTGCTGTGGCGTGTTGAAAAGGTCTTACCGTGGATGGAAATGAAGGTCAAATCCATGGCGGCGGGTGGGCTGGTGGAAGGCGGGGGGACGAGAGAGTGGCGGACAGAAAGGACAGAGAAAATCGGGCTCGAAATACTGGATATACGCTTCGAGGATGTATGTATGGAAATTGCCACAGCAGCGGCAACGCAGATCTAGGGTTTGAGGCTTCTGCGACGCAGAGTGCAGACAGAGTGCAGAGTGCAGAATGCAGAGCGCAGAGTGCAGAGGTCGAGCGGGCGTCGGTAGACAGCAACTCCGGCACAAGTTGCTCGGTCGATTGGTTGGCGCAAGACGAGCCTCTCTGTATGTACGTACCAGGGGAGCAATCCAGGTACAGGCCGCAGAGTCAGGGTGCAGAGGCTGATTCGCACTTCTCGAGGCGGCAGAGTCGTCTATGACCTCTAGAAGGTATGGGTCCCGGGCTTATATATTATATTGGCCCGACCAAGTGACAGAGAGTCCAGCTCGTCGGTTGCTCCCGGTCCAGTTGCGCGACGATATAATACTTGACAGTCCGTGCTAGCGACAACAACAATCAAAAGTCTTGAACAATGCGAGACCTCTGTCATAACTCATGGAAAAGAGAAAATTGCAACCGACGAGGACGAGGGCACGGTCGCCTGTCATCGCATCGCGCTCGCGTTTGCCGTGACTGACGTAACATGACAAGGCCCAACTTGGCGCATACAGGTGCCTACAATCAAAATCCTTCCTTTCCACCGCGAACACGCATGCGACCACAAGCTGCGCGGTGCTATATTGTCGGGCCATGGCAGCCTCGAGAGACCACCGCCGTGCATTCGATGCGTGGTACGTGCCGGCCACACAGAGACTGAGAGGCGTCTGTGTCGTCCGCACATATTTTGCGCAAATCTCCAAAGGAGCCGCAGTCGCTTTCGCTTTCAGCTGCCCTAACTTCTCAATCTACTGCTGCATCATGTCGCTCTTCCAATAATCATTATCACCACGCAACGTTGTACATATAGTAGTACTGGGGATCCTGGCCGAAGCGGAGTTTAGCCCGAGTCAGCCAGGCTCGTGCAGTGGTGGGGGGTTTTCTCGCTGTCTATCATCGGGCAAACTGCCCTTGATCTTTCGATTTGACTTTGTTTTATGACTGCTTGTTGGGCACAAGAGCACAGTCGAATGGCGTTATGCACATCTTTGCATGTAAAGAGAAATGACAAGCGAGAGGCTGTGTTTCTGCCTCACTGTTGTGATGGTTGATTGACCTTGTCTAAAATGCCACTGGAAGCAATCAATTTCTCATTGCATGCGAACGCGCAGCTGCCGCTTTGTCTCTCCGCGTCCTTTCCCTGCCTTCCAACTTCAGTTGGCAATCACTCATCAGCGATCATCAATCGACACTGCACCCTTGAGGCACCAACCACGTTTGCGTAACACGTGCATTGCCTTTATCCGGCCCTGTATACATCAGCTGCCTAAGCATCATGCGTTGCTCTGCCTGCTAGCGACAAACGCGGGCCTTGGCTACAAATGGTTTCAGCTCAGCATCCTTCTCGCGCCATGGAGTTTCCACAGTTGAAAGCATTCTTCCGGCTGAGTGTACGTCTCGAATTGCCCTGTCACTCATGTACTTCCTCCACAAAAACCAAGCATTCGCTAAATATATTAACAGGGCGAAAAGGAAAACAGTACGCATTAAACCCAAAGGCGGCAGCCGCCTCTCTCGGCAGTACTCACCTGACAATGTTCTAGTTCCAATTTACGACGTCAAGTTCTATCCGTACCTCCAGCCGGGTGAGGATCCCGTCTTTGCCGCCGTGGCAGGCAGAGAAGTAAGCCGCAAGGGACAAGCTTCCGGCACAGGATGTTCCGAGTAACCGCGTCTAGGTTTATGTATGCAGGCTCGGTGCAACAAGCAAAGATGTTCTTGAGATCTTATCAGTTCTTCGGGACCCTGACGTACGTTGCTCCCAACCCCCATCAGCTCTCGGTCTGATCTAATAGCGTTGCAGGAAAATGCTTCATTGAACAGTGTGGCGTGGTCGCAAGACATTGTCACCAAGGATCCTCTTGTTTGTGTTGCAGGATCAGGCTCGAAGAAGATCAAAATCCTCAATGTGATCACAGGTAAATTGGTCCGAGTGAGTGCTCTACAACAGAAAAAGTCGAACGTAATTGCTGAACAAATGCGATAGGTCATCAGCAGCCATGGCGGCGTAAGTACACTCCTTCAATTTATATCCAAGGTATAGTTCGGCTGATATAGCAAAGGACATCAACGACCTAGCCGTGTCACCAAATGGATCCCACATTCTAGCTTCATGCTCTGCTGACTACACGATCCGAATCTGGAACCTGGATTCCAGATACCAGAAACAACCATGCGCCGCAATTCTGTCAGGAGAAGGCCATAGGCAGGCTATTCTCTCGATTTCATTCCATTCAAACGGCAAATGGCTACTGACTGGAGGCCAAGACACCATGATATGCCTGTGGGCCGTTCCTGAAGTGCCGGATGAGAATGCCGGAACAGACAAACCGACGGTGGTTTTCTACCCTCACTTTGCCAGCATCGACGTCCACTCCGACTATGTAGACTGCGTCAAATTCTGGGGCGATCTGATCCTCTCCAGATCATCCAAAGGAAACAATATCAAAGAGACTAGCAGAGGGAAGAAGGGCGAAATCATCCTCTGGAGAATCGAGGGGTTTTCGTCTTCCAACAGCAACCCACCCGCAGCCCCGGTAGCCACTCGGGGCCATCACACGCGTTCGGCCTTCGGCGGCCGCTTCCAACGTCTGCTGACCTTCGACATGGTCGAGGTCGACCCATTCTACATGCGCTTCGGGCTGTTCGATCAACTAGGCGAGCGACCCATGCTCGTCATGGGTAACATCAGAGCCCGCTACTCGTTCTGGGACCTGCAGAGACTGGAAGAGGGCTACGACGCGGCTGACGAACCCATCAACGCCGTCGCTGCAGCTAGGGGCAGAAAGCGAAAGAGGGGCGTTGCTGGTCTCAGCGTCGGGTTAAGCAGAGCAGCTAGCGCTGCAAGTAACATTTCCAGCGGTACGTCACGTCTCGTAAGCCCGTACGCCCACTGCCGAAGACCCGATGATGTGTGAACTGGTGGGGTGTCTCTGCACTCCTGCCCAGTAGCTCATCCCCGGCAGTTCCGATTCGCAGGGCTTTGCTTCCTTTGCTGATGTCTTACAGCTCGCGCCTCTCACGTCTCGAGCCCGGCCGCCGAGCGCAAGTTCAACATCAGCGATCCCTATTCACGGTTGGCTCCTCATAAGATGACGGTGGTCCCGTGCCCCATCGACTTTGCCTGCAGAGCTGTGTCGTGGAGCTACGACGGCAGATGGTGCGTTGGAGTGGGCGATCACGGCATGATGGTAATCTTCGGGCGCAATCCGAAGTAACAGACATTCGAGCGAAGGGAAGGAGAGCAATTGGCTACGGATGTCTAGCAGAGAGAACAGACAGCATGAGCTGCGTAAGCTTGTGTCATGAGCATTACCTACACATCCAAACCACATCAAGCAATTAGCGTGGAAGTCTACTTTCCTGCAAATCAACAGGCTTATTGTCTAAGTAAAGCGCTTATCAAGGTGCAAATAGGCAGTCTACTACTAGCTCAGTAATCATCGGATGTAACTCAGTTTGGAAAGTCCTATCAACGATTACTAAACCACACTCCTGCTTCACCCCAGCCCGAAAACCCACTTCAGAATCATCAAGACCACGCTGACGGGCCAGAAGACAACTTCGAGCAACCTCCCTACAGCTGCGCCAACTCGGACGACAGCTACAACGCATCCCAGAATCATGACTGCCCTGACACCTGCAAAAACCAATGCCTTGATCGCCTGCACACGCTCCATAGCCTTTGTATCTGCATCTGACAGTATGTGAATAGCCTGCATGATGCCGATAACGGGGCTTGCCGGCGACTGTCGGCTTGAAGATGCAGACGGACAGAAAATGCCTGTAATCACCCATGCAAGCAATCCCATCAATTGCCTTTCGAAGGGCGAGAGTGAGTTGGTGACTGCAACCTTAGAATCCGAGGAAGAAATCGAGGCAATCGTGTGATGCGGGTAAGGTGGAGGCGGAGTTGGTGTAACTTCCGGCAGTGTGAATATCCACTTGTCGGAAGATGGATGATGTTCTTTGAGTGAGTCGCCCGGGTGAACGATGCGGACTCTGGGTAGCTGGCGCAAGTCCTGGAAACGAGTCGTGTTTGAGTTCGAACGTACGCGATTGAGCTCATCTGGCTTAGGGCTCTGGCTGATATAGACTTCCTTTTCTTGTGCAGACATGGTAGTCTCCACACTTATGACCGAATCTCTGCGCTCACTTGGTAGTGAAGGCGAGCTTACAGGCTTCCGGAAGATGCGTAGAGGGTTGCTGTTCTCGGGGCTGTCGGACCCTGCTGAAGCTGTGGGACTGTCAAAACTGCCTGGCATGCCTTTCATTGTGATATCGACCCTTTCTACACTTCCGTTTGGAGATGACTTATCGGAGAAAGGAGGAAAGGTCATCAAAGGGGTGGTGATCAGCTTCGGCATGGATGAGTCAGCCACAGTCGATGAGCGCTTCTCATGTTTGATAGCGTCTTGAGTAGGCCCCCGGGCAATGCCCTCTGCAGCAGGCGTAGAGGAGATCGAAACGTTGTAATTCTTTAGTGCTTTGGTCGCTTCAGCAAACTTTCGAGGTCCAGCACCGATGCTGTGCATCCTACCGTTTAACCCATTTGTGCCTTCTTGCCGTGACAGCCGTTGTGCTTTGCTCTTATAATTCTCTACCGCTGGCATTCGATCGGCTTGCGGGTATGGCTGTGGGTCCTTGGCTGTTGGCATAGGCACGATGAAGCGGTCTTCGCTGGCATTGAAATCCGTTCTCAAGACAGATGAGTTGGCGGTGTTTGCACCTGAGGACGGGCCTTCGGTCACTGCCTCCATGATCCATCCTTTGGAGTTTTGACGCCATCTGCCTCTTGGTCCCGCTGGTCTCGGTCTATTTGTTGGCGAATTTTGCTTGTCGGGTGACGAGGCGCTAGCAGGGGATGCTGCTAAGTAGGAGTGACCATCGCCATAGAGTGAGAGTGCTTCGCCTGGTGAGAGAGGTGTTCGGGGAGTCAGATTCGTTACAACGCTAGGACTGATCAGACCAGTTCTTGGATTCGCTGCTCGAGCGGTGAGGTAATCATCGGTTCCTCTGACTCCCATATTTGCGCGAGAGTTTGATGAAGACGGTGTTATAGGCGGATTAGCGATGAATGCTCTTGCCCATGCCCTCTGGGCTGCAGGACGACTGAGAATTTCGGTCTTGCGAGGACTGGTTGGTAAGAGCGATGGTTCTGTATTGTGCAAAGAATGAAAGGCGGACTGTTCGATGGAAAGAGGTGACAGACTTGCGAGCAAATAATGAAGTCGCTGAGACACATCTTCTGAGCTTCTTGAATCCATGACGGAGGAATGTGTTTGGTTGACGGCGCAACAGCAACGGTCGTTCGTATCCATATGGAATGTGGAGATGTCTGCATCCGCCCGTTGGAATCTCTATCGCAACTTCCACCTGACAGTCACTCCGCATAACCGTTGAGAATATCGCAAAACCTGAGGTCGGTCATAATTTTAATCGTATCGCCTCTCAACTGTCTCCAATTGCGTCGACTTCCGCGTATTGCATCCACTGGTCGTTGATAGCCTTTTTCCATACTTGGACCAAACCATCATCGCCAGTAGATACGAGTAGATCACCTGATGAAACACGGTCAATATTGAGACTTGCGCAGAAGAAACGCTGCTGACTTACCCATCTGCGAGAAGCTGACGCGCCATACCGCACCTTCATGCGCAGAAAGTTCTGCCACAAGCTTTGACTCTTGATTGACTCTTCCGGGGCGTCCTTGTTCCTCATTCCGACCACTGCGCGGTCCACCAGCGAGTCCAGCTCCTATGCCAGATTGGTTGGGCTTTGAGTGCGTTGGTGATTTGAGACCGGAAAGAGGCTCCGCGGCTTGTTTTGTGCCCAAGGAGGCTGAAATCTCGGAGATGCCTGGTGTGTGTAACTCATATACACGAACGTACCCATCCTTGCTGGCAGTGGCAATAACATCGAATCCACGCATGGATCCATTGGCCCACGCAACATCTCGAATCAACGCGTCTGATCCATGTAGCTCGGCAGCTGTGTAGAATTTGCGGTCCTTGTCAGTGCGAAAGATCTTGACCGTGTCCATGACCGAAGCCGCCAACGACAAACTTTTACGGTCGAGACCGGCCATTACAGCAGGCCAGGCGGGCAACTTTTCATGATGCCAGCTTAGACGAAAGCCAGTTTCTTCTGTTCTTTGCGGTGTCTTGCAAAGGTAGTCTTGCCACAAGATTTGCCACTCGGAGAGATTATCGTGGTCCACCGGCTCACAAACCGTCAGCTGTCCGTCACGAGAAATGACGGCCAGATACGTCTCTGTGCCTATGTTCTTGAAGTCAAGTGACATATAGGGTACCCTTGTTGCTGAAGGTAGTTGATAGATACGTTTGAATCGACGGCCAGACATAGGCGCTTCGAGCACATCTTCCTGCCATATGCGTAACAGGCCGTCTTCACCAATACTTCCAATGATCTCACCCACAAACGGGCCATTCCATTTTACCTAAAACAGCGGTCAGGATGTATTTGGAAAACTTCTGAAGATGAACACTTACGTCTGTCACTTCAGCATCATGGGCTTTCCAGACGTCGGTCACAGTCCAGCCATCGTCCTTTCTGTCCCAGACTTTCAGCCGGTGATCAGAGGACGCTGTCACCATACGTGTACCATAGAAGTTGTAATCCACAGCTAGAACCAGATCTTGGTGACCGTGGCTGAAGTGGTGAAAGGAGTTTGTAGCAGCCATTTTGATGTAGCTGGTCGCTCTGCAATCTCACAGACTTCGAGAGCACAAAATGGTGGTGTCGGACGCGTCTCTCCGATGCCAACAACCGATTCTGCGACACAAGAGGGATTCCTCAGTAGTTCCGGTCCAATTTCGAGATGGATCTAGAGATCAGAAAGCGTCCATAGGATATCTCAAGTTCAATGTCAAACCACTGAAGTGATGACAGGCACATCGAGCGTGGTGTTGCCATTCGTGCTTATCTTAGCGTCGGATCTAAGCGTCGCCGCAAACGCATGTGAAAGTTGACACCTTTTCCAAAACGTTCCTCGTACAGCACACCAGTAGTCTGACTTCCTTCAAAGGCCCGACTGTGTCAATGGATTAAGGTCCTTAATAGCTGATCAAATAGTTCTGATGGCTGCGCAGCTCAGCAACACGGAGGCCTGGACATTGTTGACCTGCTCTGTGGCGAGCCTTGGCGTCCTATCCAACACTTGGAGCAACGATGGAGCCCCTGTATTCGCATCGCTCGCTTTGAGCGGTCTTGCATTCTCCTCATCTTATGCTATTGTAAGATGGACCGGGGATGCCTTCATCAAAGCAGGACGCAAAGGAAAGGATATGTCAAAGAAGCAAGCCGTCGAAATGTCAGTAATCCTATCTCTTGGCAAGGTCACAGACTGATTTGTGGTATACAGTCCTGAGATGATGGGTTTGGTCAGCGCGCTTGTATATCTCCTGTGTATCATTGCGTTTCTGCCATTCGCTTTCAAACACGATATTGTGGCAGCCACTTCTGGAGGCGGCAACAAGGATATTGTGGTTGAGGCTCAAATCGTCGAAACCGGGCGTTTCCTGCATCGTTTTCCCCTGGAGAAGGTGTGTATCGCTGCTTCCAAGGATTACTGAAGAGACTGACAAGTATAGCTTGCTTCTTACGGATTTGCCTACGGAACACTTGCGACAGTCATCATTCTCGGCATCATTGATGACTTCTTCGACATCAGATGGAGACACAAATTCTTCATTCCCGCCTTCGCATCGCTTCCCATCCTGGGCCTGTACTTTGTCGACTTCGGCGTCACGCATGTCGTGGTGCCTATTCCATTGAGACCATATCTCGGAGAGCTTGTGGATCTAGGTTCCCTGTACTACCTGTACATGTCGGCCATCTCAATCTTCTGCCCCAACAGCATCAACATTCTCGCGGGCATCAACGGGATTGAGGTTTCTCAGTCGATTGTCATAGCCATGCTCATTCTCTTGAATGATGCTTTCTATCTGGTTCCCTCGAGCCCTACTCTACACCCAGCGACGGACTCGCATCTCTTCTCAGTCTACCTCTTGTTGCCGTTCCTTGGAGTCTCCTTGGCCCTCCTCAAGCACAACTGGTTCCCGGCCAAAGTCTTCGTGGGAGATACATACTGCTACTTTGCCGGAATGGTCTTCGCCGTGGTGGGCATCATGGGCCACTTCAGCAAGACATTGCTGCTTCTGTTCATCCCCCAGATCTTCAACTTCATCTACTCGGCGCCGCAACTCTTTCACATCGTGCCATGCCCGCGTCACCGTCTGCCGCGCTTTAACGCCCGCACTGGGTTACTCGAGCCTTCGAAAGCCACGTTTGCTCCTGACAAACCTTTGAACAAATGGGTAGGAGAGGTGTTGAAGGTGCTCGACAAAGTGAAGCTATTGCGTGTCGAGACGGACGAAAAGGGGACGGTCGTCTCTACTACCAATCTGACCATACTTAATTTGTGGCTGGTATGGAGAGGTCCAAAGAGGGAGGACATGTTGGCGGTAGAGATTCTGGCAATGCAGACCTTTGTGGGACTCATTGGATTGGCGGTCAGACATCGACTTGCCCTGATTGTATTCTCACAGGATAATTTGTAGATTTCCTGTCATGTCTGTATATAAGGGAGGAATGTATATGATGTCTACAAGTCCACTCACTCACTTACTTACTCGTTGTCTACATACCTACTCGACTACTTAGTTGCTCACTTGATTTGTCTTTTGGGTTTGATTTTAATGATCACGCTTCTTCGCGGCTACAACTAATATAATCATCACGCCCTAGGGCGGGAACAATCAGAGAAAGGATCTGTTTTCTGTGAGGTAAAACAGGTGAGGCCGTACGTAATTACATACCTGGAGAAGCTGCCCTACGAAATGATAGATGTTTGATAGCTAGAGCGGTCATTTGTCCGACCGTCTTTGGTGTGCGACGGCAGTCGCATTCCATACTCTTGCAACTGTGAGTCGGTCTAATCGCCGAAGTCGACAGCAGATAGACAATCATGACCGTAATCTGATCTGCAAGTGGTTGCAAGCTAAACATATGCGACATCGGGGTGTTGGGAGATGTTGCTGACCATTACGAGAGCAAAAGCCCGATATCGGTTACAGGGCATGTCCGGCAGCGACGCTCCGCAACAAGAAGGTGGGGTGGTCAGCCAGTAAGGTGTGGCGATTTTGTCAGAGCCGGTGCTACGCCGATTATCGGAGATGGCAGGTCATAGAGCTACTACAGCAAAAGTACAAGTAGAGGGAGAAGCGTTGTGAAACACATCTCTGTCTCATCGACTCTTTCTCTCTTCGACTTGATACCCCATCTACAGTCACTCGATACCGACTGCTTCTGCTGTTTCTTTCTTGCACCCATCAATCTCCGATCGCATCTCCGTCAAAATGCCCGGTGTCGTCAAAGGACCGAGGACGTTGTACGACAAGGTCTTCCAAGACCACATTGTCGACGAAAAGGATGACGGCACCGTCTTGCTCTACATTGACAGACATTTGGTCCACGAAGTCACATCGCCCCAGGCCTTTGAAGGTCTCAGAAATGCCAGCAGAAAAGTGAGAAGACCCGACTGCACCCTCGTCACCACCGACCACAATGTTCCCACTTCATCGAGAAAGAACTTCAAGAGCGCCGCCACATTCATCCAGGAGGACGACTCGAGGTTACAATGCACCACTCTCGAGGACAATGTGAAGGAGTTCAATCTCACCTACTTCGGCATGGGCGACAAGAGACAGGGTATCGTTCACATCATTGGCCCCGAGCAGGGCTTCACACTCCCCGGCACCACCGTCGTCTGCGGTGACAGCCACACCTCCACCCACGGTGCCTTTGGCTCTCTCGCTTTCGGCATCGGTACCAGTGAGGTCGAGCACGTGCTTGCAACTCAGACCCTCATCACTCGCCGCAGCAAGAACATGCGTATCCAAGTCGATGGCCAGCTTGCTCCTGGCGTCAGCAGCAAGGATATTGTCCTTCACGTCATCGGCAAGATTGGCACTGCAGGTGGTACCGGCTGTGTTATCGAGTTCTGCGGCTCTGCCATCCGCAGCCTCTCAATGGAGGCCAGAATGTCCATCTGCAACATGTCTATCGAGGGTGGTGCAAGGGCTGGCATGATCGCCCCTGACCAGATCACCTTCGACTACCTGAAGGGCAAGCCTCTTGCCCCCAAGGTCGACAGCCCCGAGTGGAAGAAGGCTGTCAACTACTGGTCCTCGTTGAAGACTGACGAGGGCGCCAAGTTCGACTACGACATCTTCATTGATGCCAAGGACATTGCTCCTACTGTCTCCTGGGGTACTTCTCCTCAGGATGTTGTCCCCATTGACGGCGTTGTCCCCGGCCCCGACGACTTCGAGGACGAGAACAGAAAGAAGGCTTGCATCAGATCTCTTGAGTACATGGGTCTCACCGCCGGCACTCCCATGGAGGAAGTGGTCTTGGACAAGGTCTTTATCGGTTCTTGCACCAACGCTCGTATTGAGGATCTCCGCACTGCTGCCCGCATTGTCAAGGGCAAGAAGGTCGCTTCCAACATCAAGCGTGCCATGGTCGTGCCTGGCTCCGGTCTTGTCAAGCAGCGTGCCGAGTCTGAAGGCCTTGACCAAATCTTCATGGACGCCGGTTTCGAGTGGAGAGAGGCTGGTTGCTCCATGTGTCTTGGTATGAACCCCGACATTCTCTCCCCCAAGGAGCGTTGCGCCTCTACCTCGAACCGTAACTTCGAGGGCAGACAGGGTGCTCAGGGCCGTACCCACTTGATGTCCCCTGCCATGGCCGCCGCCTGCGCTCTTGCTGGTAAGCTCGCCGATGTCCGCAAGATCGACGGCTACCAGCAGGTGACCGGCAAGGCTCCTCACGAGGTCACTGCCGAGGCTCAGGTCGAGGCACCTGAGAGCGATGCTGACCTTGAGGAGATTATGGATCTCGATGAGAGCTCCCAGGGCAACACTGTCTCGAGTGGCGCTCCTACCACATCCACTGGTATGCCCAAGTTCACTCAGCTCAAGGGTATTGCTGCACCTCTCGACCGTTCCAACGTCGACACCGACGCCATCATCCCCAAGCAGTTCTTGAAGACCATCAAGCGCTCTGGTCTTGGCTCTGCTCTCTTCAACGACTGGCGTTACAACCCTGACGGCAGCGAGAACCCGGACTTTGTTCTTAACCAGGAGCCCAACCGCAACGCCAAGATTCTCGTTGTCCAGGGTCCTAACTTCGGTTGTGGTTCCAGCAGAGAGCACGCTCCCTGGGCCCTCCTTGACTTTGGCATCCTTTGCATCATCGCCCCCTCATTCGGTGACATTTTCTTCAACAACTGCTTCAAGAACGGCATGCTTCCCATCCGCATTGAGGACGAGACAGCCCTCAAGACCATCTTCGACGAGGCTAGCACTGGCTCCGAGATTGAGGTCGACCTTGTCAACCAGAAGATCAAGAAGGCCGACGGCTCTGTTCTCTCCGACTTTGACGTTGAAGAGTTCCGCAAGCACTGTCTTGTCAACGGACTCGACGACATTGGCCTTACCATGCAGATGGAGGACAAGATTGTCAAGTTTGAGCGCAGACGTACCGAGGACACACCTTGGCTCGACGGCTCGGGCTACCTCAAGCGTGACCGCAAGGGACCCGTCAAGGTCGAGGCCGCACCGGTACCCAAGACCAACCGTGGCGAGGAAAAGACGGAGCCCCTCGAGTGGTAGATTGTTCACGCCTTTGCAACGAATGTCTGTTTTTTTTTTCTTTTGGGAGTTTGTTGAGAAATTGGGGAAAAGCGCAGGTGTCTGTTCCAGACCGAGACAGGGGTTTTTTGGTTGATATCACAATGGCAGTGTGCCTAGTTTCTATTATTGATAGGTTGCATATGAAGCTCGAGAGGGCATGTTATGATGAAAAATGGTCATGGTTACACGCTTGAAAGACGGATGATGCAGATTGTTAGTGTCAACATGTGCCTCGAAGGGTAATGGTAATGTACAAGATTTATAATCAGAAGGTCCAACTCCAAACCATGACAGTCAAGTCGTCTACCAGCCCTGCTTCCTCATCTTGTTGACCATCTTGACGGTACCGCGGAAAGCGTCCTTGAAGCGTCTGCGCCATCTCTCGGAATGCAGTCTCTTCCTCTTCAGACCGGGACGCTCGTGGAAACGCTGCTTGTTGAAGTCGTAGCGGACCCTGTTGCGCGAGCACAGGGCCTCGACCTGACGGAAAGCGCGGCCGACGTCGCCGCCGTTGCGGACCTGGACGGTCTTGCCGAGGGTGGGGCCGGGGGTGAAGTCGAGGTCGCGCACGGGGTCGATGCGGTTGCCTCTGAGGTTGTTGGCGAGCTCGCGCGTCCAGTCGTGCCTGTTGGCCGAGGCGGGGAATTGGGGGGCGCGCGGGCGGGGGATGGATTTGAAGTTGTCGAGCATTTCGGCAAACGAGTTGGAGGCGGGGGACGGGGAGGAAGAGGAGGAGGAGGGAGAGGAGGAGGAAGAAGAAGAAGAAGAAGCGGGCTGCACGCGGTGTTGCTGCTGGGCCGAGGGAGTAGCGAAGCGCGAGGTGCGGCCTTCGGAGGTGGTGGGCACGCCCTTGCCGCCGTCGAGGGCGTTGTTCAGCAGCGAGTCAATCGACTCGGTGTGCTGTCGCGGTTGCTCCTGCTCCTGTGCCGGGGCATCTGAAGTGGCAGTGGCAGTGGCAGTGGCGGTGTCATTGTTCCGTGACTCTTGCTGCTTGAGCTCGCGCATAAAGGCCTCTGGTTGCTGGTGCTGCTGCTCTTGACGGAGCATGCGGGTGGTGGTGAAGGAGCGCAGGCCGAGCAGGGGGCATTGCGGGCGGTAGAGCGGCGAGGCAGATGGCAAGACGGGCCTGCAGCGCATCAGCGCCCTGACGGCCGTCTGTGACAGATCCATAGCTGGGGGTGATATGTGAGGGATTGCACCTTCAATGCAGTCCATGTGCCCGCGACCGCGACTTTTCCCACAAACGCCAAGCCGAGCCGCCGACATTTGCGGGTTGCGCGCGCAGCAGAGCAGAGCAGAGCCGAGCTGGAGGCTGATGGCATCCTCTTTCTTCACCTGCACCCATCCACACCACCATGGCCTACAATTACCCTCGTATGTTCGTCTGTTTGTTGCTGTTGCTCACGCGCTGACTGTCCACAGCCCCGGGCGCGTACGGGCGACCGCCGTATGGCTCTATTCCGCCGAACATGGGCCCTCCGCCTGCCTTTGGTAAACGCGCCTCGATCCCATCACTCGTGTCTCGCTAATTCCATGTCTCCAGGCGCTGCCCCGGGCATGTCTCCCCCGCCCGCCATGAGTCCCGCCGCCACTCCCCTTCCCGGCCGTCCTGGCTCAGCCTCAGCAGCTCCCTTCCAACCACCGCAAAACTTGCCCGACATCAACTTCAACGCCCCCGTCATTCGTCTAGGTGTCACCCAGCCCAACAAGCAACAACAACAACAACAATCCTACCCTGCCTACGATTCGCGCCCTTCCGATGCCGCCCCTTCCAATCGTGGCCGCCTGGGTCTCGGTGCTGACCAGAGAATGCCGCGCGAATCCCTTCAGCTTGTTCCTCCCACTCTGGAAGAGGTCAGCAGGACCATTTTTGTCGGTGGTCTGGTCGACGGCGTTCCCGGCGACGCCCAGCTCGAGCACATCTTGGCTGCCGGTGGTCAGGGCCCCGTCAAGCTGCGCCGCTGGACTCGCGTTACCGATGCCGATGGAAAGCCCTGTCGCTTTGGCTTTGCCGAATACGAAGATGCCGGCGCTCTGCAGCTAGCCACTGACATATTCAAGGATATCGAGGTGCCGTTGCATGAGAACGGCAAGTTGCTCAAGGACGACGAGGGCAATGTCAAGAAGGCTACTCTGATGGTTGTTGTCGACCAAAACTCGCTCGAGTACATTGAGAAATGGTCAAAGCCTTCGGCCGAGGAGCTGCAATTCCGCCTCGATACTGCAAAGGACGACTTGAACCGCGTTCTGGCTCATCTGTCTGCTCAGGACTCATTGACCAACGGCGCCGTCGATCAAAACGGAGACACGGTCATGGAAGACGGCTCCAAGCCTGATGGCGCAGAAGTCATCACCATCCCCGTTGCCGCAGAGGACGAACTCTCCGATATCCCCGCCGAGATGCGTGAGACCGTTGCCGCCGAAATCGCCTCCTTCAGAGACCGCAGCATCCAGCGTGACCTTGAGCGCCTGCGCAAGGAAGAGGAGATGGAAGCTGCCGAACGTAACAGATCTGCCCCAAGAGCTAGTCGCCTGGCTTCGCCTCCGGCCTCTGCCCCTTCAGGGCCCGGCGGTGTTAACGGTGTGCCTGTCGGCCCTCGCGATCGTTCTGTTGCTGGAGCTCCTGCTGGTCCCAAGGGTTACAGAGGTGCACAGATGCCCAAGGATTATGTCGACGGTGTCAACTTTGTCAACGGTGTCAACCGTGAGGACGAGGATGATTCGGCCTCGGATTCGGAACTGGAGCGCCGTCGCGAAGAAAAGAAGAACGCAGAGCTGGAAAAGGTGTACCTGGATCAAGAAAGACGATGGCTTAATGTGGAACGAAGACACATCCAGGCACTCGCACGCGCAGATGCCGAAGAAGAGGCCGAGCAGAGCGCCCGCCAACAACGCCGCGAGACCTTGGCACAAAAATATCGTGAATTTGACGACGAAGAGGAACTACGCAGACCCACCGAGCTCTTCTACCGTGACCGCAAGGCCTGGATCCGTGCGCGCAGAGACTTCAAGCACGCTGAGCGTTCGAGAGACGAAAAGGACCGCGAGGACGAGAGGAAGGAGCGCGCGCGCGAGCAACGCAAGCTCGAGAGTGCCAGAGGCATGGCCGACGACTTCCTCGCCGAAGCCGGACAGGAAATCTCCGCCCGCAGCGCTGCCGCCGCGAAACCGACGCCCCGGTCCTTCACTCTCAATCTGGGCAGTCTGGGCGGCAATCGCGCGGCTCGCGAGGAGTCGGGGGAGCCGGAAGAGCAGAAAAAGGGCGTGTTGGCGAAGCAACAAACAATGGCCGAGATGGAAGGTCTTCTCGACGACGAAGACGACAGCGCGGCGGGCAGCGAAGAGCGCAAAAAGGCACTGCTGCGCGCCGTCGACTTCAAGCCCCTGGCGGCCGGCGAGAAAATGACCGACGAGGAGCGTCAAGCCGCCACGCGCGCCCTCGCCGCCTCCATCCCCACCTCCCTGTCCGATCTCTTCGGCTGGCCCGTCAAATGGGCTCACCTACCCGATCATACCATCACGGAACAACTGCGCCCGTACGTGCAGAAGAAAATCTTCGAGTCTCTGGGCGTGCAGGAGGACATGCTGGTCGAAGTCATCGAGGGCGTGGTGCGCCGCCACGGCCGACCCGAGGAGATTGTCGAGGAGCTGAGCGACACGCTCGACGAGGAAGCCGAGGGCCTGGCCAGAAAGGTGTGGCGCATGGTCGTCTTCTTCTCCGAGTCCGAGGCGCGGGGGTTGGTCGTCAGGGAGTAGGAGGATCTTCGAGACTGCGCGAGAGGGCTGATTGGCTGGGTGTGTGGCGGTTTCATGGAGGGGATTTGGACCGGAGAGACGAAGCCCCCGTGGCAGGAGATTGGCGGATCGGTTGAGGAAATTTCGAAGAGGTGTTGCCTGTATAGAGTTGTGCTGTGCTCTTGGGAGAGGCTTTGACCATCGTGTGTGTGACTTTGGACGGCGCATTCGTACACCCGCTCACCTAAACCTCGACTTTGACTTTGAATTGAAAAAAAAACAAAAAGAAAAAGAAAACGTGTTGCGTCTTTACAGTCCTTGCAGTGTGGTGATTTGTCTATTCTTGACTTGTTCTCTACTTGTTCTCTACTTGTTCTCTACTTGTTCTCTACTTGTTCTCTACTTGTTCTCTACTTGCTCCCGACCTGCTCTCTACTTGCTCTTAGACACACCATGGTCGCCACAACAAAAAAAAAAAAAGAACACAATACGGAAACGGTAAAAATTCGGTGATGTGCTTTCGTTTCGGATGGCTTGGGTTTATCAAATTTGACCTCTTTAAGGACCGACAGTTTTGGGATTCAGTGCAATGGATGGATAGATGGATACCCAACTGGGGATTCATCCATCCAACCAATCAATCCAAAAAAGTTCACCCTTTGCCTTGTAAGGTTTCAAATCCCCGATAAAATATCTTCCCATGTCCATCTTCCTACACATACAACAAAAAGGAAAAAAAAAAAAAAACAGCAGAGAGCGCAAAGGGGAGGGAGTGCCCGAGGACATCTACACGTCCTCGCCACCACCGACAGCCTCATAGCCAGCAGCACCACCCTCTGCATACCGCATACGCAACCGCGCCCCGGGGACCTCGTACAAGCGTCTATAATCCACCTTTTCGCCGCCGAGCAAGCCCTTGCCGGCCTCCTTGCCGCCAAACACGGCCTTGACGTTTCCGCCGTCGCCGTCGCACCAAAAGTCCGCGCAGTTGGTCAGGATGCCCCTGGTGAAGGGGTTTTCGCGGCGCTGGCGCAAGACTTCGTTGGCGCGGGAGCCGTGCAGCGCTGTCGCGACGAAGGTGTCGACGCCCAGCAGACGGCGCCACTGCGAAAAGCACGAGTCGGGTTGTTGTGCGGGGCGGGGGGTGGTGGTGGTCGCGGGTCCGGCGCCCGAGGAGCCGATGCCGGCGCTTTCGGCCGAGGCGGAGCCGGTTGCGAGGGCGGATGTCAGGGGTCCGGCGTGGTTGTTGCGCATGCTCTCCCAGGTTGTCATTGCGCGGGCGATTTGCGTCAGTTGGACGAAGAGCAGCATTGTTGTCCAGGTGAGCTGCACGCTGCCCCAGCCGTTGACGAGCAGTGTGAACGGATCCTTGGACCACTGGGCGCAGAATTCCGGTTTCAGGACTTCGCAGTGGATGTCGTCGGCTGGCGGCGTGGGTAGCTCGGAAATGTAGACCAGGGTGAGTCTGATTAGGAAGCCGATGCCGATGAGGAGGAAGATGATGTACAGGACGAAGGCGCGGTGGTTGTTGACGCCGACGCAGTTGTTGACTTTTGGGGCAAAGTAAAGTTAGCATAATTCTTCAAAGCAAGGATTACTGGCACTAAACACCACGAGTATGTCTTGCAGCTGTACTCGGCCTGGCCTGAACTGCCATCCTGGATTGTGTTGCACTAGTAATGCACTGAAATTCCGCATGACTTGCAAGAAGATCCATGTAGGATGGCTTTTCGACCAGATGCGACAAACTTCAGGACAGACTCATGATATGTATACCGTCGATAAACCTACGCCATGGGCAGCAGTGGTCGTTGCGGGCAACACAGCGGTTGCAGCGACGGCAATGTTTGCTGCGGAGTGGTTTGCGGATCATGCACACGCTGCAAAAGTGTAGTTCGTCAAAGATTTTGGCCGAGATGAGCTCTTCGATGGTGGACTTCTGCTGGCCACGTGAGGCGCTGCGGGGGACGAAACCTGGATCCATGAGCATGGCTGTAAAGTAATAGTATGCGCAGAGGCTGTATGATGTGACGAAGAAGAGGTTGAGAAAGAAGTTGGTGGCGTAGGTGGTGGGGAGGACATGGGTGACGTATCGGATGCCCACCCATGCGAGCGTGGCTACAAACACTCCAGCAAGGAAAGGCTGCGAGGGGTTAGTGTTTTCTGCAAGAAGAACATCTTTAACAAAGGGGGAGTTGAAAGGTACCGTCTTGTGCATGTGCTTCATGCCGCTGGGCGCCCACTTCAGCAGCTTCTGCGACAACCACTGCAAAAAATACGACACAATCATCGAGATGGGTAGGCCGAAATATACCGGCATTATCGACAAGATGTACAAAGTGATTCCAATAACAACAAACGGCCAGCAGAAAAAAAATCTCTCGAGGAATTTCTTCGAGTCCTTGACGAAAGCCAGGGGAAACTCGCGCGGGTTGCCCGACGGGTCAAAACCGCAGTCCGAGAGGGCGCGATGCCACTGGCGAGTCGAGTTCATCTCTTTTGCGGTGACGGCAGGCGTCTTGCCGTCGTTGTTTTCGGCAAAGCGGTCGGCGCCGTACTCGACGATTTTTTGGATGCAGGCGTAACTGCCCTTGACCAGAGCCCAGTGTAGCGCGGTGAAGCCTAGATCGTCTCTTGCGTGCACGTTGGCACCCCATTTGAGCAGCACATCCACACATGCCGGGTAGCCCTTGTAGGCGGCCCACATCAGGCTGGTGTGTCCTTGAGAGTCGGCAATGTCGACGGGTACGTCTGCCTGGTGCAGGAGGAGGATGAGCTGAAAGACATTGCCGTCCAGAGTGGCCGAGTGCAGCAGGTTGTAGCCTTGGTCGTCGGTCAAGAGCGGGTCGGCGCCGTGCTGGAGCAGCAGGTTGACAATGTCGAGGTGGCAGCGCTTGGAAGCCCACAGTACTGGCGTCGCATCCGCGTCGCCGCCCTTTGCGTTGACATTTGCGCCCGCCTGGATGAGAAAGTGGCAGAGGCCATAGTGTCCGTTGATGGCCGCCCACTATGCATGCTATTAGCAAAGCCGTCCCCCCGGGCGCATTCAGTCCAGAAGTAATACATGTAGAGCCGTGATTCCCTGGGGATCGGCTGATGTCGGCGTCGCCTTGCCCGTGTCGAATAGTTTCTGTATAGATCGCAGTTCCCCCAGTCTGGCCAGGGCCATCAAGTCCTCCTGTATCGGGTGGATGGGCGGGGAAGGCATGTCGTCGAGCTGGTGCCCTTCGCCGCCGTGGTTCCCTGGGGAAGAGGCATTTGATGTGTTTATAGGTGGAGGGCGCTCGCGACTCGCCGCCGTCGACGCCTCTTTGGATGTCATGTCTCGTTACTGCAAAACGTTTTGGATTATGGTTGCATTCTCTCAAAAGCTAAAGCGTGTTTAATCTGACGAGTGCTTACGCAGCCCGTAACTTTACTGGGGGCCGTAATATCTGCCGTCTCGGAGGTCCTCCTGACCCGCCAATCAGATTGCAGGAACTCCGATACCCCTTGGCGTCAACAACAACTTTGCTTTCTCGTTGTTTTGCATCTATCCGTGTATCGACTCCCGTATGACCTGTCCTTTGACTTCAGCTGAATGTCCTCCAAGAATCTCTGAAGTGTGATGCTCACCTCGTCTTTCCCCACGTCGTGTCACTCTGTGGAAATACTGTCAGACCATCGAAAACATCTTCAAGTCTCCTCCCCAGTGTCTCTGTTCTGGCAAGGTGCCATCAAGATATTTCTCGGCGTAGTCTTCGTCTTCCATGAATCTCTTCAACGCCACCGACACCAGTTGGCCTGACTTGGCGTCTCTTGACCATTTTCCGTTGAACAACGCAGCCAGTCTGATAATCGCCATTCCCAGAATCTTGTTCTTGTCCGCTCCAGGCTGCTGCAGCATGTTTCGGTTTGCCCGGCGTGCCTCGCTCTCGATAACGCCCAGGAGGGTGTCGATCTTTTCGGCGGCATCATTGGTCATCTTTCCCGTCTTCATGACTATGTCTTTCTCGGCGGTTTCGAAAGCTGACTGCGGAAGTTTGACCAAGTCTGAGCCTCGAGGATACTTCTTGACTACCTGTTCGAGAAAATCCTTGTTGAACTCGCGTCTAAGATATTCGCCGAACATGGGAATTGCTCGCTGCATATCGGTGCGGTCATCGCCGGGGTTCATGAAACTCGAAGCGAGGAGTCTGCCTGCGACGGTTCCCAGTGGCTGGTCGTAGGTACTGCCAAGGGGTGACACGATGATGTGCTCCGAGCACTTCTCCAGGTATCTGGGCCAGTAGGTGATTGGCTCATACCAACCGTACTGAGCGCCAGTGAAGTCAATGGCATAGGTCTCTCCGGAAGGAAGGCTTGCTCTGATGACTTGGTGGATGAAGTCCCTGTCCCATTCGTGACCCTTGTATCTGGCACGGCGGGCTGCCTTGTGGACCTTGACGTCGACCTCCTTGATATCTCTGCACAAGCCTGTAGGCGAACAGTCAGCACAGGTCAAGGATAGCTTGCGTAAGAGCTTACCACTGAGCAACCAAGCATTCACCTGCCACATGTGACCTATCGAGTCACTGCAGTAAAGTAAGTTAAGGCATGTCTCTGCGTCTTGCTTGTTCTTGAAGACGGATTCTGGAAAGTCGCGATAGAAACCATGCATTCTCCTAGTTGGCTCAACATCATAGTCGCCCTCGTGGATGATGAGATCACCGTTGACCTCCTCTGTCTTGGCCACGCAGTTGTCGTAGGATTCGCGGCGCACTGCGTACCAGATCTTGTTCAGAAGAGAGCCTGCGCGAAAGAGTGCCTTTCTAGCCTGCAAATTCTTACACTCCTGACGATGAGTAGACCAATGAGCCTTCTGACACTCCTTCCCACAATATGCGATCGTCTGCTGCGGCTTTCCCTCAACATCAGGTGCATCGCGACAACCGCTGCATTGGAAACCTGCAAGGGGGCCATTGCAGTTTCCGCACTTGACCTGCTTGGCCGCGTAGTTGGCCGAGATGTTGAGCTTCTTGAGATCTTCGTTGATGGAGGCCTCCATGGCTTGTGGTTTGAGTAGGTTCATGGTTTATGCTGTGGGTTGTTGTTGGTAGGGGTGTGTGGAGAGTAGTGAGGTGACTTGTGGATTTAGGAGTGGGAGTGGTGGATGCGATTGTGTGTGTTGCTGGAAGACATAAGAGTGGATGACTGGAAGGAGGAATAAATAGACTGAGAATTGAATGAGGTCGGGTGAGAGGTTGAGTGAAGAGGAGGATGATTGATGAACTGAGATCGACGTTGGCTGAGTTGAGATGATGATGTGGAAGTGATGGTAGCGTGCACCTCTTAGGCGATGGATAACAGTCTGTCACGGTCTCTCAGTAGTGGATTGACAAACAACCATGCATCAGTATTCAGAGGTGAAGGTCAGATGAGAAGGAATGAATAGTGGTGATGACAACTCCACGTTACATTTCGCGTAAACATACAAAAGTCGCGGATGATCGAGACCGAACGAGGACATTTCCTGGCATCACCGCAACGTCGAAGCCGCAAACAAGACATGCGAATGGACCTTCGAGTCAGATTTGCGAAGTGCTTTGCTTCTCGGCCAAGTGAATTCAGCACTTATCATATGAGATTCATCCCTGAACATCACTGGCATGGTCCTTTCATCGACCTTTGAGATCAACAGCTTGACTACCTGGGCCAGTTTGCACCTTTCCCCTTGTCCATTGCCAGTAGCCAAAGGCTACCGTACTGTGCAGTAAATCATAAGTCAACGTCTTGACCGCAGGATGACTTCCCAAGGCCTCGTTCAGCGTTGCAAGGTACCCTTCAGCCTGACTCTGCCTCATTCCCATAGCATACCCGCCAAGAAACTGCAGAGCTACAGTGAACGTGAACAGGTATAGAGATGATGCATACTTCAGGGCGCTGGTGTTGGCAGTCGGCATCTCCTTGCTCAGCGGCAAGACGAGTGGAAGAAGTAGGAGCAGGCGTGCGGCGAGGATGATGTAGATTAGCCATGGAGAGAGTCCGGCATACTCTGGCGCGGAGTCGAGGCATACGACATAGAATAGGGGAATGAGGTCCCACAGAGGCCAGTAGGATAGCAACTGCTGATTGTGCCCTGCTGGCTGTGGTTGGAGGGATAGCATGATGTAGAAGAGGGTCTGACTAAAAGAGGTAGGAAGGATCTCAAGCAGGCAGAAGAAGGCCCAGAGATTGGGCACTTTGCGTTTTCGACCTGTTGTAGGGGGTTAGTGATGATAACTCATTTGGGAACTATGTGTGTGTTTCGCACCTTCAACACCGATGTACGACGCCACTGCAACCGTAGTCCATAAGCTGGTGGATGACAGGAGGTAGCGAGACTTGGTAGCTACAATGGCCTCGCCAAAGTCCTGGAAAAGAGTTGATGTGATAGACCACTCCCACAAGTGAAGAGGGGTCCTTGCAGGTCCAAGAAGGCTTTTCGGCCCAACAAGTCCAGCAGGCAAAGGAATGGTGCGGAAGATTGCCCATTGCTTGTATGAGAGGATCAAAACGTTGAGCATGTGGTACGAAAGGGTAGAAAAACTGGAGATTGCCAGGATTATGAGAAAAAGAGGAACCTTTGGTCTTCCATGGTGGGAGCGAAAGCCGCTGGCGGAGTTGATAGTATGCAAGACAACAGCGGTGAAACACAGGGCGGCTGCGATATACGCCCAGAAGACCAAGGCTCCTGTATAGTTGGTGGCGGCATCGGTCGGCATCGGTGTTTTGTAGATGTGGTAATTGTTTGGTAGAAGATGGAAAAGAAGGTGGAAGGGTTCAATGATGCAGAGAAGCGGGCTTGTGTCGATCCATCCCTCTCGCAGACCAAGCCAGACTGTCACTGGACAAGCAGATTGGACATGACATTGTTCTGCAGGATGTGTACAGAAATTATTGATGGTAGAAAGTACATTGGTATTTTACAAGAAAAGAAAAAGGATAGCATCTAGCCTCTGGTGGTCTTTCTCTCTTCGACTCTGCGCTTGTATCTGACCTCGGCCTTTCTTCTCTCACCTCCATCAATCTTGTGGCCCCTCTTGATCTCCCAAAGACCCTCCTTTGCGACAATCCTTGCGGCGCCGGGCTGGCCCTTGATGACCTCGACGTTGGAACCTCCAATGATGTTTGATCTCACGACCTTTGTGCCGGCGACAGGCTTGAGCTTGTCGAGAGACACCGAGGGCTTGTCCTGGCCAGCAGGGACGTTGACGATGAGCTTGCGCATGCCGGGAGAGCTGGTGAGGGTGGCAGTGCCAGAGGCAGCGGGGACCTCGACAATCCTCAACTCGCCAACGCCGTCAGTGACGTGGGTCAGGTCGCCTCCGATTCCAAAGTCGCCGTTGCGGAACTTGTTGCGCCAGTGCAGCAGGTAGCGGCGGCTGCGGGCGGGCTCGACGCCGAGTTCGCGCAGCTGTGGTGAGGACAGGGAGAAGAGGGCGTTCCAGTCGGGGATCTTGCCAGAGTGTGAAGACATCTTGCGGCCGATGAGAGTGAGGAAGGTCTGGGCGTCCGGGACGAAGGGAGTGGGTTTCGGGATTTTCTTAGCGGCGACCTCGGCATGCAGGCATCGTATTTGGCTGGAGATGAAGGAGGAGGAGGTGGTAGGCAGAGCCTTGAGCGGGAGTGGCCGCCTGGCGAACATGTCGGCGTGGCTGTGCGATGTGTAATATGCGATGTGTCTTGTCAGGAGGCGGCAGAGGCAGCGATGCAGAGCAGGCGCAAAAGTGACGGGCGTGGGTTGTTAGTGGTGGTGGTGGCAGAGGCAGAAACAGGCGCGTCGAAAAGTCGCTGCTGCTGCTGCTGCTGCTGCTGCTTGTCGCACGGCCCGCAGAGCCGCACCGCATCGTTCAAGCTGCCGACGCAACGAGCAATTGCAACTCGCACTCCACCGACGGCAAGCGCCAACATGGGCATGGGTCTCTCGCCCGCCTCGCCCGCCCTGTTCAAGGGCGACAATGCCTCTCACCTAAAGGCAGCAAACCAGATGGCCGCTCGCTCTCTCAATCCTGCCAGTCAAGCTGCCCCATCTGCCCCTGCCCCTGCCCCTGCCACTGCCACCAACATGGCCGAACAACTAGACGAACAAGAGCGTCGCAAATACGTCAAGGGTACATGGTCCCATCGATTGTCTAGTCGCTTTCGCTCACTCTTGCCCAGGTAAGAAGCTTGGTTCCGGTCAATACGCCGACGTCTTTTCTGCCCACCTCGTCTCGGACCCCACGCAGCTCGTCGCCATCAAGAAGATCAAGGTCGGCCCCGAAGTCCAGGAATGGGGCATCTCGCACGATTCTCTGCGCGAGATAAAGTTCCTCCAGGAACTGTCTCACCCCAACATCATCCGTCTGTACTCGGTCTTTTCCACAAAGAACCAGAACCTCAATCTCGTCCTCGAACAACTGCCCCAAGGAGACTTGCTCAAATTGATCCAAGACGTCCAAAACATCCACTACGGTCCCGGCGACATCAAGGCCTGGATGAGCATGCTGTGCCGCGCCGTCTGGTTCTGCCACCAAAACTTTGTCCTCCACCGCGACATCAAGCCAAACAACCTGTTGATCGCCGCCAACGGAGAGATCAAACTTGCCGATTTCGGTCTTGCCCGCAGTTTCGCTGACCCCTACGCCCACATGACTTACAACACAATCACCAAGTGGTACCGCCCTCCAGAGCTCTACTACCAAGCCAGCTTCTACTCCGGCGCCGTCGACATCTGGTCCGTGGGCTGCGTCTTTGCAGAAGTCATTGCCCGCCGCGTCTTCCTGCCCGCCATCCCCGACACGGACATCAACATGATTGGCATGATCTGCAACCAAATCGGCACACCGACCGAAGAAAACTGGCCCGGCGTGAGCAAATTGCGCGGATACGTGCCCGTCGCAAAGGAGGACGTCAAGCCCGTCAAGACGCGCGCCGAGTGGGAAACCACTTTTCGCACCATCGGTCCCATCGGCACAGACCTGCTGATGAAGATGTTTGCCCTCGACCCCCGCAAGCGCCTGACGGCGGCCCAGATCCTGGAGCACGAGTACTGGACCGCCGACCCTCGCCCCTCGCGCCTCGAAGATTTGCCGAGAAAGGGCGGCGGTCTGGAGACCATGGGCGACGACCTGAAGAGGAGAGGCGGCGAGCTGCCAAACAACAGAGGCGACAAGGTGGCCCGGAAGATTGACTTTGCCTCTATGAAGGGTTGAAACGTCCATCTTTTGGCATCGTACAAAGCCACCACAGCTTTTTGACGTCGTATTTGAGCTGCCTGGGCATTTAAGCGGTATCAGCCACTGACCCCCATACCCATCAAGGCATTCGCGCCTTGGAACGCATTCGACACAGACGGTCGAAAGTCAAGCCCGACAGGACGTCACGTTTTTGACCCCATGATGCTTTCACTTGCACATAAACCCCCTGTCCCCTTACAGGATAACCAGAACATCACAAGGAGCACGTAGCGAGGGCACGACAAAAAAAAGGCAGGAAACAAGGCAAAAAGAACCACATTCGATCTCGGAAGAAAGAGCACTCGACAATTTCTGCCCTAGTCACCTTTTTTTTTCTTTTTTTTTCTTTTTTTTTTTGCAAAACAATCGACGAACAAAAGAGACAAAAACAAAAGGATATCATTTGACGCATTTACCAGATTAACGAAAAACACAACTAACAGGCCAGAAACGAGAGATGGAGATGGCAAAACTAGGATATTAGGTCGTAGGAACAAAAGCGTCGCAAAGGAGGGGGGGGGGGGGGGGCATCAAACTGGCGCGAAAAAAAGCAAAAAAAAAACAAAAACGCAACAACAACTCAAAAACTCGACGAGTAAAGCAAGTTACCCTTTCCCCTTCTCTTTCCCATCGTGATTCGCCGTCCCAAGGAATATCATTTCGGTCTTCCATTCGCCGTAGCCTCCTTCGACCCGTCAAAATCCGAGTCGTCGAGATCAGAGTTGCCCCTGGAGCTGACCTACAGCTCCTCCTGGAACCTCGTCTCGCGAGCCGGGCTCTGACTCTTGGGCTGCCCGCCGAAACTGGGCGGTGGGGCAAGCGACTCGTCAAACGTGTCTCTGGCCTCTTCAAACTCATCCTCGCCTTCGCTGTTGCCGCTGATGCCGCTGATGCCGCCGGTGCTACGGCCGCGTCTAGCGGTCGGTCTGGCGGCGGGGACTTGTTCGTCGCTGGACAGAGACGAGATGCTGTGCAGATCCGTCTCGTGGCGGCGGAACGACGAGTCCGAGGCTTTGTCGCTGCTCACGGGTGCGGCTGCGGGGACGGTAGTCGTGCCCGTGGAGGCAGTGCCGGCGCTGGGTACGCTTGTGGTGGCAGCGGTGGTCGAGGGCTCGGAAGTCGAGACCGAGCGCTTAGCTTCGGATGTAGGCAGGATTGCGGCGGTGGCCGTCTCAGGTTCCGTGCCGGCGGCCTTGGAGTTGCGCTTGAAGCGAGAAAAGAAACCGCTCATGCGGCTGGATTTGCGGCGCTCAACGGGTGCCGAAGTACTGGCAGCGGTTGTGCTTGTGCCAACAGGCTCGGTCTGAGCTGCGGTGGTGTTAGTGCCAGCGGGCTCAGTTAAAGCGGTCTTTGTGGCAGAGGCACCGGTCTCGCCAGTTGCAGACGCGGCTGTGGTGGTTTGAGCGGCAACAGGGTGTGCTTCTGCCTCCGAGCCGCTACTAGATAGACTGCTAATGCTGCTAGACCTTGACGATGATGCCGAGCTGACGACTTCAGTGACATGTCTGTCGAGTTCGGGTCGCAGGCCACTAGCTGTGCTGTGAGTCGTGCCACCAGTTGTGACTTTGGTCATCATGTCTGGCGAGTCCGTCTTTGCGAGCGATGCGCCGACCTCCTCGGTAGGCTCAGTACGAGTGGCTGGCGTAGGGTCGGCGTCAACGTCTCTCTCGGCGTCTTCGGTTGTGGCAGCAGCAGTGTCAGCAGAAGTTGTCGTGGCAGACTTGTTGGCCTCGTGAGCAGCGGCGGAAGCACTGGCGGCTTCTGCGGCTTCACGCTTTGCGTCCTTGGACCTGCGCTTCTCTTCCTTGCGTGCCTGCTTTTCCTCAGCCTTGCGACTCTTCTCCAGCTCCTTCTCGGCCTTTCTGGCAGCCTTTGCTTCGGCTTTCTCTTGATCTGCATGCTTGTCAGCTTGGTGACGAGACGTTGCAAAAACCACAACTCACCTTTCAGGCGCTTGGTCTCGGCCTTGACCTCCTTCTCACGCTCCTTCTCGGTCATCTGCTGGCGTTGTTTCTCTTCCTGTTCCAAGCGAATCTCTTCGTCTCTCGCACGTTTCTTCTCAGCAGTGTCGCTGATCTCGGTCAAGGTAGGTTGGAGTCTGCGCTGGGCAATGGCTTCAAGCTCAGTCTGATCCATATACTTTCCGCCGCCGATGCTGACCTTGCCAAAGTTGCGCTGTCTGTTTTCGCTTTCCGCTGTCGCACGAGCACGAGCCTTTGCTTCCCAATCGTCCATCATCTGCGGCGTAACTTTGCCCGTCTCCTGGAAGACACGCTCATCCATGTTGTTCATCTGAGCCTGAACTCTCTTCTCAGCAGCAGCGAGCAAAGCGGCACGGTCTTGGGTTCGCTTCTGGTCTTGCTGCGCGACAGAATCATTCAGAGACGACATTTGGTGGCGAATCCTGCGCGACCTCAGCTCGTCGTCGGACGAATCATCATCATCATTCTGGGCAGTGGTGGGGTTGCTCTCGGCGCGACGCCTCCCGCGCAAAGACAGACGGTTGCGAGAAGTCTTTGGCTCGTAACCATAGTGAGCCTTGTAGCGAGCAACGCCGTCGGGATCCATCTTTTCAAGACGCTCGGCGGCGAGTTTCTGGGCAGCTTCTTGGAGATGTATGTATTGCATGGCCTGTTGGCGAAGGTCTGGTTGGGTCGAAGCGACGGATGGGGCACGATTGTGAGAGTGAGTGGCAGCACTGGTTCCAAGACGCTCTTGAAGTTCAGCGGCCTCTTCCTCCTTCCTGCGCTTCTCGCTCTGGTCGTATATCTGCTTGGCCATAGACACGGCCGAGGCACGCAGTGCAGCTTGCTTCTTCCTTTCCTCGACTTCTATGTCGACTGGGGGGGCCGAGCCGAACATGTCGCGTGGTACGTTCTGACCCATGTTTTGCACGCGAGCGGCGCGCATGGCGTCTGAATCAAAGCGGTTGGCATCATCTTTGGGCTGTCTGACGGACTTTGTAGATGGCTTGTGGGCCACTGTAGCGGCATTGAGGGCGTTGTGAGCCGAGTTGGCAGCATCGGGATACTGAGGCAGCTTGGTGGGTGGGTTCTTGAGCGATTGAGACCTGCCTATGGCACCAGTGGCGCCCATCAGAGCTCGCTTGCGGCCGTCGTCAGTGTAACCGTAGTCGAGCTTGGGGCTCAGGGTCTTGTTGCGCATAGCAATACCGGCAGCTGAGTTGCCTTCGGGCGTGGCCTCGGGCATCCAAAGATTCAATTTGCCGCCGTCCTTATGTGCAAGCAAAGCGGCCTTGGAACCAGCAGCGCTCAGCTCAGGCTTCCACAGAGGAGCCATCTTGTAGTCCTTGGCAGCTAGAGCAGCAGCGCTGGCGCTCGCCGAGGCATCGGGCTTCCAGTGCTCGAATTGCTTGTGGCCAGAGTTTGCGAGGTTGGCAGCAGAATTGGCCGAAGACGTCGTGTCGATGCCGACGACGGGGTAGCTGGGGAGGTCGCGAGGGCTGGCATATTTGAGTGATGCTGCAGCGCCTGGTCACGCTCGGTCAGGGTGTGGTAATGACATGATTGCATGTGGGGTGGACTTACTGCGCGAAGAGAGCTTGTTGTTGGCATCGAGGATGCCTTCTCCTCTCGGGTCCGTGTGCTTGGCAGGCTTGGTGACATACAAAGCGGCGCTCGAGGCCTGCTCTTGCAATTTGGTGTCGCGATGCGCCGACGGGTCTGGGCAGGCCATGTCGCGCCTGTCGCTGGTCGTTGTCGCGGATGGAGCAGTGTTTGGGCTGGTCATATGGCGGCTGTCGCTGGCAGGGGTTGTTGTTGACGGAGGAAGAGCGGAAGTGGACATGTCGCGCTGCTCAGTAGTTGACGTCGGTTTGATTGTGTCGGATGTTGTCGTTGGCGGCGGCGGCGGCGGCGGAGCAGGCTTGGAGCTAGACAATTGGCTTTTGGCGGCTTCGATGGGGTTGGCCTCGGTCATGAATGAGGGCTCCCTCTGTTCGAGGGGCGTCGGCTCTGGAGTATGCTGTTCGAGTAGGAATGTCGTGTCTCCTGCGCTTTTCACTTCTGCCATGGGATACTAGGAATGCGATGGAATGGCGACGGTGTGCTGAAAAGAAAACGAACAAAGCGCCAGACACTGCAAGCGCAGAGCAGAGCAGAGCAGCCCCTACGTCACCACCATTGCAGCCGTTGCGTGCCGAGCGCAGGCCCTGCCTACGTCAGCATGCGTCTGTCTGCATGCCATGTTTCTAGGCGCGCCTCGGCGATTGCTCCGTCACTCGGTTTGCACTCGAATGTCTGTATAGGCGCCTCAAAGCTCCATTGTCAGCCTCTGTCGTTGCAGCGTGATGCAGATTGATTGTTCTGCGGCCTCTGATCCCCCAGCTTGATGCACCATGATCGGCACAGGGTTTGTGGCTCTTCCCGCAAGCCCAAGCTTCCACGACAAACCTGATTTCCGAGACTGACTTCTGCTCTTGACGCCAAAGCTGCCTCTCGCTCCAATCTGCTGACCACTGACCAGCGCTTGAATAATCATAAACAGCCATGGCACATGCTGACAAGTTTGACCGCCTGCTCAACTTCCGTGATGTTGGTGCTTTCGTCAATGATTTGACCGCCTCAAAGTGAGCCCCCGCAACAACATCTCCACTGTTTACGCTCCATAACAATCTCCCCTAGAAAGCTTAAGTCGGGTTTGTTGTTCCGAAGCGCCAGACCTGGTCCGACTTTCCTTTGCGCATGTCACCTACAACGATACTTATGCTTCTCATAGATGATGCTTCAACCCAAGACCGCACACGCCTAAAGGACGTCTATCACATCCACACCGTTATTGACCTTCGCACAAAATCAGAGCACATCGTCCAGGCTCAGAAACGCTCTGCACCTGTACCCTCACCTGAACCACTGACTCCACCCAACTCTCTAGCCGCCGAGCCTGTCAAAATCCCAGGCTTGACTTACCAAGAGATCAACTTCAATGGCTCATCATACTCCTTTGCCCTGATCCGCCAGTTGCGCTACTGGTCGGCCGCCAAGCTGATCGGTCTCATGGCTGTAGGATACCGCACAGAGGCAATCAGCATCCTAGGCACAGAGGTCATGTCCGAGAGAGGTCTGATTGGTCTGGCCCACGACTCGCTTGCTCACTGCACCGCCGAGGTTCTCGCTGTGTTCAATGTCCTGGCTGATGAGAGCAATTATCCTTTAATGATCCATTGCACCCAGGGCAAGGACCGCACCGGCTTGACCATTCTGCTCATCCTGATGCTGCTTCATGTCGATACGTCAGCCATTGACGCCGACTACATGCGCACTCAACAAGAACTCGTCACCGAACGGGACGCCAGGATTGTCGAGATCAGGAGCATCGGCATGCCCGACTCGTTCGCTGATTGCGACCCGGAATGGGTGAACAGCGTCACTGCTCACATAAATGAGAAGTATGGTTCCATCGAACAGTACCTGCTTCGTTGCGGTATCTCCAAAGAGAAGCAGAATGCTGTCAGGCGCATTTTGCTGGAGTAATGCAAATCCCTGTCACAGTCGAGCATTATAGTGGTTACCTCTCTTTAGCCGACATCATGCAATGTCATGCCACAGTATTGTGAAGGTTTTATTGAGCGATAGTGAGTATTATGCAGCTTGAGCAAGCAAGCACTGGATTCCATTCGGATCGAGCGATCAAGCACTATGTTGACTAAAACCCGAGAGATGTTAAGACAATGCTAAAGGGTAGGGTCACCCCTACAACATCAGATAGAAGGCAGGTGTTTCTGGCTTCCAAACTCACGTCACAAATCTCACCCGTACTTTCACCACTACCACTACGCGCCTATTGCCGTAACCGCAGCTTTGGCCATGTCTTCTAGGTGCGAGCGTGCGCTCTCTAGAGGCGGGCGCCTGCTTGGCCACAGCCGTCCTCGCACGTAGGGAGGATTTCGACAGAGGGCTATGATCACTTTGTATTAATCATCAACTACACTAGGCGAAAGTTGTCGCATGCTGCAAGCTTGGGACTGCGTACGTCGTCTCCGAGATAGTCTTGGTGGTGGAAATGTTACTTCGAGGTTCTCTGTGTGCAATAAGCGTTATCATCATCAAAATCCCTACATCGAGGATTATCAGAAGAAGCTGGAAGGCTTTCCCTATGGCTACGAGTTTTGTTTACCCCTAACGCATAATCGAACCCACCAAGAGAGACTGATATATGCTTTGCTGCTTCAAGGGCATCTCCGACTCTGTCGCATCGTTTGTTGTTCATCTCACCTCGATCATCAGAAACAGCATCCACAATGTCCCCCTGCAGACAGTAACAATAGACCCATGGCCTGATTGCTTAGAGCTACGATAAGCGGTCGATATATATGCATGTCCCAAGCACCAAACTGAAGACAAGCAGGCGGTTCATTGTTATCATGAGCAGAGCCCATCAGCAACACTAGGGCAGAAGTATCAACAACACGCAATCACCTTGATTTCCACATGTTGAAGTCTAGATGATGGCAGCCGTTTGGTGGCAAGCCCAATGTCTCTTGTTGTCTCGTCTTTCCGAGACAGCATGCAAGGCTGGGTAAATGTCTTTCGGGTGTGGCTCCCGATGTGCAAGCCAAACCTGTCTCGCATGACAGTATTGATTCTCGACTCCCACAACAAATGACACGGCAGGATCCCATCAAACAAAACAGGGATGTTGAAACACAATTTTCATGGTCAAGTGTCCCTCGAGTCATGGGCGTTACTCCTGAGGAGACATTCCAAAGAAGACACGCAATGGCGATCCCTAAAAGCATAATAAACACTGTGATTGGGCAGTATTTCGCGAAGATTGCGTACCACTCGAGGTGGAAAACGCTCCCTCCGAGGATATGAGAATTGGTCAACGAGTCAGTCGAACTAAACGTCCTGTGCCGCCATCTGTCACAAGATAGCAAGGACTACAAATGTTGACGGATCATTGCATTGGTTCGTGCCAGATCGACGGCTGTGCGTATGCCGACAGCGGTCTACCACGAGATATTCGAGCGGTCTCGCGATCATGACCAATGAAAATGGCGTACGCGAGGCAAGCGACAACACTTGTGATGCCGAACAAGGAGCCACGCCGTTGTGGTTGCAAACCGCTGAAGCTATTAGAATTGGATACACCGGGAACGGCACACTCTTCTGGAAGAAGGCTATAATGTATAGAATTTGGGCTAGCACTATTTGAAAATAAAGTGCAAGGGAACTTGGCCGTGTCATGGGAATAAGGATGCTAGTTTGAAGAGGTTGGGAGGGAGGTGGAGGGATAAACAATGATGCCGGACGATCATGTTCCGATCTCCGAGCAAATCCTTTCCTTGCAACGCTCCTCCATCTCCTCCCTGATTATTTTACTCATGTTATGACTTTTTAGATTGAACAGTACGCCTGCTTCGTGCCTCTTGTCTGTGTCATCAAGAGTTGCGCAATCTTCGATTCGTTCTGTGGCTGCCCTTCTCGGACCTTGCTGAGCATGCGTAAGCGAATACAGCTTCCACCAGACATTCACGTTGCCAATGCCCAGGGCATGGCATGTATAGCCAGCCGTTGTCACGATGCCGTTATTGCCTCTAATCTGCGTTCTCGGCTGTGTAACGTCCCCTAGTCTTGGGCTCGCCTTGACTCGAATAGGCCCTCCTGGTAGCCAATGTCTCGAACCCTTGTGGCCTCCATACCCTTCGGCATGACAAGCAGGCCATGACGGTTGGACCTTGCTTCTTTGCCGGCATCTGTTTTCCATCACGGTGAGCACACATATCGATCACACCGGTGTAGCGCAAACGTCGCGCTATTAGCCAAGGTTGCTCCTGCGATGTGCAATGGCCGTAAGAGGAGGAGGACCTTGATAGAAAAGGCTCGCATAGCCACCCTATGTGCTTGAAGGTATAGGTGAGTCCTTGCAAGTCCAGGAAGCAGAACAGCAAAAGTCAGGTCGCCCTCCTAAAAGATTTCGTCCTACATTCTTTGTCTTGTCCGACCTTGGGCTCCGGTAGCCTGAAGAAAACATAATGCGTTTCCTTTCCATCATCACAGCCACAGTGCTGTCGTCGCTCGCTTTTGCATCCCCTCTTTCGCAAACCAACAACGACGAGACGGTCGACATCATCCCTCGAGCAACAAGTATGTTCAGCCAGCCTAACAGCAAGTCATTGTACTGATCAAGCATTGCAGATTGCAACAAGTCTCATTTGGAGACCTTCAACGACGACATCAAGTATGGCGTTCCTTTCTGCAAGTTCTACTATGCAATGTGAGTACTATCCGACGCGCCGATATGTCCTCCACTGACATGTCACAGTCCTCGGACCCGAAGCCCAATCCCCGGCCTGAGTGTTCAAGAAGTTGAAGACGTCTGCAAGTGCATTATCCAAGGCCGCTCCCAACCAGCAGCCAGAGTCGGTGATAGATCAAACTCGGGTTCAGCCAAGACTGTCACGGTGACGAAGCACTCCACTGTGACGGTGGCAATGACGACGGCCAGATCGGTGCCCATCCTAACAACTGGCGTGACGACGGTCACCAAGAAGGTCACAATCGCTAAGAGCACCGTCACCGTCGCCAAAACCACCGTCACGGCTCGTGCTTCTCACGCTGGCCAGGGTGCAGCGACAGTTACCATCGCCAAGACTACCATCACCAAGAAGGCTCAGCCTGTCACCGTCGCTAAGAGCACCGTCACCAAAAAGTCGACGGTTACCATTGCCAAAACCACCGTATCCGCCAAGCCCCAAACTGTCACCGTCGCAAGATCCACAGTCATTCGAAAGTCGACCGTCACGATTGCCAAAACTACCATTACGGCCAAGAACCAAAATGCCGTCCAGACCACCATGTACAAGACTGTCACCTTGAATCCTGTTGCATCCGCTCAGAAGACTGTGACCACCACGCGCAAGGTGACCGTCACCACCAAGGCTTCGGGCGCTTCTCAGAGTGCTTCCGTCAGAACTGTCACCAGCGTCAAGACCAGCGTAAAGACGAGCGTCAAGACCAGCGTTAGAACCGTTACCAGCACAAAGACCACCGTCGGATCTGCGGCCACAGGCTCCGCGGCTGGCTCTGCATCAAACTCCGGGTCCGCCTCGACCAGCTCTGCCGCCGCTGCTGCTACAACTGCGGGATCGGCCACCACCGACGGATCATCAAGCACAGCTGCCTCTTCAACCACCGACTCACGATCGACCTGCACGCTCGCCCCGTCTTCCACCCCTCCGACATCTGTCACTGTCGCCGACACCGAGTACGAGCGCTTCTACAGAGGCTGCGGCTACACCGAGAACCCCAAGAACCCGGGCAGCGCCTACTTTTCCGATAACTTCCCGACCGTCACGACAACCTTCAACAGCTCCTACACGGCCACCGACGCCGTCAACGAGTGCGCCAACGACGCCTACTACCGCTTCGACGACCCCAACCAGTATCTGTCCTTTGACCTGCACTTCATCAGCACGACGGGCACGGGTGCCGCCGGCGAGGGCGGCGAGGGCTACTGGGAGTGCGTGCAGTACTTTTCCGAGCAGAGCGACACGGACGCCTCGCCCTACTTCAACGTGCCCAACCCCAATGTCACCATCGCCTACGGTTACTCGTCGGGTCTGTACTCTGACGCCGCCGCGGCCGCCGCGCAGCAGAACGCCAAGAGAGCGGTGCTTGACGTGGCAGAGGTTTCCGAGAGCAGCCACTACCATCCCGAGGGTAGAGGTCAGAGGCTTGCCGATCTCTCTGCCATTTGATTTTTTTTTTCCTTTTTCTTTTTTCTCTTTTCAAAAAATTTCACTCTTTTGACCTACGCCTTTTTTTCTTCTCTCACTTCTTTTAGGATAGACTTTTATAAGCTAGATACCACTTTTACTTTTTTTTTTTTTTTATGTCTAATGTATTTAGAACAGACAAAACGAGAATCGATCCTTGTCACTCAATTTGTGTCATTCATTTGTGCTTCGAATGTCTCTCTGTGCGATGACCTTTCCTTGACATCCATGAAACGAACGTAGTATCTGATTGTGGAGAGATGGTATGCTGAACAAGCCAAAAAAAAAGATAATCGTTCACTGCCAATTACCTGTAGTGAAAACGAAAAACAAAAAAAAAAACTACTCAGATGCTGATGAAAAAGCTCTTCTCGCCCTCCTCGGGCTCAACCATCGACCGCTTGATAATAGGGTCCGCACACGACAATCTGATCCTCTCGACCGTGGCGGGCGACTGCAGCGCGAGCACCCCGTGCTCACCCCACTGCTTCCTAGCCGCCTTGAGCGCATGCCTGACGGCGAAGAAGACGGCGGAGCCGAGGAACAGCGGGGGCTCGCCGACGCCGCGCGAGCGCTGGATGGTGCGCAGATTCGCCCAATTGACGTCCTTGAGCAGCGAGACGTTGAACTCCTGCGGGACGTCGCGGAAGCCCGGAATCTTGTAGGCGCCGGGCCCGCGCGTGAAGATGGTGCCGGACGCGCGGTGCCACAGCGACTCCTCCATGGTGAAGAGGCCCATGCCTTGCACGAAGGCGCCTTCGATCTGCCCGTAGTCGATGGCCGGGTTGATGCTGCGGCCCACGTCCATCTTGATGTCTGCGCGCCGGCACGTCCACTCGCCCGTCAGCGTGTCGATTTCGACTTCGGCGGCCGCCACGCCCTGGGTGAAGTAAAAGTACATTTGGCCCGTGTTGGGCCCCCACACGTAGCCAATGTCAGGCGTTTTGTAGTGGCCTTGGGCGGAGAGGTTGACGCGGTCAAAGTAGGCGGCGTGGGCGAGTTCCTTCATCGTTGCCTTGGGCCCGAGCTTTTCCCTGTACGGAGCGAGACGCTCGTTCAGTTGGGCGCATGCGTTGTGAATCGCGTATCCGTTCAGATCTGAAGAAGCAGATGCCGCGGTCGACGAAGTGTTGGGGACGGTGTTTGTCGCGGTTTCCGAAATGAAGACATTGTCCATCGGCACACCAAGGTCTTCGGCAGCGATCGAGATCATCTTGGTGTGCAGACCCTGACCCATCTCAGTACCGCCGTGAGCGAGAAGCACGGATCCGTCATGGTAGATGTGCACCAGTGCTCCTGCCTGATTCAGGAACAATGCGGTGAACGAGATGCCAAACTTGGTAGGAATCAAGGATATTCCACGCTTGAAGTACTTGCTCTTTTCGTTGAAGGCGGCGACTTCCTGCTTGCGCTGGAGATAGTTGGTTTCCTCCTTGACTTGCTTGTACATCAGAGGCACATAGTAGTCCTCCAGGGTTTGCAAATAGTGAGTCTTGTCTCCAGGTTGGTACATGTTGATCTCGCGGAGTTCATCAACATCCATGCCAAGGTGATCGGCGATTTCCGACATGAAGGTCTCAGTGATGAACATGCCTTGAGGTCCTCCAAAACCACGGAAAGCCGTGTTCGACACTGTGTTGGTCTTGGCGACACGACCACGGACAAAGACATTGGGAATCTTGTAGACGTTGTCGATATGAGAGAGAGCACGGTCGACAACAGCACCACTCAGGTCCTGACTCCAACCGCCGTTGTTGAATACATCAGCGTCCAAAGCTTGGAGCTTGCCGTCCTTGTTAACTGCCACCTTCCAGCGGGCAAGGAAAGGGTGTCTTTGGCCCGAGGTCAAAATGTCCTCATCACGATTCAGCATGCAGCGGACAGGACGTTTGGCCTTCTTGGCGGCAGTCGCACAGATACCCGCAAGCTGGATCGAGCGAGTCTCCTTGCCACCAAACCCGCCACCTAGACGCTTGACGCGAGTGACGACCTTGTTGGCGGCGACTCCCGTCACCTGGGCGACGTAGGTCTGTGTCTCTGACGGGTTCTGTGTGCTGCTAAAAATCTCCATCTCGCCGTCTTCAGGCTTGGGCACGGCGACGCAAGCATTGGTCTCCAAGTAAAAATGCTCTTGGCCACCCATGCGAGCAATACCACTGAACACGTGGTCGGCTTCTTTGAAGGCCTTGTCAACATCACCGTTCTGGATGTATCTGTAGTGGTCGAAGTAGCTCTCCTTCAAGATAGCTTCTTCGATGGTGAAGATTGCAGGCAGCTCTTCATACTCGACCTTGACAGCACGAGCACCAGCTTCGGCAAGCTTGGCAGAGTCGGCCAGGATCATACCAATTGGCTGACCAGCACAAAACATCTCGTCAACAGCGAAGAACACCTCATCGCAAGAAGGTGCGCCCCACCAGTTTGCTTCGGGGTTAGGCAGATCGCGGTGGTCTACCCATTCAATGACACCGGGAATGTCGAGTGCAGGCTCATAATCGACACTGATGATCTTGGCGTGGGCTTTTGTTGACAAGACCATGTATCCGTAAAGCTCGTTCTTTTGTACGGGGATGTCATCTGTGTATTGAGCTTCTCCGGTACTCTGCTTGAGAGCTGCCACGTGTGGTTGCTCCTTGCCGAGAATTTTTTGCTCGTAAGCTTCGCCAGCCTTGTGGTCTTTCTTACCAAAGGATATCATACGTTCGATCTCACCAACTGCGTCCTGGTCAATATTGACGTCGGTGACTTGCAACTCGGACAAGATCTCGTGGTAGAAGCGATAGAAGAAGCCGAGAGCAAGCGACTTGCGGTAAGTAGCCATGCCACCAGGTACGCCAAACCGTAGATCAAAATCCTTTTCCAGTGCATTCATGACGCCTTCAAGAGTCTTCGGGTCAGTAAACTTCTTCCCTTGGAGGTACTTGACTGCTTCCTTGGCAGAAATCGTAACGGGAGCCATGCCACCGTACACCAGACTGCAATCTTGCACGTCATTGCTGTCGTCGAGGATGACGCGGAGAGCAGCATTCACAATCGCAATATCATCGTCCTTTCTCTTGGACACCTTGTAAGCTCGCATGTGTTCTCCCTTTTCCTTGAATACAGGGATCTTGATGCTCGCGATAATGGCATCGGGAGCCAAAGCGGTCATTCTGTATGCCTTGAAGAAGTCGGCCATGGGAATTTCTGTAGTCTCCTCGAGCGATTTGGCAACGACAATGGCATTGGTAGCCATGAAAACGGGGTTCAGGTCGGAGATGGGAGATGCGGTGGCCAGATTTCCAGCTGGTGTACCAACATTTCTGATTTGACGTCCGGCAAAGTACTTTAGCTGTTTGAGGATGGCTTTGAATGGTTGTCCCTTGGTCGGTCCGTAGCGCTCGATTGCATCGCGGGCAATCTCCTCAAGATCGGTCAAGACAACATTGCCGCCAATCTCCAGATAGTCGTCGTGGAATTGATATTGCCGCAGCTCTGCAATATCGCCAACAAACACTGACGCGGTGTATTGCATGCCCTTGAACTTGACTTCGATCTGAGTCTCTGATGAGCCACCGATGATTTTGGCCGAAGGGTAGACGCTTTTGATTTCAAGTAATTGCTGGAGGGTAACCGGTCTGAACCATTTCTTCTTCTTGTTGCCAAAGGCCAAGGGCTTGAGCTCGTGCTTTTTCAGAGCCGGCGGGAAAATCAATTGTGTGTCAGGGTTGTATTCGATGAACCCAGGTGGCGTGAAGCGCTTGATAGGCTGGTCGTCATCTGCATTCTTTCCATCCATGCAGCAGCCTCCTGAGCTCCCTGCACCTCCAGCCTTGCAGCAACCGCTTGGTGGAGGCGCAACTTTTGTGGCATTGCCATTCGTCTCAACGCAACCGGCTCCATTTGTGGCACCCGCGCCTTTGTCCATACAGCCACTGCCATTTGCTGACTGCTTTTTGAATGTTTGGGCTGCGTCGAGGATGGGCCTGTAGCCTGTGCATCTACAGAGATTACCATCACATCCCTCTTCGATTTCGTGTTCGGTAGGGTCGGGGTTGTTTCGTAACAGGGCGTAAAGACTCTGCCGCTCAGATTAGTGCGTGCACTCGAATCCAAAGATAGACAGATTGTAAATTGTACCATAACTATTCCAGGGGTACAGAAGCCACACTGACTTCCGTTCCCCTTTGCTATCCTCTCTTGCACTGGGTGTGGATTCTTTGTACTGCCGATACCCTCAACGGTAATAACATGCTTTCCATCCACACTGACCAAGGGGGCCAGACACGCGTTGACCGAGGCATGGTAGATCTTCTTGGTTGTCGGGTTGAACTGGGATACTACCACAGTACAAGCTCCACAGCCTCCCTCGGCACAGCCGAGTTTGGTTCCAGTCAGGCCGATTCCGCGAAGGTATTCGAGAAGGGTGACTTCTGGGTCTGCCGTGTCGAGAACGACCCTGGTGCCGTTCAGGTAGAATCTGAGCGTGTCGTCGTACTCCTCGGTGAGGGAGGAGAGGGTACGCGAGGCCGCCTGGGACACAGCGGGCTGGGGGTCGACCAACCCAGGAGCCATCTTTGCAAACTCGTCGGTTTCGATTTCAGTTCATGTACGGGTTTCTCGAGGCCAGACAGGGACACGAGGAAAGAGTGGCGAGTGACAGGTGTCTCGGAACAGTAAAGTCCAGGAAGTGGACTGGGGAGGGCAGACTAGAAGGGAGTATACGGAAGAGGAAGGTATATGGATTACAGTTCCACGCCTTATCAGTGGTCGCCGCCGTTTCTTGCCTCTCCATCATTTGCGTATCACCTTGCGGGGCACGGGGTCCCTGAGTTGCATGCCTCTGCCGCCAATAGAAACACCCGATGCGAACCTACCCCAGGTCTGGATCCGAGGGGGACAGATACGGAGAAGGGTAGACCAGAGGATATGCTCCCTTCTTGATTGCTACTGCTCCAAGCTCGCCTCTCAAGTAATCAGTCGAATATTCGACAGTCATGATTTCTCGGGAGTGTCGTCGGAGTCCGCCGGTCTAGGCTTCATTGCACGGCGATAGCGGGCTTAAGAACAGCGTGCACCTGAATAACCTTGGCGCTTTTCTTCAACCTTCAGTCAACCCTCTCACAATTCATAGTACAACTCGAGTATTCCAAAGAAAAGCTTTTGATGTCTGTATACGACAAATCAACGACGTGACACTGCCAATGCGCCTCGAGGGGTATCATCTTTCATCCACATTCAGTCCCACTTAATGAAAACAACAAAGGGCTCTCTTCTAGCCATCACGTCCACCCAAACGCCATCTTCATGCAAACATTTCCTTCATTGCCGAACTCGTCAGAGCAAGGCTTTCGGTGCCAGCTGTGATCACTTGACAGGAACGTCGACTTCTTCCTCGTATTCCTCCCAATCATCGGGAGCAAAGTACTTGGCAACAGCATCCTTCTCGTCGCGTGCGCGCTCTGCCGAGAGCATGAAGCGTACAGTGCCGTCCTTGCCACGCTCGCCGACTCTGCTCTTAGCGCCGGTTGCGGAAGTCGGGCCCATGGTTGGAGGTGAGTGGGGGCTCTGGTTGGAAGAGGGTACAGCTGGGGAGTTGGGTGATGGCTTTGAGCCATTGGCAGCGCCGTTCAGTACGGACTTGGGGCCGTCGATCCATTCAGCGTAGCGAGGAAGGTTGAGAGATGAAGCTTCCTTGTTGAGTGAGATACGCACAGTGATGAAGTTGTCGATGGAGAACTGGCCACCAACAATTGTGGCATTGCGGTGGTGTGTGAAAAGGTCCAGAAGGTCGAGCAGAGTTTCTGGAGATCAATTAGATTTGGTTACACGCAACAAAAGGAACACGTACCCATGATCTCGGCGCGGGTAGTCGACCATTTCTCGAGGTCGATGCCACCAGGTCCAGCAACGGAGTCCAAGTCAAAGCCCATGGTCAAGTTCAAGAGACGTGCAGTAAGCTCGACGCAAGCGATAGCCATGGTTTGTGCAGTCTGCTTCAAGGGCGCAAAGGTACGATAGATGTCGATGGACATGTTGTAGGCAGTTCTGCCAAGAGTATCCTTTGGCAAGTTGGTGTCTCTGACCAGCTTGAGCACGATTTCCTGGGGGTGTCTGCTTCTGAAGTCAAAGCCCGCAGACTCTAGCATGAGCCGTTCTAGACCAACGACCGTCTTGGATGCTTGTTCGAGGATCTGAATGTGGTCAGTGTCATGATATGGGTCTGTCGCCTTCGAACTCACAGGATCATCGGGGCTCACGTGTTCCGACGAGGGAACCTTGAGATTGTAAGCGGCGCAGAGGACCTCGCGCGATTTCTTGAGCGTGTCTTCGATCTTGCACGCGGTGAAGAGTGCAGCAGCGGCGGCGTCCTATGGAACATCAGCACTGCGCCGAGCAGAAACATCAAAATCTTTCAAAGGCGTACCACAAACATGTACTCATTGTCAGCGTGGACCAGGCGGAATTTGTGATAATAGACAACAGCAGTGTTGAAGGTGCGGATAGGCCTAGGCGAAGCGTCAGTCAAAATCCATCACCCACCACAACTCAACAGCAACATACAGATTCAGAGACTTTCTCACGCTGTCAATCCAATGCACGCCTTGAAGACGGATGCTGTCTTCCTTGTGCTCGGTGGCGCCAAGAGAGGTCAAGCAGCTTTGCAGCTTTTGCTCGAAGATGTAGGGGTTTGCGACCTGGATGAAAGAAGGGTGAGGACCGACGCCATTGTTGTTAGGCACAGATTCGTCCTGCGAAAACTCTCTCGCCTGGGTCATGGTGAAAGGTTCCGTGGTGGTCGACGTGGAAGTCGAGGATGCGCGTGTTGGTGAAGACTGGTTTTGGACGTCCGTGCGTCCGAAGAAGTCGACTTCGGTGAACGGGCACTCGTTCTCCTTGTCGCTCTCCTCCACTTCCTCGTCGGAAGCGTCCAAGACTGTGCCTTTTGATGGTTATGTAAGTACACTCTGTGTGAAAGCATTCAATAGGTAGGTTATCATACCGGCGTTGTCGACCTCCATGTCGACCTCCATGGCGACATCGGAGTCGCCGTCCTCCCAAATCTCCAGCTCGGCGACGTCAGGGACCTCGACGTCTATGATTTGCGACACTACCTGTTAGTAAGTTCCCTTCGATAGAGAGTCGACAAGACATACCGGTGCCCTGGTCGGGCGTGTCGCCCCGGGACGCAACACCCACGGGCTCGTATCCGCCTATATCTTGTCAGCCCACATCATTCATTGGACCGTAACCCTTGACGAACGACAGGACTCACCAAACACGCTGGCTTGCAGCGCGTTCATTCTGGAGACAGGCTCCAGCATGCCTCCCTCCCTCACCGACAGGGCCGAAGCAGGTACTGGGAGCTCCTGGAAAGGCTCCCGTCTTCCCTGGGTGACGGCACCCGTCCAGATCGGGCCAGGGACACGCTGGACCGGGACGAAGGCCGGCTCCAGCGTGGGCTGCGACAGGGCACCGCTCTCAGCGTGCCTGAAAGAGCACTGGATGCTGCTGAGTTCGCAGCGGCCGCTCTGCCACATCCGGCATACGGGCCTATCCCGTCTCTCGAACAGCGGATGGCGGCGGTTTTCCATCCTTGCTAGAAGTGGTCCGTCAGCTGCGTCTCGCATCCCATCAGACGAAGGGTTGGTATACAGCTATACCAAGCCCCTGAGCTGCCCTCCAACAAAGAAATGTTTGCTTACCTGTTGCACACCTTTGGCTATGTTGTGGTGTGGTAGAGCGAAGCTTTGCGCTGAACGCTTTGCTATATCGGCCTTTGGAAACGCCGTTTTCACCGCGCTGATAATGCTGGCCCTACGCTTCACTTTCTGGAAGAGACCGTGCACGTCAGGTGGTGGTGGTCCCAAGTTTGACGATACCACGGCTACGCCTTGCCCTTTCTGGTAGTCACCCCTCCTATCACAGGCAGTCCCTGAGTTGCCATCCAGAACAACCAGATTTCGAAATCTTATCCCTTTATTCATGTCTATCAAAAGGCAAAGACTAGATCAAAGCAATGCATGCATCCCTTGAGAGCTCAGAAGCAGAAGCCTCTCCTGAACAGATCACCATGCAGTCTCCAAACCATGCCTTTTGTATAGCAACTCAGGAAGAATGCAAGGCTCCTGAGATCATTGCAGGGAATGCCATCGAGTCTCAATTAGGAGGTCATATGTCTATATTGCAATAGACTGGAAAATTGAGCGCAGTGGGATGGACATGGTTGGTTTATCAAGTTTTGTTCAATCGTCATATAACAAGATACTATGCTTCGCTTCCAAACATCAATGCAATACATCTCGCTCGGTATGCTCTATGCCAACGCTCACCAATGCCAACGTCTTCGTCTTTGCAAAACATGCACTCAGTCAAAGCCCCGCTGAGGGCTCATCAGATGACTCTGCACCTCAATCAAGTCATCCTGGCTGGGAATGGCACCCAGCCAACTCTCACCGCCAGTAATCTCCAGCTTGTCCTTCAGTTCCTTGGTGACTTCCTCGACTTCATCCTCGACATCCAGGTACCAGCGCAGAAATTCGCCGACTTCGGTGTTCTCATGGTTGCCCTGAAGCTTTCTGGCAGCATGACGGTCGGAAGCATAGATATTGACATCGACGGCGCTGTGACCATGGGTGCTCCAGCCAGTCTGGCTACGCTTGCTGATGATGTCGGCAAAGGTCCAAGGGCTTAGGACAGGATGGTCGATCAGGTGGTCGAGCTCTGCGTGAGTGACATCTTTGATGCCAAGGTTGTCGTCGATAAGAGTGGTGAGGTAGTTGCGGAGGTCGGTGTTAGATGACGACGTGGAGGAGAGGTGAGAGAAGTAGAGGCGGGCAGTGTGCTCAGCGCTGTGAGTGGCGTTGGCAAGGACAGCAGGATACCAGAGATACTCGGGATAGGCGACGTTGAGTTCTGGAAAGTGTTAGCAAGGGACAAGGACGGGAAGAGGTCAGGGTGTGTTACGTCTAGCAGTAGCCAGGCCACCAGTCTCGTGGTCGCTGGTGCTGATCATCAGGCCTTCAGTGTCGTCGTCTTCGAGAAACTCAAGGACAGCCTGAATGGCTCTGTCGTAGGCGAGAACCTCGTGAACCTGAGCAGCAGGGTCGTTGTTGTGGCCGGCGTGGTCGATTCTGCTTCCCTCGATCATGAGGAAGAAGCCCTTGTCGCTGTCCTTTGTGGCATCCTTCAAGGCACGCAGAGCAGTCTTTGCCATCTCTTCCAGCGAGGGGTACTCATCTTCAACGTGTCTACGGTCGATCTCAAAGGGGATGTCGGTGGGGGCAAAGAGGCCGAGCAGGGGGAGCTGCACGGCAGAACCAAAGTTGAGGCCGTCAAAGTCCTTGCGAGTCTCGATGTAGTTCCAGCCGTGCTCGTCGGCATTTTCGATAAGGTCCCTGCCGTCGGCTCTGCATCCGCCAGCCGTCGTGTTGGGCAGGAAGTGACATCTTCCTCCACCGAGAATAAGGTCAACGCTCCTGCCGAGAGGGCCGTTGCCAATGAGCTGTTCGGCAATCTCGTCTTCCATGGCACGGGTCCTGACGTGCGAGGCAAAGCATGCAGGGGTAGCGTCGGTGATGCGGGTGGTGACGACAAGGCCGGTGGTGTAGCCGGCCCTCTTTGCGGCCTCCATGACACTACCGCAGGGCATGTGGTCGGGGTCGACAGAGATGGCGCCATTGTACGACTTGTGGCCGCAGCTGAAGGCGGTGGCACCGGCGGCGCTGTCGGTGACGAGGCTGCTGCTGCTACGCGTGCGGCTGTTTCCAATGATGTGCTTGTCCAAGACCAGAGTGTCGTCCCAGGGCAGGGCATTGACGTACTGTCTCCAGCTGCGCGTCAGGCTCAGCGACGTCGGACCCATGCCGTCGCTGACCATGAAGACGAGGTTTCTCTTTCCGCTTGGTCGTTCGCCATGTCTGGCTGACGGACCCTTTGGCGTTTGGTGCTGGTACACGACGGCCAGCACGATGACAGCGGCCGTCGCAACGAGACCCCAGGTGAAAAGGGCTATCTCTCTCCATCGTGCCCAGTTCGAGGCAGCTTGTCGCGGTCGTCTCTCTCCCGTCAGCAGCGCGTCTTCTTCGCTCGCGCGCTCCTCGTTCTGCGACGAAGGCCGGCGCACCAGCAGCGGTTCGTCTTGGCGAGCCATTTTGGATGCGATGAGGTTTCTGTTCGATCGGAGGACTCGAGTACTCACAACTCATTTTGCTACGCACCCCATGACCGTCACCGTGCCAGGACCCAATGACGCGCGAGCTTGGCCCTGCATGTGAAACGTGCTCTCCTTTTCTTATCGCAAGTAAACTCTGTCAACCCCACCGCATGACCAACCTTCTCCTCCATTGCGAGTCATGCGTCTATACCACAGCCACAACCGTTTCTGCACACCAGTCACTGACGCCAGCCTTTTGAAACGGCTCGTGGGGACATGACCCTCTCCTCTTCGCTGTTCTAAGGTGCTCGGCTTTGTCCATGATGATCCTCCACAGTAGGTCGCCATTTTCGAAACAAATCATGGTTTCTCAAGAAGAAATTTTCTTTGCCTTGGACTATTAAGGGAGATGGAGAACCATACCAGTGAGTACAATTGAGTCGCCCAGCACTCTTCGTTCGATGCACCTCTACTGCTCGGCCTTGGTGACATGTCACTCGACATTTAATTTCATCTCACTCTAATATTGTCATGCCTCGAAGCCTTTGTAGGCTTCGCCGAGTAACTTGACAATGGAAAGTGTTTCATCAATTCCTGCCGAAGCTTAACCATTGTCTTCAACTACATGCCACCTCAAGAACAATACTAAGTCCCCAAAACGGCAACCCCCTCCTTGCATTCCTTATAAGTATACCACTCTACGGGCCATGTCTTTTTATCACAGTATTCAGTGCATCTCTAGCAGATTCCACATTGAAACTGCTGCACCATGGCTGCCAATCTTCCCACCACTGTTGACCACGAAAAATGGGGCACACAATTTCAGAGTCATTACACCCAAGAGGAGAACAGTGTCAAGCCGGTTGCCTTGGATAAGCTCGAGGTGGAGCGTGAGAAGAGAAAGGCAAACTACGCTCAGATTGCTCATGAGTAAGGCCGCATACTGCATCCTTGACACTCTTAAACTAACATCGTGACAGCTACTACGAGTTGACGACTGCTAACCTCGAGTACGGCTGGAACAAAAAGTTCCACTTCTCCCCCTTTATAGATGAGGAGTCGAGCATCCGAGAGGCTCTTGCCGCCCATGATCACTATCTCTTCATGTGCATGGGCGTCAAGCCTGGCATGAGAGGTCTTGACGCCGGCTGTGGTATTGGCGAGCCCGCCCGTCAGTTTGCAAGATGGGCTGACGTGCACGTTACCGGTATCTCGATCAACCAGATCCATGCAGACCGTGGCAACTATCTGGCTGAGCAGGAGGGCCTCTCTGACAAGACCGATTTCGTTCGCGCAGATTTTTGTGTAAGAGCGTCTGCCATGACCGAAGATGAAGGCCGCCACTGACTCTCAATCTCAGAAAATGCCGTTCCCGGACAATCACTTTGACTTTGTCTACGCCCAGGAGGCCACCGTGTATGCGCCTGAGCTACGCGATGTATACACCGAAATCTGCCGCGTCCTCAAGCCCGGTGGTACATTCGGCGTGTACGAGTGGTGCATGACGGACAAGTTCGATCCCACGAACCCCAAGCACGTCGAGATTCGCCAGCGCATTGAGCGCGGTGACGGTGTCGTCAACATGCAAACCACCAGCCAGGCCCTCGAGGCGTTCAAGTTTGCCGGCTTCGAGGTCCAGCACGTCGAAGACCGTGCATCCAAGAGTATCCCAGGCCGCCCCTGGTGGTGCCACATCAATGGAGACACGTCCAAGTTTCCGAGCTGGAAGGATTGGTGGTTGGTTTTCAAGCTCAAGCCCGCTTACTGGAGATTCATCAAGGCTCAAGTCTGGCTATGCCAGCTGTTTGGTATCTATGGCTCCAACAGAATGATGGAGGCGCTCGACACGCAAGGGCAGAGTGTTTGGGGTATGAGGGATGGCGGACGCGAGGGCATCTTCACTCTCATGTGGATGATGGTTGGGAAGAAGCCCGAAGGCTGGGTTCATCCTCAACCAGAGAAGGCGAGAGAGGCTGCAGCTAGAGTTGCTGCTGCGGCCAGCGAGACTGCAAATGGCAAGGCCAAAGCCGTTTGAGTTGGATGAGAGTTTCGGACCTGGCTGTCGTAGGTAGTAGATGTCCGCCTGCTTCTCACAGACATGCCATAGAAGAATCGAAGACTCACTTATGTTCCTCGATCTTCTTCTGCCTCTGAGACTCGGTTGTCGGCACGTCGCCTCGTCCCCTTCGTTCGCCTCACCGTTCCAATTTAGCCGCATCATGCCGGCCTCATCTGCCTTGTGTGCTATTCCGATACTCCGCTGAGTGGATCCCGCGCTGGACCATGGACCCCACATCTTTGTCACCCCGCAATGGACCCGCTTTTCTGCCACACCTTGTTTGCGACCTTCTCCTCCCTTACCAAAAACCCGCACCCGCACCCGCACCCGGCAGTTGGATGTATGCTTCTGTCGCCCCTTCTAGGTAGGTCCCATGGGGTAACTAGATGGATCCACTCCCTGGTGCGGAATGATGAGGTACGGGGTACGTGTTTTGGACTCCGCCTGCCAGCAGCGTCCCACGATTCATTCATAGGTATATAAGACGGATCATCGCCTCTTCCGCGGTCAAGCTCTTGTAGGTTTCTGGATCAACCTTTTTGCTTTTCCCTTTGTCTCTTTCTGCTGAATCTCTTCCCTGTGTCCGAATCTGTGCCGTCTCGCCATGTCTGCCATGCCAAATCTGCCCGAGGGCCTCCACTCTCCCGGTACCCGTGAACACGACCTCGACAACGTACTCGACACCGCTCTGCCGCGCACATCTGAGCGCATCGACTCGCCGACCCAGAATGGCTTCGACACTTCTGCCGCCAACGACAATAATACGGCGTCAGGCTTCACGCTGCACGACACGCCAGTCGAAAACCAGCGACCCATCAAGGTGATTGTGGTGGGCGCGGGATACTCTGGCATCTACCACGGCATCCGCATCCCGGAGCGGCTGCGCAACTGCGAGCTGGTGATTTACGACAAGAATGCCGGGGTCGGCGGCACGTGGTTCGAGAACAGGTACCCGGGATGCGCCTGCGACATCCCTTGTAAGCTTGCCGCATCACAGAACGAGCGCGAGGCCAAATGCTGATTTTGATGGAATCCCCAGCACATTCGTACCAGTACTCGTTCAACCCGAATCCGAATTGGAGCTCAATGTACGCGCCGGCGCAAGAGATCCAGGCTTACCTTGCCTCGACGGTGAAAAAGTACAGCGTCGATCGCTTCATCAAGCTGCGGCACGAGATCAAGAGTTGTCGCTGGAACGAGCAGACCTCGAAATGGCACGTCGTGGTCAAGAATCTGGACGGCAGTCAAGAATTCGAGGATACCAGTGACGTGTTGATTATGGCCAGAGGAGGCCTGAACCACATCGCCTGGCCGCAGATCGAAGGCCTGCGCAGCTTCGAGGGCGAGATCATGCACTCGGCGGCCTGGAACGACGAGTAAGCGCTTCTACAAGAGACAGAGCGCTCGAGCTGACACGCAACACAGCTACGACTTTACCAACAAACGCATCGGCGTCATCGGCAGCGGCAGCTCTGCAATCCAGATAATCCCTTCGCTGCAACGGCTGCCGGGTACCCAGCTCTCGTGCTTCATCCGCAGCCGCACGTGGATCTCGCCACCCTTTGGCCAGACGACACAAGACGAGCTGGGCATGGACGGCTTCAACTTCAGCGAAGAGCAAAAGGCGCGATTCCGCGACGACCCGGAGCATTTCTTCAACTTCCGCATGAAGATCGAAGAGGGCGGCAACGAGATCCACTCGCTGACCATCATGGGCACAGACATGCAAAAAGGAGCCCAGCAGCACTTTGAAGAAAACATGCGCAAACGCCTGGCCAAGAAGCCCGAAATCTTCGACTGGATCAAGCCTTCTTTTGCGCCAGGGTGCAGGCGCCTGACTCCGGGCCCCGGCTTCCTGGAGGCGCTGGTCGAGGACAACGTGGATTTTGTCCGCGACCGCATCGTCAAGATCACGCCTGCAGGCGTCGTCACGGACGACGGAAACGAACACGCCATCGACGTGCTGGTATGCGCGACAGGCTTCCACACCGGCGCACCGCCGCCCTTCCCCGTAACGGGCACTGCAGGCCAAACACTAGAGACACACTGGGCACAGCGACCGAGCTCGTACCTGTCACTCGCCACCCACGGCTTCCCAAACATGTTCATGATGCTCGGGCCCAACTCGGCAATCGGATCCGGCAGCCTGACAATGATGATCGAGAGCGTGGGCGACTACGTCGTCAAATGCATCCGCAAACTCCAAAAGGAGAACGTCGCACACATGAGCGTGAAAGCGTCGCGCGTGGCGGATTTCCTCGCCTACGCCGACGCCTACTTCAAGGGCACCGTCTTCATGGACGACTGCAAGAGCTGGTACCGCAAGGGCGACACGGTGACGGGCTTGTGGCCCGGCAGCACGCAGCACTGCATCGAGGCGCTGCGCAGTCCGCGCTGGGAGGACTTTGAGTATGGCTACCGCCGCGGCGAGGACGCGAATCGCTTGGCTTGGCTGGGCAATGGGTGGAGTGTCAATCAGCTCGAGGGCAGGGATCTGGCGTTTTATCTGTTGCCGCGCTTTCAGCGCGTGCCTGTTGCTCCGCTGCCCGAATCGAATGAGGAGTACAGGATCAGGGCGTACTCACATTAGAATGTTTTGGTGTGGTGGGTTGCCGAGATGGCATCTTATCTTGCACTACAGGTCGACATGTTCGGATTTATCAACGGCATATAAATCTACCCCAAGTAGAATCTTTTGATTGGACAATTAGTTCATCAACTCCTCATCATGTGAATTGTCCAAGGACAAAGAAACGAGTAGAAAAAGTCAGTCGGTCAACAATCACCGACATCAACCAAGACATATCTTCCTTCCGCGAGTCCATCGAGACAAGCTAACGCAGCACCAACGCATATACTCAACCATCCAGCATCGAATGAACCAGACCCAATCATCTCTTAAAAATTACAAAGATCCAACCGCCAGTGCTTGGAAAGAGATACAAGGTGATGATCGGGCTCGGAATGGACAGAGAGAAAACAAAATTAAGCCGAGATGAGCAGCTCTCGAAGTGTGAAGTCTGCATCAGACAGCAAACGCGACTTGCCTTGAGCATTTTTCTGTAATGCCAGAGAACTCGGACAAAGTGCACCAGACACGGCATTCACTGTGCGCAGTGTTTCGGAAGAAGAGGGGACGACATTTTAAATCAAGACCGCCATAAATTCTTTTCTGTTGCTACAAGGCGAGGTAGGAGGGGGGGAAATCGTAGGCAAAAATAATTTACAGGGTGTCTCTGAGCAGCTTGTTCATCTTGGCAAGCTTGGACGAAACGCTGAGGTCGATGGTGCGGTCGCCAACCTCGACGATGAGGCCGCCACGGAGGTCGGGGTTGACCTGGACAGAGTGTGTCAGTCGAGTGGAGGAGAAGAGATGACAAGGGCGCAAACGTACCTTGGAGACAACCTTGAGCTTCTTGCCCTGGCCGACGTACGACGACTTGGAGACGGAGGTCTCGAGCTGGCGGAGGACCTTGGCGTCGAGAGGCTGTTTGCGAAATGTCAGCAATTGACTGCTGCCAGATCAAATCCTTCTTCAAACACGTACGGCAGCGCTGGTGACGGTCAACTCAACCTCGCCGCGGGCGGCGCTCATCAGGGTGCCAAACTTTTCGGCAACACCCTCGAGCTGGTTGAGTCTGTTGTTCTCGGCGAGAGTGTCGAGGAAGTTCTTGACGGTGTTGTTCTTGTCCTGGACACCGAGCGACTTCTGGATCTCGGCGACAATCTGCTGCTTGTCGGCTTCGCTGAGGGTGGGGGCCTCGAGGATGGCCTTGAGCTGGGCGTCCTTCTTGAAGGTGGCGCTCAGGTTCTCGAGGGCCTTGGCGGTGCTGTCCAGAGACTCGGTCTTGACGGCGGCGGTGTAGAGGGCGTTGGCGTAGGTGCCGTCGAGGCCGAAGAGAGCAACGGGAGGCTTGGAAGAGGCCGACGAGGCGGCGGCGGCGTAGCTTCTGACGGCAATGGGAGCGCGGGGGGCGGCCACGCGGGCAGCGCGGGCGGCGATACGACCGGACAGCATTTTGCGAGAGACGGCGGCGTGCAATGGGCGGAGATGGGGTTGATAGACCAGCGCAGCGCTCTCTTTGCTGCACCCGCCCTTCAACACGACGTCCGACCGCGGAAAGCGCACGACCCAACCAAACACGTGATCCACCCTGTACCATTCGTGCTCTTCTCTCCTCCTCCAGCCCTTCACTTTCTTCGGTCCACCTTTTGACCACCAATTCAATTCAGTGCGTAAAATCAAGATTCGACATACTGCGGTATGGTATAAGCACAAGCGCTATCTACAACAAAGAAAGGAAAAACGAAACGTCACAACCATCCCATGCTCGCTTGCTTCGGCTATGCGTCAATCAGGTTCTCGCTCTGCTGTTGCTCCTGCTGGTTGTCGCGAGTGTCCTTCTGGGCACGACGAGCGTACCACTCATCCAGAGTCTTCTTGGGGATACGGTTGAGCAACTCCTTGGGGTAGATACGGAGCAGCTCCCAAGCAGTGTCGAGAGACTCGAAAATGCTGCGCTTCTCGTACGCGCCCTGGCTGATGAAGTTGCGCTCAAACTTGTCCAGGAACTCGAGCGACAGCTTGTCCTCGTTTGACAGAGCCTCTTCACCAACAACTGCCTTCATGGCGGCTGCATCACGACCAATGGCGTACTTGGCGTACAGCTGGTTCGAAACATCAGAGTGGTCCTTGCGAGTCATGCCCTCACCAATGGCAGACTTCATGAGACGCGAAAGCGAGGGAAGGACGTTGATCGGCGGGTAGATACCCTTGTTGTAGAGTTGACGGTCAATGAAGATCTGGCCCTCGGTAATGTAACCAGTCAGGTCGGGAATAGGGTGGGTGATGTCTGCAAGCCCCTGTTAGTCCCAGCTTTCAGAATTGGCTCCATTTCAACGCACCATCGTTGGGCATGGTCAGGATAGGAATCTGGGTGATAGATCCGTTTCTGCCAGAAACACGACCAGCACGCTCGTAGATGGTCGACAAGTCAGTGTACATGTAACCGGGGTAACCACGGCGACCGGGCACTTCCTCTCTGGCGGCCGAAACCTCACGGAGGGCATCGCAGTAAGACGAAAGATCGGTAAGAATGACCAGGACATGCTTCTCGAGCTGGTAGGCGTAGTACTCGGCCGTCGTCAGAGCAAGACGGGGCGTAATAATACGCTCGATACTGGGATGCGGTCAGCAAGAAGCGCCAAACACAACACAGACATGAACAGGACGCACGTAGGGTCGTTGGCCAAGTTCAGGAACAGAGTGACTCTCTCCATACTGCCGTTCTCCTCGAAGTCACGAGTGAAGAATCTGCTGGTTTCCAAGTTGACACCCATGGCACCAAAGACGATGGAAAAGTTGTCCTCGTGGTCATCGTGAACACCCTTGGTGGGCTTGACCAAACTGGCCTGTCTACAGATCTGAGCGGCGATTTCGTTGTGAGGCAGACCGGCGGCCGAGAAGATGGGGATCTTCTGACCACGGGCAATCGAGTTCATGGTGTCGATGGTCGAGATACCGGTCGAGATCATCTCCTCGGGGTATTCCTGTCAAGATCAGTTTGCAGTCCTCGACCGAGCCGGCTTGAGATGACGACTGACTCTGGAGTAGGGGTTGATGGGTTGACCGTTAATGTCGAGGTAGTCCTCGGCCAGGACCTTGGGGCCCTTGTCGATGGCGCGACCGGATCCGTCAAAGACACGGCCAAGCATGTCCTCGGACACACCGAGCTTGAGCGAGTGGCCGCTGAACTCGACTTTGGTCTGTCGCATATCAGCCATGCTGTTTGTGTATGTTATATGCAAGCTTTTGGTTGCGCACCTTCTTGACATCGATACCCGAGGTTCCCTCGAAAACCTGTATTCATGTGTGAGCTTCATGTTCCTCGGTCGTGGGGGGATGGCGGTGAGAGGGCGTACCTGGACGACGGCGCGGTTGCCTGTACAGGAACTCGTCAGTATTTGTGCTTGACAAATCACAAGGTGAAGGATCTAAGACGTACCGCGGGCTTCAAGGACCTGCCCAGATCTCTCGGTGCCATCGGGCAAGGTCAGCGAGACAATCTCGTTGAATCTGGGAAATTTGACCTGGACAGGGGCGGATTAGCTTCAGCTCGAGCGCACGAGAGCTCTCACTCGACCGACATTGTCCAGAATAACCAGAGGACCGTTGATGCCTCCAATCGTGTTGTAGCGGATGCGTGGCTGGATGGACATCATCCGGGGGTCTGTAACTCCTTCGCCTGCCATGGTGTCTGCTGGACCTGGGGGATTTGTCGTGGAAGTGGTTGGCTCAAGAACAGGTCGTGACTGCTCGCAGGTCGATGGGCAGCAGCAGACTGGTCGAGCTGGTGGTGAAACTCTCTGACCGTGTCGTCGGTAGGTTGATTGCGACGGGAGTTGAGGTTGCTTTCGCCGTACGTCAGGCCTGTTGGTCTGTGCACACTCACGACCGTCGACTGTCGGCTTTGCTTCTCTCTCCTCTCTCGCGACTCTCAGCCTCTGTCTCTCCCTGCCAATGCAGAGATGTGCTGTGTTGTTCTCCAAAACTTGTCTCTAGCCTCTACATGGCAAGCAGCTGTGCTGTCATCAGTCATCTTATCGGGGTGCAACTCTCTCGAGCCGAATAGTCCAACGTAACGGCCCAGAAACACATACATGCCAGGGTTGGGAAGCCCTTGCTATGAGACCCGCTATTCCAAGGCATATACTCTGTTTCGAGATGTCTTTTTCCTCTGAAACGGGTCGACATCAAGAGTAGGTGTAGCGAATCGGTCAACTGTTTCCTTGTTGGATTGTTCCTCCTACCTATAATTACGAATAACCAACCATCATCTTAAACACAGATCCTTTAAGCTCTCATCTGTCATAATCAAGCAATCCACAAAGAAAGTGCCTTGTCAAACACCGCACAGTGATGAGTGCAATTGAGTTTGTGCAAAGGCCAATCGCATGTGTTTGTGCACGAGTTGTGAGGGAAAATGACGAGCGCCAAGACAAGGTGCAAAAGCTCCAGGCCAGGCCAGCGCATTTCGAAACAAGTGCAGCCTCATTCTCCTCGACACAGCAATTGCACAACAATGCAGCTCGACGACAACGCGTCAGAAGAACTCAAGGGCTGGGTCGTCAAGCGGCTGGAGGATATTTCGGACGCCGACTCGGACGTGCTGGCCGACTATGTCATTGCCCTGATCAAATCCGAAGAGTCAGACGACGCCGTCAAGCAGAACTGCCTCGACAACCTGCAAGACTTTCTGCACGACAACACCCCCACCTTTGTCGACGATGTCTTCAACCACCTCTCGACCAAATCGTCGTCGTCGTCGTCCAAGCCACTGGTGCCCACCGCGCCCGCCTTCAACCCTCCCTCGGGCCCCGCTTCGCGCAAGCGCGAGTTCAACGAGAGCAATGCCTTTGACAACCACGCACAAGGCCGTCAGCAGGATCGCCCCATGAAGCAGATGCGACGTGGTGGTCGCGGCGGTCAAAGAGGAGGTTCTCACATGGCGCCCATGCCCACTGCTCCCCAGGGCATGCCTCCTTTCGATCCCAACAACCCCTTCGCCGCTATTCTCGCAATGCAGGCAATGGGCCTTCCTGGTATGCCCGGTATGCCTCAAATGCCCTTTCCGCAATCGCCTGGCGCATTTGGCAATGTCCCGCAACTTCCGCACTCTGGTCAGAGATGCAACGATTATGACACAAAAGGCTTCTGCGCACTCGGCGCTTCCTGCGCTGACGACCATGGCAATGACCCTGTAGTCGTACCTCAACAGCAGGCAGAAGAATACGACCCTTTGAATTCCTCCATCGCCCAAGGTCGCACGTTTGGCGAAAGAGGTCGCGGCCGTGGTCGTGGCAGGGGTGATCGAGGGGCTTTCCGCGGGCGTGGAGGACGTGCCGAGTTCTCATCTGCCGGTCCCAACCACGATCGTTCAATCACTCAAGTCGTCGTCGAGCAGATTCCTGAAGAGAGCTTCAACGAGCAATCTGTCCGTGACTTCTTCTCAGAGTTCGGCACCATCGAGTCTGTCGAGCTACAGACTTACAAGCGTCTGGCCATTATCAAGTTTGAAGACTACGATAGCGCAAAGAGGGCCTATGACAGCCCCAAGGTCATCTTCGACAACCGCTTCGTCAAGGTGTATTGGTACAAGCCCGACAGAATGCCGCGAGAGCGTCACCAGAACGGCTTCGCCAAGGGCGACGGCGATGTCGAGATGCAAGAAGAGGAAAAGATAGACCCTGTTGAATTTGCAAAGAAGCAGGAGGAGGCCCAGCGTGCCCATGAGGAGAAGACGCGGAAAATCAAGGAGGCAGAAGCACAGCGTCAAGAGCTGGAGCAAAAGATGAAGGCTCAGGCCGACGAGCGCAACAAACTGCTTGCCAAACTCGCAGCCAAGGAGAGAGCCAAGTCTGGCACCCCTGATCAGGCTGCCACGGGTCAAGATGGTGCTGCCAGCGGAACACTGTCGCAGACCGACGCTCTGAAGGCCAAGCTTGCCGAGCTAGAGAAGGAGGCCGAAAGCATGGGCATCAACCCCAACGAGGAGCAATGGCAAGGCTTCCCCGCCCGTGGTCGCGGAGGTTACAGAGGCAGGGGCGGTTATCAACCGCGGGGTGCCTGGCGAGGCGGACGAGGCGGCTTCGCTCCTCGTGGTGGAGCAGTCAGGAGACTAGACAACCGTCCCAGGACTGTTGCCGTCGTGTTCCCGAACGGAGAGGAGATGAGTCCGGCCAAGGACGAGGCTCTGAGGCAGTTTCTGCTATTTGTGAGTTGTTGCTCCTCAATTTGCCCGTTGCGATATCGTGCTAACAACCTACAGAGTGATCTTATGGAGTCGGCGCAGATCAGCCCGCATCCTTCGCGTTCGGATGCCGCCATGCTTGCCTTCTCAGAACGTTTCCAAGCAGAGAAGTTCCTCAACCACGGCTCCGACATTCCGCACGTCGGCAAGGTTGAGCTTTCGTGGATGCCAAATCCTGCACCCGCACCTGCCGCCGCACAACCTGTCTCTGAGGCCTCCAAGGACGTCAACATGGATGAGGCTCAAGACCTCGGACCCCCAAGACCGACGGCCGAGATGGATTACGATGTTGCCGACGACGACGACAACTGGCTGAACGAATAATGAAGGGTGATATTCTGCCCTGATATGATTCTGGTTACTTTTTCTTCTTTTTCCTTTAGTCGAGTTGACTCCAGAGTGGTGCTGGAATGGCTTGCCAACCTGTACAGTAGCAATCGAGGCAAACATTTCCAGTCTTGATGTCAGAATTTTGGACATCTCTCAAAACACTTCTCACTGCCCGCAGCCTCCTTCGCGTCTCTGATACAGTTGATTAAGCACTCCACTCACAGAGTCGCAACAACAAAACACAATACCACCATTAGATAGTCCATACAAACCGTAGAGCCAACTCTGTATCTCCATTGTCAATCAAGACCAATGAGTAAGAAGGCCAAAATGTTCGGGAAACTCTCAGAACTAGATATGCAAACAGACAACAAAGAGGTGGCCAGGGAAGAGGTCAAAGGACAAGATGCCTCACCCGAAGATTCGGCAAGCCCCGAAGCAAGAACCATCTCCCGTCACGTCACCCCATTCTTTTCTCCTCCCATGCAAGTCAATCAATCCCGCACGTTCTTCTGGCCTGATGTGAACCCGTTTCCAGAAGCACTGGACGGCTTTAGAGCGTCAGTGTGAAACAGTGGGGGGATGTTGGCCTATGAAGTCAAGAAAGGTCAGTCCATATCAGCCTATCTCTGCACAAAGCACACGCAAGCAAAACAATCGTATGGCGCGAGAGCAGAGAAAAAAGCAATTGCATTCTCGATGCGCATAGCCGTTGTTGTTCAGGTGAGGGTAGTGATGAGCATTGTTATGCTTGACAATGCGGCGGTGGCTTGATAAATCACCATATAAACCAGACTCACATGTCCAGGTGAATTCTTGTGCAGCGCACATTGCTGTTCTCGTGGGACGTGGACTTGACGACATACTCGACCTACACGGGTGAGCGGCTACATGCAATCGCCCGAGTCGAAGGCTCAACAACAAGCGCTTTCCACGCACATTTGCATATACTGGACAGAAGGCACACGTCGAAAACACAAAGAAACCCAACACCAGATACGCCGATGAGAAACCCCCAACGGCAGACGGGCGAATCAAAGCGCCCGAGGTCCGAAAACCAAAAATCATGCGAGAAACTGGCCCAGGGGAGGCGAGTCGCACAACATGGCGGCCTGCAAGACACCGGGATGAAACCGAAGAAGGAAACGGGTGTTTGCGTCGAGGCACGCAGAAATCGTACGTCCCTGCACCAACACATGAATGCAAGATGATTTGCTCGTCTGGCTCCCGTCCTGCAACGTGCGATCGTCATGTAGCTCTCTCGCAACGCTCATGTCTCGTGAAAAGTGGTATGAGGTGTCTTTTTTGTTGCAGAGGTCGTCGGTGGGCTCCGCCGTGTGTGCTGGGTAGAATGAGGGGCGGTTCGCGAGAGGTATGATATATATATATATATATATGCTCGAGATGTCTAGAGTGCGTAGAGTCGGTTCAAGCTCGACAGCAGACTCTCGACTCTCTTCTCAGCGTCTCTCCTTCTTTACTGACAGTGGTTCATTCCCCCTCCACTCATCCTTTTTCAAGTCATCCATCACAATCAACTCGCGATGAAGCTCTTGACTCCTCAGCAGGAAAATGAACACTACTAGTGAGCGCTACTTTCACCTCACCACCTAACCCCCAGCTAACCATGCGTAGCAACGTCCTCAAGGGCGGCTGGGGAGGCTTGATCGGAGGCACAGCAGCAGGCGCCGGCCTAGTGTGGGCAGCAGGCCGCAAATTCCCAGCCATACGCAACCTAACCCCCTCCTTCCGCGCCTTCCTGATAACCGGCACAGGCGGTTTCGCAGGTAATAAAGAAAAGGGCGCCACCATCCCTCCATAAAGAAACACGGCTGATCCCATCAACAACAGCAATCATCTCTGCCGACCGCCACTCGCGCAGCTACGAGGCAACCCACAACCCAGACAGCGCCTACACACACGCGCAAGCCATACTGAAGAAGCAACTACAGGTGGCCAAGCCCCTGCCCCAGCGCTGCTCAGAGTGGGCCGCGCAAAACAAACACCGCATAGCGCTTGCCTCGTGGGCGGCATCGATGGCGGCTGCCATGGCGGTGGTGAACCGCAAGCCGTTCATGAGCCGGGCCCAGAAACTCGTGCAGGCGAGGGTGTACGCCCAAGGGTTGACGCTGGCGGTCGTGGTAGCCAGTCTGGCGCTCGAGAGTGCCGATGGATTGGATCCTGAGTGCAAGGTGCGCGTGCTGGATGAGGTTGAGAGTGTGCGTAGGGAGAGGTATCCCGGGCAGAACCGCTGGATGGACATGGTTGCTGCTGGCGAGCGACGCATGAGGGAGCAGGAACACATGGCTGCTCAGCGCGTGTGAGATTCCTGGCTGACTGTGTGCAAAGTTCAGTCTCTGATGGGGGTTGCTTTTGGCGTAGGGGCGTGTCGAGTGTGGCAGGTGTTTCGTTTGGAATTGCTCGAGCTGATATATTGACGTCTAACATCGTTCCTACCTTTCACTCTTGCCCACAAGGGCTGTTATTTGGTCACCTGTCGTTATCATACCCAAGGAATGAGTCGTGAGTACTCATACCCTCCATGTCTTTTCAATCAAGCAGTCCCATCGTCACTTGCCTCACTGCAACTGCCATCGGTGCTGCGATAGGTTTGTTGACAGAGAAACCCTGTCCGTCATGCACACCAGATCTCGCCCCAAATTTATGCTGTGGTCCATGTCCACTAAGACAACGGATGACAAAAGAAGTGACAGGATAGATGGCAGCAGGAGTATCACTTTCTGTGGTTCACGGTAAGGTACTTGTGGTCCGACCTTAAGTCTGCTCGCTTGAGGCTGACCAAATTGATGGTGGTATAAGACAGTGACAAGAGGCTGCCGCGTCTACTTAGGATTTAATTACTTACAAACATGTCGAGCCTTCTTTGAACATGCGCGCTATTCGAGGGGTTTCTTTCGGTTTGATAGATATGGATATCGTGGGGATCAGAGAGTAGGAACAATCACCTACCGTCACAGCTGTATTTCATCAGGTTCGGCTAAAGATAAGCTTCACAGAGGAATCGGGACACGAGAAAGATGAGTAAATCATCCAAACAGAAAACGTGAACATTCTTGCTTTTGGTATTTTGGGCATCTAAGGAGTATCCTTGAGCCGATCTAAATGTTCGAAAAGAAGAAAGTGGGAGATCTGGTAAATTGTTAGCGTGATTCGTCAGTCATTTTATTCAAGGGTTGACTTACGCAGGCACGGCAGACTCGGCCTGAGGCGGCAAGTCGGTCTTCTCCTCGCCCTTGGCGGCAGCGGCCTCACCCATGCTGGCAACGATCTTGCCGCTCTTGCCACCCTGCTCGACCGAGACGCACTCGATGGCGACACACTTTTGAACGGTGCTCATCAAACCGGGAATCATTTGGGCGAGAACGTCAGCCTCGTCAAAGGCAAGCTTGCGCTCGAAGACGATCTTGGAATCAATACCACCCTCGAGGCTCTTCTTGAGGGCTTGGATGAAGGGCATGGCCTTCTTGCTGTCGGCCTTGTCGACCTTCTTGCTAATGGACTTCATGTCAATGGACATGCCATCAAAGGCTTCACGCACAACCTCGATATACTTGTCTTGCCACTCAGGGTACTTGGCAGCCATGTAGATAGTGAGCTTCTTGCTTTGCTTAGGGTCGTAGGTGGTGGCCTTGCCCTTGGCCATACGCTTCATCTGAGCACCCTCGGCAGAGGTAATGTTGCTGCTGGTTTGACGAACGTACTCACGGGCAGCAGTCAGCTCGGGCTTGGTGGCGGGAACCTCAGGGAAGAGCTCGTTCTGGACAGTGCTGGGCTTGCCGAGAACCTCAAGCCAGACGTACTCGGCCCAATGAGGTGCAGGAACTGTGATCATGAGAGCTTGCAGCTCAACGTATCTGCGAACAAGGTCTTGGTGCATGCCAACGCCCGAAGCCTTTGTGATTTCACGGTAGAAGTCACGGGCGCTAGTGAAGTCGTAGAAACCAGACTTGAGAGCGGACTTGTAGTTGGTGGCTGCGTAGTGCTCTCTGGTCTCACGAACCAAGCCATTAAGCTCGTTCTCGAAGATGTGGTCCCAGAAGATCTTCTCGCCAGTACGCTGGATGGAATCGTTGTTCTTCAGGCGCTCGTTCTTGCTAACCTCAGTGTAGGTCTCGCCATTCTTCAGGATGCGGGCGTCCTGGATGGTCTCGTCGCACCACTTCTTCAACTCGAAGAGCTTGAGAATGATGGCATTGGCCACGGTCTCCTCAAAGTTGGCGTCCTCGATACCGTCACCAGCATCAGCAAGAGCCACACGGGTAGCATCAGCTCCGAACTTCTTGGTGGCATCGTAAAGGGTCAGGAAATTGCCAGTACTCTTGCTCATCTTCTCGCCATTCAGGAGAAGGTGGCCGTTGGCGCGAACTCCCCTAGGCTGGTACTCCTTCGGGAACAGAGCGGCGTGGACGTAGAGGAAGAAGCTCAAGTGGTTCTGGATGAGGTCCTTGCCGGAAACACGGATGTCAAGGGGGTACCAGTACTCAAACTCTCTGCGCATGGCCTGGAGGGTCTCTTTGGGAATGTCGCTCTCGATATCATCACGGCGGCAGAAAATGTAGTCCCAGACCTCATCCTTCATCTGCTCGGCGCTGACCTTGCCAAGACCCTGAGTCTTGCCGAAGATGTCAGAGTGGAGGTAGTGTGCGATTGTGTAATATGACATGTAAACAGTAGAATCCGACAAAGATTCGACCAGTTGGGACTGGTCCCAAGGCAGGCGACTGCCCAAACCGTAGGAACGAGCGCAAGCCCATTGTCCCAGCCAATCGATCGTTTGGAGGAAAGAGTTCTTGGCCTCGGTGGTGAATGTGTTGAGATCGCCGTTGATATGGTCAATGACGGACTTCTGCCACTCGGGGTCAGCCGCACCGTAGTTGAGGTACCACTGGTCAAGGTGACCAGCAACGCACTGGTCACCGGAACGAGAGATGACTTCACCGTCGGGTTCGGCGTAGTTGAAAGCGTCGCCAGAGTCAATGAGCTCCTGTCTGACAAGGGGCTTCGCCTCCTCGACGCTGCGACCGCTGTATTTACCGTGGCAAATCTTGCCACGATAGAAGCCCTCTTTGTATGCAAGATCCTTGGCCTCGGCAAGCTGCTTCGCGTCCTTGGGCGAGTTGATCTTCAGATCCTCGACCAGCTTCTTGGCTGTCAGGTTTCCGTAGGTGGGGGTATCAATGATGGGGAGAATCTCAAGTTCGGCCCACTCCTTCTTGATTCCATAGTAGTCGGCCTTCTTGATCAGGTCCTGGACAGTGATGTAGTCGTCGGGCGAGTCACTGGGCACGCAGGTAACGACACCGGTACCCTTGGTGGCCTTGACGGTCTCCATGGGCAGGATACGGACGCTCTTGTGGACGGAGAGAGGGGCATTGACGAGGGATCCGACAACATCGGAACCTTGCAGCTCGGCAATCTGAGGGAAGACACCCCATTCAGGGAAGGTGCCTTGGAAGGCCATGTTGCGGGCAGCTCTGTCGGAAATGAAGAAGTACTCGGAGTCGGATACCTTGTAAATACCGTAGGTGATCTTGGGACCGACGAAACAGCACGTCTGGCCGTACATGGTCTCGGGACGAAGAGTGGCGGGAACAAAGTATACTTTGGCGTTCTCAGGAAGCTTTCCAGCGAGGATCTTCTGAGCAGGCTCAGCCCACTCCTCGACCTTGAGCTTCAAGGCCGTGTACTCCTGGACGCCGACACCTTCACCAGAGCTTCTGTCGTGGTCCATGCAAGCTTGTCCGTCCTTGGGCGAGTAGACGGTGTAACGCTTGCCGAACTTGATCTTTCCCAGCTCCTTCAGGCGGTTCATTTGCCAGCGAACGAAAGCATCGTAGTAGGGGTTGGCGTCAGTTGTAACCATGGATCTTCTCCAGTCGACCTGAAGGTACTATTAGCATGTTTCCCTTGAGCGAGAGGGTGTGCAGTACGCGAGCGCCGATGCCGGTGAGGTCTCTTTCGCCTTGTAACAGTTAGCATCATTCTATCATGCAGATGTGCAGGTCTAGAGGAGCTGTCCCGAACAGTGTTTCAGAAGAGGGAAAATCTGTCTGCCAGTGTATTGCTCACCGAGTTCTGTCCGGGCAGCATCCCTACTTCAGCTTGAACTTACAGAGAGGAGGAAAGTGTTCGAGCCAGTGGTTTGGGTCCTGTAAGATGAAGGGTACAGTCAGCATGATTTCTTTTCAACCAATGCCCAGCGAGTCCACAGTCCGCTCAATGGCCACGCTTGTTTCTGTTGAAGAACCGTCACAATCGTAACTCAAGCAGAAACCACATAGAACGCTGCCGTCATTACCCAAAACTTACACTGAACTGGGCAATCTCGGAGCGCTTCAAACCAAGAGCCTCCATGATCTGGAACTGGTACTTCATGGAAACAGCCTTGGCTGCTGCCTTTGACTTCTTAGCCTTGAAGGCCAGGACGTCGGTCTTGGTAGCGGGCGTCTCCTGTGTGGGAGCCGGCGGCTCCTCAGCCTCCTCTTCCTTGTAGTTTTCAAAGTTCTCGCCAAACATCTCAATCTCGCGAACCAGCTTGTCGGCACAGGCCTTGATAGGCATACCAGTACAGTGGTAACCCTGAGGAAACAGAGCTCTCTTGCCCTCCATGCGCGCCCAACCAGTAGCGAATTCGACCTTGGAGGCGGTGAACGAGTGGCCGGCGTGGAGGATACCGTTCATGTAGGGGTAGGCCATGGTGCCGAAGAACTTGGGCTGCTTCTCACGGAGCTCGGCGGGAGCGATTGAGTGGAAGGGCACTTCCTGGAGCGAGGGTGCGTTCTGTTCAAAGACGCCATCTTGCTTCCACTTTTGCTGGTACTTCTTTTCGATGGCAATCAGCGTGTCACGCTTGTCGGTCTGGGCAGCTATCAGTATGACTGGTCGTGACGGGAGAGCTGCGATGGCTGGACATTTTCGATCTTCAACGTTCCTTGCGTGTCTTGGGCGGCCATGGTGACGGTGCGGTGGTGCAGTGGCCTCGCACGCAATAACCGCAATTGGCGCAAAGAAAAAGTGAACAGCGACGTGGTGGGCGAGTGCTTTGGTCCGGTATGCGATGCCGCAGCCCAAAAGTTCGAAAAGGCACCGTCACCCGCCTGTTTGCCTTGTTTGCTTGCCCTTTCGTCAAATCAATCCACAAGGGTGCTTGCGACTGCTCTCGCGGCGGATCCATACAGACCAATCATGTTTCAAACATTGATCCGACGGGCAGCAGCTGCTCCAAAATTCGATTTCGCGAGGAATCCATACAAGGCCAAGCGGACATGGCCACCGGACTTTACAAAGCTCTCGCAAAAGCACCAGTTTCGCCTTGAACGCCGATACCGAAGGAGAGCGAAGCTGAAGTGGGCAAGGCCGACATGGACAAAGTTTGTCAAGCTGTCCACTTGGGCCACTATTGGATGTACGTGTGCTCGAGCTGGTCACAACGAGAGTTGGGCTGACTGTGCAAAGTTGTCGTTGTCTACGGTGTATTCTTCATGGAGACGGATGAACACGGCACTGTCGTTGATCCGGTAAGTATATTTCCAGATATATCAGACGCTCATGCTGATGCGCGCGATCCAGATCCGAGAGCTATATGCGAGAACCACCAGCGATATCTTCAATACCACCAAGAGGGAACCTGCGCCCAAGGCTTCAGATCGTGCTTCACAGAAGGAAGAACAGGCCGTCTGAAACCGACAATGAGGAAAACACGTAACTACAGAGCACTGTCGCGGAACACTCAATCGTTTGGGGTGCGAACAAATGAGGTCGAGTAGCCCAAGCACTTCGAGCAAGATCAATATCAGGTCTAGGATGCCGAGTATTGAGGATATCGAAGGAAGCGTAAGGACTGGCCTGGGAGAACAGTTTGCGAGTATCCCGCCCGCCCTGGCAGCACGCAAGGTACTGTTTGGCTGAAGAAGGTTCTGCTGACGAGCAAGGACTTAAGGCGACCCGAGGATTCTCGAAACACAGAAAATCTGCTAGAAGTAGTTGCTATTCGATGTTATCCACCTTACGCAAGTATACAGTTTTCGATTGAATCCGATTTACTGTATTGTTTGATCCAATGACTATCGGCTTCATTGGCGAGGGATCGTGGTTGTGATGCGCACTGAAGGGACAGGGTCTCACCTCTCACATCCTCTAGCAATAACGAGTATGACAATCAGGTGGCAGAAAGCATCACAGATTGGAATAACCATATCGTCTGAGGAGAGAAAAGGTGGTTTGTTGCTATTGTAGCTCCTCATCCGGCCTGGGAAAGAGAAGATGCCCAGAAGCTTTGTTTTGTACAAGTGCCATCAACACGTGCACATTGCATAGCGATTTGTCGAGACCTGAAGTCTTCCCCTTGCTGCGTCCTGCGATGAGGGATAGGCTGAAACATTCTCGATGAGATTTGTCGTTCTGTTCGACGCCTGGAATGCGTTCCATGCCTGGCAGCGTCGCTGCCGCCACATGGCTGGCATGGAGATACGAGCGCAATCCTGAATATGCTCTGCAATATCCGAGAAGTGAGAGTGAGGCCAGAATCTGAAACGCAATCATCTTCCTGCCCAGATACCAGGTCCAAGGCCGGTGCGGCTGCCTTCGTTCACAGGCCGCTTGGCCACCTTTCCCTGAGCCTTGACTCCTTGTACGACTCTGTCGAGCGTTAGCTGCGGCGTCGAAAAACACATGCAAAATACACACTTATCAAGACCCGTCTCTATTACCACACCGCCGACGATCATTTCGCCCAGAACGGCATGTAACGTCTCAAAGTTGAAGATGAGATCAAGTTCACAAACATTCTCGAAGAGTCTGTCTAGAGCCTCGACGAAGACTTGGATCAGGTCGAGCAAAGCCAGCGGGGACTCGGTACTGGTGCTGATAACAATGAAGTAGAGAGTCGCATAGTGACGGTAGGTGACCAGAGAGGGGACGTCGTTGTGGGCATCCGAGACGGCCGAGGATTGGGCAGGGGCAAGGAGAGGTGGTAGAGGCAGAAAGTTGCAGGACGACGAAGGTCGCGCGGAAACAAGGGTGAAGATCTCAGAGATGAGGCGTTGTTGAACAGCAGTATCCTAGAAGAAAGCACTTAGGAGTGGAAAAAGATGATGTTCTCAACACCGTACCAGTTGTGTGTAGAATTTGGTCAGACGCGGCTGGCCATTGTTATTGAAAACCAGGACGGCGTTGATCATGACTGCTATCAGGAGTGCAGTTGTTTCTGCGCGAAGGTGAATCTACTCAAGTCTCTTATCAGATTCTGTAAACTTCGACCCTTGGAGGCAGATGGTTGACGAGGCACGTGGAGGATCCAGGAACAAGAAGCGAAGTCGGCCAATGAGCAAGCTCGAGACCGAGGTGCTGCGGGGGTGGCCCGGGCTTGCTTTATGACGGAGTCGAGCTCTTTTCGAATGCTTGCTCCGTCCGAGCAAACAACTTCAACCCGCCAACTACATTCGACTGTTTGCTCATTGACCACTGAGAGCACGCCAGAGACACCACCCACCACCACCTTGTGACATCCTTTATACCTCGCATTCATCACCAATGTCGGCCACCAGATCAGCCCGTTGCTTGCGCCAAGCTGTCCGTACCATCTCGGTTCGTCCTGCAACTCCCAGGTGGCTTCCACGACAAGCCCGTTGCGCGTCCACTCCTCAGATTGCCACTCGCTGCTTCTCAAATGTATCTCGCAGCCGCAAGGGCATCTTCCCCGAGACCGACAACCCCGAGACCAGGGAGACCGAGCCCCTGCACGAGACCAAGGAGCCCACTCCCCTTGACGAGGACGAGTACCACGAGAGAGCCGAGCAATATCTCGAAGAAGTCGTCTCCAGGGCTGAGGAGCTGCAGGAGGAGAAGCAGGATGTCGATGTCGAATATTCCGTATGCACTGTCAATCATTGCACTCTCCAACAGCCATTGCTGACAGTCACATAGGCCGGCGTTCTCTCAATCACCTACCCTCCCAATGGCACCTATGTCCTCAACAAGCAACCCCCGAACAAGCAGATCTGGCTGAGCTCTCCTATCAGCGGCCCCAAGAGATTTGATTGGGTCGTTTCGGGTGAGTCGATGCATCAGAAGGAGGGCGCGGGTTCTGGTGACTGGATCTATCTGAGGGATGGTACCAGCCTGACTGCTGTCTTGAGAAAAGAGCTGGGTATCACGGTCGGTGAAGAGTCCGGCCAGCCATAATTTCACTTCCACAACAGTCGGGCATGTCTTCCATAGTCTCCTTGACACTAAGGCTCGCATACCACTCAATGCAATCATCGTCTGATGCAAGGATTCATCTCCCGTTCAATGTAAGGACTCGTTTCTGCTTCAAACATCTCACAGCGGCCAACATATTAACCGTTTGACGTTGGCCACGTTTTGACTGTTTTCACGACTCCTTAATGTCGAACCTTTCTTTTATCGCCAAAACATCATGTTTGTTCGCTCCGCAAACAGTAATGAAACCGGTTGTACTCCGTACACAGTTACATATCTCTTGGCGAGCTGAATCCCTTGCCGGAGATTTGTGCTGTACATCCACATTTGCGCTATCAAAATTGCTCCATCGACAGGTACGTCTCCAACGAATGATAGCGTTGTGTCACTCATGCACTCCACACATTTTTCTCGTATTCGACCTCCTCTCACTACAGGCGCAGCAGCATTAGCAGCAGCTGCGGCAAATTATGCTACTTTGCCGCTCCTCCATGATCGCCATAGTCACCGGAACATTACCAACAGTATTTTGCGGAGTCAGCCATACTGGCAACAAGGCTTCACCGCCATGCAGCTTCCGGCAGATGCGGAAGTCGAAGGTGGGAGAAGAGGCTTGAGGGTGCGTTATGCGGGGTCCAACATGGCAACGCAGTTCGTCAACGATCTCACATGTCCTCGCCGATTCGCTGAGATTGCCAACAACTCCCTCCTGCACTGAGACATGGTCTCATCCTCAGAACAGGGTTGTGAGTGGTTGGCTGTGATACCATGAATCGATACGACCATGTGACTGGTCTGGGATTGTCGCAATACTGCACCCCAGCCACCAAGATGGAGATCTCTTGATTCCCCACCCTGCAGGCTGTCGCTCTTGCCACAGGATCTACTCATGCATGTCATTAAACAGGTATACCAGTCATGTACTTCACAACTGCTCATCTCACAAGCAGATGACGGATGTACTGTAAGCAGCGCATGCTGCGCCACGGCATCACCCAATGCAGCACCGTTCATATCTTGAGCCGGCGACGTTGCCGATGAGAGATGGAATAACGCAGACGTCATGAAGACAGTTGCCGGCTTGCCGGAACGTCCTTCCTCAAACTGTCCTCAAACTGCCAGGAGCACGACAAAGGACAAGCTGCGCGGCGCAGTGATCGATTCCAAAAAGGTCGTCCAAGAGTGCACAAAAGGCGCTCGGCGAGACAATGATGCTAACCAACCTCGGAGCGTCTGATATGGAGAGTAGATAGGCTTTGGTTATGACGCGTCGATCATTGCCGCGACCCAGCTAGCCCGTCAACTTTGTTTCTTTTCGGCCAGAGGCAAGTCCGACGACCAGCAGTTCCGTAAACTCTACCTCTTGCCTCCGGTGAAAATGTACGGCTGGGAGTTGGAAGATTGTCGCACGTGAGGCGGTATCACCACCGCATCACAGAGTCTGGCATGGATGGATACGATGGACGGTGATGCGTGCACCGGTACAGGTGGAGAGTCGTCGTAACAAGCTGCGGGAGTCAAGGGCTTTCCCTTGCTGCCTGCTTGAGTTTCGGGCTTGGCCGCCGCCGAGTCCTTCCTCAACCCTAATATGGATCCATCGAGTCCATCGAGCACACCAGTTGCTCGGCGAACACCTAATGTACCCCAACGAGCAAGGGGGGCCAATGTGATCCAAGACAAAGCCCCGACTTGTACACAAGTCACTACGACATGCAGATGTGGAAGCGAGATACTGATCAATAACATACCGAATTAATATACCGAAAGAGCCTACTAATCAGGTCGTTGCCCATATACAGGGCTGGCTTAGTTCACGCGTGCGGAGAGCGCTGCGAGTGCGTGCCACTTTGCGGAGCATGACTGTAGATAGACGTGACTGAGTCAGAACCCCGCTCTCATGTGCATACTGTGTTTTCGATGCACCGCAAAATGATGATCGAAAAGCAAATCCAAGGGATGGCTGGGCACGGCAAAGTGTATGCGTGTATACGAATGCAATTGTCATGGGGGGCTGTCGATGATGATGGCAGGTGAGTGCAAAGAGGTTGTGCTGATTTTCTATTCCTGTCTTCACTCGACGTTCAAAGAAAGGATTGACAGCCGGATTTGTGATCTTCAACTTCCATCCACACTGCTTCGCACGGCCGCGCAATGCAATGGCCACTAATACGACGACGTCACGAAACCATAATGCAAATCTGTGATGGTTCTTCGGTGCTTCTCCGTGTGTCGGGCTGTGGGTGAGAAAGGATGCTGGAAACGAAGACCTGCATGAATGCTGCCGCTTGCCACTTGCATGCTTCCCGCCTGTCTCTCCCCGCCACGGCTAAGCAGATCCTGGGTCATCACCAGTACAACCACCGAGAGCCGCAATGCTCGGTCCTGTTTGGTGGGCGGAGGTTTGTCCCATTGCCGGTTTCGTATCATCTCCAGATCTGATGGTACGACAAAGAGCCACCAAGCCGGTTTTTGCGCAAAACCTACTCCGATTGCGTTCTGCTCTACCATTAGACCCGCAAGGCACGTCCGTTTCCAAACTGCCTGGCGATCGCAAGCGGCCACGTCTGCGCGCTACAGGCCGTGTCCACCTAAGCTAAGCGCTGCAACCAAACCCGCGGCACGGTTGAGACTAACGTTCTGGCTGTCCCAACCCCCTCCCTCGCATTCCACGGAGTAATGAGCCAAGATATAAGTGACCAACATTCCTTTCATTGTTTCGTTCTGTTTACACATCAACCCTCAACTCCTTCCTCGAGAGCTTTAAGAACTCGCGTCACTGCCCGACCTTTGCACCTTCCTCAGGTCACAGACACACCTTCGCTCTTCATCACCCATCTGTCTTCCTCGCCTGTCGTTAACCGACTCACCACCATCAATTCTTCTCTGCACATACTAATTGCACATCTTCAAACAACACTATCACAATGAAGGCTTTCGCTGTCGCTGCTGCCTTTGCCGGCCTTGCCGCTGCCGCCCCTCAGGGTGTCACCTCTGCTATCGCTCCTCAGGAGACTACTCCCGCCGGTTGCTCCCCCAACTACGACGGCCAGTTCTCCATCTCAATTGTCAACGTCACTCAAACCAAGCGTGACCTTGAGAAGCGCAAGGTCCTCACCATGACCCTCAACGACGGTGTCTTGGTTGATGACGAGGGCCGCACTGGTTACATTGCCGCCAACAACCAATTCCAGTTCGACAAGCCTGCTCAGACCGGTGCCATCTACACTGCTGGCTGGTCTGTCTGCGGTAACGGCACTCTCGCTCTCGGCAACTCTGCCGTCTTCTACCAGTGCCTGAGCGGTACCTTCTACAACCTCTACGACGAGTCCACTGGCGCCCAATGCTCTCAGATCTACATTGACGTTATCGGTGCCGGCAGCGCTGTCAGCACTGCTGCTGATGGCCAGGCTACCGCTGCTTCCGCCTCTGGCGCTGTTTCTCAGATCACCGACGGCCAGATCCAGGCCACCACCTCCACCGCCCCCGTCTCTCAGATCTCTGATGGCCAGATTCAGGCTACCACCGGTGCCCCTGCCGTCGTCACCCAGATCTCCGACGGTCAGATCCAAGCCACCACTGGCACCGCTGCCCCCGTCACTCAGATCTCCGACGGTCAGATCCAGGCTCCTACTTCTTCCAGCGTTGTTGCCCCTGTCACCCAGATCTCCGACGGCCAGATCCAGGCCCCCACCACCGTGGTTCCCTCTGTCGGCACCATCTCCGCTGCCGTTTCCTCCAACGGCACTCAGGTCAACCGCCCCAGCGTTACCGCCTCTTACACTGGTGGTGCCGCTCTTCCCACCTTCGCCGGTGAGGTCCTCCTCGCCGCTGGTGCCCTCGCTGTCGCCTTCCTGTAAGCGCCTCTTAGCTTGCACGAACATTATCCGTTTTCTTTTTCTACAACCATTCTCTCACGACCATCCCTCTTCCGGATACTATCATGACATTCATGTCGATAATGAGCATTTTGGGATCATCGGGAGCGGCAATGTCCATTCTTGACGCCGACAAGGGTCAATCACGGGCTTAGGGGATTGGAAACAGGACTACGCCTATTAATGTTGAATTTCCAGAAGAGGGGACGGCGGCCAAGGGAGGTAATAAGGACGCAGAGTCCTGGAAAATGGTCCTTTTCCTTTTTCTTTTTCTGGATGTCCTGGTTCGCTGGATACCTTCTTGCATACCGGAGTTTTCTTTCTCTTTGTCATTCCTTGTGCATATAGCCTTTTACCCTTTTTTCTTTCTCCCTTCATGGTCTCTCCATGGGCGTATCAGTCGTCGATTTAATCAATTCTTCTACAATCATCTTTCTCGTCCTCATCTACATTGTGATTTGTCAAGTTGTCACGACTATCGTCCTTGGCCATTCTTTTGTCGAAATTGTGCTCGTCACTCGACGCCAAAAACGAGAAGTGTCTCATCGGTACTCGTACGCAGTCGTATGGTACAATATTGGGCGGAGTGTGGAGCCAGACGGAAAGTCCACGCACTCAGCGGGTGATCCTCATCTACGGGCAACCAAGCCGAGCAGGCTCAGCTCTTGCTCTTCGCTTTCTCGGGGGCGGGCCCGGTGGGGTGGCCACACTTTTACTCCGCCAATATCCCAATGCAGCAGAGAAATCCCGATGGAAACTCTGTTTTCTTTCCCCTTTGGCTTTTCCCAGGGTACCCTACTTCCTGCCCCCCTATCTCTTGCATGGAAAGAAGAAGAAGAAGAAGAAGCAGAAAAAAAAAAGAAGGCCAAGTCTTGGCAAACGACGTCTGGCCATTGATCCCGTGCATCTGGACTTTTTGCTGGTGGGTGCACGAGGAGTCGCGCGGGAAAAGGGCTGATGGTGCGACGGGCGGGAACGGGATTGGATTTTTGACAGGTGTGTGTGTGTGTGCTCTGGCGTAACCCGCGCGTGCGGGAGTGGTCAAGGCACCGGATGAGATGGTTTTGTGACGTGTGTTGTGAGAGTTTTTTGTGCACGGGTATGTGAAAGGTTTTGTGCATGGGTATATGGGATGCTGCGATGCTTGGATGGCTGGGTGGCCTTGGACTGTTTCTTGGGACGCAGGGCAAACGAGATGAAGAAGGTGGGTTGCAGGCATGTTCGCTGCATGGCTAGATACGAGGCAGACGTGCGCTGCATGAGATTACTAGACGAGGATGCAGAAGGCGATTGCATGTTGTCGACGAGGTGAAATGAAATGCAGCCTGCCACGAAATGAACTGTTGCAAGCTACATGTTTCATAAAGGATTTGCTGCAGGTACGTTTGGATCTACCCGGCAATAGAGATCCTTCGCCCATCACCATGACAATCATATGATGAAACTCGACATGTGAAGATGGGGTAATAGGGCTGGAAGATGTGTGCGCATCATGTGAAGACGATGGATTCAAGAGAAAATTGGCATCGTGATCACGGACAGACAAAGAGTGATAAGGATAAGATGTTATTGATTACACTATTTAGGATGTGAAGAGTTAGACCTGTGTCTTCGAGTTGGTCAGCAAAAGATCTACACAATGTAAATCGGGACCAAGAAGGATATGAATAATGGGATCAGACATCCAAGGAAGATTGAGCGCTCAACGACCGTCTAAGATAGGTTCTAGGCGACGGCTAGCGTGAAAACTGCGAATGTGGTATGGGTTTCATCATGAAAGGAAGGTGGTGTTGTGGTAGAGTGAAAAAGGTGAGAGTGACTAACCATTGTTGCGAATGGGTGTCAGATGCTGTGTGACAGGCAACCGACACTCTGTGTTGATACCAAAATTCCTTCTCTTGACTAGTTCGGGCTTGTGATTGGCAGACCTATACTTTATCGCATGTTAGCACGATGTCTCGTCGACGCGGGTGAGGAAACGAGTTTGTTGTAGTGGATGAGTGTCAGACAAAAATATACTGGCAAGTATACAGGCTGCCAGCGACGGCTGCCCGAACAGATAGTCTTCGTCAAGGTCGAATCTGTTGGGAAAAGAAGACATGATTGTAAAGTTGTCATCATTCGGAGGGGAGCGGGTGGTGTGCGTGCAGGAAGAGATGGATACTCACGGATTTCACAGCAGCCGTCGCGAGTCGCGCAGAATTGCAAGGCATGATAGATGCGCAAAAGTCCAGCAGCGACACGCGACGGCGGTGTTGGTGGAAGAAGGATGGCCTGAAGAAAGAATCAACCACGCAAGATGAATTTTATACGGCGAAATTTTGGAGTGCCAAGAGATCAGCGCACGGGTCACAAGTCAGCGGACAAATCACAAGCTGGACAGGAGACCAGGGCAGAAAGCGGTGGATGGGAAAGAGCGAGCGATCAGGCATCTTGTGACAGGGCAGCAGCAGCTTCTCCCTTCGACACAGCATCGCACAGCTCCAGCAAGCGTGGGCGAAAACTCTGCAGACAGCGTTTGTGCATAATAATAGCTGTCGACAATTCCGCGGGTGTTTTGGGTGAGAAGAAGGGTGCATGTTGGACCGTTGTTGGCCGACTAAAATATCGCGCTTGACTCGAGAATCTCGGCCGCGCTGTCTGCCATCGCAGAGCCGGAGTGGAACGCGCCGTCTCGCTCTCGTTGGAGCCCTAAAGACCCCAGGTCCCTTCACCACCACCACCGCCATCATCCCCTCACGACCTTGCCTCTGAACGATCGTCACGACCCTTGACGATTTTCCTGGGCCACGCACACGGCGCTGCGCTGCTCAGTCCGCTGTCGCTTGATTTGGCCTGACAGGCGCGTGTCGACGGCTGGATATCAAGCAACGCTACACGTTTTGACTCGACCGCGTTCCTACATACATGCATCTGGGCGCATCCACCGTCGCGCTTTCGATAACTCTGGCCCATTGCGGCGCGTCGCCATCCTGATCCGTCGCCGTCGCCGTCGCCAAACTCGTCTGCCCTCACGCGTGTCGCTCGCTCAAACAACATGATGCAAGGCCTCTCTTTTCCTCCGCACCCGACGGCCATGCAGCCCGGCATGCCCCACGGCCACCCGGGAATGCCTCCCAATGCTCAGCATATGGGCCAGCCGATGCAGATGCCTGGTGTGTCTGGTCCCGGCGGTCCCCACATGGGCCAAGCCGCCATGATGGGCATGCAGCCCGGTCATCAGAACATGCCTGGAGGCATGGGCCCGGGCCCGGGCGGTGGCATGCAGATGCCGCAGCAGTCCATGGGCGGCCCCGGTGCAAACGCCATGGCCATAAGCCACCTCACCCCGCAGGCTCACATGCTGCAGCAGCAACAGCACCACCAGATGCAACAAGCAAGTACGTCTTTCCTTTCTGTCCCGTGCCCACACGCACCAAATGCTGACACAACTTCTCACAGTGGCTGCGAACCCACAATTAGTTCTGCAGCAGCAACAGATGGCTCGGCAGCGACAGCTTATGCAGCAGCAACAACAGCAGCAGCAGCAACAGCAGCAGCAGCAACAACAACAGCAACAGCAGCAAATGAACGGTATGGGCATGACTATGGGTATGAACGGGCACCCAGGCATGAACCCCCAGCAGTTTGCTCAGCTACAAGGCAACCCTGCCTTTACGAACGCTGCCATGGCCGGCCTGCCGCCCCAACACATGATACAGATCCAGCAAATGCGACAGATGCAGGCTCAGCAGGCTCAACAACAGCAACAGCAGCAGGCTCAGCATCCCCAGGGCCCCCAAGCTCCTGCAACTCCACAGCAGCAACAGGCCATGGCGCAGCATATGGCCATGCAGCACGCCTCTTCTCAGGCTTCGCATCAGAGTGCTCCACCCAACAGCCAAGCTCAGCAGCCGCCGCCGCCGTCCGCTCAGATGCGCGCTCAGTCGCAGATTCCCTCTGGTCCTGACAATCACAACCCCCAGCACCCCCAACCTCCCCAACAGCAGCCTCCTCAGGGCCCTCCATCGCAACCCCAGTCACAACCACAACCCCCTAGTGCTCACCCTACACCTCAAATGCCCCCACAACAGCTGCCTCAACAGCCTCCTGTCTCTCAAGCACAGCAGCCAAACCAGCAAGCTCCCTCGGCGACTGCGACCCAGGCTCAGAACCCGCCTCAGAATGCACAACAGCAGCAACAGCAGGCCCAGCAACAAGCCCAGCAGCAGCAACAGATGCAACAGGCACAGCAACAGCAACAGCAACAGCGCCAGGCCGCCGCACAGCAGAATGCCATGAACATGAACATGATGCGCCAGCAGCAGCAGGCCATGGCTGCTCAGCAGGGCCGCAGCGTCAACGGCCAGTTCATCCTGAAGCTGATCCAATTCTCGGATCACCTGAGCGTGTTCAACGCCAACGTAAGTCTATTGACCAACACACACGAGCTCGGTGGAGTTGCTGACCCGCACCCAGACACGCGAATCGAACAACCTCGAGCACTGGCACAGCTTTGTCAACCAGTTCTTCTCGCCCGACGGCCGTCTGGTGCAGCACATCCTCGACCACGGAAACTCGTCAAAGCAGTTCACCATCAACGCGTCGTCTCTTGCCCGGTACTACTGGACGTATTTTGACAGCGGTGTGCAAAACATCCAACTACAGCTCGAAGGCGTTCGAGAAATCCCAGCGCAGAACAACGGCCATTGGGTGTCGTGTACTCGGGCTCGCTACATCTTCTGGTTTGCGAACAACACCCAGGTAAGTCGCACTCGTGCTGCGTGCCTCGACTTCACTGACGCTCGTCGCAGTTGATCTGGCAAGGCAAGCTGACGGCCATGTTTCCACCCGGCTCGGACAAGTTTGAAGTGCTCGAGTTCGAAGTCACCAAGACCGAAGAATTCATTCCTCGCTCCGAGCTCGCCCGTGTCATCCAGTCAGGCTCGCCCCTCATGAACAAAAGCCCCAAGATGAGCAGAACGCCGGGCAAGAAGTTGCAAAAGGCCCAAGGCGCTGCTCTTCAGCTTGAAGACTTTCCCTCTGCCCCAGTCAATGAATATGCCGTCACTCCCGCCGTTATGCAATATCTTGAGGTAGATACGGTTGCTACACAGTTCCAGTTTTTCGACCACCTGAACTGACCTGGGCCAGGTAGCAGAGACCATTTTCTTCATGAAGGATTTAATGGAATATTCTCAAAAGAACGAACTCCGGCCTCACGACGCTCTGAACCAAATGGTTGCGACCATGGAGGATCCACAGCAACAAGGCATACCACCGCAACAGTCCTTCAACCACCCGCAGAACATGGTCCCGAATCCCATGCAACCCAATCATGCCCAAATGGCTTTGCAGAGGAACGGAATTGTCCAGCCCCTGCCTCAAGGCGCTGGCACTCCCAACCAAGCCCATATGCAATTGCCCGGCCAGCCGCCGAACTTCTCCTCGCCGTCAGTCCCCCACATGAACCTGCCAATGCAGCACCTGAACGGGCAACAGATGATCGCTATGAATGGCTCACCGCATATTGCTCATCCCGGCTTGCCGGGTGGCAATCTGATGGCGCCGAACCACATGCAACCGCATATGGGGCAAATGCAACACACTCCCAGTCCACACATGGGTCCGCCAATGATGGTGCCACAGCACTCGCAGCAGGGTAACAACCCGAACACTGCCCAGCAATCTACTTCAACAAGCCCGAATCTAAGCAGCAAGCGTCGACGCTCACACGTCAAGCTTGAAGGCGACGATGCAGCAGATGGACCGCCCACACAGCGCATGAAACCCAGCCCGAGCATGGGGCCAAAGAAGAAATAAACCCCACGGCGGTCGGCCTCAGCTTGTTTGAGCCTGATTGTCAGTTGATGGAACGACGACATATGTGCATTTTTTTTCTCCATAATCTTGTTTTCTGCTTTTTTGGCCGTTTGGCAACACTCGCAACAACCCACGGCCAGAGGGAGTGGTCACGGCGTTTTTCACTCTTGATATGCCTTCATCTTCTCTGCCATTTATTCCGTCGAGACTCTGGAGAAAAAAAGGATTGTGGATTCGCGAGACCAGGAGGGGCGTTTACAACTTTTCCTCTGATTTTCTTTACTGCGTCAAACTCTTGTGCATTCCTGTGTTTCTTTTTGCTATTTTTTCACGAAGAACAGCCTCGGCGTAGCAGGCGTTTCTTCATCCAGCTACGTTTCCATTTCTATATGGGTTTTCTTTCTCGTCGGCGGCGGGTGCTGAGGAGCCTTTACGTCTTCAAAAGGGAAAGAGGCAGATGGCTCTTGCCATGCTCTCTTTGCTCTATGTTTACCGAGAATCGACGAGAAAAGACGACGCATACGTCGCAATGGAAACGTTTGTAGTAACCTTGGTGAATTGTACATTATACCTGACAACTTGGCTCGTTGCTTCCGTCTCTTGTGTGCTATTCGGGGGTTTGAGATTGATTTACCCTAACGTCGAGAGACTGGCTGGGAAGTAAAAGCACCAAATCCGCGTGTAGACCAAACATTAAGGAATATTCCATCTCTAGAATCATTACTCATCCCACCATCCATCACATGCCTCTAATATCTCATAGGCGACTCCTGTCTTTTACGCCTCTGGCCCTGGCCACCACTGCCATGCTTAGCCTCCCACTTCTCGGCCGACTCGCGCTGCTCATCCTTCATATCGTCCCTGTATATCCTGACCCTGTTCTCTATCAGATTCGCGCCCAGGCCGCCGAGAATCGCACCCAGAGCCGCGCCGCGCCTGTGATGCCGATCGCTGATCTCGCGGCCGACGTAGCCGCCCAGTAGCGCGCCCGCTATGCCCGCGCCGATGCCCGCGCCGCTGCGGTCAAAGGCTGCCAGGGGGTTGTCGTCGAAATCGCGGGAGCGGGAGCGGGAGCGGGATCGTGAGTGCGAGCGCGAGTCGTACCGGGAGTCTCTAGAGGGAGAGCGGCGGCGCCGTTGCGGTCTGTCGCGCTCGGGGTTGCGGGTGTAGGGCGCGAGTGCGCCTTCTCGGGGGTAGTTTGCTCGCGGCGGCGGCGGGGCCCGTTGCTGTGGTTCGTCGTAGTACTGTGGGTTTGGGGTGCGTGTGCTCTCGCGCACGCCGTATTCGGATCTGTAGGGCGTGTATTGCGGGTCTATGCGTGGGTAGTAGGATTGACCTGGGGGAGAGTCGGGGCGGCGGGGCCGTCTGTTTTCGCCATCGTCTCGTGGGGCTGCGCGGCGGCGCCGCATGCGCTCGTCGTAGTCGTCGTCGTAGTCGTCTGAGGCGCTGTCGTAGTCGCGGTCGTAGCCGCGGGGCGCTGCGTTGCTCATGCTGGCTCTGTTTCTGGGTTCACGGCTGTGGTTGTGAGGTATGCGGCGGTTCACTGCATCGTAGGTCTTGTCGAAGTATTTGTCGGTTGTCTTGTTGAAGCCTTCAAGGCCTAGTTCCTTTTATGCCGGGTAGTGTCAGGAGTGTTTCTCGAGATTTTGCTATTTTTGGTGCACGAAGAAAGGGCAAAGAGATATGTACTGCGAGGGACTGCAGTAGTTCGCAGAGACGAAAAAGGAACGAGGAGGGAAATCGCGGAGGAACCTACTGCGAAGTCATCCATTTTCGATCAGAGCTGGTCAGGGATGTTGCACCACCAAGGTCTTGGTGAACGTGTCTCGACGTAATCATGAACCTTGGCCCCCAAGCAAGAAGACGGAAGAATGTCCGGTAGCGGCACCGGCAGCGCCGGGATGGATGATCAGTTAGCCTTTCGTAAAGGGCGCTGATCAGAGTGGAAGCCGCAAAGAGATGGAAAAGTTGGTTCAAGGAGACAGTAATTCACGGGTTGTGAGAGGTAACAGAAAACCCCATTTTCCTTTAAGCAGTCCCTATCCTCATGACGCATCCCTGTGAGAAGGCTGGACTGCGTTGGGAGAACGCGAGAGTGCTCAACATGTGTCACTCGAGGAGTGGGTGTCGGCTGGCATCTTGTGACGTCTGCATGCAGGGATCTTGGAAGGGCAGGATTGTATGTTTCTTGGCCGGAGCTTGTCCTAGTTCCATACCGAGAGGCATGCGGCATTCAAAACTTCAACCATGCGTTGATGATAGGCGTATTCCAGAACATACACTGCTTTCATCGTACCAGGCTCAGTACGCAATGGAGAGCGAGGTCGCATGCATTGTCAGACCCGAAGTTTAAGCGCCTATAAGATGATTGAAGACCATCCTCTTCCGACACCATAATCTGAGCTCGAAGACGACCTCATTCAAGAACAGTTCCATGATGATCCGGTCCACCGTCAACATGTTCTCGACCCTATATAAGGTCGTTGACATTTGGAAGTCATCACCCATGGCTCTACCAACCCTACGCCTTTTCTCCGCCATACCGTCCAGGAAAGCGGCCCAGGACCTGAGAACTTATTGGAGAGAATATCAACGACGAAATCGGATGGCAAAGATGGGTCGATACGCGAGCGATCCCGAATATCGTGAGAAAATCCTTGAAAGGAGGATAAAATCCCATCAACGCCGACTTGCAACCGACGACCAATCTTACGGGTTCAACTTCAGGAGAAATATATTCACGTGGTGTGTCCGGTATGCCTGGGTTCGTGCTCTTCCCTGGCCTACACATGTGCCTGTTTACTCGCCCAGTAGCGTTGAGCGTTTCTGCGGTGGCTGTGGATATGCCAGAGCAGGTGGCAGCAGAATCTGGTGGCAGCGAAGATCTGATCCTGATCAATGGGATTGCCATGCTTGCTTTACTTCAGACTTCAAACCTGAGTTACTGCCAAAAGGATACGAAGATGTCTCTACCATCAAGGAAATGCGCAAAAGGAAAGAGAAGCTTGATGAAACCCAAGCTGAGCCATCCGCAATTCTGCTCACCAAGAAAGATAGCCCTCGGTCGGAGTTCGATGCAGCGCACACAACGACGGTCGATTCACCACGAGGAGAGGTCAAGCGGGAATAGAATGGGGATGAAGAAAGACTAAGATTCTCTGAGAAGAGAAACTGCTGCCCCTTTCTGCACAGTCTGTTGGAGGCAAGATAGCTTTCATGCTGGAAGATCGATTGCATTTAAATGCCCGAGGTCGCGCTGAGCAGGTATCTTCCACGGTGCTTATTCAACTTTGAGGGTTGAGAAGTTCTGAGTGAACGAGAGCCGTGTGACGCCCGTATCCTGACTTTTTATGCCGTGTATGAAGGACGTCGGCAGCGACTATCCAATGGTGAGATGGGAAGAAATAGAGGCATGGCGATATAGAGGCACCGGAATTACATGAACAGAGTCCAGCGAGTATGCTGTAAGACGTACAAGGAGCAGATAAAAAAAAAAGCCAGTTATTGTTGAGATATTACTCGATTGGGAAGGAAGAGAGCGGAGTGGAAATGGCCCGTGCGGTCTCGCGACGCTCCTGCCAAATCTTTTCGTGCGCAACAGCAGGCTGCAGTAGCGACTAGAGATTGGAAGGCACGCACGTCAAGTCTAGCACAAACACACCTCTCACGCCGCCCACCGCCACCATGTCTAACCAGCCAGGCCGCACCGACTGGGCCGAAGACGACGAGCCCGATCTCGCCACCGCCCTGCCCGCACCCCAGCACACAAAGAACAAGGATGGCACCGAGACGATTGTCACCATCTTCCTGAACGACGACGGCAAGAAGGTCAAGCGCACACAACGCATCCGCACCGTTGTCAAGCGAAAATACGAGAAGCCCGGTGTCGCAGAGCGCCGCGCCTGGCCCAAGATGGGCCTCGAGGCCGGCCGCCCCGCCGGTCCCCAGCCCGACACCACCACCCTCGGCGAGAACATCATCTTCCGCCCCCAGGTCGGCTACAAGTCTGGCGCCGCCGAGCAGCCCACCGCCGAGGAGGACCAGAAGGCCCAGCAGCTCAAGCAGATGAAGATCAAGTGTCGTATCTGTGGGGGTGAGCATTTCACCACAAAGTGTCCCTTCAAGGGCACCATGGCTCCCGAGGGCGAGGCCGGCGCCGGCCACGCTGACCTCGACGGCGACGTTGGCGCTGCAACCCTCCAGACTCTGGCTGCAGGCGGTCCCGCGGCCGGCGGTGCCGCTGGCGGCTCCAGCTACGTTCCCCCGCATCTGCGCAAGGGCGGCGCCGCCACTGGCGAGAGAATGGGCGGCAAGTTCGAGAGAGACGACCTGGCCACTCTGCGTGTCACCAACGTGAGTTTGCCTTGCACCCTTTTCTCTTTTACCCGTCTAACATGTTCCCCTCCCAGGTCTCCGAATTCGCCGAAGAAGACGAGCTCCGCGCCCTGTTCGAGCGCTTCGGTCGTGTCACCCGTGTTTTCCTCGCCAAGGACAGAGAGACCGGCAAGGCAAAGGGTTTCGCTTTTGTCAGCTTCGTCGATCGGTCAGACGCCGCCCTCGCCTGCGAGAAGATGGACGGTTTCGGTTACGGTCATCTTATCCTGCGCGTCGAATTCGCCAAGAAGTCCACCTAAGAGCAACAGACCTTCTTCGATCGCCGCGAATGAGAGTATGTTGGGGAAAGGAGCGATTAAAAGCCTTGGTTGTTGTACAATGCACGAACTTTTCACTTTTACACTATTTTGGCGCTTACGGGAAACGAACGGATTCTTTTATTTACGTAGCGGGGGAGAGATGTTGCTTCGTCTTTGTTCTTTCCAACCAGAAAGAAACGAGTGGGTGAGAGCAAGAGGGAGGAAGAGACAGATGTGGGAGATGATGAGAAATACAACTTGTTATGCCCCTCCATTCACCTGGCATTGACCTTGTTGCAAACTTAATACTGCCTGTACGCGACGACGGCAGCCGCTCTTGCGCCCTTGCCGTTCCAGAGCCTGTAACAAGGAATGATGGTAGGTTGTATTTCCTTGACCCAACTCTGTGGCAGCACTCGGGTCGTGTACACGGTGCAGACCAGCGACGTCGGCAGCTTCACTGTCGTCAGGTCATCAACACTGTCGACGGCAACCCAACCAGCCACAGTGGTGTCCTCCAAACTTGCATTCAGGTGCAGGGTATGGTGAGACCAGCCCTTCTCTTCCACCACTACACTCAAGTCAGCAACACTCTAGTCACGAAAGCACAGCTGCAACAACAGACCTTTAGTCTCGATGGCGCCGGCAGTCCTGACGCCAGTACTGGCCCACTCGACAGGAGCACCCCTGGGCAACGCCTGCACCTCTGCCACAAAACACGGGGACGCCACAGAAGAAGCACTCACGATATCCTTGCGCTTAGTCGAGGTCGGCGACATCTTGGTCTGGACGCTGCGGCCATGGACGCGGTCCCAGACGTCGATGCCTTCGTCGCCGTCGTCGTCGTCGTCCTCGGCCTCTGTCTCGCTTTCCGAGTCCGCACATGCCAGGTTCCACGTCTGCAGGGCTGTGCTCACACGGGTGTCTGCGGGTGTGTCTGACGTTGCTGCGATGAAGGCTACGGCGCCTAGCCAGTTTGACACTTGCGTGATTTGACCGATGCGCCAGAGATGCTGTAGCGCGAGTATGCTCTGCGTCCGGAAATGCAGGGCCGGGGTGCGCTCGCCCTGGACTGGAAACTCCATCGTGGACGGCTCCAGCGGGATCTGGCCTGCGATGTGGATGTATTGGTGCTGGGGCGAGGTGCCAGAGGGCTGTGTGATGGCTTGGGAGTAGGGGCCGATGTTTGCGGGAGCCCAGTAGGAGCGCGACTGCACGTGTAACCCTTGCTTTTGCGCTGTGTGGTCGTCGTGCAGGATCAGGGCTGATAGGCTGACGTGGGTGGTGGAGGGTAATGTGTTTCCGCATGCGACGGTGACTCTGGCCGGTGGGTTTGGCGTGGCGAAGTTCGAGCCGTAGGCCAGGTTCACGGCGCCAAAGTCGGACATGTCGCGGAGCAGGATGGTGGTGAAAGCGATTGCCGAGGGGTTGATCTTGTGGTCTTGTATCAGTCTGGTCATGATGTTGGTCATTTGTTCGCCTGCTGTTGCGCCGTCGGCCATGGCGTTTGAGATGATTGTGCACGAGTCCGTGGTTTGCACCATCCATCCGCATGTCGCACTTAGGGCTTCCATCCTGCTGCTGCTTGTCTCGTCGGAGATACTTGAGACCTGTGCCGGGCTGTCTTCCATCCTGGCCTCCAGAGCAGCAAACTTGTCATCCAGCAGCGAAGGCTTCCGCAACTGTTCGTACGAGAAAACCGTAGATGGCTCCTTCTGCACCAATCGAGCCTTTCTGATCTTCAGAGATGCAGCGCCCGCTTCTCCCGCCACGACGAGCCTGTCATTCTCCTCAATCTCGATCGACTGCTTCCACAGCGGCCAGGGGCCATCCACGGCAAGCGTCTCAAACTCTCCTCCCTCGCCAAGCGCAGCACCATCACCAATAACACCGAAACGCTCCATGGCCCTCACAAGCCTTGTCTTTGTCCGAGGCAGCGCGACATTCTGCCAAAGAAACTCGTCGTCGAGACCTCCAGAAGCAACTTTGATGATGCGGGCATCCTGTCCCGCAGCCGTCATATCATCCAAAAGCGACGTCTCGGTGTACGGCGGCAGGAACTGATATTGCCAAAGATAGGACAGGGGCACGAGACCCAAGCGGATGGCAACAGACTCTACTCGCGTGCGCTGGTAGTCTGACAAGATTGCTCCTGTGCTGACGGCATTGACCTCTGGGTGCGCGGCCATGACTTTGCGGAGCAAGGGCACCAGACTCTCCGTCTCGTCCTGCGAGCTGTCGTCAGAGCTCTGCTGGGTGGCCGGTGAAGCATAGCTCTTGTTCTGGTCGACTGCTCCGCCTAGGATTTCCTGTCTGTAGAGTGGGAGGCCCAGTACCTGTTCGTAGAGTGGGATCACGGTGTGGCCGATGGTCTGATACATGTAGCTGTCAATGTCCTCGGACTGCTCGCCATTGTGGGCCGGCGGGTGCAGGTTTGCGAGGGCGACGACTTGGTGTCCGTTTGCATGACAGTGTAGGATGGAAAAGAAAGAGTCCTTTCCGCCAGAGATCAGGGCGACGACCTTCAGTCCGGGCATGTCGGCGGCATGTGCTAGAAAATCTTGATGGTCGATGTTTCAAAGTTTGGAAAAATCAACTTTGGTCGTTGCAGAACTCAGTAGACACCTGTACATCACATTCGTCTGTAATCGAGTAGGTCAAGAGCACAGATCGACAGCAAGCGATGTTCAGAAATAATCCATGAATCTTGTTGAAGATATGCTATGGACGAGAATATCGTGCTCTGACAATGCCGTATGCTCAGCTTGCCCGCAAAACACCATGCTCGCACGCTCGACAAAATGGCCGTGGCAGATGCAGTTCTTCAATATCAAAACCACATCACACGGCCAGCGCATGAGCAGCTCATAGTTTCCTCGCAAAGAAGCAAGTCTACAGCTGCAGACAAGTGCTCTCACTCTCAAAACTCCATCGAATCAAGCACCAAGTCCAAGGAAAAGTGTGTCCAGCCATCAGCACACCAACAGAGCCAATTTATATAGGCTTTGTCGGAGGTGGCTGACGGGCCGGGTATGCAATATTTTCGATCTGTGCCATCGGTTTGACGCCAGCCTCTCATGAAATTCTACTTGAAAGTATCAAGAGACCAGCAACAGGGGAAACTGTAAAATAACCTGGCGCCGCACGAAAGAAGAAGAGATGGGAGGGCCGAGGGCGGCGCAAGCTTATATACCGAGATTTTTTTTTTCGGCGACATCACGCAGGGCGGCCATATGTTGTGGTGAGCTATTCTTTGGTTGCGAGTTCTGACCACCAAGTTGGGGCGATGCAATTTTCTTGTCAGGCTGGGAAAATTTCCCCCTCGACTTTCTCTTCCTTTTCCATGGCCGTTGATGAACGATGCTTTTTAGCATCATTTTATAATAGGAAGAGAATGATCCACGATGTGGACTTGATCTCAACATGACACGATTCTGAGGCCAGTTCATAGCGGAAAGCTATTTGTCGAGGGATGCAGGTCTTTCGCATCAAGGCCAGATGACTACGGCAGAACATACAAATTCAACATGCCTTCATACCTTTCAAGCTCGTTCTCATCACGAAAGCCCTCAGTCATACCCGTCTGTTAAGGTGAAGTACTGTGTGTCTGGGAATATATCCAATGTGTAATCTATATGCAAGGAAACGACACTACATGCTATCCTCCTTCCAGCGGCTTCTGACCTTCGCAAAGTCGTCCTTCTCCCGCTTGCCGCCTTTGTTTTCCAAACCCATGCCTCTCTCGACCCACATGGTAGACTGCATTTCTGTCAGACGAGACAGAGCACGCGCGAATGCGAATGCTTCCTCGTCACCCGAGAAGAAGTTGCTCTTCTTCAGCATGGCCATGCTCATGCCCAAGTCATCCATCATCTGGCGCATTACGTCGTCAACGTCGGAACCATCGTCCAGCGCTGCCTTTGCATTGCCATCACCCTTTTCTGCTGCCTTCTTGATCGCCGCGTCGACCTCATCGCGAGAGAGGAAGAGCTCGGTCATGGGCACAGCAGTTGTAAGGACAAGCTTGGCATGAGATTCGTAGACGGCATCGATGAAGGTGATGAAGCGGCGAGCTCTGTCACGACTGCGGTGGTCCATTTGCGGCACGTTGCTCACGATGAAGGCGTCGTAGTTGCGCATCAATTCAATGTAGTCAGCGGCGCCCGTCGCACGGCCAATCAGTTCATCAAAGTCAAAGTGTGCGGCACGTCCACTGGCTCGTGGGACTTCAACCGGTCGTCCCCAGACTTGATGTGTAGCTGGATGCGGCGGATCCTTCTCAAAATCGCCCAGATATTTAAACCAGTGCGAGATGTGCGTTTTTGCGGCTTGGTCCAAGGGGTGGTGGTATACGTTGGACGCAGGACGGGGAATCTTGCGGTAATCGGTCGGCGAATCAAGGTTCAGGACGCGCAACTGGCGCTGTAGAAGGTTGATGCAGGGAATAAAGGATTCGCGCTGGACACCGTTTTTGTAGAGCTCTGTAGGGTGACGGTTGCTAGTGGTGACAATGACGGTGCCGTGGTGCATGAGGGATTCGACCAGTCTGCGCAGAATCATGGCGTCTGCCACGTCGGTACACTGAAACTCGTCAAAACAGAGGACACTGCTGCGTTTGGCAATATGCGCAGCCACGAAAGGAACAGCATCGATGTCCTGGCCGTGCTGCATCTTGACCTTGTGCAGGTCGCGGTGTACATCCTGCATGAAGTTGTGGAAGTGGATGCGCGTGGCCCTTTGAATGCTCTTGGGCAATGTGTCGTAGAACAGATCCATCATCATGGTCTTGCCGCTGCCAACATCGCCGTACATGTACAGTCCTTTGGGCAGGGTGCTGGGAAAGTCCATGCTTTGCTGCACGCTCGGACCTCGGCCAAAGATGGATGAGAAGAAGGACTGTTTCTTGGGCTGTAACGAGTCTATCGTTGGTTCCTGCACCGTAGGCGGCTCGTAGCTAGCGAGCATATCATGCAGGTCTTGGAGTGCCTCGATGAGGGCTGCAAGCAATCAGCCTAGTTCTTGGTCGAAAAGGCCACTCTCGTCGGGAACTCACTGCGCTGGTGCGGATCATCCCTCAGGGTGCCAGCATTGACACGGCGGTTGTATTCGGCTACGGGGCCGTATTCACCTTGAAAGACGAGGGCTGTTATTGACTGACGTCGGTTGTGTCCAGAAGTCCCACCTTTCACCTACTCTTTCTGTAGTCCGCCATGGAAGAGGTCGTGTTCGAGGTGGCATAGCTTCGTCTCTTTACTTGTTGTGCTCCCCATTGCCCTCTGATGCGTCGGTCGCTCCAGGCTCCCATGCATCTTTGTGGCTGTGTCTGAATGCTGATTCGGCTGGTGCTCTGTACGCTGGAGAATCGAGGACGAAGAGAAGACTTTCCGGCGCCACAAGCAGTTCGAGTAGCCGTTCTCAGGCCATTGGTGCACACCTGTCCGCTCATGGTGCTCCTCTAATGGTGGGACTGGGTAGACAAATTCAGAGCGGGGGCCTTCAGACAGAAATGGCGACCAGCCCGGTAGTATAGCAAGCTCGTGAGGGTGATCCGAGAAGAGACAACAAGAGGAGAAACAAATATCCAAGTTCCGTCAAAGTCGGAAGAGAGATAGCCAACTTACAGTCGCCGGCCGGCCAGCCTCAATTGCCGCACCGCCGAGTCGCGGGGAACCTCGGCCTTCGCTCGGCCTGTTCATGTCATGCACGTGGACCGTGACGACCGTGACATTGGCACATTGCAGCCAACAAAGACTTCAGATTATAAAGGCCTCATATGCCCAGCCTCGATCAAGTCATGCTACTCTGTGTGGCCTCCTTCCCTATGGTACAGCAATATCGTAATTCGTCCGGGTATCAAATAAAGCAAGCCTCCAAGCTTCTTCCTTTTTCAATCTCATCCTTTGGCAATCCATCCCGACCATACAAAGAAGTCAAACAGCTTGCCAGCCTTGGTCGTATCGATTCTACAGATCTCCTTCACATTTTTGCGTTTGAGGTTGCCGTTGGACCGGAGTGCCTCTTTAAGCACAGCGTCCTTCATGACCAGATATGCCTTGGGCTGCACCCGCACGACCTTGCAGATTTCTTGCTCGTTCTCGGTCAAAAGATGCGCATCTTGGCTGTTGGCCCCGTTCAGGTCCATCTTTGACATGCCTGTGATGGGCTGCAACGGGAACCTTGGCGGAGGATTTGTCTTGCTGGCGTTTGGTGACGTCGAGTCTGGCGGAGTTTGCAGCCCCGTCGTGTTGGGCTTGGGTGGCAGCTCAGGCCCGATTAATGCCGATGCTGCCGATGGCGGCTCTTGGGCGCTAGGCTTGCTGACTCTGCCAGGCAACGAGAACCGATCCGCACTCGCTGCGGCTCGGGCTTGCCGAGCAGCTTTTTCGACTTCGTACTTTTCGCCAGACTTGAGATCACTGATTTGCATCCGACGCCACTCTTGTAGCTGTGAGATGGCCTGGCGCAGACTGTGCTCGTACTCGAGGCCTGTCGTGAAGACTTCAAAGTCGGCGTGATTCATCATGCGCGCAAACGGTTTCATCTTATTGCTCAGCTCGCGCTCGTCCTTGGTTCGCTTCTTGTCGACAGCTGTGTTTTTGCGATATTCGAGCAGATTGTGCTCAAACAGGATCTTCTTTCGCTCAACACGCGCAGTCAGACGGTGGTTGTAAATGTCCATGACGGTCACCTTGAGATCCATTTCGGGCTCAAGTTCACCGGTCTTGGGATTGATGCCATCACCGGGTTCGAATTGCATATGCTGGACCGCTTCTTCGGCCTCGTTGAAGTATTCCGTTTCAAACTCCAGTCGGCCGGGCATGAATCCTTGGACTTCGTGACATGAAGGGACACTGGAAGTAGGCTTCTGTTTGGGATCGGTGGGAGGTTGATTCTTGGCAGCATCCTTTCGATCTTCTATTCTACGCTTCTTCCGCGCTTGGAACTCGTCTCTGGGGATTGAGTCGGAGAGGGTGGTATCCTTGGGACTGGCGCGTTCCGGCAGGGGAAACTTGGAGCTGTTGATGTAGGTGTTGATGTAGTGATCGCGCACCTCGTCCTTGGTACGGTAACCACCAATATGGTCGGCAATATCAGCCCAGGACCCGAGACCATATGTCTCGGCGCCCTCAAGCAGGAGCAGTTCCTCATCGGCGCCCCAATCCTCGACAAATATGGGGATGGAGTGTTGTTCGATTACTTGGAAGGGATGTGTAGCTGGATCGTGTTTGCCAGAAGACTTTCCCTCGCCGAAACACGGGACACAGAGGTCGTAATTGTCACATTCATCGTCGGCGCATCGAATGCGAACCTAGCCAAGCAATGTCAACATCCCGCGCACAGACCACGAGCAGGGCAAGGTGCTACACCAGGGCAAACGGACGTACAGTGGCGGTGATGTCTGCGGAACAAATGTCGCAAATGTATTTAATGCCACCCTCGGTGGTCCTGACGGCCGTCTTCTTCTTGATGAGGCCCATGGCGGATCATGTGTGGGCGCGGGCCCGGGGGGATGCGGGGATTACGCACGGCAAGAGCGGTCGGGGCAAGGGGGACGGTGGGCTTGAGACGGTGGCGGAGTACGCGCAAACAGCGCTCGGGGTCAATGAAGTGGATGCGGATGCGGATGCGGATGCGATGCGATGCGACGCGACGAGATGCGAAGCGACGTACGTCGTAGTTGATGGCCGACTGAGGTCGTCTCGCGCGGCACTTGATCGTCCCCACACGTCGCCGGGCCTTGGCAAACCCTCTGTCCGACTGTATCGCTGGAGTCAAACGGGCCCTGGGCAGCTCACCACGCACGTCAACAAGAACAGCTGCCAACTGCCTCTTCTCTGCTCTGTTCAGTCGTGTGCTTCGTGTGTCTCGTCGCCACATCGGTTCTCCTGCATCGCCCCTCAGTCGGTGCTTGGTCGTGGGCGAAAGCCGTTCGGGCACAATAACCCCTAACTCGACGAGAGACGGCTCGTTGCCGCTAACTACTCCCCCCACTCAGCCCTGCAACTCGGAAGTCTATCTTTATCTTCCTGTCAACACCTTCCTCGACACGCAGCAATTCTTCGCACCCCGCCGTCATGTCTTGGAAACTCACAAAGAGTAGGCTCTCGCCCTCGGCCTCTGGGCTGCCTGCCCTGCCCCTCGTCTCCCTCGCTGACCGACGCAGAACTCAAGGAGACGCATCTGGCGCCCTTGGCCAACACCTTTAGCCGTTCCTCTTCCACCTCCACCATCACGCCCGAGCCCTCCTCCAAGCCGCCAAACAGCCCGCTCGCTTCCTCGACTGCTGTCAACGATCCCAATGGAATCGGTATCCGACCTCCATTTCCCATCCCTCAAAATTGCCGCTGACACTGCACAGCCGCTTCCGAAGCCAACTCCTCGCCTCCCGCTCCGCCTCTCAAGCCCGGTATCTTGATCCTCACCTTCCACGAGGGTCGTGGCTTCTCCCTTCCTGCTGGCGCCGAACAGATCTTTCAGCCTCGCCATGGCGCCTCCCTCTCTAGTGGCAGCGGCTTCTCTGTCGCTGGCGCCAGGCCTGGTTCAGTGGGTGGCTCAACCTACGGCTCATATGCTCCCGGACGCCCTCAGTCCTCACAAGGAGGCATCAACGCCGCCCCATCGGTTCACGGTCGTTACTCGTCCAAGTACCTCCCATACGCCCTCGTCGACTTTGACAAGCAACAAGTCTTTGTGAACTCTGTATCGGGAACCCCCGAGAAGCCCGTTTGGGCCGGCGAAAACACTCAGTACAAATTTGACGTTTCGCGCGCCTGTGAACTCAACCTGTCCATCTACATTAGGAACCCGAATGCTCCGCCCAATGCCGGTAGAAACGACGACATCTTTTTGGGAACCTGCAGAATCAACCCTCGCTTCGAAGAAGTCCACCCATACGAGGAAGACCCCAAGTTGGGCAAGAAGGACAGAGAGAAGGCTGCCGTTGCTCATGCCGAAAAGGCAAAGACTCAGGGCCAGTCCGGTGTCGAATGGGTTGACCTTCAATATGGAACCGGCTCCATCAGATGTGGTGTCAAATTCGTCGAGAACCGCCAACGGTCACTCAAGATTGAGGACTTTGAACTGCTCAAGGTTGTCGGCAAGGGCAGTTTCGGAAAGGTCATGCAAGTACAGTGAGTATCTTCCCGTCTTTAGACTGCTATGATTTTGCGCTGACCACCTTTTGCTCCAGGAAGCGCGACACTCGCCGAATCTATGCCCTCAAGACCATCAGAAAAGCACACATCATCTCGCGCTCAGAAGTTGCCCACACTCTCGCCGAGCGTTCCGTGCTGGCTCAGATCAACAACCCCTTCATTGTTCCGATGAAGTTTTCCTTCCAATCTCCTGAAAAGCTCTACATTGTGCTGGCCTTTGTCAACGGTGGCGAGCTTTTCCATCATCTGCAAAAAGAGCAACGCTTCGACATCAACCGTTCGCGCTTCTATGCCGCAGAGCTCCTGTGTGCTCTGGAGTGCCTGCACGGCTTCAACGTCATCTACAGAGACTTGAAACCCGAGAACATCTTGCTCGACTACACTGGTCATATCGCTCTGTGTGACTTTGGTCTGTGTAAGCTTGACATGAAGGACGAGGACAAGACCAACAGTAAGCACGACCATTGCCTTTGCCACATTCGAGATACTAACGAGCATTGTAGCATTCTGCGGCACGCCCGAGTATCTTGCACCTGAACTGCTTCATGGCACTGGCTACACCAAGACTGTTGACTGGTGGACGCTTGGTGTACTCCTCTACGAGATGCTTACAGGATTGCCGCCCTTCTACGACGAAAACACCAACGACATGTACCGCAAAATCTTGGCGGAGCCCCTACACTTCCCTGGTCCCGAGATTGTGCCACCCGCCGCACGCGACCTGTTGACGAGACTGCTCGACAGAGACCCGACCAAGAGACTGGGTGTCAACGGTGCATCGGAGATCAAGGCACACCCCTTCTTCCACAGCATTGACTGGAGAAAGCTGCTGGATCGCAAGTACGAGCCCAGCTTCAAGCCCAATGTGGTAAGTCTTTACGGTGACTGCGTGAGCACAAACGGTAGACGCTAACATGCCGACAGCTTGACGACAGAGACACTGCCAACTTCGACCGCGAATTCACATCAGAAGCCCCGACAGACTCGTACGTCGAGGGCCCAATGCTGTCGTCAACAATGCAACAACAGTTTGCCGGATGGTCGTACAACCGTCCTGTCGAAGGACTCGGCGACGCAGGAGGCAGTATCAAGGACCCATCATTCATGACACATTGATGAAGAGGCGGGATTACAATAGAAGGCCGGACTTGGTGTGTACATTTGCTCGTCGAGCAGCGGGACTGTTTGAAGAGGAGGCTGAGAAAGCAGCAAGAAAGAATGACAGCGACTGGCTAGGGTAGATGTTGGACGACATGGGAGTTTTTCCGCGTAACCGCAGCATTTGAAATTGTCTCTTTGTGAGTTGAAATACTGAATCCTCGAGACATGTTGGACTCGGTCATTCTCAAAGGCCGAAGCAGAAGCCACGAAGCGGGCTGGCTTGGTCCGAGTAGAAGCCGGATGCCCCGCCTGCACGCCCACGTGTTGTGGTGCTCGTCACAACGTTGCCTTCGAGTTGACATCGTGTTGGTACGTCGACGCCATCTCGGTGATCGAGATGGCCATCTTCACGGCTGAGACCAGCTTTTGGCTGGCTGACGGGTCTTTGTACGCGCCAGATATGGAAGCTTGTTTCAGCCTCAGATAGCAGAACCCGGGTTCATATTGACTTGTGGGCGGTTAAATTGGCTGTGAGGAAAGATTATTCATGGCGTTGACATCGGAGTGGGGGTCGTGATGGAAACGCTTGAGCAGCGTCATACGGCAATCACGCCTTTAGCCGACCGGAGCTTCCATCTCATTCCCAGCGAGTCAATTCAAAGTTCCCGACACCACCGCCTCTCTCCCACATCTCTCTTTCCCTCTAGAACCTATCACTCTATTCTCGTACGTGTTCTGAGACTGATCCGTCAAAATACCGCCTGTTTCACCTCGTGCTGACCTCGTTGCCCACGTGCAAACAGCTCCCGCACCACCCCACCTTTTCCCAACAAACATCAACATGCCTGGTTTCGCACAAGCCAGCGATCTTTCTGCGTGGAAGTCGCTGCAGAAGCACCACCAGGAGCTTGGCCGCTCCATTGTCCTCAAGGAGGCCTTTGCCCAGGACCCTCAGCGCTATGAGAAGTTCTCTCGCACCTTCACCAACAGCGTTGACAAGTCCGAGACCATCTTTGACTTCTCCAAGAACTTCATCACCGATGAGACTCTGAAGCTGCTGTGCCAGCTGGCCCGCGAGGCCAAGGTCGAGGAGCTCCGTGATGACATGTTCAAGGGCGAGAAGATCAACTTCACCGAGAAGCGTGCCGTCTACCACGCTGCCCTGCGCAACACCTCGAACGAGCCCATGCAAGTTGACGGCAAGAGTGTCGTCGAGGAGGTCAACTCTGTCCTCGAGCACATGAAGGAATTCTCCGAGGAGGTTCGCAGCGGCAAGTGGACCGGCTACTCTGGCAAGGCCATCAACACTATCGTCAACATTGGTATCGGCGGTTCTGACCTGTGAGTGCCTCTTCCGCTTCCAACCCTCTCGTGCTGCTCGAGTCTGACAGACGAACAGTGGCCCCGTTATGGTTTCCGAGGCTCTCAAGCCCTACGGCAAGCGCGACATGAAGCTGCACTTTGTCTCCAACATTGACGGCACCCACATGGCTGAGGCTCTCCGCGACTCGGACCCGGAGACCACCCTCTTCCTCGTTGCCTCCAAGACCTTCACCACCGCTGAGACGACGACCAACGCCAACACCGCCAAGAAGTGGTTCCTCGAGCACTCCAAGGACGAGTCCTCGATTGCCAAGCACTTCGTCGCTCTTTCCACCAACGAGGCCGAGGTCACCAAGTTTGGCATTGACAAGAAGAACATGTTCGGCTTCGCCGACTGGGTCGGCGGCCGTTACTCGGTCTGGAGCGCCATTGGTCTGTCTGTCTGCCTTTACATTGGCTACGACAACTTCCACGACTTCCTTGCCGGTGGCCACGCCATGGACAAGCACTTCAGAGAGGCTCCCCTCGAGCAGAACATCCCCATCCTTGGTGGTCTTCTGAGCGTTTGGTACTCTGACTTCTTCGGCGCCCAGACTCACTTGGTCGCTCCTTTCGACCAGTACCTGCACCGCTTCCCTGCCTACCTTCAACAGCTGTCCATGGAGTCCAACGGCAAGGCCATCACTCGCAGCGGCGACTACGTCAAGTACACCACCGGTGCCATCCTCTTCGGCGAGCCCGCTACCAACGCCCAGCACTCTTTCTTCCAGCTCCTGCACCAGGGCACCAAGCTGATCCCCACCGACTTCATCCTCGCTGCCGAGTCGCACAACCCTATCGAGGGCAACAAGCACCAGAAAATGCTTGCTTCCAACTACTTTGCTCAGGCAGAGGCCCTCATGATTGGTAAGACCCCTGAGGAGGTCCGTACTGAGGGCGCCGCCGATGAGCTTGTCCCCCACAAGACCTTCTTGGGCAACCGCCCCACTACCTCTATTCTGGCTCAGAAGATAACCCCCGCCACCCTGGGTGCTCTGATCGCCTACTACGAGCACATGACCTTCACTGAGGGTGCCATCTGGAACATCAACTCCTTCGACCAGTGGGGTGTCGAGCTCGGCAAGGTCCTCGCCAAGAAGATTCAGGCCGAGCTTGAGTCGTCGGGTGAGGTTTCCGGTCACGACGCCAGCACATCTGGTCTCATCAACGCCTTCAAGAAGAAGGCCGGCATCAACTGAATCGCCGACATGGAAGTCAACGAAGCCAAAGAGAAGAGTAGGCTTTGAGATGCCATCTCGGGACATATTCGACCATAAGATGGAAAGCGTGTTGATGTTTGTTTGATTGTTGTAATTACCCGAGACGCTACGAAATGCAATGAGAACCAAAAAGATTATTCTTCTGATTGTTGTTCTTTCTCCAACGAGTGTGAAATTTTTAGTTTCATTTATTTGCTTGTCTTCTTCTTTTAGAACAAATTAAATCGATAGCTTCTAGAAGGACGGTAGCTTCTAGACGTTGAGCCAAGAACATGCATGTGAAAGACAACCCCGCGGAAGTCTTGGTCCAGTAACGACCTCATCTCAACTTCTTCCCTTCCATCACAGACAGCAAGCAAACCTTCATCGAACCCGACGTTCTGATATCAAACTCTCAAACTCAACATGTGCGACAATCAGAAAGGCAAGACCGGAGCTCAGGCTGGAGGAGCGCAAATTGGATGTTGCTCGGACACAACTAAAGGCGACCGCGTCGAGCTCGGAGTTCAAGGCGGAGCCGAAGTCGAGATGCTATCTACCAACGAGGGTCATGCCAAGAGTGAAGGATGTCGCTTGAGCACCAACAAGAAGGCTGTCGACAAGCTGGAGACCCGCTCTGGTATGCAGCAAGACGATTGTTGCGGCTCTAGCGTCGAATACCCCGCTGTCGCCACTGGGGTTGAAACCAAAGCTCAGCATTCACCTGGGTGCTGTGCTGAAGGCGAGACCTTGACTGGAGGCCCGATCGCGGAGGTGGCCAAGGAGACTGTCGGCTGCTCTCCTCCCGCCGAGCGACTCGTTCTCCCTGAAGTAAAAGAAAAAGTGAACAAGTGCTGCGATGATACCTGCATGGAAGAGCTCGCCATGCGCGAGTGTTCCAAAGGAAACGAAGGAACAGTCGAAACGGATCATGCTACCATTGCATCTGGGGCTTGCAGCAACTTCTCCAGGCGTACAGGCAAAGCTTGCGAATCCCACGTCAAGATCATTCGCCAGCGCTGGGCTGCGAAGCTTGAGACTCTTGGTTGTCTCTGTCGCTCGCTAATTGCAATGAACCAGAAAACCTGCTGTACTTCAAAGCGACGCTCGGCTGAAGGCATCGTTCCCCTCAGAAATGTACCAACGGCTTCCATTGAGAAAATCTCATCCATCGACTCTGCTATGACTACGAAGCAGGAGAATGGCTGCTGCACCAAACCCAATCAAGCAGCAAAGTCCTGTCGAAACTCTGCAGCCAAAGCGATGCCTAAACCCACCAACCATGGCTGCTGTTCCGGGAAGACAGGCGCTGCGGCATGTTATGAGATGCCCCCCCTTGACGAATCCATGGTAGCATCTTCGACCTGTAGCCAGTCCCGCAAGGCCACCTGCTGCACTGTCCGTCCCCGTCAAACCTTTGACAAGATCAACTCCCTCGTCGTGACTGATACGATCGACGTTGAGAAAGGCGTTTCAGGTACTCAACATGTCGTCCTCTCTATTTCAGGGATGACATGTACCGGGTGTGAGGTCAAACTGAAGCGAACACTTGGTGGCCTGAAAACCATCTCCAACCTGAAGACAAGCCTGGTCCTATCTCGAGCCGAGTTCGATATCAATCCTATTATGACTTCCGCCTCGGATGTAATCTGCCATCTCGAAAGGAATACCGAGTTCAAATGCACCGAAATTACAACTCAAGGCTCCGAATTGTATGTTGTTCCAGATGGTCAGATGATGACGTTCCTCCAGCAGGACTGGCCATTAGGTGTCACGAGCATGGAGAAGATCGACAAGACAACCGTTCGCATTTGTTTCGATGCAAAGGTTATTGGCGCACGAAGCCTATTGTACGCACTTCAGCCTACAGCTCAACTCGCTCCAAACAAAGGCGATCCAAGTTTGACCGCAGGCAGTAAGCACGTACGCCATGTCGGTCTCATGACCGTCCTGTCTGCAGTGTTGACTATCCCCGTCCTTGTCCTGGCTTGGGCCCCTATTCACGAGAAGCCAATCACTTACGGCTCGGTATCTTTGGCTCTCGCGACCATCGTCCAAGTCGCCATTGGAGGTCCCTTTTACCCTACCACGCTCAAAGCTCTCATCTTTTCGCGTGTCATCGAGATGGACCTCCTCATCGTCTTGAGCACGACTGCAGCATATGTCTTTTCTGTCGTCTCCTTCGTCTACATCGTGCGTGGTCAACCTCTTCCTACGGGAGAGTTCTTCGAAACGAGCACGCTGTTGATTACACTGATCATGGTGGGCCGTTTCGTTGGAGTATTGGCTCGACAAAAAGCTATCGAGTCTGTCGCTGTAAGGTCGTTGCAGGATACCAAGGCTAAATTGGTTACTGAGGACGGCGTTGGCGAAGATGAGATTGACGCGAGGCTGCTTCAATATGGCGACGTTTTCAAAGTCATGCCTGATAGCCGCATAGTGACCGATGGCACTGTCGTGTGGGGCTCCTCGGAGGCCGATGAAAGTATGGTCACTGGTGAGTCAAAGCCGAGAGAGAAGCACGTTGGCTCTACCGTCATCGCTGGCTCCGTGAACGGCTCTGGCACGCTCAATATACGTGCCTCTCGTCTACCGGGTGACAACACTATTAGCGCCATCGCTGACATGATCGATGAGGCAAAGTTCTCGAAGCCTAGACTTCAGAACATCGCTGACAAGGTTGCGAGTTACTTCGTGCCTGTGATCATCGCGCTAGCCGTCATCACCTTTGCCATCTGGATTGCCATCGGTATTCGGGTTCGTGGGCAGTCTGGCTCTGAAGCTGCTGTTCAAGCCATCACCTATGCGATCACGGTCTTGATCGTTTCGTGCCCTTGCGCTATTGGTTTGGCTGTTCCTATGGTGGTTGTCATCGCCAACGGGGTTGCAGCGAAGCACGGTGTGGTGTTCAAATCAGCACACGCCATTGAGCTCGGATGCAAAGTGACACATGTCGTGTTCGACAAGACTGGTACATTGACTACGGGCTCACCTGCAGTTGTAGTTGAAGACTACCTCTGCGATGATTCTGTGGATGTGCGAGCGCAATTACTGGGATTGATGACAGGCATCAAGCACCCCGTGGCTGTCGCCATTGCGGCACACCTCGGTACCCAAGGCATAATACCATCAATCGTCACAGACGTACAATCTGTAGCCGGTAAAGGCGTTGAGGGAATGGTCAGCGGAGTCTCGATCCGTGCCGGAAACTCCAGATGGCTCGGTGCAGACTCTCAGTCCAAGCCACAAGAGCTACTGCGTCAAGGCTACTCTGTATTCTGTGTAGAGATCCAAGGAAAGCTGGCTGCCGTCTTTGGCCTCCGCGACCAGCCACGTCCCGAGGCTGCTGCCACAGTCAGCAGCCTACAGCAGCGTGGAGTCGTAGTATCAATCGCCAGCGGCGACGATGAGGGACCCGTGGCCGCCACCGCCGCCATGTTGGGCATCAGCGATTTCCGAGCCCGCTGCAGTCCCGCCGAAAAACGCGACTTCCTGCAAAGCCTCGAGACAGCGTCGTTGCCAAACGCCAAAAAAAAGCCCGTCACCCTTTTTATCGGCGACGGCGTAAACGACGGTCCGGCATTGGCACAGGCTACCATCGGCGTGCACATCTCGCCCGCTTCCTCCACGGGCTCAGAAGTCGCCGCCGAGGCCGCGCGTGCGGCCGCCGATGCAGTGCTCCTTCAACCCTCATTGGAAGGCCTTCTGATCCTCACGGCTGTTTCGCGAGCAGCTGTTCGTCGGATCGGGTTCAATTTCGCTTGGAGTGCTCTGTACAATGTGGTTGCGTTGCTATTGGCGGCCGGTGTATTTGTGGATGCCAGGATTCCTCCCGAGTATGCTGGATTGGGCGAATTGGTCAGTGTGTTGCCTGTTGTCCTGGCTGCCGTGTTGCTCCGCTTCGAGAGGTTTGAAGTGTGAAGCCATGCACCAAAAGTCGAGCTAGAGTCATTTGCAATCTTGACATAGCGATTGGTCCATCTACCAATTCCTCTTCGAGCCGGCTCGTGGACGAGATTAGCTAGAAAGCCATTGCAGAATAGTCAAACGATAGATGAGGTTTGGTCGTCGCACTGATGGCCTACTCGGCAACGGAAGCTATGCCAGCCTCATTTGTTGAATGCAACGAGCCCTTTCTAGGTACAACTGCCCCATTTTTCACCAGTGCAGCTCAAGTGCCCATGGCGCAGTTCTTTCAGGGTCTAGACCAGGCTATGTTGCTCGATCTCCAGACTGAATATGCAGGCATCAGCAGCATGAATCAAGCAGACAATTAGATTTTCAATTACACGGAAGATATTGCTTGTAACAAATGACACTCGATGAACTAGATATCAACAATTGACGATCAAAAAAGAGACATTGACGCACTCTTCTGGATCCATTTGCGACAGTGTCATCGTGATGAGAAACATTTGACTGGGCTGAAGAATCTTGAAACAGCACACTGGTTTGGCTGCCGAGGTGTGCACAAGGAACAAAACTGTACGGCCGAATCTTCTCTGGGCAGCATGTTTGTAGGACAATGGCAAGGTTGGCGAGTCTGAGGGAGTGTCTCGAACATTCAGTCCGCCCAGTCTTGGACCTCTAGAGACGAAGAAACGAAATAGAAGGAGAAAGAAAAGTAAAGGAGGTGTTTGCTAGAGGTGGGTGACGCAGAAATCGGCTAAAAAGCGGTTGCCTCTGCCAAAAGCGTCAAAATCTGCCAACTCGAATAGGTGACCCTGACCACACGCCGGCGACGACGACCCTATCAATCGACAAGCGACGAGACTGACCAAAAAAGATGGAGCCAAAGTAAACGCCCCTCAGCTACCCACTGTACCGAGGGTCACTGCTGGCACCTAGAGCGCAAACGATGGTCCCTGTCTACAGCCGGGGTTCGAACGAACGCGCCGGGGTTTCTTCCAGGTGTCATTTAAACGAACTTAACCGCTACACCATCCGAGAGGGGCGGAGGAAACACGACTGAATCCCGAATATGTTGTCGATGATTGATTGGCTGCCGTATGAGCATGATTAGTAATGACGTAGAGTCATCCATGTCTCCAGCCACAGAGAAATCTTCAGTGCTCTGAGTCAATCTTCCACTGCAGCAGTATCGTTTCCCCAAAGACAAAAGGCGGTGATGTTTTCTCTCTGACGGATCGTTGTCGGCTTGAGATGGCGATGTCCTGGTCGAATCCGAATCCGCAAGTGTCAAGCCTCCTGAGCTGCGCGGCAAGTCTCGTCGCCCTTCTTTGTGGTCTCAATATTCTGGTCTCAGGGGTGGGCTTAGATCTTGTGCGCTTGGGTGTTTGACCGTGAAGAGGGCTTCGTAGGCTTGCAAGGCGCATATGGAAGAGCGATGGGAGGTTGGAGCCGTGATGGTTAGGAATCATTGTCGTTGACGGGAAGCCCTCTGCTCTTCGAGCCGTCGCATGTGGTTCCAAGTTCCTGTTTCCATATGTCGAGGATCATCCCAGCTGATCTCATCTGCTCGCTGAAGGACTCGTTGTCAACAGCTTTTAAATGGTCCGAGCAGACGGATTTTGAGGAAAGCTTTTGTGCCTTCTTTCTTCGTTCGTGTCAGAGATGTCTGAGCATTGTTTGGATGTAGCTTGATAGACTTTGCAGCAGAGGTCGGCATCGAAATGAGATTGAGACTGTTGCTCTTTTTTTTTTTTCTTGCTTCTGGTTCTGTTGGTCCTGCACGCTCTTGTACCGGACGATCGGGATTGAAACAAGGGGGCGCGGAAGAAGTCGAAGGATCATCGATTCGCGGTCGCTGTAGAAGATGAATGTCGCAGCGGGTTCAATTGATAGGTTATGGTGATGTGTTTGCGCGTGCAAATGTGGCGAATCCTCTGGACAGTCTGCGCACGCATATCGCCTTTCCCTTGAGTATACACCCAAAATTCAGGGGTAGTGACACGGATCCAGATGCGATGTCAAAATTGCCTGAGAATGTGCAGGACACTGAATTCCCTCAGGAGACACTGAGAATGGCGTTTTTGGCGGAGTGAATGTGTGAGATGCGAGTTCCCCTTGAAAAGCGCGAAAGTGTTGCTGGCTCTCGCTGGACTCGACCTCGCGACCTTTCAAACTAACAAAGTCATCGTAATAAATGTCAGTCGGCAACACCTTCCAAAACGAGGGGTCCCATGACCACAACAAGGCAACCACAACAATGCAGCGCAATAGCAAACTCCTGAGGGGTGCCAAAAAAGACAAGTGCAAAAGGAGGATCGCGGAGCAAAAAAACCGCTAGGGGGAAAACTCGCTGCGAGTGTTAACTTAGCAAGGCATGAGGTAAGCTAAGATACTGGGAGCCACTCCGCTCAGTTGGTTTGTCATTTGGTGAGCTCTTTGCCGCTGAGCCAAAGTACCGAATGTTGAATTCGATAAACTTTGGCCTCATGCCAGTCAGCCAGGGTGCCGCTGAGAGGGTCAGTAAATTCATGTTATATAAAGCTTGAGATCTAGAATCGAGAATAATGCGAGCACACACACACCATCGTCGCAGCAAGGCATTCATGGTTTTGTGCGACAAAAAGAAAAAGGATTTGAGAGCTTGTGCTTGAGTTTTATGGAGTTTTGCTTGTGTAGACCGATAGGGGAATTTGGTGATGACCGCATGCTGATGATGACTGCTTGCGACTTGCGACACTCAATCGACACCGGCAATACAGACAACAAAACCATGAACAACGAAAACAATACTTTCTTACAGAAAAGGTTCAAAATAGCAAGGATGAGGGGGTAGACAAACACCTGAAGAGAAAACTCGAAGCGACACACACCTGACAGTCGTGCTTTCTCATTGCACATCACGAAGCAAGAGCAAATCTGTTCAAGCTCCAGCAGCGATTGAGCATCAACAAGACGAATCGCTCTTGCTTCAGGAATCCATTTTGATTGGGAAGAGCCCGCAGGCTTCCACCATGACCACAGCCAATTTTCTCTTCTGGGGATGAATAAAGGCAAGGCTCCAAAACGACGTATCGTTTGACCATTCGGCAGGAGGCATGAAAAATGAGTTCTTCGGTCAAACTGGGCTTGACGGCCGGTCCAACAAGAATGTTGAGGGCCCCGGCAGATAATTGAAGATGCTTTTGATAGTTGAGGTCGGTGAGTTTTTCATACTTGTTTTGCTCCATGGTCTTCTTGGCCGTCATTCAGTACTGTCTGATTCCTTCCTGGACATTATGCTCAAGGAATGGTGCCATCAGATGCAAATCGACAGAAGGTCTATGATAAGACAGCGGGATTATTGAGAAGAAGGTTGTTTTGTCGTCCTGAGCTCACTGGCCATCTTTCTGCATCTCGGTATGATCGAGGAATCTCATCTGACCCTCTCGTGAAGAGGTTCGTAAACCGTGTCGTGTCCTGAAGCTTGACGGTAGTCCCAGATTCCGGATAGAAGGAACCTGTCGTTGTCTCCAAGTTTCTTCCCTCAAGTCCTTTCAGAAGGAAAACGATATCCAGTCAACGCATTGTCAATGTTGCCAGTGAGTCTTTTACAGTCCCTGCGCCCGAACAACTCCGACCATGGTATTCTCTCGCAAACGGGTGTCGCTGTACACGAAGGCGAAAAATTCTGAAGCCTTGAAGTCTGCGTGGTCTTCACCCCACAAAAATGGCAACTGCCCGATTTGTGAAATGACGCTTGCACCTGCCGGCTCCGACCCCGCTGGTTGCCTGCCCGCCCCGCTCACAGGCCGAGCCTCGGAAGAGTAGGTATAAGAGTATGGCTTTCCTGGCACAGAGAAAGGTGAGATTTGTACGGCGGTGGACAAAGTGGCAAACATGTCGCAAGGAACCATGAAAGCGGTTGTCTTCAAGGCACCTCACAAGGTCGAGATTGAAGATCGTATGCTCTGGACCGTTTACACTGAGTATGACACCATTTGCTGAGACGACAAGGTCCCATTCCCAAGATCCAAGACGAAACGGACATCATTGTCAAGGTGGAATACACGGCGCTATGTGGAAGGCAGGTTCTTCATCTCTTCAGGCTTGTGGTCTTGTGACTAACCATCTCTCAGTGAGCTGCACGTTTTCCGTGGGCATCAGCCCTCAGACACAGGCTTCATCATGGGTCACGAGTTCACCGGCCGCGTCTCTGAAGTCGGCAAAGCCGTGACTTCGTTCAAAGAAGGTGATGTAGTGGTATCTCCCTTCACGACCTCCTGCGGCGAATGCTTCTACTGCAAACAAGGCTTCTCCTCACGCTGCGAGAAATCACTCTTGTTTGGCTGTCCCAAGCTCGACGGCGGACAAGCCGAGTACGTGCGTGTGCCCTCGGCCGAGGGAACCGTCATGAAGGCGCCCGAGGGCATTGAAAAGGAAGCCCTGGTCCTCATGGCCGACATCTTCCCCACCGGTTTCTTTGCGGCCAAGAACGCGTTCAAGGAGTTGAGTGCCGAGCAAGTCAAGGAGAGCACGGTTGTGTTGCTTGGTCTGGGACCCGTGGGATTGTGCGCGCTGGTCAATATCCTGGACTTCAAGCCCAAACACCTTTTTGCCGTGGATAGCGTGGACAGCAGATTGAAGCAGGCCAAGGACTTGGGCGCCGAACCTTGGAACTTCCAGACGGACAGAGAGGGGCTGGAGAAGAGAGTCAAGGAGGTTACCGACGGCAGAGGTGCAGATGTGGTGATTGAGGTCGTGGGACTGAGTCCTGCCCTCAAACTCGGATACGATTTGCTCCGACCCTGGGGCATCATCAGCAGTGTCGGTGTACACAACGCTGAGGTGAGTTTGGGCTTTTGCTTTTGAGACGGATGATCACGTCTTGCTGACGTGGAATCAGATCCCATGGACTGGCAACCAGGCCTACAACAAGAACCTGCGCGTGCAGATGGGCCGTTGCCCCGTCCGCTCGATGTTCGCCGAAGCATTGGAAAAGCTCAAGCAAAAGCAGCATCTTCTTGGATTCATGTTTGACAAGGTCATGCCCCTTTCGCAGGCCGTGGAAGGCTACGACCTCTTTGACAAGATGAAGGTGCAAAAGGTTGTTTTCGAGCCCGGCAAGTAGACTCCGGAAGGCTCGCTCGTTTGGAACAGATTTTGGTATATTGCCGGCTTGATGGCCACATTCGAAGGTAAATAATGATTGGAACAAATTTTGGAAATGATTTTGAAAGATGCGTGTGTATAGCACGATGGGTTGATCGTAATTTTTCATTGGTTGTTGAATGAGTTGAGCAATAGCCAATCTCAGCACGAAAGGGCTCCTGTTGTGTCGAGCAGCAAAATGCCAAAGTGAAGTCCCTCCAGAAAGCAAAACAATATCCGTACCGACTCCTAGCCTTGACACCGTAACTCCTTGCCATTGGTCTCATGAGCCATATCCCCCCAAAACGCCTCGTTGAATTACAGAAAAGCGAGTACAGGCGTACTCAGTTGACATTGCAGAGCAACTCGGCTTCCAGAATGTATTTGCCCTCCTTGTACTTCTCGGTAGGTTCGTATGCCTTGTCGTACTTCCAACCCACCGTCTCTTTACACTGCCTGCAGGTGATGTCTCGTACGACATGTCTTCCAGTGGTCATGTTACGCTCGCCTGCCTCGCCAGAGATCACATTGACGACGGTGTTGAAGAGGAATGCCTTGCCGTGTTGACCGCGAAAGTTCTGCAGGCATCAGCTTGGGGAAGGCATAGAGAGAGGTGGCCGTGGACAACGTACTCTACTGACTATGTCATCGTGGTCTGCGAGGTGGGTCTTGCATGTCTTGCAGCCGTAGATTCGCTTGCAGTTGAGGTAAACGTTGTATGCCAGGCCCATGTTGCTGTCAGCTGGGCGGCTGCGCGATTTGAACCGTATGGTGGGCTAGATGTGGTGGTTTCTCGGAAGAGGTGGGTATCTAGAGCGGGCCAACAGATGGCTAAACAGGGATTGAAGGGCGCAGTGGGAGAGCGGTGTCAAGAAGCAGCAAAGTACGGGTAGGTATGGATGCAAAAGCGAGGCCTATGAAGAAAATGGAGCGAGCCGTGGCCGCTATGGTCTGCTGCAGGGCGGCAAGGGTCCTATGGCTAGTCGTTCGTGGAGCGGCGGTAAGCGGAGTTTAGTGTGGCGTCGGACGGGGCTAGAAGAGGGCGACGGCGGCGGAGTGGCAATGCGTACAAGATGCGAAGGCTCTTACGGCTCTCTGAGAACAGCGGTTCGAGAGATGGAGGTAGGTTCTCAAAGACAGACAGGTCGTTGCGGGGCAGCCAACGCTCTGCCTAACCAAATCACGTGTGGGTTTGCACGAGATGCACGTCAGAAACACCCTCGTGGAAGGAGTCAGAAGGGCAGGCGGCTGCTGGGCTTTGCAGCTGGATGCGTGTGCGTGGGCGTGTGTAATTACTGAATCGTGGATGCGTGTGTAGTGTATCAAGGACAGCAGCATGTGTCGTGCCTGGAGCTCTTTCCCTGCATGCGCGCGGCTCTTGTCGATCGAGCAGCGGGCGGGCGTGTCGGAACAGCGCACGGCAAAGCCCGCAGCCGTCCGGCCCTCTGCCGCCCGCCCCTCAGTCTGTCTGTCTGACACTTGGTGTCCTTCTGTCGCAACACGCCTCCCCACACTCCTGTACTGCATCTTGTCGTGACAAGGCTTCAGCTGCTCGACCCCACCCGACCAACCAAGACTGCCCGCTGCTTCCACTCCTTGCGGCGCTTTCACACAGCCATCCCGCCAAGCATGGCTTCCGAAACAATCAACTTTGGCCAGATATTCGCTGTTGCCGTCGTCGGCTTTCTCTTGTACCGCTGGTTTTCTGGTCCCGCTCCGCCGTCGTCGCAGTCGTCAGGTCGAAATGGGGGACGTCAAGTCAATCCCGAACATGTCGAGCAAGTAGCCCAGATGTTTCCGCAACTGGACAGAAGAGCAATCATCTGGGACCTGCACAGAAATGGAGGCAGTGTACAAGCCACTATCGAGAGGTTGCTCGGCGGAAGAAGCCTGGAAACAGTGCGTTGCCCCTACGAGTCCAAGCTCACTCGCAAGTTCGAGGTCGCATACATTTCGGCCAAATTGCTGACCACCAAAGCAGCCTCCGCCGTCTTTCCAGCCCCCGATACCTCGTGCCGCTGCACCCCCCGCCGCGAGCAGACCTCCTCCCGAAGTCAACGTCAACCCCGATCTCATCACTCGTTACAACCTCAGCTCGCGCCTCAACTCCCAAGACCCTGCCCAAGAATCTCAGACGACGGGCGCAAAGGGTTGGTCCCAGAGCAAGACGGAGAGGTCGGAGATGCTCAAGCGAAGAAGAGAGGAGATGGTACTCGCTGCAAGGAGAAAGATGCAAGAGAAGGACCAAGGCAAGGCTGCATAGCGTCTTTGGTCTTGAAATTTCTGTACATATACCCATTTCTTTTCGATAAACCAGCAACCTTTCTCGCCGAGATACAACACTTCTGTTTGCAGTCGATGGGCTCGTGATTTTATGCCAGAAGACAAGGCAACCCTCGTGGTATCAAGAAACTTCTTGCTTGGCCCAGAAGAAGCTCTTTGTGATTCTTTTCCTGGCATCTTCTCGCAATGATTTGTCCAGTAGTACTTGGTTGTGTGAGCAGAAAGTCAACTGGCTCAACACCACGCACATGTGATCGTCACTGATATTTCCTGATGTATTGTAGCGCCGGGATTCCCCGCCACTATACCGTGCACGGTCCAGACGCAACTCTCTGTGGGGTGGACGAGGTTGAAGAGCTGCTGTAATAATTTGACCAAGCTGTCTTTGACATCAACCTTTGACTGTCGCCTTGTTGTAGCATCGATATGAATCGCTCAGGTATGCTGACTCTCCCGGTCCTATTTGCGCCAGCCCGCACTGGCCTGCCGCCGAGTACGCGCAGAGTTATGTTGGCGACATCCGCCTCAGTCGAGATGGTGGTAGATGGTTGCGCGTGCGCACACAACGACACGACGACGCATGCCGCGGACGAGGTACGATCTGAGGCTGACGGTCTACGATAGGAGGAGGCCCCCAACAACTGCGGCCCATGGCAGGCAACGTATTCCAGGCGCAATCGAGTGTCAACCGTAACACGCCATTGGCATCGCAAAGAGGAGGACAGACGGCCAAGCTTGGTACGAGATGGACATGTCGATGTTAGGAAGGGACGACACTTACACACGCTTCTTGTTTAGGCGGCGGCTCAAGTTGGGCGTTCGGTATGCCTATGGGAGCAGGCGCCCCCGGCCTGTCCAACTCGCGCACCCCTCTTGCCGGCTTCGCACAAGCCATCGGAGGCTCTTCATCACAGGCTCCCCTAGATCTCTCGTAAGTTTGCATCTCATCCTCACACTCACACTCACGCTTTTATCCATACCCCACTGCATCTATATTCATCCACACGTCTTCTTTCGTTTGTCCCTCTATCATTTCCCAGCATGGCCCCCACAAGACAGAAGAGAAAAGGCAAATATACGCGTCTCAACCTTGAGAAAGACCATTCTTATAACCTTGCGAGAATGGGCATTCCGGCGAGACGCTTTGGCTCTGGGCAATTTTTCGAAGACTCTTCTGCACAGCAGACTGACGAAGAGCGTCCTAGTGAATTCCCTTCGCTTGGAGGCCCTCAACAACAGCAGTCCAACAATGTTGCGCAGGCTTGGAACAGCACCGCTCTGCGCCAACCTCAGCAACCCCCTGCACAGCGCGCTACGCCATCCCAACAACCACAGCAGCCAGTTCAGCAGCAGCGCTCGGTTTCTGCCCAGACTCAGGCGTCCCAGCACCAGGAGCCATCCAGCCTCGAAAACCAGTACGACGGCCAGTCAACCACGTCAGGCCGCGCAGCCAGCGAACAGCCTCAGGACGAGTTTCCTCCTCTCGGTGGTCAGGTGAATGGACGCCCGAATGGCTTTGTACACGACAGTGATGGCGCATTCGGCTCGGACGCTTCCCGCTCCTCGCGGCCGAGCAATCCGCCTGGCATTGACCATCAACTCCCCTTCCAGCAGCCTCCTATCGGTCAGCCTAGTGCTCCTCAGCAGTCGAGTCAGACTACAAACTTCTCTACTCAGATTACCGACGCTCCTGTCACAACCCAACCTCCTCCGCAGCAGCTCAAACCTGTCGGCGAGATGACCGAGGCCGAAAAGTGGGGATTGCCAGGTCTGTTGGCCAAGCTGAGAACCGGAGACGCCTCTTCCGTCTTCTCCTTGGGTGTCGACATCAATTCTCTTGGCCTTGATTTGGACAGGTAAGCATAGCTGTTGTGTTTCTCCCTGTTTCCTACTAAACCACGTCAACAGCCCTGACCCTCTCTTTCCCACCTTCTCCACGCCTTATGCCGACAGCAGATCTCGCCCAGTCATTCCTGATTTCCACCTGCCGGCCGCCTACAACGTGACGAATGTTCCGCCTTTGCCTACGCGTATGTCGGCCTTCTCGGACGAGACGTTGTTCTTCATCTTCTACCAGAACCCCAGAGATGTTCAGCAGGAGCTTGCCGCTGGTGAACTGTACACGCGTGACTGGCGCTGGCACAAGGAACTGCAGCAGTGGATGATGAAGGATAACCAGATGGCCGCCCCTCAACGCATCAGCGAGCGCAGTGAACGCGGTGTCTACATCTTCTTCGACGCCAACAACTGGAGACGCGAGCGCAGAGACTTTGTGCTTGACTACGACCACCTGGATCAGAGGCACGGTTCCGCCCAGCCTACTGCTGCACTTTAGGGAAGTGTTCTGGATACCGCCTCTTCCACGTCTTCGGTCCGTCCTAGTGCTCCCGCCTCACACTGGCGTCCCATCCATCCCGCTGATCGACCATTCTATCGCATCCCTCCTGGCTTTTCTTACCCTCAACACATGCACCTCGACTACGCTTCGGTCCAATCTGGCCTTCTTCCCCCACCTCCTCTTCGACCTCCTCCTGGCCTTGGCTCTCCTGACTTGTCGAACTCACTTCTCAGTCTCTCGTTGTCGAACCGTACTCCCCCAGGCATGCCGTCTATGAGTCGTGCTCCTCCCGGCCTCTCGTCCATGAACGACGCTCCCCCAGCCTTCACAAATTCGACTTGTGGTGGTCTCGCTTCACGTTATGATGGTCCTGCTTCAACTGGTGGTGGCCTTGGTTTGATTCGTGGTGGTTCCGCCCTGGCTCCTGATGGTTCCACTTCAGCTCCTGGTGGTCTTGGTTCGACTCGTGGTGGCTCCGCTTCGGCTCGTGGCGGACCCCCTCCAGCTCGTCGTGGTGGCTACCAACCCTACCAATTTGGCCACCTTGCCATTCCTTATATGCTGGACAAGATGATGAGAGAGCAAGAGGACGGTGCTTCTTACGGTTCTCCTTGGAACTAGAGATCTGACGTACTCTACATGGCACGATGGAGTTATCTCAAAGAGGTAGACGGTTTCTTTTACGGTTATGATGATTATGGGTCCCCTTTGACGTTTACACCAGCTGGCCGTTATGGACTGCAGCTTAGCTTCGATGTTAGAGTAGAATCCAAAGGGGACCACGCACCGACAGAGCAGTGCGTTTACATACGAAACACGCGAAAAGGGAGCTAGACGGACTTGGAGGAGGCGCAGACCTATGTAGTTGGCGTTTCTACGGGATTCATGCCTTGGCCCCACCATTTTGTTGACCCTGCCTGTCATTTTTCTGTTTTCCAATTCTCCAATTATTGGTTCTTTTGATCGTCGCGATGGTGAGAAACATTTCATTACTTCTTGTATACATCTGACTCGGCAACGTTCATGGCGCCCGAATTAGACAATGACAAGGTAGCAGACATCCTTTACCCAGCGGTAGACTTTGCCTCTTAGGAGCGACCAGGACGCCGGAGAAAAGGCATAGCTTTTCACCATGAGAGGATGGGGTCTAATCTGGTCTGGTCTGGTCTGGTCTGCAGATGTGACGAGGAGCTTAGTAGTTTTCATGAATATGGTTTTTTCGTCGAGAGTGTTGGTCAAATATGCCGAGACAGTGCTCCCTGGTACCATGAGTGGTTTGTCGACAGCAGTGTTGGATTCATCGTGAGAACGAGATGTCAGTCGAGACGATGCGAGATGGACGGGATAATTGGCCTCGGTGCCTGAGCAAAAGACTTGAGTTTTTCCTCGCGCTGTCAATCTTCGCTGAGGTCAATCACGACAATCTTTCTTTTCTGCCCAGCAACTTGCGGAGGATTTTGAAGTGTCGCACCGCCATGGCTGGCACCTGCAGCACTAGATGACGCCGGTGCCGGTCTCCTTGACGGCTGTGGGACAGCAGTCATGATCCTCACGGAGCGCAAAGTCTTGATATCGTCATAATTCTCCGCCAGCAGTTTTTCCAACATGCCATGGGAATCAGCCAGAGCAGCATCACCGGCTTCCAAGAACTGCAAGGCACGGTTGAACATTGCGACTCTGGACTTCCAGGCTTCAAACTTGCTCTCGAAACTCGTGCCCTGTTTCGTGACGACGAGGGTCTGGGGCTCTCGGGTCCTGACGGGGGTCGTGTGCGTGCAATCTGTGTATCTGTCCAGCATACTGTGCATGTGGTGCCGGTCGGCTTTTTGGGCGGGGAAGCGACCGATTTGGTCCACGGGGCTGCGCAGGAAGGTGTTTAGGCGGGTGCAGTTGAAGCAGAAGCATGGTAACTGGTTTCGTGTCCAGTTTATCTGCACAGGCTCTTTGCCGACGTATCGTAGCATGTACTGTGAGAGACACGTCTGGAAAAGCCGCTTGTACTTGGCGACATTGTCTTGGTCGATCTGCAAGTCATCGATCAACCCTTTCAGGAAGGGTATTACGGTAGTGAGGAAGTCTTCCGGGTCCATCGAGGCAGACTCTGTCGAGATCTTGGTCATGAGGAGTGTGGCTTGATCGTCAAGCTCTAGCGCTTGACACTGCTTTATGACGGCAGCCAGTATCTGGCCGTCAAGTGGAGGCTTGCGCATGTCTTGCTGAACCCTGGCGGTTCCGTAGTAGCCGTAGCTGGCATCGGGTCGAGCTTGTGGCGCCCGGGCCTTGCGAAGGGAGAAGATGGACACGGCGATCTCCAACAATGGTTTGTACGTCAACTTCAGGTCGGCTGGAGGTGTCTTTGAGAACTCATGGAGTTTGCAGAGGAAAGTCAACATGAAGGTCGTTTTCTCCGACGCCACGCCTTGCATTCGATCTCGGATCATTGGAATAATTCTTTTGTCTCTATAGTCAGCGTGAGGCGTCTTTTTTGGATCCACTGACAATCATACCGTTCTTGCAAGAGAGTGCCACTCGTGTCTAGAGTGGCCAGCTTGGCCATCACGCCAGCGTCTTCGTTGGATAGAGATTGCAATTGTGAAAAGATTTCGGTCAAGTTTGTGTGCACCCAGGACTCGATCTCGGGCGCAACATCATTTCCAAGGCCCAAGGCCTCGTTTCCGATCAAAGACGAAAGCGCCTCGTACTTCTTGGAGACACTCTTGTAGTTGCGCACAATGTTGCTGAAGCTATTGTTTGTCAGTAAAAACAAAAATTTTGCGTATGGAAAGGACTCTGGGGCTCAGGAAGAGAATCTCACATGGGCTTGACTTTTTCGAACCCAATTTGGTGCCTCAGATCTCTGAGTGAATGGAGGGTACTTTCAGAAAGGCCGTCTTTGAACCTTGTGACAAGCTTTGGTAAAACATCCATGTGACCATAGAGTACGCAAAGGGAGATGATGTATGATATCGTCTCGTCTTTGTAAGGATGTTTCGCCGAGGTTGTTCTCATGGCAGTGTCCTCGGCGATAATCTCGCCCAAACGCTTCACACCCTGTCTGAGAGACTCGCCCTCTGCATCTGGGAGAAGATTTATACGCTTTATAATATGAGTCAGAATTGCCACAACTTTCGAGTCTGTGTTGTTATAGCTGTATTTCGACAGGAAGGTATCTGCAATTCTGTCGTTGGGAACGAGAAGAAGGGCCTATAACAGTCAGCGGATAGTGTGAATGTTCGCGGGGAGCTCAGCAGACCGAGTCTCTGTACCAGTGCGTAGCCGTTGCACCAGCATTGCCCGTCCAGCCTTCATACTCGTCTTCGTCTGGCTCGCGATCTTCGAAAGGCTCAGGCTGCACGATATCGTCTTCTTTGACGTCAAGGTCAGTGGCAATCACGGTGCCTTCGATGTCAACAACGCGGGTCAACTGTGTCGTTTCCTCCATGACATCCTCGATTGTGTGATACATGCCACCGGTCTTTCTGCGGCCATAGCCTCCATCGTCTTCGTCTTCGTCTTAGTCTTCATCTTCATCTTCGTCGTAGCGATTGTAGCGACTGTAGCGGTCGTAGCCGTCATCTTCTGCAGCGCCATGAACTTGTCGCTCCAGGCTGGCAAGGTAGAGTGTGTATCCATATTCGTCACAGACCGAGGCAAGCCGTTGTGCTCTCAATTGATCGGGTCCTTTCAGGGAACTTAGTTTGATGCTGGCGTCGGTGTACTTGTGTTCGAGCAAGTATACCATCTTGTCGATGTTGTCATATCTGGATGTGTTTGAACGTTTCCAATCTGCGAGGATGGCACGCAGCTTTCTGTCAGCGTTCGCAGCGGAGTTGACAATGTCCAAATCCTCCTGCACAAGATTGTAGGTCAAGACCCATCGAAATCCAGAAATGACTTCCTGTACCTAGAAGAGAACGTTAGTCCCCATCCACATTACCGAGCAACAAGGAGACACGATTGCATACCTCATGGAGGACGTCCGAATACCTTGCAACATCAGCCATTGCTCTTGATCGAATTAGAGGTTCACTTACCAAGCTAGATACTCATGCGTGCTGGTTTGCAAAAGTAGACGTTGTTTGTTATGGGTCACTACCACGCCACCACCCCAATGCGCTGATGGTAAACTAATGACCAGTGTTCCGAACATTCCTGGAGTCTTCTCCGAGTCTGCATGTTGCTTAAACATTGCTCCTTTCTCGTAGAGTAGCATCTTGTACAACTCTGCCCTAACAGCGGTTGTTCGGACTCCCAACTCTTCGCATGCCATCCTCATTAGCTTGTCAACATAAGGCTGCCGGCTTTGGCCAAGAGAGAACTGGGATGGATTGAGCTCCCAAGTGTTACGGACGCTGGTGTCGATAATAGTCTCTTCTCCTCTCCCGAAAGGAGCCTGGTGGGCAGCTTCGATAAGTTTGAGTGCATCTTTAGAACCTAACGGAATAGCGATGTCGTGTGCAGGAAGACCGTCTCTTTCCAACAGCCGGCCGGACTTGGGGGTCTGTAAAAGTATCCAGCTTCTTGATGGTTGCGAATTTCCCGACAGCAGTAATCTCGTCCAGGTATTCGCGCAGGTCTTCCTTCAAGTCACCGGAAAGCTCATCATCAATAAAATACTCAACATCTCCATCTCCGACGGCAGAAATAGCCATGGGCGCTTGTGGTACTGTCGTAGCCATCCCTTGCGTGAGGTCAGATGGTTTGAGGTCAACGCGTGTTGCACGTTCGTCTTTCTTCACGAAATTTGCACGCCTTTAGCGAAAGTTTCTTATATCGATCACGCTATGTTCCCTTGCGCATGTTTCAGATGACCAGGCACCATAGAACACATTGATGTTGGTCATCCCTAGCAGTTTGCATGAATGTGTCAAATGCTGTTCGCATCAGTCATCCAGATTCAACGGCAGTCCAAGTTTGTTGCAAACATCTTTCTCAACCCTATGGAGCTTTAGGTGTCAGTGGGTGGCCACCTTGTCTGCCCGATTGATAGTCAAGACCTTTGGGGCCTGTAACGTCAGGTCTAAACACTCTTGCGAGTGGGTACAGGCGACGATATCGGAGATTGAATGAGGACAGGTGTGATGGCATTCTCATGAGATCGACCATGGGTCCATGACGTAGCTACTTTTCAGTTGATAGTCGAGCTGTCACACTTTACCTCACCACATGATATGTCATAGAGGCTTGAACTTGATTTTGCGTTGCAAACCGCCTATATTGGATTATTTTGCTTTGCGCATCATCACCTCCATTGGCAACGCAACTAGTTCTGAACAGCGAACCAGAGAACTACAACAGCGAACCATTTCTCGGCATACCGTGCGATTGCAATCGAAATTGGTCTGGGCATCTCACTCGACTCGTCCAGTCAACCTATGAGTCTTGTTCATCGCATAATCCAAATCAGCAGAAACAGAGTCATCCCAAAGCTCGGTGCAGCTTCAACCTCCAGAGCAATGTCTTTCAAGGTCACAAAAACACTTACATCCAACGACGGCAAGAATGCAGAAGTTCCCTACGGACCCTCCGTGTACTACACGGACAAGCATCTCTTCGTGTATGGCCACGAACTGCAGCTGCCGGAAGCCCGGCTACAAAACTGGTATCCGTCCTCATTCACCGATCCCAAGAATCCAGACACGAGATTTCAGACGATGGAGCACTACATTATGTGGCGCAAAGCCATCTGTATGAACGACAAGGAAACGGCGGAAAAGATACTCGTGGCTGCAACTCCTAGTGAAGCCCAAGCGCTTGGCCGACAGGTCAAGAACTTTGACGGCAAGAAGTGGCGTGAAACGGTGCCCGAAGTGGCAGAGACTGGAAACTGGTTGAAGTTTTCGCAGGTGCGTGAGTGCCGGGAGTCGCTGTTGGCGACGGGAGACAAGATGTTGGCCGAATCGAATCCCGCTGACCGGAACTGGGGCATCGGATTTCGGGGTGACGAGGCGGAGGGCAAGGAAAGTGAATGGGGCACCAACTTGCTCGGCGACGCGCAAATGAAGGTCAGGGACAGACTGAGGAAGGAAGAGAAGCTGTAAATATATCTGTCCTATCACGAGCTGGCTTGAATCAACTGGAACTGAAAGCTCACAATTGCGTTTTATTGGCTCAACAGATCATCTTTCGCCAACAGAAACAAGATCAGCCTTCCCATGACTGGCTAAGTCATCGTACGGAGTCTTGGGGAAGACCGTTGAAATCATCGACAGCATGACAACGATAGACCAAGTCGCTTCCCCTGGGAGGGAAGTCAGTTTCTGCGTTCGCATACGCGACATGTCGGCGCTGCTGCATGGACATCTCGGCATCCTTCCAGCCTGGGTTCTCCCCCAACAGCGCTTACACCTTCGTATCGAATCCTTGATACGGAGGCGCACGACTCATGCATTCGAAACCTCTAGCGATGCACACTAGGACTTCGGAACCGGCTTCCTTCAGCATAGAAACTCTGTTGAGTTCATCCGGTGTAGGAATGTCAGAGAAGATAGGGTGTGGGATAGACAGGCCGCCCACCGGATAACAAGTGGGTTGGTTCTGAAAGGCGGCTAGCTTGTCCCAGATGACAGCCGCACGATGGAGGACAGTTGTCTTGCGGCAAGCCTATTGTGGTGACTCCCTGGGTATCCCAATTAGCCTATATTACCTCGCATACTTTGAATGAGTCGCTATTATTAACAGGAAGGCACTAGCGAGTTCTGCTTCCCGTGCTTGTGCAGATGTCGGGTATTGAAGCAGACTCGGATTCTGAAAATAGGAGGTCAGCAACTCAACTTTAGGAAACGGAACAGTTGCAGCATTCCATCAACAACCATCAGTACGCAGGGCCGCCAAGCAAATAAATAGGCAATCGGGAAGAACGCGGAGAGGCTGAATACAAGACTCTACCTGCGGGGTGTCTTGTGTGGGGGTCATTGGCGTAATTTGGAATGCCAAGTTTGAACTCACTCTCAGGCACTATACATGTACTCCGTATCTGTGTAGTAACGTTCTGGGAGGTTCACATCGGGCGAGATCTGAGACGATTGGTAATCCGAAGGTCTGCAGTGTGTGACAGGGATATGCAAGCATCGAAAGTAACCTCGTGAGCAGCTTGTTTGAGAAAATATTGATTAAAAAGTTTCATTGAGTAATGATAAAGAAAAAAAAAGATCCAACCAAAGTCCAGGATCGTGCTTTGGAGAGGCTCCCTCATCCGTCGTGAAGCCTGGGTATCCTGCAATAATAACAAAAACATACGAAAGTGGTCATTCTGATTTTGAAACCATACATTACCAATGGTAAGTGGTTCTGGTATCAAGACATCCATAACAATAATCGGTCTGTTTAGACTTCCTGAGCAGCACGAGCCTCGGAGTTGTCGACCTTGCCGCGATTCTCACGGCCCTTGTCAGACCAAGGGAAGTGGGCGACAGGAATAACGAAGAAAGAGTTGCTGCTGTCGGCGATACCGGCAAGGGCGTTGTACCAAGCAGCGAAAGCTGCCAGAATACCGAAGGCACCACCAGCTCTGAGGCAGCCAATGTTGACGCCAGCGGCGTCGGCTTGAAGGTAGGCAATACCCAACATAAGGAACGCGAGGTCGAGAGTGAAGAAGAGGAAGAAGAAGGCGACGGTCGAGCGGAGTGTGCAGATAAGGAGGATGAATGTGAAGATAAACCAGCCCTGGTATGACATTAGCAAGATGGAATGATTTGTTGTTCTGGAGCGTGCTTACCATCAGATAGAAACCAAAGACAGTGTCGAATTGAGTACCCTCGTAGGCGCTGGTGATCGCAAAGCCACCGGGAGTAAGAATGATCGCGGTACCGATCCAGAAACCACCGTAAGACGAAAGAGCAGTTGCACCAAAGGTGTTGCCGATGGCCATCTCCCTATCCGAGGGTTAGTATCTGAGGCGCCAGATCGAACAGGATCGAAAAGTACGTACCACATGCCGGCCAGAAGTTGGACGAGACCACCGTATGCGAAAGCAGCACCAACAACAATGTTGGGCTCAGCGATACCGCGAGTGCCAAGGTTGATGAGAGACAGGACGAAGGTAGTCAGGGCGAAAGCGCTCAGGCCGAGGGGAGCGGGGTTAGCGATCTTGCGGTCGGCAATGGCCTTGTAAAGACCGGGCTGGAATTCACCGCCAAAGGCAGGAAGGCGAACAGATTCACCAGTGTTGACGTGAGCAAGAGGGTTGCCGCCATAATCGTAGGGCTTGCGCTGCTTGACGGGACCAAGGTTCGCCGGAGCATGGTCGTATCCATTGACCCCATTGACGCCGTTCATGTCCTTCTCCACGCCTGCGTATTCGCCCGCGTTGACGGCGTTCTGCTCGTTTGCACTAGACATGCTTAATGTTCGATGATTGATGGTTGATGGTTCGCCGAGAAGGATAGAGGCAAGTTGTGTAAAGATGAGATGGACTGGTTCCGGTGTATGGAATGTGAAGGGAGTGGATCACAATGCGGAGAGGCAGAAAAAAACCAACGGCAAGGGGGGCCTCATAATATATCCGGCACATGACGATGTTTATGGAGTATGGGGAAGCCGTGGAGACTAGCTCGCGACTAGTGCCAAAGTCCTGACGCTGATTTGAAAGAGAAGCCGTTTGACTCGTTTCCCAGTACAATTGCTTTGGCAACCTTTAATTTTTGTATGCGCTAATTCGTGATCATTGCAGCCTCGTCGATGGGAATTGTTCTGGAGTCCTTCTGCTGTCACGTCAGAAACTGCTTGCGCAGACGGTCCCATTCTCCGTCTCCGTATACCGCAAGTCCAGCAGTGTGTCCGACGAGCCGCCGTCTCCGCTGGGCCCTCCTATGCCCTGCATGAGCCATGCTTCTGCGTGTCGCGGACTCGCGGTGGGCGTTTGCTTAGCGGAGCCGACATGACCTTGAACGGAATTGCATATGTCCTGGGACGTTTCCAACGACATGTCAGCCCAGGCGACGATCTGGACAGCCGAGGTGTCCCTCTTTCCCCCCCCACGTGATGTATCTTCCTTTGCGCCTCATCCCCAATCGCGATTTGCGCCATCGTAAGAGCTTGTGTCTACATACATCTTTCCTTTCTGCCGCTGACTTCATGAAAGATGGCGCTGACTTCATGAAAAATTGGCTCACCTCGGATGCCCAGACTTGAGGTGTGCAAAGCAAATAACGGCGCGCCACCAAACGTGAACAATCTGCTTGCTTCTCGAGCCAAGGAACGCCATCTGTGTATGGAAGTGCTTCGTCTCAGCCAATCGAAGTTGTCCTCAATTTAGGTCAGTCATCTGAAAAAGCTCATTTGCTGCATTGTTCCGACATGCAAGATCTTCACACCGTATGCACGTCGAGTTTCCTGTCTGGGGTCGCTCTCGTCTCGGCTAAAAACGCTCGCTCCCAATCTGATCTTCTTCGCCTGTGAACCATATTTGTCGATCGAGAGCCGTGAGCCGCTTGGTAAAAAACGGCAGGCGCATAGCTGCAGAGGTAGGGTTTCGCGAGAGCAAACTCTCACTGACCAATGCCTATTCTGCGCTGCTGAATAACTGTCCAGCGCGGTATCTCCAAAGTCCGCCGTGCTTGGTCCACGTATTTGGCTGGCGTTCCCACTCTGGACTTCTTCGGTAGTTAGCAGGGATCGACACCGCACCGGCGGAGCGGAGGTTCTGTGGACAGCGTGCACGGTCATATCAACGGGCTCTCGCCCATCAGTCAGTCCGAAGGTAGTGTGGGTCATGGACCCGGACGCCGGCAAGGCAGACCGCCGTCAACCGCCTTGGGACTTAGTTAGTCGTGGGTCACCGGCCAACGCGACCGCCATGGCATTTTGGACTACCTTCTGGAACGTTACTCTCTGTGTCCCAAGAACAGAATTTTTATCACTTTGATTGCTCCCGTATCGATAGAGACGACCAGCGTCTCCAAGCAGACGAGCTCTCAGCGACTGTGCCGTGTCTTCATCTCCGCTCTTCTGCGGGATCAAATCCTACAGACTCATCTTGTGTTTATGAAACATGGAATAGCGCACATCGTGCATGGGTGTGAGGTCGACACGACTCGAACACGCCCACGCGTTCATGGTCCCATGCCATGCGCCAGAACTCGAACGGACGGGGAAACACATGCCCCTCATTATTTCAAAAGAGCCAATCAGACCATTTTCATGACCAACATAGGTCCAAATTATCTTGGGGTGGCCTTGAGCTGCATATGCTTGTCGAGCACGATTAATGCATGAAACTGCGGTCGCACCTGATAGAGATCCTCCATGAGCTTGCGCGGTTCCAGACTCGCCATCAATTCAAGTTTCGACTAATATAGAGATAAGGTCCTCGCTTTGAGTCGGCCAGCATCTGTCAATTCAGGCTGCCAGGCACGTCCCTTGTTGAGATCAGGTCCACGAAGGAGTCCTATCCTCGAGAATATTTTCTCTTTGAATGATCGGCTTGTTACCAGCGCAAGACTAGCCCAAGGGCCGATTGCCTGTACAGTGCAACGCGACGACGTGGAGTCTCTTGCAGACGAGACCGCCAACGGATTTGTTGTCCCTCGCGTATGAGAAATTATTAATCTCGTGCAACGATCAACATCTCAACAAACTCAAGAAATTTTAATGCTTTGCATTTCAACAGTTTCGGCGGCGACGCAGAGCTCAGAATAGCTTCGACGGGTATCAGACCATTATTTTCATTTCATTTTCAAGGCATTATTCGATCAAGAAACGACGTATCCGAGATCAGTAGCGATGCATGAACCGCTCACCGTGTTGGAAGCGTCAGACGCCAGGAACAAGACGGTCTGAGCGACCTGCTTTGGATCCACCATAGTCACAGGTCCCTTTATCATGTGACGGTAACCATCCTCGTTGATACCATTGGTAAGCGTCTTGGAGATGTTGGTCTCCATTTCTGACGGTAGCACAGCGTTGCAGCGAATACCCTTGGGGGTATAGTAGGCTGCTGTGTTCTTCGTCAAGCCCACAAGTCCATGCTTGGAAGTGGTATATGCAGCACCTGTGAAGCCGCAACTTAGCACCGGACCGGTCACCATTCTGATCAAGAGTTATGACTTACCGGCAGCAAATCCACGCATTGCTGCGACGGACCCGATATTAATAATCGAACCCTTGATTTGCTTTTCCAGCATGTGGTTGACACCCAGCTTCGTCACCATCATGGGAGCAGTCAGGTTGACTGCAATAATGCGGTCCCAGAGGTCCTTTTCCAGCGCGCCTACCGGATCTGGAGGAGAGTAAAGTGTCAGCAGGGCTCCCACAGAAGGTGATATAGTGCTGTGCTGCTTGAGAGCTTGCTTGATTACGACAAGAACTCTTTCCAGTCAAAGCATTGCTTCTACAACAACTCTGACCAGATTGAGCGATTTTTGGTGTATGTCAAGTCAAGCTCGTCCTGATATCGACTTACCCAGACGATCAGTGATTCCTGCATTGTTGACGATGATGTCTATCTTTCCAAACTTCTTGATGGCTGTCTTGAACAGATCCTCCAAGTCGTCCTCCAGCGTCACATTTGCTTCAACTGCCACTGCCCTTGAACTGTCATGAGAGGCCTCGAATTTCAGAACAAGTTCTGTATTGATGTCGATGGCGATCACATTCGCTCCAGCTTCCAGGAACAAGTCGGTGATAACAAGACCTAGGCCACCAGCACCTCCGGTGACGATGGCGGTTTTTCCCTCAAGCGACAGGACTGGCGGCATGGTCTGTCTTGAAGCTCTGGTATGAGTTGATTGTTGATGCTTGTATCAGACTATACAATTGGCGAGTCGATATATGGTATGCTTCTTGAATTAAGGCAAGTATCACCGTGTGATAGATCTCATGGAGTGATTACGGCAGCGTGGAAAGGCTTGGAAAGTCTCCGATGGCGGGGTCGTTGCTTGTCCGACGCCATGTTCCAGAAGCACGCAATCGTCATCATCTTCTGTTCCCGACGTACGAAAAGGAGTTTTCAACATTGCAATTCGATGAGGACTTTCGAGCTTTTTATGTTCTACAATGGAAGCTGGTAGGCGTTGCATTGACCTGATTGGCTTGAAGCTCATGCACGTCGCCGGCTGTTGTGTAACCAAGCTCGTTCGCAGTAAGGGTGACCCTGTACATTCTAAGTGAGCATCATACTGTCTCGAATGCTCTCGTCTTCGGGGCAGACTTTCGGTAAGTCCTTTAAATGGTAAGAAAAGGCATTAGATCCTTTCTATCCATCCAATAATAGAATACGAAGTGAATCAACGTGCGAAGATCTTGCTGCACAATCGTGGAGCTGCATCCTTCGATAGCTCAGCCTCAAGAACCCCGCGCCTGGTCACTTCACCTCCTTCCTCTGCTTCCTTCAAGAAATCGAAACACTCTTGGAAAGGCTCGAAACCTCACCATTATCATCGAAAGCGCTCCCAAAAGATCGCTGTCTCAACCATCTCCTCAATACCCAAAGATTACAACACTGCTTTTTCACTTCGCGACTCCAAGTTCACATTAGGTCAACCAAAGCCATCACATCATTTCAAGATGAAGGACACGAAGTTCGCTTCGAACCCATCCTTTGCCAACGAGACGTCGAATGCATATTTCGAGCACAGCACAGGACTTCGCGTCGACACCAACGCCGTTCTGATCGAGGCCATCCGCCGCGAATACCCTCAACTGCACTTGACCGTCACACCGGAATATGAGTGCAGGCTCCTCTCATTTGCTGCAGCTGGAAACGCTGCCGTTGCACCCATCGACAAGGAAAACGATCGGCTGTATGTTCAAAACTACCTGCCGCCAGCCAAACGCATCAATGGTGATAGTGGCACATTGGCGCAGCAAGTGGTCTTCGGAAAGTTCTTGCTCGACTGGTCTGGAAAGGAGTATGTTGTCTACATTGCAGAGGGCCGTGATGGCAGTGGTCCCTATCCTCAGGTACGCAACCAGTACATATTATCTTCCTCAGTAGAATCGACAAAAAGGCTTTTGCTTGAAGCTGGCCGTTGGACCAACGGTCTGCACGACGAGGTGCTCGTGTTCGATCAGGGCTACTGGCAGAAGAGTCACGAGTTGTGGGAGAGCGCCCAAGCGGCAGAGTGGAGCAACGTTATTCTCGACGAGGATATGAAGAAAGCCCTGATCGAGGATGTCGACAACTTCTTCAACGGCAGGGAAACATACGAGAAGCTCAAGGTGCCTTGGAAGCGTGGTGTCATTTACTACGGACCCCCAGGTAACGGTAAGACTATCAGCATCAAAGCCTTGATGCACTCGCTCTACAGGCGCAAAGACCCGATCCCCACTCTCTATGTCAGAACATTGGTCAGGTAAGTCAGCATCGCCTCTGTCACTTCGCGAAATGCCACAGAATTAACGAAACATCACAGTTACGGCGGTCCTGAGTACTCTCTCAGCAAAATCTTCGGCGAAGCCCGGCGCAACGCACCTTGTTACCTCATCTTCGAGGACCTCGACGCCATCATCACCGAACAGACTCGCAGCTACTTCCTCAACGAAGTCGACGGCATCCGCAGCAACGACGGTATCTTCATGGTCGGCAGCACCAATCACCTCGACCGCCTGGACCCCGGCATTTCCAAGCGTCCTTCCCGTTTCGACCGCAAGTACCTCTTTCCGAACCCCGATCACGAGCAACGTGTCAAGTACGGACATTTCTGGCAGCGCAAGCTGAAGGACAACAAGGACATTGAGTTTCCGGACGAAATCTGCGAGGCAACCGCCAAGATCACCGATGGCTTCTCGTTTGCTTACATCCAGGAGGCTTTTGTGGCCGCTTTGCTGGCACTGGCGGTTGATGACAAGAAAGACGGAGAAGAAGAAGAAAGCCAAGACGTCGACATAGACAAATTGCCCCTGTGGCAGCAGCTCAAGAAGCAGATCAAGATTCTCAGGGACGAACTTGATCGTGGAGCAGATGAGGGCATGGCGAAGCTGAGCATTAAGCAGTAGAAACGATGCGTGTATTGCGTATGCGATATATGATAACCCTGATGGCAATTGATTGGCAAGCTGTATCCACTGAAAGTCCCTTGAACGTTCAACATGATGTAGAGCTTCTATTGGATATGCCTTTCAATGATTAAAGATGGTATTAAGCAAGACTCGATTTAATGAAACTTTGTCGCCGGAGCATCTGCATTAGGCAAAACCACAATTCACCACTACATAAGTCCAGTCTGTCATTTCAGAGAAGTCGTGTAAGATGCGGAAAGCTGAACGATACAGTGCTACCTAGTGTAAAACAAGGTCAAAAGCTTAGAGACAAGACAATTTGCTAAGCCATTCGTAGCCATCGTTGGTAACCTTGGTCACCGTCCTGGATCAAGTACCCGTAGCGCAGAGTGCGAAATGGAAAATGACTCTACACTTTCCCTAAGGATATCTGCAGTGCAAGCAACTCTGTATAGTCCTCCTCCACACGGCAGAGACTCCAATTTTACGGTGACAGACGACGCTTTTTGGCATCTGCCTCCTCCTTTTCTTGGATTCTGGCCTCCTCTGCATAATTCAGTAAAGCATTGGTGTACCATTTTCTGTCCTTTTCAGAGCTTGTGACTTCAATGGCATCTTGCCAGACTCTGACGTTATCTTTGATGAAGCGTCGGTTAGATCCAACAGTAGCCAGAAAATGCTTCCAGAGGTGACGTTCAAAGAAGACGAAGGTGTTCTGGGAGTAGAGAACCGGAAGTGCCTCAGCGCATACTTGTCGACAGACCAACAGGATGGCGATTGATAGTGTCGGTGCGAATCGATATGCGGCCATGGAACACTGAGAAAGTATTCCCGTCCGTTCAAGACATAAGACGTAGTAGCGATTGTTTGACGCAGGACCGAAGTTGATTTTGTAACCGCCTCTAGGACCTGTGAGGAGGTGGCGGTATATGATATTTCTGATTTCGGGTGGAAGACTAAGGAACGAGAATGCTCTATGCCGGCGATGATGTCTGACATCCGAGAGTGTCTGGTTCTCCTGCAAAGATGATCTTAGTACAGGTCTATCGTTATCGATAATATCATTGCAACGCACCATGGCGAGAGGTCTCAGGGGCTGAACTTGAAAGCCCATGTCCTGATAAGTCGTGAGGATAGTTATGAACACACGATGAACCCGTCGTTGAGATTGAGCTCTGTATGGTCACGATTCCGCCGATGCCAAAGGTTGAAGGACAGTAAGCGGAAGTGCAGTAAGCGGAAGTGCAGTAAGCGGAAGTGCAGTAAGCGGAAGTGCAGTAAGCGGAAGTGCAGTAAGCGGAAGTGCAGAAGGAATTGTCGGCCTTGCAGGCCTGAGGTATGATCAGTGTGTCAAGAGTGTTTGTCAACAGAAGTTTGCAAACGTGAAAGAAAGGGTTCGTGTGGCATTGGAACTTGTTTGTTGTCAATCGAATACCGAAGTATTTGATGGCCAACTCTTTTCAAGTTGTGACGGGGAGATTGCGTAGAGCTTGGTGACGCGAGGAAGTAGGGAAAGGCGAGTATCAAACAGCGTCGCGGACGTAAGCTGTGAAATGCAGAGATGGGCAGCGAGGTGTGTGCAAGATGACACTGCTGTGCAGGACTGCTGTTGACATGCAGCGACAGGCAGCCGCGATGACGTCGCAGGAGAAGCAGGTACGCGCATGTGAAGGCAGGAGCTACCGCCGAGTTCGACACCGACACAAGCAGGCAGAGATGGTCACGCGAGAACGTGTTTGTAAGCGGGGCAATTCAGAGACAGTATGCAGGTACGCATGGATTCTGGGTGAGACGGCTTCTTCACATCCGACTGGAAGAGGGAGAAACGTTGGTTTCTATTCTCATCTATTCCTCTGTCTGAACAGTTTGTTGAAACAGGGCAGTTGATGTTTCGAGTTGGCCGCGTGCACTGCTGGCAGGGAGCATGAGCTCGGGCCGCAACCAACACAACCATTTGCTTGGCCCGTAGGATCCCTAGACCTCACAGCTGACACTCTGTTACTGCGCCTCTGTAAATAGCAGCACTGCCTTCGAAGAAACTACATCATCGTGTCGCTTGCAATGATGCTGCCCTCGTATTTCGCCGTTGCATTTGACGGCAGTGTACGACGAGCTGGGCATTGCTTCAGGCGGCCGCTAACCTGAGGATGTGTTGGTGGCAGCCTAATCGGCCATCTCTGACACGCTCGCTCCTTGCATCGTCATCGTCTTACAATTGACTTGTGCCTGGAAAGCTGCAGGTACCCTCAAAAAACCGTCGACACTCGTGCAACCAGGTCGAGGCCGAGTCTTCAGCTCTCCCGGCCTGCAGCCGTTGCGTTAAGAGTCATTCCAACAACAACCTTCATCCTTGTCGTCCTTGGACTGCTGCCTTGAACTATGACTCCTCGAACGGGAGGCTGTGTTGTGGTAGGTCAGTGGCCGAGTAGGGTCACGATGTCGTTGCCTTAGTATCGGCCCCCAATTCTCAACCATGGTGTGCGGACCGTAACGGGCGCGGCATAGGTTTGCTTGCGTATACTCTCCTTTACGTTTCATCATTTCGGTGCTACGCCTTGTCACCGAGTGTGTATTGCACCTTGGCACCTCGGCCTCTGGCCCTCTGGCCCTTCTAGTTGTCGCCCCATCTCTCCTATAAAAGGCCGTGCCGCAGATGCATCTCTGTTCAACTCAATCTACCAACACAGACACGATTTCCAGCCAGCACCAGATCTCAGAAGCAACACTGCACAACACATCCTACAACACACCATCCCAGAAACTTATAATTATCACAATGCCTTCCACGTCTTACTACTCCTCGGACTCGGCCTCGAGCGGCTCCTCCAAGTCGTCTCCCAATACCTCTACCTCGGGCAGCAGACCTGCAGCACCCAGAAGCACTGTTGTTATCCACAACAACAGCACCAAGCCCCTCACTCGCGAGCCTTCTTCGCGCGACGCTCGTGATGCCCGCTACTGGCGCTGAGCATGCGACGAACGTCAAAATCGTCGTTGGATAAATCTGAAGAATCAACCATCGGTCAACGTCTGCCGGATCTTCTATTTTTGCCTCCCGGGCAGAGCACAAACAGCCTGCAACGGCACGCATGCACGCACGCTTCACACCATGCACCCCCGTTTTCGAGACCACGATTGCCGAGCCTCAAGCTTCGGAGCCTCAGCGAAACGTCAACCACACGACACAAAGGGTCGATTTCCAAGTCATCCCTCGCGAGCACACATTATCACTTTCTTGGTCATTTGCGTGCATGTTCTTCTTGTATTCCTTGCGCTTGATTGGCTTGCTTCGTTGGGCAGCAAGTGAATGAGGGATTCTGAGAAAGAGAGAAGAGAGAGATTTGTCACATGTGGTGTGGTTTGAAGAAGGCGGGTACAAAGATAGGGGCACACGACAGGAACAGGCAAGGAGGCGGGCAGGGACATGAACTGAAATGCATGTCATCGGGTGCGACGGGTTCCTGAGCAAGCGATTTGAAATCTCACGTACACAAGGGCAGCTAGCTGTTTATTTTGGCGGTTGTGATTCGAAGAGTAAAGGAGGGGGAGGGGTCACTGCAGCATTGTACCCGGCAATTTGGGACATTTCTTTCTGATATTTTGAGACGCTCTCTTGCAGTTTTGCAATCGACGGTTTTCTCGTCTATGTTTTATTTTCTTTCTGGGATTAGTGAAAGTGTCTTTGCATCATAATTATTGATCGTGTTTCGCTGATTTCGCACTCGTTGGCATGTCGTGTCGCTTTTGCTCTTCCAAATACTGGATGGCTAGATTGAGCTTGGCGCGATAGGGGTGTGAGCAGATGATTGAGGTGGTCATGGTGCATTTGGGGGTTCTTTGGCAGTGAGAGCGAATCTGAGGACGTGTTCCAAGCTCATTGGCGGTCTCGACGGGTCGACATTGTGTCTCTGCAGTCTTCTGACGTCGTCGGGGATGACATCGACAACGTCGACGTCCATCTGATCTTGCTTGTCCTTGGCCTGCTTGGTCGTGTCTTCTTCGTCCTCGTCCTCGCTCTCCCACATCTTGCGACGCAGACCGGTGACGACGTTCTCGATGCCGAGCTCGTGTTCGTCGAGCGTGAAGAGGTCGTCGAATGCGCCATCGGCACCCATTTCACGGGCGACGCGATTGCCCTCGGGGCCAGCCCAGTTCCAGAGGTCGGTCAAGTGAGCGGCAGACAGGGATTGCCGGGGCGTCTGCTCATCATGACGGCCATTCAGCGCATCTGGATTCGTTTGAGCGTCGTCAGAGGCCGTTGCAGCGGCATGGCGCTCGCCCAAAGCAATCCAATCCTCGACCTGGGGCTGCAGCTTTTTGCGCAGCAGCTGGGCCAGCAGGTCCTCCTGTGAGCGGCCGGGAAAGGCGGGCAGAGGGTAGACGTGGGCGTTGGACAGCAGCGGGTGGGCGTTGGCGAGGGTGTGGTGCAGCGAGGCGAGGTTGTGGGAGAGCAGTGTGGCGGAGTTTTGGATCGAGGGCCTACAAGATCAAGGGCTGGCGCATTAGTGAGCAGTTTGCCAAAGTGAGATGGCTTGTGAGCGCATACCACGAGGGAAGCGGGTCGTTGGTCTCGAGGTCGTGGCGCAGTTTGCCCAGACTGTCGGCCAGAGTCTTGAGGCGCTGGCGCGTCTGCTCGAGGGTGCGCAGCGTTTCGACTGACATTGTCGCTGCGATGGTGAGGGAGGAGGAGTGAGGGGAGAGACAAGCAAGGTAGGTGCACAAAAGAGGATAGAAGCATCAGAGGTGCATAAAAGAGGATATAAGCATCAGACGTGCATAGAAAGGATAAGCGCACTGTCGACGCGATGCACAAAAGAGAATGGCAGAATCGGGTTGTGCAGGCTTGGCGCGAGGCATTCCGTCATTGCATCCCCCCAAGCACAAGTCACTCGGGCTGTTGATGTTCGCAAACAGAAGGAGCGTGTTTCGAACTCGCACGTCGCCATCGCCGCCGCCATGGTCCACGCATAATGTCGGTATCCTGACGCTCGCAATCCGCTCTTGACACGCTCCCAACCCAACTCCCGACCGCTCTCCAGCAGCGTCTCGTAGTCCCGCAGCGCAATCATGTATGGCCCGACTCGTTGCGACGGCCGGAATAGCCGCTCACCAAAGGCAGGTTCGAAAAGGACCTCTATGCCCTGATCCGGGGCATGAGGAACCACAAGGGCAACGAAAAGGAATACATCAGCAACAGCCTGAAAGAATGCCGCCGCGAGGTCAGGAGCGCCGACATGGACCAGAAGGCCACGGCGCTGCTGAAGCTCGTCTACCTCGAGATGTTTGGCCACGACATGTCGTGGGCCTCGTTCAACGTGCTCGAAGTCATGTCGAGCCAGAAGTACCTGCAGAAGCGCGTCGGCTACCTCGCCGCCGTCCAGACCTTCCGCCCGGACACCGAGGTGCTGATGCTGGCCGAGAACCTGCTGAAGAAGGACCTGACCTCGCCGCACCTCACCACCATCGGCCTGCCGCTCGTCACCATCCCCCACGTCGTCAGCCCTTCCATGGCCAACTCGCTCCTGACCGATCTCCTGCCCCGTCTCACCCACTCGTCACCCGCCATCCGCAAAAAGACCATCGTCACCCTCTACCGCCTGGCCCTCGTCTACCCAGAGACCCTCCGTCCCGCATGGCCCAAGATCAAAGAGCGTTTGCTCGACGAGAATGAAGACTCGAGTGTCACCGCCGCCATCATCAACGTTGTCTGTGAGCTTGGTTGGAGGAGACCACACGACTTCCTGCCCCTGGCTCCTCGTCTGTTCGATCTGTTGGTTCAGGGCTCCAACAACTGGATGGCCATCAAGATTATCAAGCTTTTTGCCGCTCTGGTTCCCCTTGAGCCCAGACTGATCAAGAAATTGCTGCCCCCGCTCACCACCCTCATCAAAACAACCCCCGCCATGAGTCTGCTCTATGAGTGCATCAACGGCATCATCCAAGGTGGCATTCTTGACGGTGCTGAAGGAACCGTAGAGGGTGACGAGATTGCTCGTCTCTGTGTTAGCAAGCTTCGTGGAATGCTCGTCGTCGAGGGCGACCCCAACCTGAAATACGTTGCTCTGCTTGCTTTCACAAAGATCGTCGCTTCCCATCCCCAACTCGTCGCTTTGCATTCCGATGTCGTCGTCGAGTGCATCGACGACCCGGACATTTCAATACGCACTCGCGCACTCGATCTGGTTTCTGGGATGGTTGATCCTAGCAATCTAATGCCCATTGTCGAGCGCCTTCTTCGCCAACTCAGAGAAGCAACTCCGGCTTCTGCCCTTGATGACCCGATTAATGATCGTGGTATGCATTCTGGTGTTGTGCCTTCAGGAGACTCGGACGACGAGGAGGCTACCGAGTCACTGAGAAGGAGAGAAGCACGCTCGTCAGAAGCTCCACCTCTCCCTGAGGACTACCGGCGGAGTGTTATTGAAAAAATCCTCGACATGTGTTCGAGGGATACATACGCCAACATCTCTGACTTTGAGTGGTACATTGGCATCTTGGTCGACCTCGTCAGCCATTGCCCAACAACAACTGTTCAAACTGCCGACAACTCCTCATCCATCCCGACAGGAGATGTTGCCTACACTATTGGATTCGAGCTGCAGAATGTTGCTGTCCGTGTGAAGAGCGTCCGGCCGGAAGCAGTGGCCGCGGCACAATCTTTGGTACTGGTTGAACGCAGAAGAGATATGTTTCCTGCCTCGGGTAATGCAGCACAGGCAGTCCTTGCTTCTGTAGCCTGGATAATTGGCGAATACCCTGATCTGCTACCCGACCCGCAATCCGTATTAAGTTCGCTGCTCCACTCCTCGAGCGCCCAGCTACCAGCGAACATCTTGGCCATCTACATCCAGGCTATTCCTAAAGTCTTTGCTCGCCTGACGTCTAGCCAACAACAATCTTGGACTGCTTCTAGGAAGTCGCAATCTGATCTGCTCATGGCCAGGATAATCCATTTCTTGGAGCCGCTTGTACAGCATCCCAACCTGGAAGTACAAGAGCGAGCTGTCGAATATCTGGAGTTGATGCGAGTCACATCAGAAGCTGCTCAAGCTCAAGCCTCTGAGGGTGACGAGGATGGCTTTACTGATGCACCGCTTCTGCTCACTCAAGCGATACCTTCACTATTCATGGGCATGGAATTAAACCCTGTTGCTTCTGGCGCTTTGAGCAAGGTGCCACTCACCGAAGGCTTGGACCTCGATACGCCTATCAACGACAACCTACAAATACTCCTATCACAAGCAGACTACGACGATATGTCCTTCCCAGACGAAGACAATGTCTCCAAATTCTACTTCGAAAAACCGTCAGCTGTGGCAGTGCAACCTCTCGCAGCAGCCGACTACCTCGAGCCCAAAGAGACCTCGACACCAGGATCCTACCAATCCGAAGACCGTACGCTTGACCCCTCCGCCATCGCCAGAAAGAAGGCCGAGCGCCGCGAACGCTACCGCGACGATCCCTTCTATATCGACTCTGAACGCGCTTCTTCGGGCACCTCGACACCATTGCACAAAATTCTCAAGAGCAGCAACGGTGAAGAACTCGACATCGACTCAATCCCCATCATGGACCTTCAACTCGACGAGAAGAACACGGCCGCCGAAGCAGACCGCCTCCGCAAATCAAAATCATCCAAGAAAGCCTCGCGCAAACGCGTCGAGATCGCCGGCGACGAGACCATCGGCGACGACTCACCCGCCCCCGTCGCCGTGACCACAACCCCGCTATCCGCCTTTGGCCGACCGAAAAAGTCACTGCTGCACGTCGACAGCAGCGGCCTGTCCTCCTTGTCCCTGTCGGAGCAGCCCTCGACGCGCGAAACGCAGCTCGAGATCGAGCGCCGCGCGCAAGAGGAAGAGGAAATGGCGAGGGCGATGAAGGAGGTCGAGCGCGCCAGACTCGAGATGCAGAGGGCGCAGGAGCGCGTCGAGGCCAAGCACATACCCGAGGAGGGCACGCTGGTCAAGCGCAAGAAGAAGAAGAAGGTCGCCAAGACCGAAACCGAACAACCCCCTGCCGACGAGCAGGGCCAAGGGCAAGGCGAAGCTACGGTCGTCAAGAAGAAGAAGAAAAAGAAGAAGACGGAACCTGCTGCTGCTGCTGCTGTCGTCGAGCCATCGGAAGAAACCACCGAGGCGACGGCAGCCGTCAAGCCGAAAAAGAAGAAGAAACGCCAGATCAATTTTGACGAGGGAGGAGGAGGAGCTGGCGATGCGCCGCCGGCGACTTGAAAGCGTGCCTTTTATGTTGTCTTTTTGTTCGATACATCAAGTCGAATCTTTTTTTTTTTTCTCTGATCACCCGTCTCACGTTTCGTTTTTTTTTTTCTCCTCTTGATCCACGATTGCAGCACATGTGCATGTTTCCAAGTGCTGCTGACTTAAAAAATTCTATCTCTCATTGTTTATCTCAAAAAGGGGGTGGGTATATAAATCATGTGTATCGTCATGGAACCCATGCATGTAACTGCTTTGGTGAAAACTCCTCCCCTAGTTTGTCCTTTGCAAAAAGAGAACAAGAAATAAAAAGAGAAAAAAAAAAAAAAGAACAAGAACAAAAAAACGCTCAAGTGAACAATCTCGATCGCAAGAACCAAGAACCAAGAACCAAGAACCAAGAACCAAGAACCAAGAACCAAGAACCAAGAACCAAGAACCAAGAACCAAGAACCAAGAACGAGAATGGGGGCCCGTCTTATAATACAGGAGCCCAGAGTGCTCGCCCCTGAGCAGTGCTGCACCAAACGACATTTTTTTCTTCCTTCTAATACCTGTAATGAAGCTTTGCAATGCTTTTTTTCCCCATGTGGACTCTAGACATGTTACTCTTCGGATGGACTCCTTTAAGTTTTTGCACTTTGAAATGAACCTCACATGCCTTGAGGTCGCAGAGACGAATGACGTCGGAGCAGTCAGTCAAACACTTCAGATGAGCGATTGCAGATGCAAACTCCACAATTTTGGCCATGCGTCTGAAAATGCTTCAGCTTGTTGGTGCCAAATTGGACCTCCGGCCGCATTGGCAGGGTCAAGCAATCGGGAAATCCCTCTCATCCCGACTGTTTATGGATGGCATTCATACACCCGAGACGACAGTCTTCATTCGCTTGTGAATCATGTGCAGAGGAAACCCCCCTCTGACTGAGAGCCGTCTTCGGTGTTCTAATCCGAGTGATTGCCGTCGTCGCCCTTGTTGTCTTTACCACCATCCTTTCTGATAGGAATTTTGATGCCCTGGCCAGCAAAGCATCTGCTGAGCTCGGTACTCTCGATGACACCGGGAAATTTCTTGGCCGAAAAGACCTGGAAAGGATCGGAGAAGACAGATGCCAGGATAGGACACTTTCCTTGGTTGAGCTGAGGACGACCCTCGGTGGGGTTCGTCTGGCCCACGTCGGAAAAGTTCATCTTGAGACGGAAGAGCCCCTCTGTTCGAACGGACAAATCTTGTAGAATGAACCAGTATCCGTCGTTCCCCTTGGGGTCGCGCAATGGAAAGGCATTCACAGTAAGACTTCCAATCAGGTTGCGGGTAAACATGCCGGATGACTGCTGCGGCGACTGCATTACCGGAGGATAAGGGTGTTGATACATGGGTTGATGAGAGGGAGTAGCACCGGGGTATTGAGGGTAAGGGGGAGCCAAGGCGGTCGGAGGATAAAAGGCGCCAGGAGGAGTGGCCATGGGCATGTACATGGGGTGAGGCTGAGGCGGCTGCGAATACATGTGCTGTGGTGGAGGATAGTAGGCTGGTGGCGGGGGTTGGTGTACTGTGTGGCCGGTGTGAGGATCGCGGTAAATCATGGCCGGAGGGGGGTACATGGTGCGATGGTCAAGCTGCGGGGGGAACGAGGTGGTGGTGGCGGTCGAAATGGAGGTAGCGGGCGAGTTTGTGGCTGCTTTGACGACATTTTTCTCGAGAAGACCCTGCTCGTCCCACAAATCGACCTGGAGAATGAAAAAGGTGGCGTCTATCTTACTGCACGCGAATCAGTCAGGCTTGTAGTACCGTGCGAAGCCGAGGCACCTACTCTGCAGGAACCTCTTGTCCTGTGCGCAGATCCGTGACTACGAGGCGCACACACGGCGGCGGTGTGATTGGTCTGCGGTCCTGCCAATGTCTCAGATGGACCGAATCTTGTATCACTTGTCTTTATTGCTTACCTTGTCCCCGAAGCCGCACATGCGCGCTCGGATGGGTTGTTGCTCGACGATCAAGGAGAATTTCCAATTGTCTCTGGTTCTCGACGATGGGGCTGGTCCGGCGGGTTGGATTGCCGATGCCGGCTGCATGGCTTGTCCGTTTGCTTGTATGGGCGGCGGCCTGGAGTGGTCGTATTGGGGAGCCATGGGATGCGCCATTCCGGAGTAGCCTGTTGGCTGGTATGGAGGCGGGAGGCTCGATGCTTGAGCCATTTCGACGGCAGCCAAACGGTGAATTTGTGTGTGGTTGTGCTGCGGTGTGAGACAAGGTACCGATTGAATGTCGTCAATGCCGGATCACAGGTCCAGCACGGCTAGAGTCACGAGTCGGGCGTCAGAGGAGGCGGTCTTGGTCGACTTCCGAGTGCGTGGACACAAGAGTAAGAGGAAAGGGGTGTTCTGGTGCAGTGCAGAAGACGTCGGTCTTGTGTGTGTGTCAAGAACGGCGCATGGACAGGTTGCCAATCGCTTTGCGATGTATTGCGCGCGTTACACAACCGGAGAAAAGCGCCCACGTTGCAGCTCCCGGTGCACGGCCGTGCGTTTCAGAATGGACAGGTCGAGGGAAGCGTACAGCAGTATGTGGTAGCTGTGAGGACGAGGATGCTGTCGATAAAATGGACTCCGATTGGGTCTTCTGGCCTGGAGCTCGCTTGCACAGGGGATTGCAGAGAAGCGCGGGAGAGCGAGAAGCGAGTGACTCGAGACGTCTCGGTTTGGCAATCTACGCGTCGTAAAGAGGAAAGAGCAATCTCGGAGCTCGAGGGCAGGATCAAAAAGGGCAGCGACGATTGTCGAGCAGAGTGGAGAAAAGGCAGGAAGGAATACTGGAGCAGCGCGCCCAAGCCTTGATTAACTCGACCTTGATCGCCCGCCGTGATCTTTGGTTCGTCGTCAGAAGATAGAGAACCGCCACTAGGCTGGGTTCGGGCCTCTTAGTCTGTACCGAAGGAGCGTACCGGAAACCTTTTTGGCCGCTGGGAACGAATCGGAATGCCCCAGACCTGTTGCGCCATTCGCGGGCAATTCCAATCTCCCGTACTCTGATCCACAGGGGATCTTGTTGTGGCCTTTGCGAGCCCTTTCGCGGCCGAGCCTAGATGGTTATTGCCATCGATCAATACTTCTTTTCTGTTCATCTCGCAAGCGATGCCCGCGCGCCGCCGGCGGTTGAGCTGCTGTTGCCGCATGCATCACCACTGAAACCAGGTTGCCTGCAGGCACTCTCAAGCTTGAGACAATCTCACTTCAACACTTGCGCCCCGACTCCACGGCGCAAGTTCACCCGATGACAGCCACGACGTTTTTTCCATTCGGGCTCCCGGGTCGCAACGTGACTTGTGTACTTCTACATCATGACCAGGCATGACTAGGCACGGCAATGGCTGCCGTTGGGATGAGGGAACCGACACCCGGCCTCGACTTTTCACCGACCTTTATGTCGGCAGTGCAGTAGTGGCATGATTCTCGATATTGTAGCATTTGCGAAGATGCTCTTTGTGGCATGTCCATATAGCTATAGTGGTTATTCATGTCTATCTTTATTACACTCTATTGACCAGTTATCACGGGGCAATCTGCTGATACGCTCGTAAATAGAGGAGGTCTAGACGGTGCCCTAGCGGAACCTTGAAGGCCCCGAAGTGTCAAGGTGATGATGAGACCGGCAATGGGCACAAGTCATGACTCTGCTACGTGCGTATTGATGGCTTCACTCTCATACAAAGTCTCAGCCCATCAGTTTTCATCATGTATTACTCTGCGACAGAAGTTCTTGAGAGTCGGAGGCAACCAGCACATGCAATCTCCGAGTCTCAGGCGGCCCTCGATGAAATCCCGGGATGCAGTCAGACGATGGCGCCAGCAGCGAGGCTTGCGGGCTTGCGCAGAGTGGGTTGGTTTCGAAGAGAATAAACGAACGAGACACGTCAACAGTGCAAGTCGCATGGCTGCTGCGCGTCCTGCAGCAAGCATACATAGAGAGAGGGGCTCAGGTCCCCGAGGTCGCCGACCGACGTAGCATGCACTTTCCAGTCCATGGCAAGATCAAGAAAATCTTTCTGATTGGGAGTTGTTCGAGTAGCCGCCTGCAGCTGCTGCGATAGCGGCTGGAGGAGAGAAAGTTTGGTAGGTTTGGAGAGTCGCGTGGCTGGAACAGCTGCGTCCTGCAGCCCTGAACCGCGCGCTCGCCGACGACCTGATGACGTAGCAAACCATGGAGAAAGCAGTTGACAGACACGACTCATTCCCATCCTAGAAACATACAACACCATCTTATTAGCAACCATGTCCGGTGAGAATGATCAAGCGATTCTCCGAGATACCGGTGGCAGTTTGCTGACCCAGCGCAGCACCACCAGTAGATTACTATGCCGCCCTGGAGGTCGACTCCAAAGCAACGCAGGAGCAGATTCGCACCGCCTACAAGAAGTCGCTCTCCCTACCATGATTCCGAGGATACAGCTAACAAGGTGCTCACAGGCAAGCGCTGAAGCATCATCCCGACCGCGTCCCCGCCGACTCGCCCGAGCGCGCACAGCGCACCAGAAAATTCCAACAGATCAACGACGCCTACTACACTCTCTCCGACCCCACACGACGAAGAGACTACGATGCCACGAGACGCTACCACGGCTTTGGCTCCGGCTCCGGCTTTGGCTCCAGCTCTAATGCTGCCCCAGGTGGTTTCGACGCGGATGAGGAGGTGCCGCGACCAGAGCCTGGTGCTCAGCAAGGAGGAGGCTTCAGCTTTCCTTGGAGCGCATTTGGCTTTGGTGGCCAGGCCAAGAACGAGGAGGACGCGAACAAGTTCAGCAGTGAGCAGTTCGGCAGTGTGTTTGAGGAGATGCTCAGGTATGCTGTTTCTGTGCCTCGTTTCCAGACGTCGTGTACTGACTTCGATGCAGGGAGCAAGGCATGGCCGAGGGCGAGAACAATCATCCCACTGGCAGATTCTGGTCCATGGTCGGCGCTGTCAGCGGTGGCGCAATGGGCTTCATCATCGCCAATGCTCCAGGAGCCATTGCGGGTGCTGTGGCAGGCAACAGACTTGGTGCCGTCAGAGACAGCAGGGGCAAGAGCGTGTATGCCGTCTACCAGGAACTGGACCAGCCGGCAAAGATGCGCCTGCTTAGCGAGTTGGCAACCAAGGTGTTTGCGCACGCCATTAGCTGAGCTACGACATTTGACATGATGAGACACGACGGGTCAGGTAGTTTGTTCTTTTCGGAGAGGACGCACGCAATACCCCTATGAATGAAGCCTTTTCTTTTTCTCTTTGCGGTTCCTGGATTCTATTAGATGGGTATCTCGTTTCTCTACATGGCTGTTCATGAGTTTTGAAGTGAAGAGTATCACCGTTGCACAGGCTGGGTGTCTCGGTCGAGCAGCTCGCGTGCAGCAATGAGCTCGGCTTGGTCATATCCGTCCCAACCCCTCTCACCACTCATGCTGCGTCTGACAATCTCGGCGAGCTTCTTGGTCGAGAGTTCGCGCAGACGCTCCACCGAAGCCAGAGAAGGGGGTGGCAGGTCGCCTACTGTTGCGTCTGAAGATGCTTTTTGAGGCTTGTTGCCCGTCGAGGCCAGCACTTCCAGGAGGCGCTGTGATGTCTGTGTAACCGAGTCAGCAACCCGTTCAAAAGTACAAACGTAGAAACAGTACGCACGAGTTTGAGACCGTAGTAGCCGCGCAGGTAGTCGTCGCACAACTCGATGCTGCGGCAGAAGCTGCGTTGAGCGTCCGAGAGCAATTTGAGTTTGCTGCCAGCATCTTCGGCCGTGTTGGGAGAGGTGAAGAGGACTTCTCCCAGACGAGCGTGGATCTGTCGTGACATCAGCAAGGCCATCAACAAGAGGCACAAAGGAGCGACCCACGTTCCACGCATTCGGCGTGATAAGCAGCACCTCCTCCAAGCAAAAAACAGCCTGCGAATGCAGCGCCTGCACAAAGTACAGCTCGGCCAGCTCGGCCCAGCCCTCGGCATCAATCGGCGAATCATCCAACAACTCGGTCAACGCCCTTGTCGCCTCGGCCGTCCTACCCAGACCCCTCAACAGCGCAACCCTCCTCTTCCTCAGCGGCACATTCGCCGGCTTCTCCTCCAGAATCGCCTCGTACTCCTTCAACACGTCCAACAGCGCCTTGTCGCTCTCGGCCGTCGCTTCCTGGTACAGTCCGCGCAGCGCTTGCACGCGCTCGTTGTCGGGGCCGAAGCGCTGCGACAGCTGTTCAAGGCAGATGTAGGCGGTTTCGTCGTCGCCGGTGCGCAGGCAGGCGACCAGCAGGTTCTCGTTGGCTTGCCATTGTTCGGGGCTTTCCGACGTCGTGAGCAGGGAGAGTGGGTAGGGCAGACTGCTGGGTGCTTGGCTGCGTAGCCATTTGGGCGCGAGCTGGGATAGCTTGAGTGACTCGGTGTGCGAGAGGTGTGTTGGCGGTGCCAGCAATTGGTCTGTCATTTTTGAGGTTGGAGGAAGTATGTGTGTGTGTGTGTGAGTGTGTGTGCAAGTTGGGGGACAGTTGTGGATGGAGCTTCCAGCTTGCGCCAACTCCGCTTGATGTCCGCCAAGGAGCTTGATCTTTTGTCGGTAGTACCACCCTGTCTATAAGTCTAGAATACAATCAAGGAAGAGACACGCTTGGGGGTTTTGTTTTTAGCTTGTCTCGGAGAATATTAGCTATACGATCTAGTCAGTTGTAGTGGCTTATTGAAAAACTGTCAACATGAATGAATATTGTACTTGGAGATAGAATGGTGTTTGAAATAGAAAACTCTCGGGTGGTATATAGCAAGACAGAGTAGAAGCCGAACGCCTTGCTCGGGATATTCCAAAACCCCATAATCGCAACGTGCCAAATTTGTCAAAACAGAAGCAGAGATGATCCATGGATGGGCTTATACATCCTCTTTGAATTCGTCAGAGCCATCGCTGCTGAGAGGAGCGTCTCTGCTTCCCCTCTTCTCATTGTACTCGGTGGCATTGCTCTTGTTGCGAGCAGCGTCCCTAGCCATACCAGCATTGACCGAGGAAGTGCTGCGAACCTCCTCTTGCTCATGCTCGATGTAAGCCAGGGGACGCTTGGCGCTGATGGCGTCCTTGTGGCGGAAAACAAGGGGATCGTGGTTATCCCGAAAGAAGCGGTCCATATCCTCGAGTGTTCGATCTGCCGTCTCGGGAAAAAGGCAGTAGACGATGGGGATGAAAGAGAAGCTGTTTCCTCATTAGTAGACGCATGCAGGAGGCAAGGATCTCGAGTATGATGCTTACTTGAGTACTGTCCAGATGATGTAGAACTTCCAACCAAGGCTGTCGATTCCAGTTGGCGTTATTTCAACAACCATAAAGCTGGTTCAACGATTAGAAGCTGCTTTCAGAGGTAGAGGAAACTTGAGAACACTTACTTGAAAGCCCAATTCGTGGCCGTACCTAGAGCAGCGCCTTTTGTGCGCATTGAAAGACTGTTGACTTCTGTGGGATACAACCACGGAACACCCTGCCAACCGATACCGAAGAAGACGTAGTAAAGGAAGAAAAAGGCAATTGAAGCGGAAGCAACCTCGTTTCTGTGGGCGTAGCTGTCCAGTTCGTTGAAGCGAAGAAGGACAGTGATCAAGAGGTAACAGCAGCCTTGGCCAAGCGAGGCATAAATCATCATTTTTCTTCGTCCCCACTTCTCGACGTTGGGGATAGAGATGAACGAGAAGAGCAGGTAAGAGACCGAGTTGCAAGCGGCTAGGAGACGGGCCAATTTCTCGGACAAACCAACAGAGTTGATCAAGACAGTCGGCAGATAGTACGAAGTAACGTTGATACCACCGAGCTGCTGCATGGCTTGTGCTCCACATCCTGATTTGGTTTGTTAGTATGGAAGGCTAATATGTTGTTCAAGTGCTCATACCAAGGAGGAGACGACGGATAGTGCTGGTACCGCCCTCTTTGCCAGTCTTGCCTCTGAGCAGCTGACCCCAGGAGGGCGAGTTCTCTCGCTCGAAGTCGACAGCGTACTGAATTTCATTACTTGCAGTGATGATTTCCGGGTCATCAGGGGTGGTTGATTCCAGAGCGGCCAGAATCTCGTTTGCTTCCTCGACGCGGCCCTTGCTGATGAGCCAACGGGGAGACTCAGGAAGCCACGGAACAGTTCCGTAGAGGATGAAAATGAAGATAAACTGGAAAGCCAGTGGCACTCTCCATGACACACCCCCGTCAAGGTAGGAGAAGCCGTAGGTAACCCAATTCGAAAGTGAGAAGCCAGCAATGTTCATGATCATCTCAATGATGACCAGCTTGCCTCGCCATGATGCTTTTGAAGTTTCACCTTGCCAGACAGGTGCAGTAGAGGTATTGATGCCATTACCTACTCCAGCCACAATACGGCCAACTATCATCTGTGGCACTCCGAAGGCTGTGCATTGAAGAATTGCTCCGATGGACATGATAGTTGTACCGACCAGAATTGAGTTCTTGCGTCCAAGAGGGTCACCGATCATGACCGCCAAGATAGCGCCGAAGAAACATCCGACATCGTAGAGAGCGGTGATGGTCGAGAGAAGGCTTGAATTGTTGGCAAGGTTGAGTAGGTTGATGTAATTTTTGGTGACAACGACACCACCAAAGACACCCTGATCATAACCAAAAAGGGTCATATCGGTCGCACAAGCGACAGTGACCCAGAAGGTGAGCCATCCGCCAGTCATACCGAAGTACTTTGGCCTTTTTGTGGTCTTTTCAGACATCTTGCCAAGAAGAAAGGAAAAGCGTGGAGAGAAGGGGTAGAGATCTGTGGGAGATGCATCTTACCGAGGGGAACTCAGATACTTATATACGAGCCCATTAACGAATTGACAAGTGATAGCAGCCAGCATATGCTTGAACAATACCCGAATCGCATGGCCAAAATCAAGGCATAGACGTACCCTTGTGCATGACGATGTTAGGTGGCTGTCTCGTGCGCAACGGTCATGTTTGTATATATGAAAATCGTTCAAACCGTCTGGACCCTAGAGAATTTGATGCTAGTTTTGTCAAAATCTCAACAGAACTACGCACCGGTATGCAAATAGTCAACGCTATACATAACCGCAAAGCTCAGAAATGTCATGTCGGACTGAGTTTGTCTTCATGTGTATTGCACACAGAGTCATGGCTAAGGCTGCCGATCCGGGGACAGGTTGGGTGTCGAGGTATGTAGGCATGCCTTGCCCGCACGATCGCACAAGACCTTGTTATTCGGTCCTTCACCAGAGGCGGCTCTAATGACGGTAGTCGAAGATGGTCGTTGCTTTGATGCACCATGGTCACCTTGGAGGGACAGATGATAGTCTGGACAGTTGTTAGACAATTTTGGAATGTGGTCTGTTCTAAGGACGGTTGGCACTGTTGTCGAAACATTAGAATTTGTCAAAATTTCTCGAAGCTATACCAGGAGCAACAAGCCTGGACAAGCTCGCAGTGAGGGAACAAGCTCATTAGCCATCCGCTTCGCAACGGTCGACAGAAATTGATATGACGCAGGCGACACCCGAGTAACGACTTTACGCCAGCGGCACGTGTCGTGAAAAACATCCTGTTGAATAAATCTGGCACGCGCGGAGGGTCCTGAAGCGGCCTTACTTCGTGGATGTTTTCTTTGCTTGCAAGTTGATCGGGCCAAGAAGTGGGCAAACCCCAGGACCAAGCTGTCGACTCCACAGTGTGTTCGAAGTGTCAATAATTGAATGTAGAAGACGATTCTACCAGAAAGTCTGACTGAGGACTTAGTTGCGCGTGTTGTTGATCAAGAACTCGGAGCGTGTTCAGGAGGCATCAATTCAATGAAACGAGCAATGCCATCGACACCCGAAGAGTCCTGCGACCGACACCAATTTGTCTTGAGAGAGTCTGAGAGTCTTGCGCATTATCCAATTCGGTTGGCGAATGCAGTATCCTCTGATGATGGGAAATGGACGTCAAAGCGAAAGCACACCTATACGAAGGAGAAGCAGTTTCGCTTGATGAAGTAGAAGACTTGTCCCGAAAACTGCGAACGCAGACTCACCAGGACACGTTCCGAGAAAGGTCAAGCCTGATCCCTTCTTTCGGGAGCTGATTCAAATCTGTTGCGGACCGCCCGAGCACAACCACTGCTGCTAACATGTAGCTGACGACGTACCGACCTGTTGCCAACATATATAGCAGACGACATGACGGCTGGTGCCGATGTGACCTCAAGACTCATCATGATCTTGACTCAACGAATTTAACGAGCTGACTCATATAGTGAAGCCTTCCGAGGTCCGTATACATAACATTCTCGACTGCTGATTGATTCTATCTTGACGGAAGTATTCCAAGTCTGTAGACCATGTCGACCCCAATGGAATGTGGCAGTGAGCTGCTGAAAAGCCAATTCCTTTTTGATCCTAGCTACCGTAACCTCAACCACGGTGAGTACATATTCCAGCACTTTTTATACAGCCCCTGCCCTCTAGACATAAAACAACACCACGCCTATCCACCACCATCCCCACTTTCACCAACTTCTCTCAAGCACCCCTGCGTAAAAGTTTTCCACCTTCCCGTTTCACCGCTCCATGACCTATGACCTAATCAAAGCCCTAGGTTCCTTCGGCACATTCCCTCGCCAGGTCAGAGACGCCCTGAGAAAGGCGCAAGACGATTGTGAATCTAGACCGGACGCCTACATCCGCTATGAGTATCCCAGGGCGCTAGACGTGTCCCGCGAGGCCGTCGCAAACCTGGTCAATGCCCCTGTGAACACCTGTGTTTTTGTACCGAACGCTACGACCGGCGTGAACACGGTTCTGCGGAGCCTCGTGTACGCTCCGGGAGACGTAATCATCTATTTCGCCACGATCTATGGAGCATGCGAGAAGAGCGTCACGTACATCACGGAGACTACCCCTGCAGAGGCCCACAAGATCGAGTACACCTACCCTGTGTCTGATGACTCGTTGTGTGACGCTTTTGAGAAAGCGGTCTCTGAGATCGAAGCTGCAGGAAAGACGGCCAAGATGGCGATCTTTGACACCGTTGTTTCACTGCCCGGCGTTCGTATGCCCTTCGAACGATTGGTCTCTTCCTGTCGGAAGCATGGTATCCTGTCGCTAGTCGACGGTGCCCACGGCGTTGGACACATCCCTCTTGATCTGACAAAACTGGATCCCGACTTCTTTGTCAGTAACGCCCACAAGTGGCTCTTCGCGCCGAGAGGATGTGCGGTCTTCTACGTGCCGGAGCGGAACCAGGGCCTCATACGATCAACATTGCCTACCAGCCACGGCTTTATCCCACTGCCCAATGGTGGAGCCTCCATCAACAACCCGCTACCCCCCAGCGCCAAGAGCCCATACATAGTTAATTTTGAGTTCGTCGGCACTGTCGACAATGCCCCTTACACGAGCCTGCCTGCTGCTCTGGAGTTTAGGAAGACCATTACATGGCAGGGCAAGAGTGGAGAGGACGCTATCACAGCCTTCACGCAGAATCAGGCACGCAACGCGGGCAAGTTGGTCGCCGAAAAGCTCGAGACCGAGGTTCTGGAAAACGAACAGGGCACATTGGGCAATTGCAACTTTTCGAATGTCAGGTTGCCTCTAGATGCCGCGGCCCTGACAGGCGATGATGCAGCCAAAGCGGTCAAGATTGCTCAGTGGATTGCCAACGTGCTGGTCACGGACTACAACACTTTTATCGCCATCGTTTTCTATGCAGGAGCTTGGTGGGTCAGACTCAGCGCACAGGTATATCTTACCACGGAAGATTGGGAGTGGGCCGGTGGAGTCTTGAAAGATGTATGCGAGAGAGTCAGCAAGGGTGAAGCGTTTAGAGGACAAGGATGATACGGGACAAAAGTGATACAGAAGAACGAAACCAGCCAAAAAATCCGCGCTTCCGAACGAACAGACGCATGCAAATGTTAGCTCGGTATGAGTTTTGTGATGACAAATTCGCCACAGAGAGCATGTCTGCTTGGTCATGAGAGTCGTGCATTACGTGCGGTATGAAGCCATTCTGCTCGTCTACTGCTGCAGCTTCTAGAGCAGCTCTGCGTGTTCAACAATTTTCTGTCCAACCACTCACAGTCGAAAGTTGGCCCAAGCCCGCCCAAAGGCCCACAGTGTCTCCTTAGCGCTAAGCAGCACGGAAGGCGACCACGCGGAACTTCCGCTTCTGCCAACGTAAACGGACAACAGGCCAATGACGACCGCAAGAGTAAAGGCACCCGCGGGTCTACGATACTTGTGTGCCAACAACCGCGAGCGACCAATCATCTTCTGGACTGCTTGTTGACGCTCCATCTGTGCTGAATGCTGCTTGTGAAGACGTTCGCCCTCCTCAAGTGTCTGCTCTGCAAGTTTGGTCGGGTCACGGGTCGTTTTTAGTACGCTGTAGCAGGACACATTGCGCCACGCATGAAACGGAAGCGTCTCCGGCGGATGCTGTGAGAAGAGCAGAGTGGTCCGCGATATGAGCGACTCGAGATCCAGCGGCTTGGGAAGCTTGGACAAGATAGCAAAAAGCATGTCAGGCTCGTCAGAACCATATTCCAAGAGTTCGTCCTTGCGGGTCATAATGATCTGGTTGAAACCTGGTTAGACGCTTTCGATCGACCGGGAGGGCCGTCCCGACGTTAGCCGGTTGATTGGGTATGAATACTCACAGTCGCATACATGTACACTGACACTACTGCCTCTCGTGCCAAGAGGAAGTCGAACAAGCGGGATATACCACCGTATTCCTCAATGTCATGTGCATACAAGGTTAGCGTGGCGGCCAAGGCGAAGTATGGCTGCAGTCCCGAGAGATGGTTGCATAGTTTGGGATCAGTGGCGTACAGTATGGACGGCAACAGTCGCAGATGTGATTCACTGGCGGAGATGGAAGGAAGCATGAAATCCCGAATGCGCAGCAGGGACAATCTGGTCAAGAGAGGTGCAGCCTGTTTGGCGCCCAACACAAGCAGCAGCACCTGCGCGATGTCGTGAAATCCTTGGAAATAATGTAGACAAGGGTGCTGGCGAAGCAGTCCAAAGATGAGATCCGAGAGTTCTTGTTTACGGCCGTCAATCTGCTTCTCTGATTCGCCTGCCTTACAGATCAGCAACATGCATCGGCAAGCGGCGGTCCAGCTCTCCGTCATTACCGGTTGGATAGTACACGAAGGCGCGGTGAACATCGAGCTTGACCTGCTCTTCGTCCCGGTGGGCAGGCAGTTGCTGCCAATCGACCACTTGTCCGGGGTTGTCATGATCAACACCGAGCAGTATCGGCCCTGGCTTTGGCGTTAGCGTCTGTACACTGCACACGGAAGAATTATTACGTGCAGACAAGACGCCTGACATGGTCCTCGACGAGGCCACCCGGGGTTGCGGCAAGAGCTGTCAGCTGGTCTCTGTCCTTGTCTCTGCACGCCTGAAGAATCTGCGTGACTTTGGACGTCTCGGCGGGCGTTAGAGGCTCTTCTCGCCAGGAGCTCGACACTGGCTCGTCCGACTTTGCTTTTTCGGAGAACTCATCACCTGCTGTGCTGGTTTCAAGACCCTCCCGAGAACGTCCGTCTGTGCCGTCCAACATGTCTGCTGTATGCATAAGGGAAGGTTGACAATGAGGTCCAGGGACGGGAGCAGAAGGCGCGCGGTCAACCTAGATATTCGCTTAAACGCGCCGCATGCGTCTGCGGAATGCACCAATACGCCCTTGCGCACCCCGTCCGAGGGAATTATCATGCAAATGGTTCCCAGACGCTGCAGAATTGAATCGACACTGGTAGTTCGCACTGACCCCCCGTTGAGACAGCAGTCTGTAGCACCAACGTGGATTCGAAGAGTGTTGGTAGTTGTTGGTCCGTTTGATCAAGACGGACCAATCGTCATTTTGCGAGGTTCCGAGCGCAGGGAGCAGCCGCAGCCCGCGATGCCGAGTCACACACGTCAAGCTTTGCCGGTCAGTCACCTCACTGGTGCCATCGACCTCATTCTCTGTCCTGTCAGTCTTCTCTCTTGCCTACAGAACTAGTCAGTAGTTCGTGGCCTATCAGATCACTTGCTCACACCATTCGCCATGTAGTCGTTGACTTTCCAGCTGCGCAATTCTGTGACATTGGCATGCAGTAAGCGCCCGATTTGCGCAGTCACCCTTTTTGCAGCTTCTGCCAACCCAGTTCCTCGTCCTGATGACAGGTCAAAAAGCCCTTACATTGTGGTCAATAGATGTGCACGTTGGCTTCTTGCAGCTTGCTCGTGCCGGGCCTTGAATGTGAAGTATATCTTGCTGTCTCTTCACCCAAACAGCTGCAACAACTTCCCAGTCGGACCTTGTCTTTGTTCCCCCATCAGTGTTCTCGTTACATGACCCAATCTCATTGAACAACCAGCCTCCAATGGGGCCTATACCAAGCTTCCAAGATGTTCAACAACGGATTGGCCTGCTCTCGAAAACGCTGGCTCCGACTCCAGCCAAACGACAAATCTTGGCAGCCAGAATTCGTTCCAAAGACAAGGACGACTTCTTGTGTGTCAGCAAAGACTTCATCCAGCTGTTCGAAATCGACGCTGGGGCCCAAGTTACACACATTGCGACGAAAGACGACTTCGATCAGGAGATTACTTCTACCAATGTCATCGGGTACTTCGATCCCTACGGGAATGATCTGAAAGATTCCCAAGACGAGGTCGACAGAGCCAGCATATCCGCGGAGGGACCAATGGGTCCGCAGATGCTCACGTTCACCCTGGCTGGCATAGATCAGCTATACTTTCTCACGGCGCAAGAGAACATCTATGGCGACGTCAAGTTCAAATTATCCTGCATATTTGTGCCTGCTTTCTCCACCGCGCCGCGAACACTTGGGTCTCGGATCGCAGTGGACTCATATTCGCGAGCTGTCGCAGTTACGGCTGGCGAGCGCGAGGTTTTCATCTGTTATGCCGATGAAGCCGAACGATTGAGTACTGGTCAAAGATGGGGCGATGGTTTCATTCCTGTCCACAAGTCCCGCTCGGTTCGCGTGGACGGAACTGTTCTCCTGATGGACTTTCTATATCCACCCAAAGGTGATCCGGATCGAGTCGTACTACTCATGATTCTACAGGTCCAGGAAAGCATACGTCACGCGTGGGTCGAATGGTCACATTCTGATCAGAGTCAGGCCAGTGACCTAAAGCCTGGCCATCGAATCTTGCTGCGTAAGTTTCTCCTCATCCGATAAGGTCATGTTGCTGAACAAAGCAGGTGGTGAAATTCCAAATCTGTTGATACCTCTCAAGGGCAATGCTGCGTTCTTGCTAGCCACCCGTAGAGGGTTGACCTTGTTTGAGGACATTCTAACCATGTCCATCCGGAATACTCGTATCAACATTGACCGTAAACCGCCGCCAGCAGGCTACCCTCCTTCTTCCTGGCAACCGCTATGGGCCTGTTGGGTAAGACCCAGAAGGGGTGGCACAGAACAGGAAGAAGATTACTTATACTTGGTGACTGAAGACGGCCATGTTTACTATGCAATATTCGAACAGGACATGCCCGCTGAGGGTGTTTTGGTGGACCACGTGGGCAACCTGAACTGCCATGTGGATTCGGCTTGTGCACCGTTTGGACGGTCTGACCAAGGAGATATTCTGATAGTGCAGGGTGCTTCAAGTGAGGGCTGTGTCTGGATGGTGAGTTGTCCTACAGGTTTAGCAAATATGACCACGGCTGATCATTGCAGAGTGAGTGTCGACAACCTCCCACAAGCGACGACGAACCAAACGGCGGCATGTACGGCTTTGTAGTGTCCTTGGTACCCAACTGGTCTGAAAGTCTGGATTTGGTTGCAAAATCTCCCTCGCGCAAGAGACTGCCACATTCACGAGACGCTCTGTTTGCTCCCAGCGGTCGTCAGCCATATGGTCGTATTTCAGAGCTTCGAATGGGTATTGAAGCACGAATCAGTCACCGAATGGATGATGATGTGTTCCAAAACACATCACGCGCACGGGTGTTGAATGCTCAGCAGAACGACGAATTTCTACTCTTCCTGTCTGGTCCGAGTCATACCACTGTTTTTTCAATACCGCAAGGACTCGAGGAAGAAATCCAGCAAATAACTCCCACTGGTCTGGACATGGACCAGTCGACTCTCGCCGTGGCAATGGTGGAAGACTGCGTATTGCAGATCACGGAACACGCTGTCTGGATATCTAGAAATGCGCGAGAATCTCTATTGGTCCAACCTTATCCCAATGGAACGAAAGCCATCGCCGCAGCGATCGAACCGAGCATTCCATGCACTGTCATTGCCTTGAGAATGGATGGACACACAACACTTGGCTTGCTGGTGGTTGAAATCGACGGAGAAGAGGCGTCGCTTTCAACACTCGGTAAACCAGAAGATCTGGACACCGAAATCATATCGGTCACCATCTATCGAACCCAGGGCGTTTCCTTTGTTATTGCCGGCACCTCAACCGGGACGCTTCGCACATACAGAATTTCTCCTAACGCCGGGCTGCTATTCTGGGAAGAGCACATAATCCCTCAAAACCCCGACAACGTCGAGGCTCTGAACGTTTGTGAGGATATCTTGATTATTGGCGAACATGCACCACCAACGGGCTGCCACAAAAGCATGGTCGTGCTATGTGGCTTGCGAGGTGGATCTGTTTATGCATTTGAGCTCCAGGTCAATTCGGACGGTATGCGATCGACTCATTGCACCTATACGAGTATGCCCTGCTGACATTGTCATAGCTTCTCTTCAGATCGGTTCAGGGCGGCACTTTACCCTTGGACTAACAGCGGTGAAGCTCACCTCTGGTTCAAACGCCGTAACAGCATTCGCGGCTTGCGGTGAAGGTGCGTTCAAGATTGAGTTGACAGGTCCCGGGATCAAGAAGTTGAGTATCTCCGACATGTATTTGAATCAAGTGGGCCTCACAGAGCAAACGTTCTATCAAGAAGCAATCACCGCATTCTCCGTGGTGCCCGACCTGGAATCGTCTCACCTGGCAAACGCACTTGTCATACTTTCGAGCGAGACCTGCTTCATCACAGAAGTTTCGCATACTCGAGAGGTCATCCCGAGGAATATGAAGGTTGAAGGATCACCCCGCAGACTCATCGAGTCCAAACGTCCCAACTGTCTTGTCAGCGCGTCGGCATCTGTGCGGCTGCGCTCTGCGACTGAGAGGACGGTACAAGACATCATTCAATTCACAGCACCCGGTTGGAGCTGTAGTTATGAAATGAGAGTTGGCGTCAAAGTCTACTCAATCAAAGAATGGTCGTACAGGAGGACAGAAGACTCAGCGCCGCACATCTTGTATGCGGTTGCGACTGGACGAATCGACCCCACGCCTGCTCGAAACAATGGTTGGATTCACCTTTTCCGACTTGTGCGCGACAAGAACAATCAGTACTGCGTTGAAGAACTGTACGCCAGGGGGTTTGACGCTCCAGTGTACTCGATTGCGACATACAACGAATCGAATTTCATTGCATGTACAGGGACTTCGGTCCAGTATCTCGAATATGATCCCGACAACTCGAGGTAAGCATCCCACAAGGCCATGGCATGCAACGCTGCGACATTTTGCTGACCACATCCCTAGATTCAACGAAGTGTGCAACTTTCAAATGCGAAGTCCGGGCATCCATGTCACTACCTCACCTCCGCAGATAAACATTACTACGCATCAAGACTCTACCATCACGCTGCAGCTAAGATCAGATCCAAGCAACCCGAATGCAAAGGTATTGCGAGATGTCGCCAGAGATAACGGGGGCTCTCGAGTAGGCGCCAGCCACATCACCGTCGACCTCCCTCACGATGTCGGGACCCTCAAAAGCCTCAACATTACGAGTACAAAGGAGGGCGAATTGATAGGACTCAAAATCCCATCCGTAGACCAGCCTCTCACCGTCGGAAATGCGGGGGAGCAGCTTTTCTTCGCCAAACTGCCGAGGTCGGTGATGCGCATTGTCAAAGGCAAGATCCGGCCGCCGTGGAAGCCCGCGAAAGCCAAGGGCGTGCTCGAAGACGAGCTCGTGGGCATCTCGCTCGACGGCACCATCTACGGCTTCGCCATCATCGACGAGCTCACCACTAACCGCATGAGATGGCTCCAGCTGCTATGCCAGCGCAACCCCGAAATCTGTACATTCACATACAACATTACCACCCTGGTCACCAGGAGAGGCACAACCGAAGAGGAACCAGTGACACTGCCGCCCTCAGGCTTCGGCTACGGATCTTCTTCCTCCAGCGCCCGCAGAAGCTACAGACCCACCGACATGCACGTCAACGGCGACGTCTTCAAGCGGCTGCTGGACGGCGGTGGCGAGGACCTGCTCCTGCAAATCATGGACGTCGAAGCGGAAAGAGCGAATGAGGCCGAGAGGACAAACGAGCCCAGGAGGGCGTGGCATGCGATTTCGTTCTGGATGAGGGATAATCTGGCGGCGCAAAAGGCCGAGGTGCCCGCGTTGGTCGCAGATGCTGCCGCGTTGATCGATCGATGGTGGTGAGGTGCCGGTAATGCTGGATTAGAGAGCTGGAGGGAAAAGTTGAGGGCTTTTCGGCTTGTTTTTGCTGCCTTTTTTTCTTTCTCTTTGTTTTCTCGGGTTTGAGGGTTACTTGTCTTTCTCCGCTCAGGGTGTACACCAGTATTAAATATAGAATCTTTATCCGTGAATGCTGCCTTTTTGGTCCCATACTGTCGCTTGCCGTCAGACCAAAAGGGGTACCCACCGCATTTGGTGGCTAATCTGGTTATAATTCAAGACATACAGATCGATTGCTGACCTTGACCAACAAGACTTCTGGGCCCGTGGCGCCACCGCAGCAGGAAGCAACATGCTTTCGAGGATCCAGTACTTGGGTTCAGAGGGAGCAGCCAACTGCATCCGTCACATCCGACCCACAGCCCTGGAACAGACACCAACAATAAAATGCGCACGCGCGAGATCGTCAAAAGAAACAAATAGCAGACCTGCTGCTAGTGATACGAGCAGCTCATCTCAGCTGCAGTACGTCGCAGCTCTGGAAGGGCACCCGTTGAGACGCAGCTTTGTTGCCAATTTGGCCGACAGGTAGATTGCAACTCCAACGGTGAGGTGAGCACAACGGGACAAACGAGCGAGGCAAGTGGAAAGTTTGGAAAGTTTGATTAGGCTGTTCGTGCTCAGGCACATGCTGGGCTCTCTGATCGTGCAACAAACGTGACATCTTCATCTTTTTGGGGAGCGCGGATTTTTCCCGCTGCGCAGAAATTCATGCTCTCTATGAGAGAAAAGAAAAGAACAGGAAAGGGGGGAAAAGGGCTCTAGAAATGGGGTATGGCCTTTTCCTGACATCATTAACAACAACCACCAACGCCGCCGCCGTAAGCATTAAATTCACAAGGTTTGTGAGTTGATCGTTCAAGCAGCCACAGTGGTGGTTGGAGCCTCGGAGACGCCAGATGCAGTGGGCTTCGCATCGACGGGTGGGCTGTCATCGCGGACGACGTCGCTGAGACGGAGACGTTTCGAGGGGGGAGCGGCTGACTTGTACGACTCGACCTCGGCCTCGAGAGCCTCGACTCTTCTCTTGAGGGCAGCTTCGCGAATGAGAGAAGCGTCAAGGTCGGACTTGTACTTGTCGGCAGCATCGCGGGCTGCAGTCTCGTTTGCGCGGGCGTCGTGTTCACTCTGCTCGAGCTCGGCGACACGGCCGCGGAACAGATCGTTGATGACCTCGAGCTCGCTGACGCGGGTCTTCAAGGAGCTGTTGTTCTCAGGGTATTGGTGGGCATGTTCGGAGTGAAAGCCGTTGGCCGAAGGCGCAGGAGAAGGCTGGCGAAGGGCAAAGGTGGGCAGACCAGCAGGCTGAAAGGATGACTCGGCCAGAGAGACGTTGTCAAAGATGTGTTGCGGAGCGATGTTGGGGTTGTGGTGGGCGATCAGGCCGGGCGTGTTGGTGCGAGACAAGGGCGAAGGGGAGCGGCGCAGCTCGCCCGACGGAATGCGATCAGAGTGACGGCGTGGAGGGTAGGCGCCGGTGGGGGTGCTGACGTCGGGTTGGGCGGCAGCGAAGCCCGACTCGAGGGAGGGCTGTATGAAAGTCAATATGTGGCGGCAGTCGTGGTGTTGCGACAAAGGCTGACCTTCTTCTTGGGGCCGGTGGCTGTCTTGACGCGGTTGCGGCTCTTGATAACGTCCGTCTTCAGACTGATGGGACGAGGGCGACCGTGCAACTTGAGAAACAGACCGCAGGCATTGCAGAGCACCGAGCCGGCCTCATCGCGACGCCAGAGCGGAGTGGTGCTGGTGCCGCAGTTCTGGCACATAGTCTGTGTTGAACCGCAGTCAGTGTCTTATCGATTTGGACGATTTGGACGATAAGGATAAGGGTCGTCCAAAGACGCGCGCGCGCAAAGCGCCCGTCGTGAGAATTGGTTAGCAACGACTTACAGGTCCGGTTTGTTGGCCGCCAGCAGTGGCAGCAGGTGCCGAAGTTGCGTAATTCATTGTGTGCATGACATTGGCAGTCCTGTGAAGAAGAAGAAGGAAATGGTCAGTCCTGTATCAATTGCGATATGTGCTGCGCATGCGCTGATAGCGCTTCAACCCTGACGCTCGGACCTCCTGGTGCCCTGTCTTCGGTAGTGCTTGCCGAGTTTGATCTGATTATCTTCTCCTCCCCATCCTGCACGCCAAAACAACAATCCAAGAGAGGAATGCTTACCTTGGCACCATTGCCATGTTGTTTGCTCCAAACGATCCCAGACTCGAAAGTCCGGGAAGCTGCATTGTAGGGCCACTGAATGACCGCTGAGGAACAGAATAGTGTGGGGCCGAGTACATAGGTGCTGCCGAAGATGGTCGTGGGATCTCGTGTGCCATGTGTGCAAAGAACGGCCTGTCATCAGCATAGATGGGAGGCGTGAGGGTAGCCGGGTAGTGGAGCGCCATGGCAGACTTGGGTCTATACGTGTCGAGGGGGGTAGGTCGGTGAAGCATCGTAGCAATGATTAAGTCGTCAACGTCTTGCAGATATCGTGATTCGGGTTGCTGTCGTAACTCGTCGTCAAAGGAGAGACCAAGTTGGACAGAAGCAAACAAAAGAGTGTATAAGAAGGAAACAATCAAAGGAGCGACTGAATTAGTATAATGATTAGTATAAGGAATGTCGTAGATGCTGGACGTCGTAGAGATTTGTCGAGTAGCACATGCCTAAGTATACATACCTCCTGGAGCCATGGCCAGGGGTGTCGACTGTGTAATGACAACGGTAGAGGCTTGGAGTTCGGCGTCAAGGTAAATTGTCAAAACAACAGCAAAAACGCAAAGCGGTTCTAGTGGGCGTTGTCTCGGCGTCCTTCGTTCCTATCCACCACCTGTCGTTGTGTCATGATCGTGAACAGCCGTTCGAAACTGGCAGCCGTGCCAGCTGTTCTGCTCCTTCCCTTACCAGTCGACTGCAGTTGTATGATAGGTATCATGTCCTCGAGCCGGATCATTTGATGGTGCTCTGAATGTGCTGGTTGTAGCTCCATTTGTGCTGTTTTATTCCCCAAGAAGGCACTCTTGCGTGGTCAACTCCGGGCTTGAACACTTATCGAGAGGTCCGCAGCTGCAATCAAAAGTACAACTCACGTACTGCGGGTATGCAACGGCGAAGGCAGGAGATTGCCAGTGACCCAGTATACAAACTCTATCCCTTACCCGTCCCGCATGAACAGAGATGAGGACCATCCTATCTGACAGTAATCGACGATTGTCGGATGCCTTCAGCCAAGCGATTGAATGAGCACAGCCTCCTAGAGCTTGATTGAGATTGACACCATGTATAACGAAGAAAGGAAAGGTACCAAACAAATCACTGCTTGTGTCATTGTAATCAAGCTTTGACCCTGCAAATCCGGGGGTTTCAGCGAAGGAGTTCATCAGGGGTTGGCCAGCTCCATCTTCTCTTTTTGACATGTAATTTCGGATGAAAGATAGAGCCTCATGGTTCGACAACTCGAGGGCGGTGCAATCGTAATCGAAGGTTGAGATCTGCTGTCAACTTACGAGGCTTGTATCGCGGGCATCGTTTAGTAAGTTAAGCCGCGATAAAGAGCTGTTGGATTTTAGTCCGCAAGCTTGACAAACAACAGTTCCTCGCATCCGAGGCACGAAACTTGACAACCATCAGTATCAGATTCATCCCGGGTCCAGTGGTTTTTGGAGTATTCAAAGTCTCATCGGAGCTAAAACCATGTCCCTCCACCAAACCAAATAAACGAGTCGAAGTTTGTTGAAGCACGGGGAGTTGTTATTATATAAAACCCGGGGGTGAAGCTTGGCATCCCCGTCGTCATTCCTTCGTGGCCATCAGAGCATCGTAAGATATTTACCCAAGGCTTGCCAGCAAATCCAGATAGCAGTCGAAGGTCAGGCATGGGCAAGTCAAGGCCAGCCACTTCGGGCTATGCCCGTATAGCCCAAGCAGAAGAGGAGGAGGACTTCTCAGATGATGAATACCAAGGCCAGACTCGCATGTCGGTCGACGAGGGTACGTGAATTTTCCAAGCACATGGCCAACTCTACCGTGTACGGCCATTGCTTCGTGATAGCTGTCGAAAGGCAAGATGTTCACAGGATGTCATGCAATTCAGACCAGAGCATGTCCCATGCTGACCCGCCTTTCAACCCGCAGGCACCACGTATGCGCCCATACAATCGAAGCGCCGCGAGCGCATGGAAATGCCCGGAATCGCATCTCCCTCGTCGCGCAGACCCCGACGACGTACCAATTCCGGCGTCGACATCAAGGCTATCAACGCAAGACTGGAGAAATGGGCCGACGAAATCGCCCAGAAATTCAAGATCCGCAAGGTCAAGGGCAAATCGCAGGAGGAAGAGCAGTTGGAGATACACCACTCGGTATTCCAGGCTCCTGAGTGGATCAGACCGGCCACGGCCGAGACACTGGCCATGGACCCTGACGAGCCCAGCGAGGACAGGATATCCAAACTCGAATTTGACGACATCGTGGAGAGTGTCAGAGTAGCCATTGAGCTGGGCATGCACCCCAAGCTCATCACTCAGGGAAGCTCTGGAAGCTACTTTGCCAGAAACACCTCTGGCAAGGTTGTGGGTGTATTCAAGCCAAAGGACGAAGAACCATACGCATCAAAGAACCCCAAATGGACCAAATGGATACACCGAAACCTCTTCCCCTTTTTCTTCGGACGCGCATGCCTTATTCCCAACCTCAGCTACGTCTCGGAAGCTGCCGCTTACGTTCTGGACTGCCGCCTACGCACCAACCTTGTACCCTATACGGACGTGGTCTCCCTTTCCTCAAAGTCTTTCTTTTACGATTTCTGGGACAGGCGAGCCCACCGTCGCAAAGGCAAGCCCTTTCCTGAAAAGCAAGGCAGTTTTCAGGTCTTCCTCAAAGGCTTCAAAGATGCCAACATCTTCCTCAGAGAACATCCTTGGCCAGACCAGCACAATTCAGGCTTTAGAACAGATGCTGCGCCTGCACGGAAAAGACGAAGATGGGGTGAAGACTGCCGCCCCAGAAGTGCTCCCTCTGACGATGAAGATGAAGATGTAGAAGGGTCTCAAGCGACCCATGGCGAACGTCAGCGTTCTCGCAACGTGTTCTGGACACCTGCTCTTCAACAGTCACTTCGAGAGCAGCTTGAAAAGCTGGTTATCCTGGATTACATAATGCGTAACACTGATCGAGGACTCGACAACTGGATGATCAGGATAGATCAACAAAGCCAGGAAGCTGAGATTGTTATTGACCCTCCCAACAAGCCGAAAAACGGACATGCCGACCCTTACAAGCGACAAGAGACAATGACCACTGGCGATCATGCCAACTCGAAGTCTTCTGCCAGAGTCACCCTTGGCGCAATTGATAACAGTTTGTCGTGGCCGTGGAAGCACCCGGATGCCTGGAGAAGCTTTCCCTTCGGCTGGCTCTTCCTTCCTGTATCTTTGATCGGACGTCCATTCTCTGAGAAAACGAAACAACACTTCCTCCCTTTGCTGACCTCGAAGCAATGGTGGAGTGAAACGCAGATTGCACTGCGCAAATGCTTCGAGCAAGATGCCGACTTCCAAGAGAAGATGTTTGCTCGCCAGATAGCCGTCATGAAAGGTCAGGCCTGGAATGTGGTGGAAACCCTCAAGACCCCGGATCATGGACCTTTGGAGCTAACAAGACGTGCCCGTGTATGTGTTTGGGACGATCTTGTTGAAATCCCAGTCGCCGTACCGTTACGCACTTCGTCCATCGAAACGCGTCGCAAACCGGCCGACATAATCAACACTCCTGGCATCAGGGAAGAAGAGGAGATGGACATTAGTGCTGCTTATGCCTCAGCTCCACCGTTGCAGACCGATCTCCTAGGCCTTGACCTACCGCAAAATAACCGTTTCAACATCTCACGACAGAACAGTAGTGGTGATGTACGCAGAAGCGATGACAGCAATGGTCCTCTTTCGCCTTCAAGCGTGCAGGGCTTCATGTTTGACAAAGCGAAAGAATCGAGACCCATACGGCCAGTTCCGCCTCGTTCCAAATCGAGACTCAGTCTCGATGAGACAAGGCGGCTTTTCGATAACCTCGGGGAGCGTAGGAGATTTTCTTTGGCCATTGGTAAAAGGAACAACGGATTCGACGTCGCTGAAGACGACGCCGAGCTGGAGGGCGATCTCGGCTTTGCAGCGGCGGAAGACCAGGAGGGTTACAGGAAGAAGGTTATTGTTGAAAGGATTGAGATGGTCAAGGGCAGGGCCCCAGTCTTTACATGGTGCTGATCTGGCACGTACGGCGTTTGGGCTGTGTTACTCGCATGGGACTCCAAGACAAATGGGTGGCATTGCAAGGCGCTGGGAAGATCCTGTATAATTAACTTGGGCGGCATGAATGATGAACACATCTGGGATTTTTCGAAGCCATGGGAGTTATTGCCTGACCTTCACTGAAACCGATCCCGAGTAAATGACTGTCCGACCTTCACTGGAATCGATCCCAAGCACAAGTTGGCCGTTCAATGGAAATATAAGGCAGCCTTTGGCCTTTTATTGATTGAAAGCTCGTTGGAAAAGTGTTCGAGCATAGAACATGCTTCACTCGAACAAACGTCTTTGCTGTTGTGTCGCACAATTCCTCGAGTCTTGTCCGCGTCCCCAGACTTTCCACTCTTCGAACATCAACGCCACCTGCATCTTCCATCAGAAATTGTCTCTTTTGATACTTGCCCATTAAATTGATACCATTGCACAGGAAGTTCATTGGCTGTGTTTTGCTCATATCCGAACGGTGAGTACACGATCCTTCACCAAAGACATGCCGAGACCTTTTCTCGAGACTCGACTCTGCCGTCTTCGGACATGACTTGTGTCTACCCATGGACGCACGAGTGAGGATATTGCGCGTGTATTAGGTCACCCATTGATTTATCGAGTGAATGCGCGCTATCCAAAAGCTCAGAGGTTTCTGACTGCAGAATTATGCGTCAAGGTCCTGCCACGACTGCTGTCCTCGAAGGATGGGCCCCAAGTTGCTAGACTATCGTGCATATTTCCGAGAGGAGACTCACTGACTTGGAAGATTGTTAGATCGTCAGAAAAACCTCATCTCAAAATCTTCGCTCACCCTGCTATCACACTTTTCCTTGGCTTTCTCACTGGAGCATGAATGCAGCCCAGCGAGCAGCTCTGCTGAATCCAAAAGCCGCACGCAAGGCAGCTGGTACTTGAACTCATCCTCTCACTATCTTCACTCCTCAACATTCCAACACCTCCTCTTCTCCTTTCACCTTCCTCCATCAACTTCCACCTTCACATACAGAAACAACCATCATGGAACACCACATCATTGACCCTTCCATTCCGCTTCATACTCACGACTCCACTGCCCACATCCAACAGCAAGACATCACCATGGAGCATGATCAACTCAATGCTCCAACCTTGCAAGGATCTCCCCTCGTCACCAGTCAACCTCAGTTCGACTCGTCTTCAACGGACCAGTCAGAGCGTCACGAACAACCACTCACCACCATGACGCACGATCTCATCGACGACAATGATCTGACTTCAGAAGGCAAGAACAAGGCCGGACCCCAAAGTGCCAATGTCGACAACACTACCACCGCTGTGCCTGCTGCCCCTCAATACAAAGCCGCCGATCTTCTGAGTCCTCGATCGAAGCGACAGCGAGATGCACTTGAGAGTCAGGAGCAGGATTCGATTCAGCCCACAGGCCCCGCCGCTGGCATGGGCAGCTTCATGGAGAGACTACACAACGTCGCTGATCGTCAAGCCGCGCCTGTTGCAAAGAAACAAAAGCTCGAAGACGACGCCAAGTCCAAGACAACCTTCAAAGGTGGCAAGGGCGGTGTCATAGGAGAGTATCTCAAGGAGCAGCGCGACCAAGGCGCACGTGAAGCTGCTCTCAGTGGAGCAATTGACCTCACTGCAGACGACGATGACGATGATGATATCCAGATGATTTCAGTGAAGTCGACCGCCCAGGATCCCAACCGCGAGATTTGCTTGGGCTCGATCTCAGCCAAAGTCATGGCACACAAGGTGCCTGCAGCCAACAAGGTCCTGAGCAAGCACTCTGAGAACTGGCCAGTGGCTAGAATGTCATTCCGTCCGACCATCGGCCAAGACAAGGTCTTTACTGCTGTTGATGCCAAGGGCACTGACTTTGGAAAATTGGACAACATCACCGCTAGCGCTCTTGCACCTCTTCTGAAGGCTCAGAACCTCAACAAGTTGCGCCTCGTTCCTTTCCTGCGAGAGAGACAAAAGCAGCCCAACGAACAGCCCGGTGAAACCATCTCGAGACCTCTCGACGTCACCATCACTCTATACTCTGCCGCCAGCGCTGTTCAGGGTATTGGCCGTCATCTCAGCAAGCGCCAGATCTTCCTCTACAAGCCCACTGTGGTCGATCATGGCACCGAGATCCTCAACCCCCATGTGCCCAACATCAAGGTCGTGCCTACGAAGGGCAACGCTTCTTCAAGTGTGGCGATGCAGCCCGCCGGATACAGAGCACGCACAACCGAGGAGATCAAGAGTGACGTTCTGTCAATGTTCGACAAGCTTGGCAAGATGGAAGAGATGCCAGAGAAGGAGGCGGATGCTTCGCTTGTCCTCACGGATCTGATGCAACATCAGAAGCAGGCTCTGTGGTTTTTGACAAAGCACGAGACCCCTACTCCACCCGAAGACGACCCTCTCTGGAAGCATGCCATTCGCAAGAACGGTTCAAAGGCATGGTACAATGTTATCACTGGCGATGAGCTCAGAAAAGTCAGCCCGACTCTTGGTGGTCTTCTTGCTGATCAAATGGGCCTCGGCAAGACGCTCAGCATTCTGTCTTTAATCTGTTCGACTCTCAAGGATGCCAGGGACTTTGGTGATGGAGAGTTGGATGATGTCTACCACGATCACCCCAGCGTTGCTCGCAGATCTGGAGGAACTTTACTTCTCTGCCCCAAGTCCGTCATCTCGAACTGGCAAGAGCAGATCGGAACTCACTTGGACAATCAAAAGGTCCGCTACTACATGTATCACGGTAACAAACGCCAGCAATACCTCGACGTTCTGGCACAATATGACATTGTGGTCACCTCGTACAGCATCGCTGCGAGCGAGTTCTCTTCCAACTCAAAGAACTACAACGCTCTTGCCCAGATGGATTGGTTCCGCATCGTTCTTGATGAGGCTCACATGATCCGCAACCAAGACACAACCACCTTCAAGGCAGCTTGCGCGCTGACCAGCAAGCGCCGCTGGGCTGTCACTGGTACGCCTGTTCAGAACAGACTGGATGACTTTGGTGCTCTCATCAAGTTCCTGAAGATCTACCCATTTGCGGAGAAGGGCATTTTCGAGAAGCACTTCATGGCTCCGTTCAAGTCTGGCGATCCACAGGTTCTCGACAATCTTCGTCTCCTGGTCTCTAGCATCACTCTCAGACGTTCCAAGGAGAGGATTGATCTCCCGGACCGCAAGGAGGAGCTCGTGCGTCTGGAGTTTTCTTCAGAGGAGCAGGCTCTGTACGATGCATTTGCCAAGGATGCCAACAAGAAGGTCAGAGCCATGACTCGTGGCAACGAACGTCTGAAAGGCCGCAGTTATGCCCATGTCCTTGTCAACATCACTCGTCTGCGTCTGCTTTGTGCACATGGTCGCGAGCTGTTGAGCGAAGACGACATGAAGGTGCTCCAAGGCACTTCATACGAGACGGCCATTGATCTCGGTGAGGAGGAAGATGCCGAAAAGCCAGTCATGACCAAGGAGCAGATCTACGACACGTTCTACCTTTTGCGCGAGAGCACCATGGATGTCTGCTCGTGCTGCGTGGAAAACATTGGACGCGCCGACCCGGTGGCAGACTCAGACAGCGACACTTCTGACGACGAAGACGAGCCCGAGGACATCATCGGTTATCTCACGCCCTGCCTACACCTAGTCTGCCCTCGCTGCGCCGATGGTTTCTGGAAGAACCTGAAGGACACTCAGACCAGAGACAACTATGCACACTGTCCCCAGTGCGAGCAGTACATCAAGGCGGTCATGCACCCCGTCAGTCAAAAAGAGGTAGACGCGGATCTGGAGCAGCGTCAAAAGAAGAAGAACCAGGTCAAGTCCAAGAAGGGCATCGAGTACGGCGGCCCGCACACCAAAGTCAAGGCCCTGCTCGCCGACCTGAAGCAGTACGCCGAAAAGTCGCGCCAGCTGACCGAGCTGGGCGAACCGCCCATCCGCAGCGTCGTCTTTTCGGGCTGGACCGCCTACCTCGACCTCATCGAGATCGCGCTCAAGGACGCCAACATTGGCTTCCTGCGCCTGGACGGCAAGATGTCGGTGAGCGCGCGCTCGCACGTGCTCGAGCAGTTCAAGACGGACGCGTCCATTTCAGTCTGTCTCGTGTCCATCAAGGCGGGTGGCCAGGGCCTCAACTTCACGGCCGCGAGCAACGTCTTCATGATGGAGCCGCAGTTCAACCCGGGCGTCGAGATGCAGGCCGTCGACCGCGTGCACCGCCTGGGCCAGAAGCGCGACGTGCTCATCCGCCGCTTCATCATGGCCAACAGCTTCGAGGAGAAGATTGTCGAGCTGCAGAAGAAGAAGATTGAGCTGGCGAATCTGGCGACCGGAGGCAAGGCCAGGCGCCAGGATGCAAAGGAGATCTTCCAGAACTTGATGAGTCTTTTCTGAGCGCAGAAAAGAAGTGGATGGGGCGGGTGTGTGGAGATCTGGCACGGATTCAGTTGCCTTTTGAACGCAGCGTCTCGGCTCTTGGTTCGAGGAACGGGTTTCCTGGTTGCGTGCTGTGGTTGATCGGCAGAAAGCTGGGGACATTGCAGCCGGAGGCAGGTTTCTAGGATGTTTTTTTTTTCTTTTATTTCTTCTGTTAACACTTCTTTCTGGGATGAGATGGAAGGCCCACAAGCGGCTTCAATCAGAGGACAATCAAGGCGCACAGGAAGCAAACAGATGCACAGAGCCGGACAGAAGAGCAAAAGAAACGCTTTCGATTCCGTCATGCATGCATGCATATGAACTTCCAAGAAAGAACAAAAAAAAATCACTCCAAGAAATTGCGCCCACCTGTGGTATTTACAGCCTACAAAGCCAGTTTCCCCCCTCTCGATGCATGTGATTACATTTTTTTTCCCTCTCTTTCAAAGCAAAACTATTTCTTGAGCTTCTCGGTCAGCTCGGGAATCTTGTCGAAAAGATCGCCAACGAGGCCGACGTCGGCGACCTGGAAGATGGGCGCGTCGGCGTCCTTGTTGACGGCGGCGATGACCTTGCTGTCCTTCATACCGGCAAGATGTTGGATGGCACCACTGATACCGGCGCAAAGGTAGAGTTGGGGAGCGACGTTCTTGCCGGTTTGGCCGACCTGCAAGCTGTTGTCAGCGAAACCGCTGTCGACGGCGGCGCGAGAAGCGCCAATGGCAGCGCCCAGGGCGTCGGCGAGCGGGGGCATGAGGCGGTCAAAGTCGTCCTTGGACTTGAGGCCACGGCCACCGGAAACGACCTTTTCGGCGGTCGAGAGGTCGGGGCGATCGGAAGTGGCGAGGTCTTCGGTGATCCACTCGGTAGGGCACTCGGCCTTGGGGTCAACACCCTCGTCGACGGAAGCGCTGCCTCCCTCTGCGGCGCCTGAGGGGAAAGCGGTGCCGCGGACGGTGACGACCTTGGGGCTGTCGGAGGACTGGACGGTGAGGATGGCGTTGCCGGCGTAGATGGGGCGCACAAAGGTGTCTTCGGACTCGATTTGGGTGATGTCGGAGACTTGCTGGACGTCGAGCAGGGCGGCGACACGGGGCATCAGGTTCTTGCCAAAGGCAGAGTGGCCGGCGAGGACGTGGGTGAAGGCACCCTTCTTGATGTTCTCGACGAGGAGGGGAGCGTAGTTCTCGGGAAGGCCCTGCAGAGAAGGAAGGGGTTATTCAGCGTGTTGGCAGAGAAGGTGTTGGCGCAGGATTACACACCTTGTCGTAGGCGGCGTTGTCGACGTAGATGATCTTGTCAAGACCTTGAACCTTTGCAGCATGTTCGGCGACGGCCTTGACGTTGGAGCCGGCAACGAAGCCTGTGATGGAACCGCCGAGCTTCTGGGCAGCGCTGACGGCGGCCAGCGACGACATGTTCAGCTTTCCTTCTCTTTGCTCCAGCACGGCCAAGGTCGACAGCAGGCGGGCGAGCGAGGCATGGGGCGACAGCGGCGCAGTGATGCTGGGGCGGAGGCATGAGCGGGCTTGCCGCAGAGCCGTGTGTCGTGCTGCCGAGAACATGGTGGTGGAGGAGGTGGTGGTGTGTGTGTGTGGAACGGCAAAGAGCTTCTCAATCAAGCATCAAGGCGAAGGCAACTCTCCCCCGCTCTTTACATGTAGACGGCGCAAAGCAGCAGCCGACGACCGACACCGGCCGAGGGTGGAGGCTGCACGGCTGCACGCCGCGGACAGGGTCACCCCGGCTCAACCCCGGCAAAAGGAGCAGCAGCGTTTCGCCAGACGCGTCCCGTTGCATACCAAGTCCGTCGTCAAGTCGATCTGATTGTCAGTCCATCCACACCACGCGTCAACTCGCTCCCCTTGCTGTCGCAACACCATCATGGACCCCATCGCGAGCGAGGACACCACCAACGCTCCTGGCGCTGTGTCGGATGAATTGATCCACGCCGAGAACGACCAAGTCGAGCAGCAGCAGCAGCAGCAGCAATCCGAAGCTCAAGGTGCGCTCTCTATCCACTGTCCACGCGCGCATTCGTGTCAGCCAATCTAACCCCCTCCAGACCAAGACACCTCGATGATGGACGACTCGGCAAAGTCTCCTCAGGACCAACCGACTGCCGCCTCGGACAACCCTCTGGATGCGCCTGATGCCCCCCCGCCCGACAACGACGCTCAACCCGGCGACGACGAGGACATGGCCGATGCCCACGAAGACAGCAAGAAGGAGGATGACAAGGATGCTCCCGAAGCGGCCGAAGACACGATGGATGCCTCTCAGCCCCAGTCACAACCCCAGCCAAAGGCCCAAGCAGAGACCTCGGCCCGCTCACATCTGATCGAGCAGACACACGCCATCATCCTGCCCTCGTACAGCGCATGGTTCGACATGCACCAAATACACAACCTCGAGCGCAAGGCTCTGCCCGAGTTCTTCAACTCGCGCAACCGTTCAAAGACGGCCGCCGTCTACAAGGACTACCGCGACTTCATGATCAACACCTACCGTCTCAACCCTCAAGAGTACCTGACCGTCACTGCTTGCCGTCGCAACCTGGCCGGCGATGTCTGCGCCATCATGCGCGTCCACGCTTTCCTCGAACAATGGGGCTTGATCAACTATCAGGCATGTCGAGTGCTGCGCCCATCCTTCTTCCTCCAGAAAACTAACGTGGTCCAGATTGATCCCGACACCAGACCCTCCAACATCGCCCCGCCCTTTACCGGCCATTTCCGCATCACCGCAGATACCCCTCGTGGCCTTCAACCCCATCAGCCCGCCCCCAACTCGACAGTCACCGCCGGCCGCCCTTACCCTGGTACCGACCGTCTAGCAAGTGCCACCCCTGCCATCAAATCCGACTTGAACCTGGAGATCAGGCGCAACATTTACGAATCCACCGGCAAGGACGTCACCCCTTCCAAGCAAGAAAACGGTACCAATGGCTCCGACCTCGATGAATCGCTCAAGCAGCAGGGCAAGCAATACTTCTGCTACTCGTGCGGCAAGGACTGCACCCGCGTACGCTATCACAATTCCAAGGCGCCTCCGGCTTCTGTTCCCGGAAAGACTGGTGCCGTTATGAAGTACGACCTGTGCCCTTCGTGTTTCATGGAAGGCAGATACCCCAACTCGACCGGTCCCGCCGATTACACCAAGCTGGAAAACGAAAAGTACACCAGCATTGCCGACCGCGATGCCCCCTGGGCGGATGCCGAACTTTTGCTATTGCTCGAAGCACTGGAACTGTTTGACGATAACTGGGATCAAGTCGCAAACCATGTTGGGAGCCGCACAAGGGAGGAGTGTGTCCTCAAGTTCTTGCAACTCGAGATTGAAGACAAGTACCTGGATGGTGAAGACACGGTCGATGGCGCGTCAAGCAATCTTGGTTTCTTGAGCAACGGTCGCATTCCCTTCTCACAAGCCGACAACCCGGTCATGTCTGTCATGAGCTTTCTCGCTGGACTGGCCGATCCTGCAGTCGCCGCCACTGCAGCGGGCAAGACTGTGGACGAAATGAAGAAGCACATTCGCAGCAAGCTGGAAAAGGACTCGACTTCTGCTGAGCCCGAGAAGGAGAAGGAAGCTTCGGCCGAACAAGCAGAGCCCGCAAAGGATGAGAACTCGATGGAAGTCGACGACAAGTCCGCCGCAGAGAAACAGCCGTCAAGCCCCAAGCAACTCAAGGAAGAGCCCAAGGGCGACTCGGCCTCACCCGCAACTCTGGCGCTCAGTCTCACAGCCGCTCGCGCATCGGCACTGGCCTCGCATACCGAACGCCACGTCAGCTCGCTGGTCTCTTCGGCCGTCAACTTGCACATGCAGAAATTGGAGCTCAAGCTGCAACAGTTTGACGAGATGGAGACACTTCTCCAGACCGAGCGTAGAGATCTTGAACGCCAGCGCCAACGTCTCTTCTTTGACCGTCTGCAATTCAAGCGCAGAGTCGCCGACGTTGAGAGCAGGTTTGCCAAGATGGGCGTCGCATCCGCCGAGAACGAAGTCAGAGCTGCCGCGCAAGGTGAAGGCGAAGACAAGGCCGACAAATTGGGTGTTGCGGGCACACAGGAAGGCGCCACTGCACAGCAGCAGAGCGAGGACATCAAGCCCACCAGCGCAGAAGACCCGGGTTTCAAGGTTGCCGAGATTTAGAGAGTATGACCTCTTTTCGGGCCTTGGTTTTTGGACAAATTAGTGAGGGCGTTTTTTATCATTTGGGGGTGTTGGCACAACGAGTGGGAGGCTTAAAGACGTGAATTATTTTTTTCTTCTTTTTTCTTGGTTTTCATTACTCGGAGTTTTTTTTTTTTCTTGTTCTTCTAGTTGTCAAAAACGAGCATCTTTGAAGAATTTGATATTGAGCCCTGACCGTCTTTTGACACAGGGGGGGTTCTCTATTTGTAAAAAACCGACAGCGCCAGGAGTGACCCTGTCCTGCTCTCGGAGAGTCAAAATCTCTCCCGAGCCCAGCCAGGCCAGACCAGACCCTCTTTTTTTTCTTTGCCGCACACCCACCCCCCGCAATCGCGGTACCGTATCACCGCCACTTTTCTCGAGAACTTGATTGTTATTTTCCCTCTCTCTCTCTCTATATCGACGAAAAGAGTACTACTCAGCACTGCTGTTGCTGGGAAAGGTCTATCTACTCGACGACTGCCATCTTTTTTTGCGCTCGCGGGAGGAGTTGCTCGTATATGCGAAATACGAAACACAGTCAAGCACGCAGTACAAACGATCCAGACACAACCGACCAAGCGGCAACAATGTCCGAGAACATTTACGACGAGATAGAAATCGAGGTATGTTGAAATATCTACCTCTTCCCTCTCTCTCTCTCTCTCTCTCTCTCTCTCTCTCTCTCTCTCTCTCTCTCTCTCTCTCTCTCTCTCTCTCTCTCTCTCTCTCTCTCTCTCTCTCTCTCTCTCTCTCTCTCTCTGCTTCTCTCTTTCCTCAAAAGACTAACATACTTACACAGGACATGACCTACGATCCCACGCTCCAACTCTACACGTACCCCTGCCCCTGCGGCGACCGCTTCGAGATCAACATTGACGACCTGCGCGACGGCGAGGACATTGCCGTGTGTCCGAGTTGCTCGCTCATGATCAGGGTCATCTATGACGTTGGGGATTTGGAGAAAGATGGTGGGGATGGGGATGGGAAGGGGGAGGTTGCGCTGGGTGTGCAGGGACAGGGACAGGGGGTTGTTGTTGTTTGAGAGATGAGAAGAGCAGGGAAGGAAGAAGAAGAAGAAGAAGAAGAAGAAAGAGAGAGGAGATGGTTTGAGAAGATGGCATGATTTGGCGTTTTCTTTTTTGGAGGTTTTCTTGTGGCTGGGAGAAGGAAAGAGGTATACCCGTGGCGTTTTATTGGTGAGGATGGTGCAGTCGATTGCTGTTGAGGGTGGTTGCAGCGATGGCCTGTCGTTGCAGAGGTAGGCGTACGAGGGAGATTGCAAAAAGTGTGGAATTGCTGGGCTATGGCAGAGGAGAGCATTGGCGATCCACATGCATAGAGGGAAGTTTGAAAGTCAACACACACAAGTTGCTGAAAGGAAAAAAGAGCAATTCACATTTCTGGAGCCGGGTTCTTCGAAAGTTGCATGGCTATATTGTGCTTTATATATGCAACTGAAATCTGCATCAGAAGGAAAAAAAAAGAGCTTTTAGTTGTTTTGTTCTCCCATACCAGGTCCACCACCACTCTCAAAAAACGCCTTTTGAAACAAGACTAGCTAAGCATCTAAGCAATCATGTCGCCCTTTTCATTCTCGAGCGTCGCAGTCTCCATGCCCGGCTTCCACTCGCGCGCCCAGCGGGGCCACATGCGCTTGTACAGACTAACGCCCACGGCATCCATGGGGTTGATCTTGCCGTCGAAGGTGGCCTTGAAGTAGCCGTGCGTGCCGAGCGACTCTTTGATGTAGCCGCTGCGGCCGCGCTTGGTCCACAGCTGCAGCGCCTTGAACCACATGACGTCGTCGTGGTTGAAGAACATGTAGCGGATGGTGACGAGCTTCTTGTGGATCTTGTACGGGTGGCCGGTGAGGATTGCGCGCTTGGCGATGACGCGGTTGGTCGAGGGCGCCAGCGAGCTGCCTGTGCCGATGAGCGTGTACAGGGGTGCGTTAACGCTGCTGTCGTCGTCCATCTTGTCTGCCGTGTCTTCGTTATCGGATTCATCGGCTGGAGGAGGGATCGTCGAGGTGCGCTTGAGGTACAGGCATGGCACGCTGCCCCACGTCAGCGGCCCGATGAACGAGGCCATGGCTGCGCGGCCCGGGTGCAGGTAGCGGTCAAACTTGTGCACGTTGTTGGGCGTGTTGCCGGCTTGCGAGAACAAGGGGTTGATGATTAGGCGGCGGGGCCCGCACTGCATGATCAGCTCGTCCTTGGATTTCAGGGGCGCCGGGTAGTCGCTGTTGAGCGTGATGCTGTGGTTGACAGAGGTGCGCTTGTGCTCGTGACGCAGCAGTGAGAACAGACCCGTCGGCGCGGGCAGGGCCTTGAGCGTGTCCGGGGAGGAGTCGCCCAGGCGGACGTGGACGTGCACGCGGGTGCCGGGCGCGACGCCGCCGACCAGCGCTTCGCTGATCATGCGGTGCTGTGCTGCCTTGTAGTTCGCAATCTCGAGCAGGCGCGACCACTCTGCCGGCTCGTATGGCTTGTCCTCGTCCGTCTCCCAGACGCTGGTGCGCAGGCTCTTGAGACCCCTGTAGCGCGCCAGTCTCTCCTTGGCAGACACATTCGGGTGCAGTTCGATTTCGTCCGGGAACTCGAGGTCCTCGTCGGCCTCGGCCTTGCGCGACTCGCGGTAAGCGGCCAGCTGCTCGGCCTCGTCTTCGGGCGCCCGGTCCATGAACATCTCCGACTGCGGGTATTCCGAGGGAGCGGCCTCAGTGGGTTCGCGGTTGCGGTCGAGACCTTCGGTGCCGTCAGCGGGGATTGCGTTGTCGTCGTCGCCCATTGCGTCGTCCATGTCCTCGTCGACGCTCTCGAGATCCGAGCCAGAGTCCGAGACGTCGCCCACGTACCACGCAGCTTGATATTTCGACGTTCCCTTGGGCATTTTCCGCGGCCTTGTCGTTTCAATGTCCTCTTCTTGGTCAAAGTAGTGGTGGTCGTCCAGCAACACACCCTTGCGCTCCGAGGGGGCCATGGAAGGGGCGTAATCTTGCATGCCCATTTCCTCAGGGGCGAGGTCTGCAATGTCGTCCTGGTCCTCAGAGGGCAGCTCGAGAAGGGTTTCTTGGGGAGCGTCGTCCATGGCCATGTCATCGGCCGAGTGTTTTTTCTTGCTGTCAAGCGGAGCAGCCACAATCTTTTCGATCTGGAAGTCACCCCAATCTCCGACTTGCAGCAATCTGTCGGCTTTGAGACCTCTTCCACGTACAGTTCCGGTGAAAACGACGGTTTGCGAAGCATCCTCGGGCCAAGCCATCTCATCCACCAACATCCAGCTCCTGGCCTCTCTCCAGTGGATACCCTTGGGTGTGGTGGTGCACAGCGAGCGCACGACGTTGGCACAGTCCTGGCGCGCATCCAGTGAGTGCACGCGCTCCTGAGTAGCGAAGAAATGGGTAATGTAAGATTTGAGCGAGCCCAGAACTTGCGGGCGTCTCTTTGCCGGTTCGACCTTGTCAAGTCCTTGGACCAGGGTAATGACATTTGAAACACCCTGACTCTCGATGCAGCGCAACATCTGCTCGCCCAGTTGATCCACCTCTTGCTCGGGGCTCAAGACGAAGATGACAAAATCGGCAACGCGGCAGGCGTCGAGGGCGTCGAGAACATCGCGGCGGCCGAGAGTGACGAATTGCAGCTTCTGCTTGAAGCGGCCGACGTCGACTTTCCAGATGTTCGAATCGGGCGCCTCCTCTTCAACGTCGACACTGCGGACGAGGTTTCGGACGGCTTGGGCGCTGGAAATGTCCTCGCAGAGGGGAATGACGGCGCAAATGCGAGGGGCGGCATCCTTTCCACGGAAAATGTTGGTCTGGCGGTCGTGCTCGGCGTCCTTGACGATGCGCTTCTGCTTGGCCTGGTTGCGACGGTCCAGCTTGGACATGATTTGCTGGTGCGGCGTCTTTCTGGTGCCGCGCTCAAACCCCACGGACTCGACCTTGCCTGCTCTGTGTTGGCGACGGAAAAGATGATTGGTGGTTTTTTTGTGCGGAGAAGCATACCCTTGTTCTTGTCCTTGATTGCGCCCTTGCTCAAGTGCTTGGACTTGTAGGGCTTGTGCGACTGCTTGGTCGTGCTGCGGTGGTGATGCTGGTCCGGCGCCATGGTGGGTATGGAGCGCGAGAGGCACAGCAGGCGGTCGAGTGGCAGACGTGCTACTGAGCATCCACGCTCGAGTCGGGCGGCAATAAAAATCTACTGCAGAAAGTCGGTCTGCCTGCCCTTATCTCTTATCGCCCCTCTTGGCGGCCCTTGCGAGCGCTTCTGCGGCGCCCCTCCGATTGGCTCCCACGTCTCGAGTGACGTCTTGAGCATGTGAAAGTCCATCGAGGTCTTTGCCAAAACAAAACATCATGAGCTCTCTATCCATCTCCTATCCCTCTACCAAGAGTCCCCATCAGCCAAAATGGACGATCCCGTGGCAGAAATTCCCTATGTCATTGCCCTCCTGACCGAGACGCCTCCGTCATTACAACAATCCACCGTCAACAAGTACTTTACCCCCAATGCCAGCTTCACCCACCCCTTCTGTCGCACTGGCTCCTCGGCCCATTCACGCTACCTGGTCGAGCGCATCTACCGCTGGTACAAGATCATGTCACCACGCATTAGCGCAAAAGTCCACAGCGTCACCTACGACGAAAAGAACCTCGTCCTCTACGTCGGCCTCACCCAAGTATTCGCCATCTGGGCCATTCCTACCCACCGCTCCGAAGTCTCGCTCGTCACTGTCCTGCACCTGACGCGCCAAAAAGACGCCGACGATGATGGCAGAGTGAAGTACTACATCACCAGCCAGAATGATCTGTACCAGACGGATCAATTCATCAAGTTCGTCTTGCCTTGGTTTGCCATCATTGTGCCCATTTGGCAGTTTATTGCAACGTTGTTTTGCGTTGTAGGCAGTTATCTATTTGCGCCTCTCACTTGGTGGGAGGAGCACTTTCAGGATCAGTTTACGAGGCCCGAGAGGCCGCCGAAGTGGAGCGATGCGAGGTGATGTCTTCCTCCCAAGATGCATGCTCATGATACAACTACGATAATCAACATTATAACTTGATTTACTGCACTGTTGTTCAACTAAATTGGCACTTTGGAAAGATTTTGTAAAAACATTCTTCATTGATATCAACATGACCATTCCCTTACCTTTGAAACTAAGTCCAGACTCCAAAAATCAGTGCAGATCCTAGAGGTTAGCTGAAACAAAAAAATGGAAAACAAAAGAGAGCAACATACTTACCCTGATTCATACAGCTCGAGAACCTCATCCATAAGACGGCCAAGTCTGTCTCTGTCAGTCTGAGTTGTGGCAGTCGACGCCGTCGACGCCGTCGAAGGTGGAGGGGGCGTACACGAGTGCAGCGAAGCACGCATGGAAGACCTAGAATGAGGGTTCAACGTCAGCTGCGGAAAATGTCTGGGGACCTCACCATCACGGCATATTCAATGTCCTGTCTGGCAGGGGTCTGCACAGTCGTGGGAACTGCTCTAGTGATTGTGACTGGAGTAGCGCTTCTAATTTCAAAAGGGCTATCTTCAGGCTGAGGGACGGATCGAGGGTCAGGTTGACGAAGCACAGCAGCTGGTGGAGAACGACGAAGATTGTGTTGTCTAGCAGGAGTGTGGACATTCGTGGGGACTGCTCTAGTGATGGACATCGGAGTAGCACTTCTGATATCAAACGAGCGGTCACCAAACGCATTGGTGCTGAACATGGACAAGTCCGTGCTGTCATCAATGTAGGAAAATCTGCTGGACAAAGGATTAGTCTGCTCAACAGCAGGTTGAGGGGCATGTCGGGGAGTAGGAATGCGAGAGCCGCTGGTTGACAGGTCCAGAGGACTGATGGGTTCATCATTGTAAGCGGCGTTCCATCCGCCAGTGGACAAAGGAGAAACAGCAGAGAGATGTTGGTTGGTCAAAGCAACGGGCTTTCTAGGAATGTTGAAGCGATGAGGGTCGTGAGGTGGACCATGATAGGTGGGGCGAGGGTTGAGAGAAGCAATGCCCTCAGCCTGAGCTGTAGTCTGGCCGCGAGTAGGAGATGGTCTGCGAGCTCTCTGCTGCGGAGGGTACTGGTTGGTGAACTCAACTGCGCGCCGCAGAAGAGTGTCCATAGGAGGGGTAGGCGGGCTTGGGCTTGAGTTGGCCCGTCTTCTCGGACCGGCAGGGGGCGTGGATGGTAACGGCCTCTCGAAAACAAAGGCGCGGTTCTCCATGGCCACACTGCAATCGGCGCATCTAATGACTCTCGTCTCGTCCATGCAAGTACGGTCGTGAGGGCACTTGGCTGAGTAGGGTTCGTGTGGAGACTCACTTGTACGTCTCCTCAGAGCCCAGTGTTTGGTATTCTGCCACATGCTCTTCTTGCGAGGTCTTTGCTGTTGTTGAGAGGACGGACGGGCGTTCTGAGATCCAGCCGGAATGGTGTTGGCAGTGGTCCAATGGCGGATGCCAGCGCCCAGAGGCTGAGCGGGGTCGTTGGTGTTCATTGCTGTTGGGGTTAGTAAGAAAGGTGAGGAACGTGGTGATTTGTACAATAATGCAGGATGTTCTGTTTATATAGAACGTCCATGAGCAGATGTCTCACAAGTACATTGTCTCGTGAACCAACAATGATTCTTTGTATGGTCTTTGTTTTTACAAAAGAGGTCAACAATCCTGTCTTGAGCTGAAAGGGTGACAGACACCAGGACTTGATACAAAGGAAGTGGACAAAGGGACCGGTCGAAAAAATCACGGACCTTCGGGTGTGCTGAATGTATTGGTAGAGTCTTGCGCCTGGTGATGAGCACGAATGAGACCGAGTCTGAAACCTACTGTTTTCGGTCTCGTTCATCTTCATCCAGTAACCGTCGTGGTTTTGGAATCATGACAGAAGGCGAGCGTTTGTGCTGAGTCAAGTTATCAATCCAGGTTGAGGATTGGTTGATGGCCACTCGGGGCTCTATCCAGTGTCGGGATCTATCGCGAGAGCCGGCAAGGTAGCAAGAGCCAAAGACTTTGATGAGTTGAGAGCGATAAGAGCAAGGAAAGAAGAAGAAAAGCAGAAACAGAAATAAATACAATTACTACTTTGTGGCAGCCACTTTCGTAGGTTCGGTCGACGGTCGGCCACAAATGTGGCTGGTTGTCGATCGCTTGCTCTGGTCTTCCTCCAAAGCCCTGTTCTCAGTCTGCATCACTATCTTCATGATCAGGACCAATCCCATCAAGACATATTTCTACTTGCTGAGCTCTTGATGATGTATGTACGGGAAAGCCTGCAGCGATACCATCAGGGAAGCCACTCGGCCTCCAAGGCGCTGCGAATGCATTGAGGGGGAAGCTGCCATCCGAGCCAAACAGCTGCTGCTTCCATACCTGTTCCACAAAATTTTCAGTGCAATGTCCAGAATAGGCAAACCTTCTGCAAGACCAAATAGGCGATTACCTAAGAAGGGGGAACGAGAAGGCTTTAATATCTTTGCAGAACCATCCAACAATCCTCAATCCACATTCGTACTACCTATCACACCTAGTATTCCGGCCTACGTCAACAGGTTTCCAAGCGAGATCCATCTATCATCCACACTATGGTCCGCCGAAAGTCTCTCTTGATTGGAATCAACTACATACACAGCGACAACCCGCTAGATGGATGCCACCAAGATGTGGAGAACGTGGCCGAGTTCCTCAAATATCGTGGCTACAGCGACAAGCCGAACGACCAGGTCATTCTGCGCGACGATTTGGAAGGACCTTACTCTCCGACAGGACATAACGTCCTGGCAGCCATCGATTGGCTAGTGAGCGAGCCAAACACATGCTGCTTCTTCCACTACTCCGGCCACGGTGGACAAGTACCTGATCCTACGGGAAAGCATCCATCAGGCTTACTTAACACCCTTGTACCGGTGGATTTTGAAACAAACGGCCAAGTCAATGCTGATTTGCTCCATCAACATCTGGTGTCAAACCTTCGTCCCAAGAGCACCCTTTTCGTCCTCCTCGATTGTTGCCACTCCAGCTCCACGCTCGAGCTACCATTTGTCTACCGAAGCGACGGGGACGGAAACGTCATCCAGCTCGACGCACTCAGTGCAGGCATGCGGCTCATGGCCGAAGCAGAACATGCAATTTCCAATGGCTTCAGCTTTAATAAAGACTCCCAAGCTTCCGACCTGTACGCCGGAGCGACCTCATTCTTCCGCAGCTTACGGCATCATCATCATGATCCTGCTGCAGGACTTGTGGAAGACGAATTCGCGCAAGACTGGGCGGCGGAGCAAAAGACTGTTACAATGTTTGCAGGGTGCAGGGATGATGAAACCAGCGCTGATGCTCAGATCAATGGCGTCTTTGAAGGTGCCATGAGTTGGGCCTTTCTTGAGTCTCTGAAGAGCAATCCAAACCCGACTTATACCGAAGTAAACCATCCAATCCTGTGCTCAGAGTCTGTCCTCTAACAGAATCCAGGCTTTACACGCCACCCGCACCCTGTTGAAGGAATCCTCATACGCTCAAGTATCTTCATCTCTTACCCTCGACGAGGACGATGTTTACTAACCTTGCAACCAGATTCCGCAGCTTTGCGTAGGCGTTGAGATGGATTTGGACCGGCCATTGATCCTCTAGCATTGCCTTCCGGCTTTTGTGTCTCCTCAAAGCAATACAGTGCTTACACCAATCAATTCAAGGATCTACTGCGTTTCTAGGAGCTCGCAACACCTGGTGAGTCATGCATGTGGCCATGGCTAGATACGTATGTACGTTGATTTGCTGACATTCATGACTCGAAAGCAATGTTGCGACTGGGAACACAGCAATCAAATCACGTACTCGGCTTTTACACCTACTAAAGGTTGCTTCGCTTGACTAACGCGATGATCGGCGTCGACGATGCAGGACATGTTCATTTTCGTGATGTTTCTGATGGATTTTGGCTGTCCGGCGCTATGGTCAAGGTCTTACTATGGGTTTCACTGACACCAAGTGATCAAGATGAACTTCTTTCACACCTTTTTTGCATTCATTGTTTGAATTCATGCTTAGCGAAAGACGCTTTGTATCGTGACGTACACGCGAGCCATTCTTCCCCTGTTCCTTTGTCTCGACCACCGCAGACATTGCAGACTCTTCAGAGGACTCGCGTTGAAACAGGCACTCCAAAGGGTGCAGATCTCATTGTTCCTTTGTTTCTTTGTTTGGGTCGAGTTCGGAGAAGGTGCAGCAACTCAATATACAACAACACCTTCACCACGTCTATTTATCATAACCAAATCCTTTCTCTTTCCCATCAATCAACAACAACCTACTTCCTTCTATTACAGACATCCCTTCAGTCAGAAAGCCATGGCCGAAAGACTGACGTCCTTCGTTGAAGCTGTTCGCTTGCCTCCCACAATCGACCCCGAGCGGTATCGCCGCATGCGAGCAAAGGAGCTTGCTCACCAACGTCCGTTCTCAGCTGTCGAACCGTCCACAAGCCGGTCCTCTCATGCAAACATCCTTCTGGATGGGCCGAGACCCAGTTCTCCATTCGCTCCCTACGGCAGCGCCGATGAGTCGATTACTCCTGGACAAATCGAGCAGGCTCATACACAGCAGAACGTTGCTAGAGAGCCCGTTGTCATAAGCGATCTGCCTTCCCAGCTCAGACCTCGTCAGCATGCTGATGTTCTTCCTAGTGAACGAATTCAAGTACAGCTTCCAGCAATACCAGCCAACCACCTTCCTTACATCCCTCAAGCTCCTGGTTTTGATCCTTATGGCAGTTCATACGACTCCAATCCCGCTGGAAGGTATGCCGCAAACAAGTATCTCAATACCGCTGCTAATCAGAGACGTCACACCATCGCCATTCCCAGCACTAGCATGCCTGGCACGCCTGCTTTCAAGGACGGAAGCTCTCCTCGGAGCAGCAGCGACGATCTCTGCTTGTCTTCCTCGACTCCAACTACGGTTCCGACTACCCCTCAGCTCACACCTTCTCCTGCTGCTGGCCATACAAGCTCCAGCACGCCTCCCATGCCCAACTTCAACGTGCGGGCACAGCACGTCAGCCTCAGTGGCCTCTGGTATACCCCTTCGCCGTCTCTAGTCCCTTCAGCTGACTCCAGCGTCGTATCTCGTCCTGGAATCCTAATGGACCAGGTCAGTCCCGGCACAGCACCATCTGCTGAAGTTGCAGCTGTTGAGCTGCCAGTCGATCCTGTTTCTCCTGCTCCGCATCAAGAGCAGAACTCTGAGTTCAAGATCGCCCGAAAGCCTCTTCCGCCAACTGCTCAGGTCAAGAAGCTGCACGTTCTCCTGAACCTTCCACCCCCCTCCTCGCTTGGTTGTATTCGCAACCAAAGAAACACCATCGGGCCCCAGCACGCTTCTCAGCTCGTCCTCAGCGACTCATGCCCACGCAGGCCATTGCCCTCACCCAGCAACATGCCCCCACTCCCCGCCATCCTACCCTCTCCCCTCGCCACGACCCACAGACAACGCCCCGACATCAACAAATCCCTGCCCGCCCTCCCCACCATCCCTCGTGAGCACAGTCCCTCTGTCTCGCACACCCACCGTCAAGCCCATCGCCAGCAGACTCTACAGCAATTGCAGGCACCGCGGCAATCCCTTCTTTTGCCCCAGCACATACCCCGGGATCAACATGCGGGCTGTGGTGGTGATGAAGATATGCCTAGACGGGCTACGGCGTTTGACCTTTGGCGTGAGGATCTCAAGGAGGTCAAGAGTGGCATTATGAAGTGCTTTGGTCGTCGATGATGGCTACCTGTGTTTGACTCGTGGTTATGTTGGATCACGGGCCTTGTTCTTCTTTTGTTTGGTTGTTTCTGGGTTTGTTCCTGGTTGCTGGAGTTGAGCCGTGTTCTGATATATGTCTTTCAGATGATTTTCTTTTTATGATGATATTGAGCTTTGCTTGTTGAATTGAAAATTATTGATGTTGCAGGTTGTCGATGGGTGTACCTTGATAATCCATTCGTGCCCCAAGTGCTAGAAAGTGATCCTGTACGAGTGCATCAGTATACCATTCTACTGGTGATGAGTAAAAGAAAAGACCTCAAAATGAGAACACATGCCACGAAGTATAATGACAGCGAATTTGTATTCGATGAGGCCATGTGTCCAGGTCAGAGAAGAGGTCTTTGTTACAGAACAGGGTCACTCCATCAGCAACAAAGCCCAGACAAAACCAGAGGCCAGACAGGTAGAAAAAAAAAACAGTATGTTGTGGACGACGAATAATGCATTTCCCATAGCTGTCTAAGGACCGAATGTGCGCCATGCAAGGACAAAATCCAACAAGTAAAGAGAGAGAAAAAAAAAAAGGGACATCTTTGAACGCCGCCAGCTCCACATTCAAATTCCCCTGATTTTTAAAAAAGACTCCGCTCCGCGGCGTGCTGCATGTACACTCGTATCCTCATGCGCATGGGATCCACCAACTGAATTTGAGACGAGACCCGTGCAATGAAGCGGCCGGCCTCGGTATGATGTTCGCCGTTCTTAAATCGCGCGAAAGAAAATGCCATGATCGCTGGTGGTGGTCTTGGGAGCGAGATGTATCTACAAGAGATGGCGTTGGGTCGAGTTGCTCATTTTCTCCGGCCGGCGGCGCGTTGCTGTGGTCTTGAGGGCTTGACGGGAGCCGGGGCCTCGTCGTCGTCGGATGACTCGTCGTCTTCTTCCTCGTCGATTTGATCGCTCTCCTCATCTTCTTCGGACAGTTCCTCGCCCTCGTCGTCCGAGGTCTCTTCGGCCTCTTCGTCGAACATGCCCTCTCCAACCTCTTCCTCCTCGCCATCAGACGACTCTTGGTCGCCGCCGTTGACCATGGAGATGTCTCCGAGGTCGCTGCCGTCGGCGTTGTTGAGAAGATTGTCCTCCTCGTCCGAGGACACGTCGTCTTCGCCCTCGACGTAGATGACATGGCGGTCCAGGTTGTCTTCGTCGTCGTCGAATCTGCCACCTCTTGCTTCTTGAATGCTCTTGCGGAGGTCAATTTGAGCACTGAGCATGTCCAGTTTGCCCTTGAGGGTGACGAGGGATTGCAGACCATTTGCACGCTCCTTGATGACGCGCGACAGAGTCTTGAGCTTCTTGAGAACGTCAGGCTGGCTGGCGAGGTATCCACCATGAGAGACGAGCGACCATTGGACCCAGACCATCAGGTTGCCGGCACGACCGGGGCGCTTGTGTAGCCTTTCGGCCAAACGTTGGAGGAGAGTTGCAACGAGCGGGGACTGCAGTCTTTGGATGGTGGAGCGGATGCTGGGGATGTCGGTCATCTGGAAACAAGACTCGAGGAGGTCGCGGTCGTTGGTGCGCAGGGCTTGGGTAAGAACAGTGCCGAGGGAGGTGGCGGTGGGGGCGGCGAGGGAGCGGTCGGCGGTCATGGGGACGAGAGCGTGGGTGCCCTGCTGGCGGTCGGCAAAGGCGGACTGGACGTCAATGGTCTCGGGGTGCGATGCTTGCAGCAGGTCGCCGAACGAGGGGCCTCCGGCGTCGTCTTGGCCGTCTTGTTGCGGCTCATCGACGTCGGCCATGACGGCATCGGCATCTTGGGCAGCGGTGGTAGCAGGCTTTGTGTCGTCGGCCTCATCGTCTGAGCTGTGATACTCGCTCGACTCTTCCTCTCCGCTCGAAATCTCGACTATCTCTGGTGCGTCGGGCTCGTGTCGCTCGACGGCGGTCTTGGATTCATCGACGCGATCCGCCCGCGAGTCCTTGATGCCATTGGTGTAGTTTGCGCGCAGTTTCTTGCCGGCTCGTTGAATCTCGTCGGTCAAGAAGCCAAGGCCGGAGCTGGGTTGTTGTTGCGAAGTCTTTGCCTTCTTCGACGGCGGCAGAGAGGGCGCTGCACCAGCCTCTGCCTGCCTCGTTCGTGTCCGCTTTGGCATGCTCATTTTTGAAAGTACAACAACCTGATTCGCCGTTTGCTCTTCTTTCCTCTGCGGCGTCACAAAAAGTTTGAACTTTTTCCAGCTGGCGCGCCGACGGTGGTCCGTGTGCGGCTGCCCCGATTTTCCGCCGCTCGCTGAGCAGCACCAGTCGAGCAATTTGGACGAGAGTCTCTTTTTCTTCGCAAATTTCTTCTTTGGCCTCGCTCCAACGACCTCACTCAAAAGCTCTCGTAAGTTTTGTGCCTTTTGGCACGCGTCTTCGAAAGTCCTTGCAAGACTAGGAAACCCTCAACTCGGTTTCTTGCTCAGGCTGCTGCCTCGCGGTCCGTTGGCATCCGTACGTGCGACCGCTGCTCTCAAACCAAGACTTCAGTCCGCTTGGCTGAGATATTTGACAAACCCGTCCGGATCAGCCATAATTCGTGAAAGCATCGCATAGTGCTGCTCTGAGCGCGCTCTCGGTCTGATCAGACTCCTCTTTCTCCTCTGCTCGCCACAGGGCGGAGCTGCATGTACAGTCTCACAGCAGCTCTTGACCAGCCAAACCCCTGCGTTTGTCGCTTGACTCGGCTGCCTGGTGTGGCGATACAGGACAGCGTTTCTTGGGGTATCACGTGCACGGCAGTCGGCGCTAAAATCCATCATAAATCTTCCACACTTTCCAAACTTGCATCCTCTTGCGAGTCCCATCGCGTCAAACACGTCGCTTCACGTCCACGTCCGGCTTTCCGATTCGCGCGCGTCCCCCCCCCCCAAAACCACGCAAAACTACATCACCAACCTCTCCATCCCGGACTCCAGATTTTTTTTTTGTGCGACGCGCATAATAACTCCATTTGTCCTATCAATTCAACAGTAGTTCCGTCGCGCCGTTTTTAAAATTGTCGCTTGATTGTCGTCGTTTCCTGTCCTCTGTTTTGGCCGTTCACGTGCCTTTTTTTCTCCTTCACAACACTGCACCACCTGCCTTCGTCTCAGATGTCATCAGAAACAGGACTGCAACCGGAGATGGCAAACGTCGACCGGTGAGTCTCCCTTCTTTCTTCTCGATGCCTCGTCGATCCATCCTTCCCCGTCTCGTTTCACTTTTTACTTTTGATCATCTTTCATCTCATTCCTTCCTCACTATCCTCTTCTCGCATCGGTTATTGAATGTAAATATTGAGATTTCATTACAGTCCCAATCAAGATCTGCCTGTCGCCTCCGAGCAAAGTGATGATCTTTTTGGCGAGGACCCGATCGAGGAGCCTGTCGAGTCCAAGCCGGCTGCGACTGATCTTTCAAATAACGTTCCACCAACTCCTGCAGACTCGCAATCTGTAGACCCTCAGCCCACCTCCGGCGCCGCCTCTGTGACAGAGGGCCCGTCTGGCATTGAAGGTGTCGCCAAATTCATTCCGTCTGACGCGAACCTCGACCAGCCTGTCGTCTCGCCTTCAGAGCCCCTTGGTGACGGCGAAGCGCGCATTGCTGAGGACACGGAAATGACCGGTGCCCCTTCACTTGCAACTGAGATTGAGTCTGCGCCTGCACCTGCACCTGCACCTGCACTTGCCTCGGAACAACAAGCAACTGAAGGCTCAAAGCCTGTCGGCGCTGACAGTGTTGTCGCGACCAGTCCCAACGCAGACCAACCCACCGGCACAGATCGCCCCAACGGCACCACCGACGACTCAAAACCCGACCTCGAACAAGCCCCTGTCTCGTCAGATCGTCTGAGCGGTGTTGCCTCCGAGTCGAACACTGCCGGCGAATCAGTCTCTGCCATGGACTCTACCACCGCTCAATTACCTGCACCTCTTTCGGCTGTTGATTCCGTTGATCAAGAGATGTCTGACGCGCCTTCCTCTGGAATCGTTCGCGCGCGAGAGGATGACGATGCGTCTGGTGAACCCTCAGCAAAGCGCACCAAGACCGACGATGATGCCGATGGCGAAGCTCAAGTTGAGTTCAAGCAGGCAGAATCTACGGGCGAATCTATTTCCGCACCGGTTGCGCCTGCCTCTGATGCCAACGGTAATGTTGAAGTCATTCGTCCTCAGAACACGCCTCGCATCAGTTCCGGTCCTATCACTAAGAGTCAAAAGAACTTCCTGATGGAAAAGATGAAGAACACCAAGAAGGTCAAGTCTGCTTTCTGGTTTACAAAGCCTGTCGATTACGTTGCACTCAACATCCCCCACTATCCGACTATCATCAAGCATCCCATGGACCTCACCACCATGGAACAGAAACTCAAGCATGACGAATACCCATCTGTCGATGAGCTCGTCAACGATTTTGAGCTCATGGTCACCAACTGCTTCACCTTCAACGGCATCAACCACGCTGCTTCCATCTCTGCGCAGAACCTGCGGGCTTATTTCATGAAGCAAATGCAGATGTGTCCCACCGGTGAAGCCGCACTATCAAAGCCAAAGCCGGTGGTCAAGAAAGCATCGCCCAAGCCTGCCATGCCACGGGTCGAGCCACCAAAGCCTAGTGCACCTGCAAAGTCTCCTGCAGGAGGCGAGACCTTTGCTTTGTTGCCCGATGGAACTCCCATGATCCGCCGAGACTCGACAGCAGGCAGGCCCAAGCGTGCTGTCATTCCGCCTGCACCCCGCGACCTCCCTTACTCCACATCTAAGCCCAAGAGAAAGGAAGCCCAGACTGGTCTCAAGTTCTGCGAACACATTCTGGAAGAGTTTCGCAAGCCTAAATATGACAAATTTGCAGCCCCTTTCCGCGTTCCCGTCGATCCCGTGGCCCTCAACATTCCCACATACTTTAGCGTCATCAAGAACCCCATGGACGTTTCCACCATTACACAGAAGCTCAAGGGCGGACAATACGCTTCTGCCAAGGAGTTCAAGGATGACTTCGAGTTGATGTTCAGCAACTGCTTCAGATTCAACCCCCCGGACAATCTTGTGCACCACATGGGCAAGGAGTTTGAGACAGAGTTCCAGAGGGAATGGTCTAAGAAAGACAGCTGGATCAAGAGACACGCTCCTCACTCTCAACGCGCTAGTCCCGTGTCGGATGAGTCAGAGGGCGATGAGTCCGAGGACGGTGATGACGACGAAGAGCACGATAGCAACGAGGCTACCATTGCAATGCTTAGAGAGCAACTGGCCAACATGCAGAACATGGTTGCCTCTATCGCGCAAGGCAAACGTGCTTCGCCAAAGGCCACGAACAGCAAAAAGAAGAAGGCGGGCAGCAGCGGTGGCAGCAAGCCGAGCAAGAAGGCTGGCGGTGGTTCCAGCAGCTCTCGTCCCACGATCAAGACAAGCTCTAAGCCTAAGAAGCAACGCTTGGTGACATATGATGAGAAGCAAGAGATTTCGAGCGCCACGGAACACATGACTGCCGAGCAAGTCGAAAAGCTCACCACCATCATCACGGAGAACGTTGCTAAGTACAAGGACATGGCGGGCGACGACGTGGAGCTGGAAATTGATGATCTCCCCAACGAGGTTCAGCACAAACTCCTTCGCTACGTCCGCAGCATCTTCCCCAAGGCCGAACCAGTGGAGCTTGACGCCAATGCCATTGACGATGATTACGAACCTGAGAAACCATCAGCTCGTTCTGGCGGAGCAGCAAAGAAAAAGCACAAGCCCATGAAGAAGCACGAGCAGGAGTCGCGTATCAGGCAGCTCAAGGAGCAGATGGCCGCAATGTCTGGCAGTGTCAACGGAATTGGCGGTGGCTCTGCACCTGCTCAAGCTCCCGCCGATAGCAGTGACGATGACAGCGAGAGCAGCGAAGAAGAGTAAACTAGCTTCGGCAAGTGTCAGCCAGTTGCTCGCGCTGGGCCCTGTTGCTTCAGTCGCAGGGCATGATACTACTTTGCATTAATTTTGTTGGATGACGACGAGACGAAAGGCTGGAATGCAGAGAGCAAGCAGACCCGGCGAAAACGCTTGATGATGAGATGACAAGATAAGACGCACCTTTCTTTTGAGAGTGTTGCGCCAAAAAGCTTCTAGCTTCGCCACCACAAACTTGGTTGCTCAAGGAATGCATCGTTCCGCTTGTTTTGATAAAAGGATACCCAGAGAAGGAAGTGCAAGACAGGAGGAAGCCGAGGCAGAGTGGAAAGAAGGGCGGGTCTTTCGCGTATGGAGGAAAAACAAAAACCATTGTATTATAGTGCTGCTCCGTCCTCTGTAGATTCGAACGAGGCCTGATGGGCGCAGATCTCGGACACGATGATTGTGTGGTTGTACTGTCAGTCCTGCAGGTGAATGTTGAGCTTGCTGTCTCGAGGAGTTTCATTCCGGTGAATTTCCTGATGCTGAATTGACGTTAGTGTTGTGAAGCGAGATGACTTGGATTGGCAATCGAGAGTTGCTTCTTCAGACGTTGAGTGAAAGGAGGTTGGATATTGGTGTCGGGAGGAATAAAAGTAGGTCCGGTATATTGTGAGAAGAGGTGGTCAATCATTGCTTGATCAAGCCTCAAGCTCTCGAGACAAGAAGAGTGAATGCCAAGGCGACGCGCCCATCTCAACCCGGAGTCTCGCTCCGTCTTTATCCACAGCAACAACCAAACACCAAAAACACCAACCACACACTGACGGTTCAAAGAAAAAAGGGGCACCAGATCCAGGATTTTTTTTTTCCACTCACGCCTCTGTTTTTCCCCCAATTAGACGAGAGGCGCGAAAACGCTCTCCGCAAAGGCATCCACAGAGGAGAAAAATGCTGCCGCAACCGGATGCAGAGGTGCTGCGCGCGAACCCGCAGTTCGCGGCCATGTGGAAGGAACTGGCGACGAAAAAATTGCAGAGGAATGGTGTGTCGACTGCGGTGGCTGAGAGCGGGCAGAGTTTGCAGAGGAGAGAAGTGAGTCTTTTGATCTCTTTTTTTTTTCCGTCTTGGGGCTCATTACTGGATGTGCTGATGTGTTTGCGTCGGCTGCGGGCCTTTGCTTTTCTCACTGCTGGGGAACGAGGTACTGGAAGATGCAGGGAGTGAGGTGGGAAAGTGCAAGACTGATGCTGTACAGGCGCTTCGCAACAAGCGAGACCAGATTGCGAGGAAATGCGTCTTGGGCGATGCGGTCAGGTGGGCTGCTTTTGACGAGGATGCCGGGTTGGACGCCGAGCTGCGCGAGACGGTGCAGATTGTTTCTGCGCAGCTGGACGGTAAACTGGATCCCCGGGACGGCGATATCGTCGAGGTTGAGGTCGAAGAGTTCATGGCGAGTGTCATGCAACGTTGGATTTGGGGAAACGTCTGCTGATTGGTCGTGCAGAGGAATATTGAGAGCGTCAGAGCGGCGGTCGAGAGTCACATGGAGCAGAATGTGATGCTGCTTTGCCAGATAATAGGTATGGTTGCAGAAGAAAAAAGAAGGGTATCATTGGGGGCATTGAACATGCTGATTTATATACAGATCCAACACGGCAGACCTCGGCAGACCCATCAACACTCCCGGCCCAGATACAGGCTCTCCAGACGTCCGTCGACGACGCCAAATGGCAGCTCGGAACGAAGCGGATCGAACTCGCGGGTTTACTCACAGAAGTCCTCAAAGCCAATGCCCAGCTACTGCAGACGGCAATCCGGACGCTGGAGCAAGTGGTACATGGCAGCGTTGCACGACACACGAGAGCACGAGCGGAGCAGCTTGCGACAGTTGCGCGAGGGCTGGAGAAGCGACTGCTGGTGGCGCGAAAGACAGTCGCAGGACAAGTCTACGATGCGCGAGCAGAAGAGCGACTGAGAGGCAAGAAGGACGAGTTGGAAGCGAGGAGCGCGGCAATGCGCCGGAGGCTGAGGGATCGCGAGCAATGGCTGGAGCGGCTCGAGAGCGTTGGCGGACTCCGAGAGGCGGTCGACGAGATGGAAAGGATGAAAAGCGAGATTGACAAGGCCAAGGATGAGGTCGAGCGGTTGGAAAGAGAAGCGTAATGCTCAGAAATCGGTGACGCGACCGTTGTAGCTCCAGTCGCTGCTGTGTCCCCATCTCAGCGGGTTGTTCTTGGGGCCACCGACCTCGCCCGTCTCGGGGTTGACGTCGCCCTCAAACTCCGGAGGGGCTCCGCGGCGCACATTGGGGTGCAGTTCCTGGCCTTTACCGTCGGCGTTGACAGTGGCCGGTGATTGGTTGACGTGGGGCGTGGACGAGGAAGAAGTCGCGTCGGCGACGGTCTCGGAAGGTGATTGGGCGGGGGTGCTGAAGGCGCCGGTCGATTGCTTCAGTAGCTTCTCAAAGGTTTCTTGCTCTTCCTTGGGAAGACGTGGTGGCGATGGGCCGGGCGACCATTGTGACCTGAAAGCCGGCGAGGTGCTGATGGCGCGCTTGGCGACGAGGTGGTGTCGCGAGCGGAGAGTGAAGCGTGCGAGTGTGAGGGCCGACATTGGAGTAGCTGATCTGGGTTGGCTGCGAGGATGCAGGGATATTGGCGAAGTTGATATGCAAGCAGTCAACTGGACGCCTCGATCGAAGACGATGGATGGTTGACATGCGCATCGGCGGCGGCGGCGGCGGCGGCGGCGAAGTTCGGGTCGAGACTTTTGGCCATGACGTGTGCGACGTCTTTATTTCACATGCAAAGAAAGCGTCTGAACATGTCCAAAGCCGTAGCAAAGCCGTAGCAACATGTTTCGAGCGGCTGTTCGCTCACGCGCCTCACTAGTACGAGGGCCATCAACCAGGGCCTGTACACGGCCGTCGATACTTGCTTTGCGATTTACTGCACAGTCCTTGTCCGTCTGCTCGAACCGGTCTTCTTCAACCGAGGCCATTCCTGCCGCTGCACAACAACATGACTTGACCGCACTGAAGCAAAAGACGAGACGACTGCCTCTTTCGTGTCCTGGCTGCGGTGCTCCCAGTCAGACTGTGGCCCCAGAGGAAGCAGGCTTCTACACCCTGACTCGATCTGCCGTCAAGAAATTTGTGCAGGACGAGGCCAAGCAAGAGGATCGCATATTCCACGAAACTCTGAACAATGTCGACAGCAAAATCCTGCAAGAGCTGGGCCTGCATGACGGGTCTGTCACTGCTCAAGAGCAACCGCAAAACCAGACTCCCATCTGCGACCGATGCCACAATCTCCTGCACCACCACATCGGAGTGCCCATCTTCCACCCGACCATCGACAGCATCCACAGCATCATCGAAGAGTCTCCGCACAAGCACAACCACCTGTACCATATCATCGACGCCGCTGACTTTCCCATGTCGCTCATTCCCAACCTCATGAACCGACTCGACCTCCCCCCTCTGCGTACTCAAAATCGTCGTTCCAAGCACCGCAAATATGTCCGCGATCGCGTCGCTGACGTTTCCTTCATCATCACCCGCTCCGACCTTCTGGCCCCAAACAAAGAACAAGTCGACAGCTTGATGCCCTACCTCCGCGAGACGCTCCGTGACGCTCTGGGTCGCACTGGCAGGAACGTGAGACTTGGAAACCTGCGCTGTGTGAGTTCCAAGCGCGGTTGGTGGACAAAACAGGTCAAGGAAGATATATGGGAAAGAGGTGGCGCTGCTTGGATGGTTGGCAAAGTCAATGTTGGCAAGAGCAACCTGTTCGAGGTTGTCTTCCCAAAGGGTAGAGGCCAAGAGAACATTGCTGCACCTCAGCCTCTGGAGGCAGACCTGACACCGGATACCGAGTCAGCCATTGCAGCTTCGAAAGATTCTTTCTCCGACTTTCCCGATCTCGAAAAGTCAACTCAGGCTGCCCAAGCTGCTGCCGACCATGACGCTTCAGCAAGTGCCTCAACAGAGGTTGCCACTCAAACCGAGGCAGAACCAGAGGGCCAGACCGAGCCCGACATTTTCGACGTAGAAGAAGGCTCGTTGCTTCCTCCTGCTCAGCACGAGGTTCCCTATCCAGTCATGCCTGTCATCTCATCCCTGCCCGGTACCACGGCTTCACCCATCCGTGTGCCTTTTGGCAGCGGCAAGGGCGAGCTTATTGACCTTCCAGGTGTCGCTCGATCCAATCTTGACGAATTCGTTGTCCCTAGTCATCATCAGGATCTTGTCATGCGCTCGCGGGTCGTCCCTGAACAGCTGTCGATCAAGCCCGGTCAATCGCTGGTGCTGGGCGGCGGTCTAATTCGCATTACCCCTACGACTCCGGATCTGGTTTTCTTGTCCTATTCTTTCCTGCCCTTGAACCCTCATGTCACCGCAACCGACAAAGCGATCGCCATTGCAAGCGGCGAAAGAGCGACCGGTATCCATTCGATTATGACTGAGGAAGCTCGCCAAGAGTTGACATCCGCGGGCACTTTCAAGCTTGAGTGGGATGTTACCAGGAAGCGTGCGGGTCCATTGACTTCTCATTCTGCCGCCAAACTCAAGCCCGAGCAACTGCCCTTTAGAGTGTACTCGGCGGACATCCTAGTCGAAGGTGTTGGTTGGGTCGAGCTTGTCGCTCAAGTCCGCGCTTTCAAGAAAAAGAAGTCAATCTCCGCACTACTGAATGATGAGTTTGCCGATACTAATGCACCTCCCTCATCGGACTCCGAAACCACGACCTGGAAGCCCTTGGGCGTACAGGAAGAGCAAAGGGAGGAGCAGACTGTCCCACAGGTCGAAGTTTTTTCACCCAAGGGTAAATTCATCGGCGTTAGACCCCCGATGAGTGCTTGGTTGTTGGGTGGTAAGAAGGCTGCTCCAGCCAACGCGCGAAAGAGCAGACCCAGATTGAGCATGAAGAGCTTGAAGCACAGCCAGCGTGGCAGAGAAGCTCAGCGAGAAGGCTGAGCCGTGCATGCTCGACGATGATCAAAGTTGTCTCTTGATCAGTCGTTGCCAAAACTTCCCATCACAAGCCTAAATCTTGGTGTCAGATACCTCGGCTCTAGGCAGGACCTGCGCCGGCATCTCCCCGGTTCTGTTCACGCTCCTGTTCCTCGACGGCTCTCAAGGTTTCTTCGATGACGGTAATGTCTCGAAACACTACTTCGGCCCAGTTCTGCAAATCGCCCATCTCCTTTAACTGGTTTACACTGTAGTTTACACTTCTTTCCAGATTTTCAGCTTGTCGAGACAGCTTTTGCGTGTCTTGTAGCAGAGTCTTCTGCTGGGCAACTAGAGATGACGAGGCCGAGGCGATGGCCTCAGTACGTTCGGTCAGCGGAGCGGTGTGTTCGTGTAGAGTTGAAGATACGAGTGCTGATGTAGATTTAGTGGACCTGTCTGCCATGTTTGCTTTGGAGGCTGGCTACCAAGGAGTCAATCGATGGTTTAAGAGGAGGATATCTCTGTAATCTAAAGCATTGTAGATCAAGTCATGCTGTGATACACCACATGCATGCAGTTGCATGGCGCGCGTGACGCGGGCGCAGCTTTGGGAGCATCTTCACATGAAAGCTCACAATCACCATCCGTGATGTCTCGCACACCAACTTGCCCATCAACGAATAATCGGCCTCCCAACTGCGTGGTTCCTTGTTGGTGTGATGGATCAGAAAATGCCTCCCTCCAATCAAGGAACCGAGGCGTGGGATGCAAAATGCGGAGAAAGCTCCCTCAATGACGAAGTGGATGCATCAACCTCGCCTGTTTGATGTGCGTGCAATCAATTCACGCCATGACAAGGGTCTTTTGTCCATGGCGTTGTTGTTTCTTCCCTGTTTCCATATCGCCAGGGAGAATCGAAATTAGCTTCTGCCAGCTCTTTTCTACTTACACCTCCATTCTGCTCTGCTCGGATTGAAGCGCGCGACAGTTGCGGCAATACCATCATCGACTTATTGAAGATACAGCATTGTACCAGATAGCAAACATGGTGTCTCTTACCAGACGCCAGATAGCGGTCGTTTTGAGCGTCCTCGTACGCGACATCTCATATCTTATACCTTTTAGACCTCTGCTGATTTGATGCAGTATCTCGGAGCTCTAACCGCGATGGCTGCGTAAGTTGAATCTTACCATCTTCCTTCTGCGGCTCAACATCCTTGTTATCGAGCAAAGACAACTGATGCCGTAACTCACAGCTATGCCGTCCATCAAACCTCGACTCTCTCCTTGCCAATCCCGTCCTCCTTGACAACCCTCACGCTGGCTCTTGCGCCCTTTGCAGGTCTCTGTATGGAAACCAGCACTGCACTCGCGACATCGCTGGCTCAACACCCCAAACTACGACACAGACATGCCCGCAACTTCCCCGCCGTCCTACTGCCTTCCACCCTCACCATCCTCCTCCTGCTGGTCTACATTACCGTCGTTGCGACACTCAGTGGCACACACATCTCACCCGTCGGGGGCTTGGGGTGTGCGTTGCGCGAGAAGTGGCAGAGCATGTTTCATGAGAAGAACGCGGAAAGGATCAAGAGAATCCAGGATGCCTTCGAGTGCTGTGGCTTCAGAAGTGCCAGAGACATGCCTTGGCCTTTCCCAGGACACGGTGTCGCCGTCGAAGCTTGTCAGCAGCGATTTGACCGCCATAATGGCTGCGAGGGTGCCTGGAGAGACAAAGAAAGAGTTGTTGCTGGACTCATGATTGGCGTTGCCGTGGGAGTTTTTCTCTGGGTGGTGCGTCTTCTACTGTTGTCTCTTCACCTATTCTTGCTAATTTCCATCACAGGCTGTCATCATTGTTACACCAGCTTTGCATCCCACTTGGGCGCACGAGAGCATGCGTATCTCGCACCGCGCCTTGCAAGACGAAGCCGAAGCAGGAAACAGGGTCATCGAATATCCTTCTCAACGCTACACCGATGACCCCGAGGAAGGCGATGAAGACGCTCGTCGTGAGATTGCAGGTCTGAACAATGAGTCTAGGCTTGCATTGCAAGTCGAGAACTCAAGAGACCACCACCCAAGCAAGATGCTGGATGGGCAGGGTGTATGAAGGGGTGAGGATGGCAGAGACGCGTAAAGGTGAATGAAACGAATTGCCATTTTGCTGTTCTTTCCGGTCTTCTTGCAATATCGTTATTCTAGTTAATTCATGTGGGTAGGCTTCGGTATCTGGTGTATTTTTCGGCAACGAGATCATTGGCTGGCAGGACATTATAATTCTGGATCGAGTTCGACTACTAGGCTTCCAATCCCAAACCGCCATATCTCTATTTAACACAATGCAGATTCGCGAGACAGAACATCGCTTTCACATTGACATCATCATGATTCTAGACGAGGTTCTTGCCTTTCGATATGCATCTACGTATAAGAAGGTTGCAGACGACAGCAACCCACTGCACTAATGACCTGCTAGGCAACATACTCTTTTGAATTGCATCCTGTCCCAAGTCAATGCGCATCACTTCGACCAAAATGCAGTGTCTGCGAAAGCCATTACATTCAATCGCTTTTCCACGCCCAATTATACCAAAAGTCAAAAGCATCTGAAAGGTACGTGACATCCAAGCGACTGGGCTCTTGGTTATCTGAAAATTCTGACGAAAAGCTAATTGCACGAGAAGAAACGTGATGGTCACCAACCAAGCATACTCCTGGATCTATCCCATTCCAATAGACTTTGCTGAGCAAGTTTTTGGCTCGTCAGAAAATAATCAGCAAGGCTTATTGCAAATCAGACCTTGACTGGACGGGTATAAGTACCAGGCCACTTCTCGTCAAGTTTTATTCTCCATCCAACAAACCAGTTCCGTTTCGACATAACATCAAACCAGACCTGATCTGTCATACCACTAAACCAACTTTGCTTCGACATCAAGATGCATATCAAAGCATTCTCCATCTTCACGCTGGCTGCCACTCCCGGTCTTGCCAACGAATCTCAATTGCAAAGGTCAACTCCTGTCAAACATCAACCTAGAGACCAGATCATAACCGGCCAACCTCGTACGTTTATCACCTTCCGTTCGAAGCCGACCCCTGCTGCAAATCAACCTGGAGTCCATGTGAACGTCGGCCCACCTCACCCCATCGTCAACCCAACTCAGCCAGGACCAACTACGATTGTCGGCCAACCTCACACGTTCATCGGCTCTGGTTCAAAGCCAACTGCTGTTGTTACCCACCCTGCAGTCCATGTGAACGTCGGCCCGCCTCATAGCGTCGTCAATCCTGGCGCAGTTTCGACTCCTATCCCAAATCAACCAGGACCAATCACCATTGTCGGTCAATCCCTAACCATCGGCGGCACCACTTTGAAGCCAACTGCTGTTATCAACACCCCTGGAGGCCATGTGACTATCGGCCAACCTCATACAATCATCAATCCAGGTACAAGGCCGACCTCCAATCCAAGTCAACCTTCTTTGGTTCCACCAAGTGACGAAGTCGTCGCTCAGAGACTGGTCCAAGCCGCGCATGAGCGATGGGGAAGGTATCCTTCCAAGCCGGACGCCGAGACCGAGGCATGTATCCACAACGCAACCTTCGACGACGGTACTCAAGGTATCGTATATGACAACTCGACCGTCAACTGCACTGCTTTGATGAACGGTGACCGCTGGTACAAGTGGGAGTGCGACATGAAGTGCCGCAAAGCCTTGAAGAAAGCCCTGCCTCATGTGGCCGAGGCGACTTGGTTCGGCTGGAGTCTATCCCTCCTCGAGATTGTACTGACAAAGCCTTTCCGCGAGTATTGGGCTGAAGGCGGCAAAATGAATACCATTTTGAAGGAGGTCAACACGCAACTAGCGATCAAGGCCGAAGAATTTGGCTTGAGCAAGGCAACAAAGACCAAGATCGCACGCGAAGCAGAAGAACTCTTGGGCGAATCTTCCTTGAAATCGCTCCTGGCAAAGAATCGAAAGACCATCACAGACTCCTGGGTTGAAGAGGAGTTTCCCTCGCAAGTGCTCGAGCAGAAATTCCAATCGGAACTCCAATCCAAGCTCTTGCGTCGTAGACGAACCTCCATCAAAAAACCAGATCTAGAGACGATTCCGGAGGACGAGGTTCTCGAGTTGCCCGAGCAGATACTGTACGACATGCTTGAGGATGAGATGGAGGCGCCCATCTACATGTCTGGTGCCTTGCCCGATTCTGATGACGAAACACCCGAGTCTGATGATAGTTCTGATGGCGTTTCGACTCCGGAATCCGACGATTCACCAGATGAGTGGCCGGATAATTCTGACGACGGGTCCGATGGGTCCGATGGGTCCAATGGGTCCGATGATTCCTGGGGCAGTCCTGTTCCTCCTTCGGCTGCACCTGGCGGTGCCACTGCTTCAGCCTCGGCATCGTCCGGATCTGGAAGTGCTCCTGTTGGTCATGGTGGCTCTTCAGGTGGCTCTTCTGGTGGCGTTCCGGTTCCTCCTCCTCCACCACCACCGGTTATCCCAATTCCCGTCCCTGTTCCTACAGGTCTCATCCACGTACCCAAGCCCAAGATTCACATCCCTACGCCTGACCTCCACATCCCTTGGCCACATCACGACGATGACCACGATGACCACGATCGTCACGACAACCACCACGATGATGATGACGATGACGAGAAGAAGGCCAAGGAAGCAAAGAAGGATGAGGAAAAGAAGGCCAAGGAAGAGAAAAAGGCTGCAGAGAAGAAGGCCAAAGAAGAGAAGAAGGCTGCCGAAAAGCAAGCAAAGGAAGCCAAGAAGGCTGTTGAGAAGAAGAACAAGGAGGAGAAGAAGGCCGCAGAGAAGCAGGCCAAGGCAGCCAAGAAGGCTGCAGAGAAGCAAGCCAAAGAGCAAAAGAAGGCCGAAGCAAAGAAGAAGGCTGAAGAAAAGAAAAAGGCCGAAGACAAAAAGAAGGCCGAAGACAAAAAGAAGGCCGAAGACAAAAAGAAGGCCGAAGACAAGAAAAAGGCCGAAAAGAAAAAGGCCGACGACAAGAAGAAGGCCGAAGACAAGAAAAAGGCTGACGAGAAGAAGGCCAAAGACTCACTCAAGAAACTCGTCCCTCTACCAGCCTACACGCCGCAAAAGAAGGGCACGACAACTGACTTCCACCTCTCGCCCACCGACAACACCTTCACCCTCTTCGGCCGCAACTGGTGCAAGCACGCGCGCAACGGCGACGACCTGCACAAACACATGGCCAAGTGCGCCGCCATCTCCAACTGGGAATTCGTACACGACGACAGCGACAAGGGCCGCAAGATGGGCATGACGAAGCTAAAGGACGGCTGGAACTTTTTCGCGCAAGGTAAGTTTGGCAAGGTGGGTGATAAGGAGAAGCTGAAGAAGTGTTTGGGCAAGGCGTTTAAGAAGATGGATGGGCCTGATAGTGTGCAGTTTGAAGCGCTGAGGCACTGGAGTCAGAGGCGTGATGGTGGCTTCTTTTGATGCAATGGACAAGTTGAACAAGACGAAGAGAAGAGGAAAGGAGAGAAAAGAAAAAACGGAAAAAAAAAATCTAGGTAGATGGTTTGATAGAGATAACACTCTTTTATAGCTTTGATAGAAATACATACACTCTTTAAGACATTTCAAGACAATCAACAATATCGCAAAGGTCCAACAAGATCAATGTACGAACGCAGTAATCCAGTGACGAAAAAAAAAAAAAGCTTTCGAATCAACAGTGAGAAAAAAAAAAAAAAAGGAGTAGCTCAATAAAGACATAATGGTCCCAAGTGACTAACTAGTCTTTCGAAACCCAGCCGCAGCAGCGCTGTTGCTCCCTGCAACATCTACATGGCCAGAACAGCAAAAGGAACCCGTATGGCGGTCGCGAGAAGACATGAGAGCAGGATGCAAATACCCGTAATAGGAAGGGGAATCCCCGCCAGAAACACTCCCGACGAGCCGGTTGCAGAGACAGATTTGGCAGTCGGCTTACCCACAGTGCACACAAGCAAATCGCAGGCAAGATATGAAAAAAACATCAAACTGTATGGGGAAAAAAAAAAGCAGTAGTGCGTATTTTCTCGATATCTGTCTCTCCTGTCTTTTCACTCCAGCATCCCTTCCCCCGCCAAAAGTCGAGCTCACGGCAAAAAAAAAGGGGGGGGCCTTCAATGCACGTGTCTGAAAAAAAAGAAAAACAATAACAAAAAGCGGGTGGTGGCAGAAGAGAAAAGGCTTGTAAGACAGGAACAAAAGCTAGGCGTCTCGTCATATTGAGCGGGAGAGAGAGAGGGAGGAAAAGAAGGGAGTGAGGGAGTGGGAATCTTTTACAGGCTCGAAAACAAAAAAAAAAAGGGGTGGGAGGAAATAGCAAGATTCCGAGCCCTTTTTCGCAGCAAGCAGCAAACACGCCCCCCCAAAAAAATTTCATTAGTTCTCGAAGATGGTGTCCGCGTGTTCGAGCAGCGCCTGCACTGCCATACGCTGGGCTTGCATGTCCGACATTTCGCGTTCGATGCTCAGAGGTCGCAGTATCGTGGGTGCGAAGACGACTGAAAGGTTGAGCGGTGTCATCTGTGCATTGTTAGTCGAATCTGTTTCATGGGATGAGAATGACGAAAAGAGCGTACCAAGTTCTCCGCTTCCTGCTTGACTACACGGCATAAATGTTGGATCAGGTACTCCAACACATCGCGGTGAGCCTGTGGCATGGCCTCGAGCGCCGCCTTGAGACCAGCACTTTGCTTCTCCTTGTCCGTGATTTGAGCTGCATCCAGCAGTGGGTCGTAAGCTTCGTATGTGATAAGCGGGTTAGGCAGCTTGCGGAAGTATTGCTTGAGTGCGCTGGTAACCGCATGAATATCAAGGTCCGGATCCGCGATGTCGTAAGTGCCCTCTCTCTCAAAGCCTTGCTGAATTTGCTTGACTTGTCCGCTTCCACCAGACTTTCTGTAAATACCTTCCATGTCCATACCGCGGTTTTCGACTTCTTCGATGCAGCGGGTGACGATCGATGGGATCACTCGCTTCTCAAAATCACAACGCTCACGGAGGTCAGAGCCGAACAAAACTAGAACAGAAATTAGTACTATCGTTTACAATAGAGTCAACGTAAACTCACCAGACGGGGCTTCCGCGAGCAGGTTAGTAGTGCTGCTATTCTTTGCGTGGACTCCTTGGACACCAGGTTTGAGACCGTTCTTCTGACCAGAAGAGAAGAAGCCGAATCCACCCTTGGCATCTCCGGTCTTCAAAGGTCCATCTCCCATGATTGCACCAGGACCAGCCTGCATCTGAGAGTATGGCATTCCGGTAATGTCGTAAGAGCCATCAGCCTTGACGGGTACACCGCGGTCGTTGTTGCCAGCGAATGCTCCCTTGATGCCTTTTGTGACGTTCTTGGCAAGACCCGACGAGCCCTTCTTCCAGTTGAACTTCTTGGGTTGTCCCTTGCGGATGTTTACTACTTGAGGCGCCGTGAGAACAGTGGCCGGCTCAGCCTGATCCGCGTTTGGCAAGAGGTCATGGAGACTGGAGGATTCCTGAAGCGAATTGGAATGGATTGAAGCCAGATCACCCTTGCTTGAGCCATTGTAGATGCCGAGGCCGTTGGTGAGAGGAGATCGCTCCAAGCTGCCGTTCTTCACGTTGTGTGTCTTGTACATATCTTGTATGCTGCTGACGAGTTGGTTGTTCAGATCAGCCAACTGTGTGTTCTTTGAAGACAAGGACTCGAATTCTTGGAGACCCTTGTCCTTGACCTGAATCAGGTTGCTAATTTCATCAGTGAGCTCATTGCGCTTGTGCACAAGGTCTTCGATCTGGGATCCGATGTTGTCTTTGAGCTTCTGCAAAGAGTGCGCAAAATCTTGCAAGATTTCGGATTTTAGCTGGGTAATGTCTAGAGGCTTGTTGCTCTCTTTGGCTTTGGTAAGATGCTCGGTCATGATTTCTAGTTCGCGAACGACCATCTCACGCTGCGTGTCCAAGAAGGCCATGGTCGAGCGCTTCTCACGCAGCTCGGTGTTGACCTGCTTGATATCGGCAGAATATTCCATCTTCTCCTCAAGTCCAAGCTTGTCAGCCTCCAGCTCGGCAATTCTTTGCTGGGCACGGCGGAGCTGCGATCTCAGAGAAGCAACGTCCATCTGACCAGGAGAAGAGATGGGGCTGGTAATGAGGATGGGGCTGCTGATGTCAGGCGTCTTCTGAAGTGGTATTGACTTGTCGCTGAAGCTTCTGCCATGCTTTACAGCATTGGAGACGCGACGAAGGACCGAAGTACCACTCTCATTCTCCTTCCTCTTGGTCTCTTCGCCTCTCAGGATGCGCGACATTTCCTCTTCCATTGAGAATGCTTCTCCAGCGCTATGCTTCGGCAAGTGTGTGCGCCATTGCTTAGGCGAGGCCGAGGGATTGTGATCGTTCTGATTAGTTCCGACAGAGTCAGGGCGAGCCTTTTCAGTGGCAGGCGGCGGGGGAGGTGCTCTTGGAGCAATGAAGTCGTCGTTGGCGACCGATTTGCTAGGAGCAGTAGGACGATTGGCGGCTCTGGGAGGCGCGATAGGTGCCTCCATGGCACTTGGATTGGGAGAGCCGGTGTCGGGATTAGGGTGAGTGGGGGCATCGACAAACTGGGCGGACGTCGACGATTGTTTGCGTTCATGGACGGCGGCATTTTGTTGCAGAGCGGGAGTGCTGTCGGGCGAAGTGACGCGGGATGTTTGAGGCTTGCGGGCCGAAGGTGGCAGGGAATCCTCTCTTGCCGGATGCCTTGCAGCTGTTGGGCCGGCGCTAGACGAAGCCTCGCGGAGCTTGGGATCGTCAAAGGGGTTGATGCTCGAGCCGGGCGTATCGACAGAGGCGGGCGACAAGGACAGGTTGGAGTCTGTGGGGGTATGACGGGACTGTGCCTGCGTGTCGAGCGCGGTAGGCGAGTTTTTGGAGACGCGGGTGCTGTTCCGCGACACCTTCCGGTCGCGGGGCACATCCTGAAGCTTGAAGGGCTCCGGCGGTGCCAGGGTGAAGGATGCGCTGTTGACATGTGGCATGCGAGGACGTTGCTGGCTGCTGACGGATGAGGGCGAGGCGACGACCGAATTGCTAACCGGCGTGCTGCTGCCCGACACATCGCGGCGAGCTTGCTGACGGTTCTTGTCGACGTGACCAACGCCAGGACTGGAAGGCTTGCGGCTGAGAATGCTCTCACGCTCTGTCGACACGGAGCGCGACGAAGATGGCCTGTCTCTGTTGGACTTGGAAAAGGCACCCCTAGGCGAGAGGTTGTCTGACATTTTCGGCGTCGTCTCGGGGTGTGTGCGGCGCGGTAGAGGAGGAGGCGGCGCAGGGTTAGGGTCGTAGGCCATGGGGAGGAAGCCGTCGTCGGCGTCTGACAGGGATGTCATGGTATTGGATGAAATGGTCGAAGCGCGTTCCTGCTTGTATGTGCTGGCGGGCAAAGTGAGAGTGTCTGCAGCTGTAGCAGGTCAGAAAGACAGTCTGTGCGAGACAGGTGACGACGCTTACCTTTCTTGCTATCTTCGGACATGGGCGATGTTTCGCGCATCCTGTCACGCCCGGCCTTGAGGTGGTCGCTGGGAATTTCCACGTACGATTCGGACGGCGACGACTCGCGCAGAGCGCTCTGCGGAATGGCATTGGGCGGCAGGGCAGGCAGGCTCTTGTCCAGCACCATGGGGTTGGCCCCTCCACTCGCGGCCTGTTTTGACGCCTTTGCCTTTTTCCGCCTTCGAGCCATCAGGCTCTCGTGGCAACTCATGCAAAAGATTCCCTGGCTGGTACGCGCATACCGGAGATTCTCAATCTTCCTCTTGCAGTTACGGCATTTGAAGCAGGTGGCACAGAAGGCCTGGTCGCCCGTCAGGATGGCGAGGTCTTCGATCTTGTTGCCGCACGAGCTGCAGCTGTAGGTGCAGTTGTTGCAAATAAGCGAGCCATCGCCTAGCAGCAGGAGGTTGGCGTCTGAGTCGAGGAGGGTGGCGCAAGAGTGGCAGCGGAAGCAGCCAAGATGCCATCGGTGACCAGCTAGCACATTCACAGTCAGCATGTGCGCAAGCCTTCGACGCTGTGTACTACTTACCAAGCTCAAAGGCTCGCCCCTGTTCAAGGATCTGCGCAGGAGTTCGGTCAGTCAATCCGCGCATCCAACATGGTGATTCGCAATGGGGGGTACCTCTCCGCAGCCTTTGCACAAAAACACCTCATCCTCCTCGACAGGGGATTCAGGGTAGTTAGAGTTGGCGTCAGTGTCCATGTTGGCAAGCTCCGGGCAGCGGCGGCGACACTGTCTGGCGGTGGATTGGGCCTCGTCGACGGCGGCAAGGGTGCAGTCGACAGCCGCTGGCTAAGTAACGATGCGACGGGGCCACGGCCCTGGACGTTGTGAGGACCGGTGCGGACCAGCGAGCGCCGGAGCGAACAAACGAGCGGGCGTGGTGTTTTGCAGTGAACCAGATGTTTCGGCGAATCGACGTGTGAAGTGCGCAACGGCACGTCCGATGTCGATGAATCTAGTCGTCTGCGTGCGCACGCATGCGGTTGTCGCTGCAGTCGAGAAATCACTCGGGGGTTGGTTTGCGAGAGGCCAAGTCGGTACGACAATGATACGCGGTGGATGCCGTCCTGAACTTTATTTTGCTGGTTTCGTCTATATGGACACCACCTCAATCCTGCCAATCCATCTTCTACATCGCAATCAATCAACTTCATCTCGTCTATTCGTCAACGACCAGCCCACCATTCAGTTTCTTCGCATTTACTAATGTCGTCTCTTTTCACTGCCGTGTGTTCGTGTGTATCCCATCTTTGTACTGATACCCGTCTGCTTCAAAAGCACATGGGACGTGTTCAAGCCATGCCGCGTACCATGGAACCGCGTAACGGGACACTGCTGACGACAACCTCGTTATATATTTTGTCTGCCGTGCCGCCTACCTGCACGTCACTCTAACCTACGTGTCTCTCTCTTTCTGCAAAACATTCCTTGCGGCTCATTCCTCACCTCAAAAAAAAACACTTCCTCTCTCAAATAGCACGGGCCCGGATATTCCACAGATGTTTCGGGTTTAAGCCTCGAGCGTTGTTAGCTTCACCGCCTCTGCGCTCATGCGCTGCTGCGACCTCCCGGATTTTCCTCCCACGCTTCGGGCACATCAGGTCCGGCGGCCACCCATACCACGTTCAGTGATGCCGATGCTTCTTCCCCTACCTCTTCACGGCAACAGACCATCTGTTCAAGATCTCGTGGCTCTGAGACAAGTGTTTTTGTGGCGCCCGGCTGCGATGATCATGCGACGCCGGTCTTGATTCGTGTATTTCAGCCACGCCAAGTCAACCCTCGATTTCCAGGGGTCAATTGCGCCTGTGTCTTGACTTTGATTCGGTCATCTGCGAAAACTCAACTTGAGCCCCAGGTCTCAGCTCTTGCGAGCTTGCCTGCCAACACGAGTGCGAATCCTTCGCATACCCGTCTCTGGCCGTTGTTGCCATGCTGCCGTTTGGTGATCCTCATGGACCCTGGTGTGGGGTGTGGGCGGCAAATCTGCAGCGTTCCCGACGCTTAACTTAGAGTAGTTGTTATCTCAATCCATCGAACTGTCAAGAATCACTCACAAGGGCGCAGATATCTATCGAGATCCTTGCCCGGCTCTAGACGCATACATCAGGCTCTCCGTAGGGGCACACGACCATTGTGGTCTCGGAGGCACTGTGAACCTTAAGATCAGTGCCCTGTTGTAGGTCCCACGACCTGCGGGTGAGTGAGAGGCAAAGTATGGGGAGAAATCACAATCTTTTCTGATGATAGGGGTATCCCGAATCAAGGCACGAAATTGACTTGGCCGGATGTTGGTTGGACTGGATCATCCATTGCTCCGTCCAAACAATTTTCTAGAAATGCTTCCCAGGCATAGAGGAAACTTGTTCCTGCTGTGAAAACGCAGGAGGTCGACACAAGCCGCCTGTTTATTGAGAGATGTGCAATTTGTTCTTCTGACTAGGGTCCCAATGGAAGCCCGCCTCCCCGAGCGAGCTTACTGGCTTGTAGAGCATAGACTTGGAAGAATGATGGTGTGAAGCCCTCTTGCAGGATGAGCGACCGTGCTCTGCCATCCTTCCAGAATATTATCCAACTTTTGGGTATATTGCCTTCTCAAACACTGAGCGCTGTCGCTTTGACCTGTAAGAAGGCAGAAAATTAACACGCCATACTGCAAGTCTTGATGTTCTGTCTTTCTGCTAGACTCTCGATGAATTTACATCTTTCCATTGTAATTGGTGCATTATGACAGCCACTTGTAGAACAGCGGATAGAGAGACAATGGGCTTATGACGCTAAACAGCAATCATCTTGGTCGCACTTGCCTTTGACATCGTGCAAGCTTAATGCAGGCAGTTCTCAACGAGCCGAGAGATGTCATCTCCTCTACATCAGCACCTCAACATCTATTACAGACATGCAATTCTCACCTTTGCCACAAGCCATCGGGTTGTCATCGCCCAGCCTACCACGATGCGTGCTACCAAACGCACCAAAACGATAGCTAGTCGCCAGCTGCGTGTATGAAAGTTTGGAAGAGGCAGTAAGTGAGCTACCTCTCAATGGTCTTCAGAGATGTCGATGAACACACCAAGATGCAAGACCATTTTCATGCACATGCATAGGTGTTCGTTGGCTGTTGGTGCAATAAAGCGGACGCAAGATTGTCCAGCTTTCACGAGGCCTCCAGCCGCCAGCAGAAGCTCCCTCTGACTCAGTGCGGGACCCCCAAGAAGTCTCCGTACAGCTCATTGGCGCTCAGGCCAGATTTGATGATATTATCTGCGGCATTCGGGGTTTGCTCGCTGTTGTGTTCAGAAGACCAAGCAGTAGTCGCTAAAGCTGCTCCAGTAAATTCTGTTGGCATTCGCAAGGAAAGCAACCCTTCTGCTGCATATAGGCTAATTGAGCCCTATTAATCTCGACGGCGTAAGGATCATCTGACATGATTCCTAAACAGAAAAATAAAAGGGAGACGTCTTGGTTATCGCGATCGGACTTGAGCCGGTTGGTCGAGACGGGGACGAGCTGCGAGCTCTGAGACCCACCGAACGTCATGGGCCGAACGGGCTGCATGAAATAGCCGTGGAGCAAAGGAAGTTCCGTGCTGTGACAAAACATATACGGCCACCCTCGCTGCAGCTGATTCTCAGCTCCTCCACTCTCCCCTCTACAGCATTGTAGGAAAGCCAGGATCCATACACCCAGAATGTCGGCATCAGCGCTTCTCAAGAGCCGTATTAGGCGCCCGAGCTACCTCAGCAAGCTCGCCAAAGCTGAGGACCTGATCCATCACTTCCCCAATGGCACGTACATCGGCTGGTCCGGCTTCACTGGTGTTGGATACCCGAAGTAGGTCGCGTTTATGTGTCTGTCCCGCATCAATGGCTAACTCGAGTGCAGAAAGGTGCCTACCGCTCTCGCCAACCACGTCGAAAAAAATGGCCTCGAGGGCCAGCTCAAGTACAACCTCTTCGTCGGCGCCTCATCTGGAGCCGAGACCGAGAACCGCTGGGCGAAGCTCAACATGATTGAGCGCCGTGCTCCTCACCAGGTCGGCAAGGAGATTGCAAAGGGCATCAACAACGGCAACATCAAGTTTTTCGACAAGCACTTGAGCATGTTCCCCGTCGACCTGATGTACGGATACTACACCAAGGAGAAGGCCAACAACCGCCTGGACGTTGCCATTGTCGAGGCTAGCGCCATCACCGAGGACGGTGGAATTATTCCCGGTGCCTCTGTGGGCGCCTCGCCTGAAATCATTCAGATGGCAGACAAGATCATCATTGAGGTCAACACGGCCTCGCCTTCGTTCGAGGGTCTCCACGACATTACCATGACCGACCTCCCTCCTCGTCGCAAGCCTTACCTGATCATGTCCCCCGAGGACCGCATCGGCACGCCCCACATTCCCATCGACCCCGAGCGTGTTGTTGCCGTCGTCGAGTCCGACTACGCCGACCAGACCCAGCCCAACGCCCCCGAGGACGACACCAGCAGAGCCATTGCTGCCAACCTCATTGAGTTCTTGAAGCACGAGGTGTCCAAGGGACGTCTTCCTGAGAACCTCCTGCCTCTTCAGTCTGGTATTGGTAACATTGCCAACGCCGTCATTGGTGGCCTTGCTTCGGGAGGCGCCAACTTCAAGAACCTCAAGGTCTGGACCGAGGTGCTGCAGGACTCTTTCCTCGACCTGTTCGACTCGGGCAACCTTGACTTTGCTACTGCCACCTCTATTCGTTTCTCGCCTGAAGGTTTCAAGCGCTTCTACGACAACTGGGAGCAGTACTTCCCCAAGCTCCTCCTCCGCAGTCAGCAGGTCTCCAACTCGCCCGAGATCATCCGCCGTCTGGGTGTCATTGGAATGAACACCCCCGTCGAGGTCGACATCTACGCCCACGCCAACAGCACTTGCGTCTTGGGCTCTCGTATGCTCAACGGTCTCGGTGGTAGCGCTGACTTCCTGAGATCGGCCAAGTACTCGATCATGCACACTCCTTCCACCCGTCCCAGCAAGACCGACCCCACCGGTGTTTCCTGCATCGTCCCCATGTGCACTCACGTCGACCAGACCGAGCACGATCTGGTAAGTTTTCTTGAGTTTGCAGTTTGCAGAAAATGAAGCTAACGCCCAAACAGGACGTCGTCGTCACCGAGCAGGGCTTCGCTGATGTTCGCGGTCTGTCCCCTCGTGAGCGCGCTCGTGTCATCATCAAGAAGTGTGCCCACCCCGACTACCAGCCCATCCTGGAGGACTACTTCAACAAGGCCGAGTTTGAGTGCCTGCGCAAGGGTATGGGCCACGAGCCCCACATGCTCTTCAACTCGTTCGACATGCACAAGCACCTCGTCGACCACGGCACCATGAAGATCGACAAGTGGAACTGGTACAACTAGAGGGATTGCAAAAGCGAGTTGATGCACATTATGCACATATGAGATCTTCTAGAACGATATACAACCTCGGAGTTCCGGGCATGTGGGGGAGTTCTGCCATTCGAGATACCGGAGTATTACAAGGCATGCATTCGGTGTAAATATCCAACCAAGCGTTTTCTTATCCCGTGTTGTTCTTGCGTTTCGTGCTTCGGCGTTGATACATAGTAAGACCCAAATCCCCTTTCGCACCCAGCCTTGCACGCAACCTAAAATGTCCCCTTTCGTAGATTCGTCTTGTCTCTACATGATAACCGCGCCTAGTATTTAAAAGTTCGCCCGTGCCAAAACGTTTAGCCGGATCCATTCGATCCCGCAAACACGATGGCCGCTCTCGAAAATACTACGGTCGAATTTTCCCACTGCTGCACGACAAAGAAACAGCGATGGCTAGGACCGGCCACGGCGACAACAGTGCTAGAGGGGGAACTGCAAAAGACAACCCTACTATCTTCTCCCTTGAGATTCTGTACAACTCATCCTGCTCCCGCTTAGAAGTGTGTGAAAGCGATATCATGCTCTCTGGCAGTCTTGATATCTACGTTCCGCCGTGGACGCTAGGGGCCGATGAATGGATACTAGCAGATGTTCTTAGCAGACGAAACTATTTATATGTCGAGTGGGTTGATTCCTTCTTCCTCGATGCAGAGTCATGAGATGCTTCTAACTAAATAGACTCAACAGACTTGGTAGGGTTGCAAAGTGCTTGCTTCTAGAACCGCAATCTTTTGTACTTGCACATGGTCACGGCACCCTAGCGTAGACTTGCGGTTTATGCCTGTACGTAGCAACCCAGCCGTTTTAGTCTAGGTCTCTTGATTGTCTGGTAATTAGTCATTGATGTCTGCTGCGTTCACTTTGCATGTTGGATGCGGGCTTCACACTAAGCTATGATTGATATGCGCTTTACCTATAGCACTTATTCTAGTAACGAGAGGGAATGGAGAGTATGTCTATGCTTGAAATTCTCTTTTTCTTCTTCTTCCTAATAGTGTTAGGGCTAGTTAATTATAGTGCTTACTTGGTAAAGACTGTGCTTTGAAGGCAGAGCCAGGGTTGCCCGGCCGGACAAATGGTCTTGACACGCCAAAAATAAAGACCATCATGGAAATGTAGCTAGGAATGTAGAGAGAAAGCATACGTTTCTCTCAAGTTTCTTGCATTCTCTCTTTGGCCGTCGAGGGGTAGGACTCTGATGCTACATGACTGCTTGTCCTATTGGGTCAGCAGTTTGCGGGGTCCTCTTCATCAGCACGACTTTGTGAGTTTCGAGCAGCAAAAAGAATGGGAACCAGAAGACAACCGCACTAAGAACAGCATCAATACATAAAAGATAGGTGAATATACGGCGTGCTCAGAGTATGGTAACGCACAGACAGCGCCACGACCCCTGGGTCTGGAGAAAGTGGGACTCACTCCGCAGAATGAACGAAAACCCGGGGTCAGATGGGGATAGAGGCAGTGTGAGATGCATACATGTCATTAGGCATGGCAAGAGGGGGTGATACAAGTGTGTTGATGGTTCGACCAGGCTTGTGATTTCCCAGAGCCAACCGGAGCAAGGAACGGCGAGATTGCAAAAGAGGCTGGATGCTTGGTAAGAAAGGCAACATGACGTCCCTACTGTTGCGGGTAAGCAGGTACTGGGGGTTCAAGTCGCTTACAAACGACTACATGTACTTGGTCCATTTATGTTAACAAGCCGACAGAAGCTGTCTGAAGGTGAACACAACCGAGCCCATCACATCAGACGCAATGCGGACGACGTTTGATAACGAAAGCAGACAGCTTGCAAGGCTACACGTTTTGCGAGAGTCGACAACACCTAGAGTATCAAAGGCGCTGGTGGAAGATATCAACTCACACAGGACTCAAACAATAAAGTTGGCTGTCTGAAGATGTTCCAGAAGCTGTTCGGCGAACCCCTGCGTGGAAAAAGCCAAAGCGATCGGCAATCGCGGATTTTAAGTGTGAGAGAAAAGGTGGCGAAAGCGAGGCAAAACCGCTGGCTGCCAGGCAACTCCAACAGTCGGATGAGAGCCCAAAGACGGGGGGCGGTGAACAGACCAATGACTGACCGAGTGGCAATCGAGCTCTCTGCGTACTCCATGCCGGTATGCCTTTGCGTGGAGGAACATGAAGAGTCAGAGGGGCTCGGACTTGCAGAAGACAAGCGCGATCAGAGCCAAAGAGTATAGAAGCACATTTTGCAATGTCAAGGCGAGAGGAGGAACAATCGGATGCAGGCGACCCCTCCGGCGCTGAGAGCGCGAACGTGGGCTCAAGGGATTGCCTCGCTGGTTGCAATTGGTGGACAGGTGGTCAAGAAGGGCCACTCCCAGTCCCGAATGCTTGGCAGTGTTGAGCTTAGCGCGGTTTTCGAATTTTTTTCACTCTTCGAGGTCGGCATACATAAAAGAATTCACGACGGCGGTTCTGTTCTTATCATCCTTTCTTTCACTCTCACATCTCCTCTCCACCCGTCCTCACTCTACAATCAGTCTCTTGAAGGGATTCGTTGGTTGGAGCGAGCAATAAAAGCGCGTTTCTTGTCTTCACTTTTTTGATACCCACGCTAGCCGTTTTTGCATTTTTCGGCGGCGCACGCCCCATACGCCGCTTCAAAAAGTCTGCGCCCTCCCTACACTCGACTTTCCTTCCCTCAACCCTCCTGTGGCAGACTACAACATGTCGTCGAAAGCAGCAAAGCAGGAGAACCAGCAGTCGCTCAAGGTGCTCGAGGAGCTCTTGGCCAAGCTGAACATCTCCAAGGCCCAGGATGAGATCAACGGCGTCTCTCAGGAGATTGCCATCTTCATCAACGGCGACATCGAGGAGGAGGATGCTCCCACCAAGTGAGTCGCCTCGCGCTGCACATCATGCCTGACAGCCTACTAACACACCACCCAGGGCCGTCGCCACCTTGAAGAAGGCTCTTTCCAACAAGAAGGACGCCGTCGCCCGTGAGCGTGCCTGCGATGCCATCAAGGCCATCGCCTCGCACGCCGAGGTCAGCGCCGCCGTCGAGCCCTACCTCGTCGCCCTTCTCCCCACCGTCCTTGCCACCGTCGGTGACAAGATGGTCCCTGTCAAGAACGCCGCCCAGGCTGCCGCTCTTGCCATCACCCGCATGGCCAACGCCAACGCCGTCAAGGCCCTGATCCCCCACTTCATCGAGTCCATCCACAACGCCCAGAAGTGGCAGGAGAAGATGACCGACTTGGACTGCATCGTCGCCCTCTCCGAGTCGTCCCCCGCCCAGACCGCTTTCCGCGTTCCTGAGCTCATCCCCATCGTCTCCGAGGCCATGTGGGACACCAAGAACGAGGTCAAGAAGGCTGCCTACAGCGTCATGGAGAAGATCTGCTCCCTGATCGTCAACAAGGATATCGAGCGTTTCATTCCCGAGCTCATCAAGTGTATCGCCAAGCCTGAGAATGTCCCCGAGACCATCCACTTGCTCGGTGCCACCACTTTCGTCACTGACGTCCACGAGCCTACCCTCGCCATCATGGTTCCCCTTCTCGAGCGTGGTCTCAACGAGCGTGAGACCGCCATCAAGAGAAAGGCTGCCGTCATTGTCGACAACATGTGCAAGCTTGTCGAGGACCCTCAGATTGTCGCCGCTTTCTTGCCCAAGCTGATGCCCGCTCTTCAGCGCAACTTCGAGAACCTCGCTGACCCCGAGGCTCGTGAGAAGACCAAGCAGGCTCTCGACACCCTCATCCGTGTCGGTGATGTCAAGGACGGCAAGATCCCCGAGATCTCCAAGGCTGGTGACATGGACACCGTCGCCGCCCACCTCAAGGCTCTCCTCAGCGAGAAGACTGGTGTCGCAGACAAGTTCGAGACCGTTGTCAACTACGTTGGTGCCATTGGTGGTCAGCTCGTCGACGAGAAGGACGACGAGCCCCTCTCCTGGGTTCAGAACACCGTTCCTTTCATCACTGTCATCACTGGTGACGCCAACGCTAAGGACGTTGCCGAGAACCTCCGCAAGCGCGCTTCTCCCCTCGCTGCCGCTGCTGGCGAGGTCGAGCCCGATGAGGAGGAGGGTGAGGACCTTTGCAACTGCACCTTCAACTTGGCCTACGGTGCCAAGATTCTTCTCAACCAGACTCACCTTCGTCTGAAGCGTGGTCAGCGCTACGGTCTTCTCGGCCCCAACGGTTCCGGCAAGACCACCCTCATGCGTGCCATCAACAACGAGCAGGTCGAGGGTTTCCCCAAGCAGTCCGAGGTCAAGACCGTCTACGTCGAGCACGACCTTGACGCTGCCGACACTGAGCAGACCGTCATTGGCTGGACCATGAAGAAGCTCCAGTCTGTCGGTGTCACGAAGTCCGAGGAGGAGGTCCGCAACACCCTCATCGAGTTCGGCTTCGACCCCGAGCAGATTTCCGGTGTCATCACTGGTCTTTCCGGTGGTTGGAAGATGAAGCTGGCTCTTGCCCGTGCCGTCTTCGAGGAGCCCGACATTCTCCTTCTCGACGAGCCCACCAACCACTTGGACGTCAAGAACGTTGCTTGGCTCGAGAACTACCTCACCACCTCTCCTTGCACTTCCATCATCATTTCTCACGACTCCAAGTTCCTTGACAACGTCATCCAGCACGTTATCCACTACGAGCGCTTCAAGCTGAAGAGATACCGTGGCAAGCTTTCCGAGTTTGTCAAGCGTGTTCCTTCCGCCAAGTCTTACTACGAGCTCGGTGCCTCCGAGATGGAGTTCAAGTTCCCCGAGCCCGGTTTCCTCGAGGGTGTCAAGACCAAGGCCAAGGCCATCGTTCGTGTCAGCAATGTCACCTTCCAGTACCCCGGTACCTCCAAGCCCCAGATCGAGGAGGTTTCCTTCCAGTGCTCACTCGGCTCGCGTATTGCCGTCATTGGTCCCAACGGTGCCGGCAAGTCTACTCTCATCAACGTCCTCACTGGTGAGTTGATCCCCACCAAGGGTGAGATTTACCACCACGAGAACATCCGTATCGCCTACATCAAGCAGCACGCTTTCGCTCACATCGACCACCACCTCGACTCCACTCCTTCCGAGTACATCCAGTGGCGTTTCCAGACCGGTGAGGACCGTGAGACCATGGACCGTGCCAACAAGATCGTCACCGAGGATGACGAGAAGGCCATGGACAAGATCTACAAGATCGAGGGTACCTACCGTCGCGTCATTGGTATCCACGCCCGTAGAAAGTTCAAGAACTCCTACGAGTACGAGTGTTCGTTCGCTCTCGGTGACAACATCGGCATGAAGAACGAGAAGTGGACCCCCATGATGACTGCCGACAACGCCTGGATTCCCCGTAACGAGATCATGCAGTCTCACCAGAAGATGGTTGCCGAGGTCGACCAGAAGGAGGCTCTTGCCTCTGGTCAGTTCCGTCCCCTTGTCCGCAAGGAGATTGAGGCCCACTGCGCCAACTTCGGTCTCGACGCCGAGCTTGTCTCTCACTCCCGCATGCGTGGTCTCTCCGGTGGCCAGCGTGTCAAGGTCGTCCTTGCCGCTTGCTCGTGGCAGCGTCCTCACTTGATCGTCCTCGACGAGCCCACCAACTACCTTGACCGTGACTCCCTGGGTGCCCTTTCCAAGGCTCTCAAGTCGTTCGAGGGTGGTGTCATCATCATTACTCACTCCGCCGAGTTCACCAAGAACTTGACTGAGGAAGTCTGGGCCGTCCAGAACGGTCGCATGACTCCCTCCGGTCACAACTGGGTCCAGGGCCAAGGTTCCGGTCCCAGACTTGAGAAGAAGGAAGGCGAGGAGGAGGAGAAGTTCGACGCCATGGGTAACAAGATCGAGACCCAGGAGAAGAAGAAGAAGCTCACCTCCGCCGAGCTCCGCAAGAAGAAGAAGGAGCGCATGGCCCGCCGCAAGCGTGGTGAGGAGGTCTTCTCTGACGAGGACGACTTCTAAAGCACTCGCTGACCTGCTTTGCTTGTTTACGTTGATCTTAATCGTGAATGATAGAAAGGGTTGGTGGTGGTGTTGTTGTTGTTGTTGCATCTGGGCATTCAGGCCAGGCGTCCCGGATAAAAAAGGGCTATGTTTATGACGTTTTCTTAGTTACCCCCCCGTTGTGAATCGCTCGTATTAGAGATAGATTCCTCTAAACAAAAAATCTTTCTCGACTTCAAACCTTTGGGATACAATCGCATCGGTGTTGTGATTCATCATGTGAAGCTCGTACAGTGATTGGCTTGCTGCGCCACACTTGAGGTTACCTACACTGCCTCTCCGACCACTGGATATGACCGTGTCTGGTGTAGGAAGGCTGTTTGCGTTAGGGTTTGCTCTCGATATCGCTGACATGGTATGTATGCCATGTGTAAAGTAAGAGAAAGCACAAGACAAAAGGGCGATGATGATGGTCTTCTATTCAATCTTGTCAACCTAGCTATATATACACGATATACGATATACAATCAGACAAACATTTGGCTTTGGGCTTTTTGTTCCAAGTACAACCGAGAGCAGTACGACCTAGATCTGTGTCCCGGTGTGCGAAAGGCGCACCCAGAGATTATTTCCTGGGAAAAAGGGCTGAGAAAACCGCATGAGCCTGGCTGGAGAGACTTCGAATATAAAGTTCCAGAAATCCCCAAGTTTGAGGACGACGACGACATCATTCCAAAAACCCGACGACTTCAAGAATATACGAATATGATTCTCGACAACTGTAGACTTCAACCTCACTGCCAGTGTCTTTCAGCTGAGCGGGTACAGGGAGGGGGTTGCAGCTCTATTGACGTCAAGTCGTTTCAAACAAAAAGGCATTCATCGATCAATAAATTCAGAGATGGGAAAGGCCACTGACGATACGAAATTAGAGCCCGAGAGTGCATCGAAAAAAAAAACAAGGAATGGTTCAAGCTTGCCAGACAGCGACGTCAGACAGAGGATGAACAGGCAAAGATGAAGCTGGCGGAGCGAGAGGCCAGGTCCCGTATCAGACGATGCAGGGACCAGCGTCAGGGGAAAGAAGACTTTGGAGTTCCCATCTCAAAGAGACCTTCCGCAAACCTCTGATGCCGATTCGGCAGTTTTCCTGCCCGAAGAACCGACAAGAGATGTCAGTCAGGCAGAAATCACATCCACCATCGTGTCCAGATGGAGAGCACACGCCCGGTAGTCCAAGGTGCTGCGACGTGTGAGGAGCATGAGTTCGGGAAATTCAGACGTCTCCTTGTCGAGGCATCCTTCGCCAATGCGACCCGATCTTCTTTCACCAGCTACACCCACGAGGAGCCGATCATGGTCGATAAGCTCGAGCAGAATGGGTAACATGAGTCCCTGCAACTCGGAAACACCTTTTCTGAGAAGTCCTTCGCCTATGCCAAATGATCATCTGCTGTCGCCACTCCTTCCAGCACGAGCTCGAGCATCGTCGACAGGTTCGGTCAGGCTGATTGTGAGTTGAGCGGGAGCCAGCCAATCATGTAGATAGAATCGAATCATGAAGTTATGACGTCTTGTGCCGCGCGATCGACATGGTGTTGTGGAAAAGAGTGGTGATAATGTTAGAAAGGTGGATTCGAGGCGAAGCAAGCCTGCAAACGTGTACGTGATCATATCCAGGGCAGACCGTTCCGCGTAAGGGCAATCTCATGGCCGCCACCGCCCAAATACCTCAGCGCGACACCGACGCCCTCGAGACCCACGGCGACAGCAGCGCGATTCCAGACAAACTGGCGCACCAAGCCATCGGTTGAGACATTGACAAAAGCCAAGGGCATATTGCTGCGGGCAACAGCATCCCTGACACCCTTTGTAGCCTCCTTGGCCGCAGCCAAGACGGCGACGGTGCCCTGGCGGCGGAAACGGGCAGGCGCGCCCACGACGGCGCCCTCGAGCTCGCGCACCATGCTCGGGCGCGGCGCTTCGGCTTTGCACTGCACCAGCACGCGCAGAGGGGAAGGCAACGAGGGCAGCGTCCAGGTGCCCAGCAGATCGATGCCAAGGTCGGCGGTGCGGCCTACGCGGGTCAGAGTGAGTTGTAGGCGGGCCAGGGCGGCGGCAACGGTGTATTCGTAGTGGGTGCCTATGTAGACGTTGCTTGTCGGGTCTAGACGTGTGCGTGAGGCGTGGGCGAGGAAGGAGTCGAGGGAGGAGTGATGGGCGCTTCCGGGAGGGATTTCTAGGTCTTGGAGGATGGAGGAGGTGCGCGAGGGATTCTTGGGCGGCGAGGTGGGTGGTGAGGCTGCTGGAGGTGGATCGGTGGACTGGGATTGGGCCTTGGGTGGGCGGCCTCGTCTTTTCTTCAGCGGTGCTGGCGCATTGCTTTCTTGTGCGGCGTCGGGAAGGTGCTGGTGGGTCAGAGCATTGTGAGTCGTATAGCACCGAACAAGTGAGCGGCAAGCTGGTCTGTTCGGGCGGGTGACGGCGACTAGGGCATGGCGGGTGCAGTGCATGTGGTGTTTGCGTGGGAGTGAGTGAACGAGTGAAGGGAAGCAGGGCGAGGAGAGAAAGCCGAAGCTCATCGCATACTGTAATTACAGTATTACCACTTGACCCAACGCAACACAGCGCACCGACAAGCACAACTCTCACACCATGGCCGACCGCTTGACGCAGCTCCAGGACTGCCTGGACGACGTGAGCGACACCCTCGCACCCTCCCAGACACACACAAACACACACACTGACACACCTCACAGCTGGCAACGCAAATGTTCGCATCCATCCGCTACATCCAGACGCGCCACGCCTTCGCCCCCATCGCCAACCAACCCGACATGACCGACCCCGCCGCACCCGCCGCCGCCGCAACAGCACCACTACAACCCTCCGAGCAGCCCGCCCAAACCCTCACCGCCTCGGCCCAAGAATCCCAGAACCCGGACGCCGCCGCCGCAGCAGCAGCGGACCCAGACCCAGACCCGGCGCCGCGCCCGGACGACCCAGACCTGTTCAAGTCGACCCTGCGCGAGCTGGCCCGCGACCTGGTCATCAAGGAGCAGCAGATCGAGTACCTGATCAGCGTGCTGCCCGGCATCGGCGAGAGCGAGGCCAGTCAGAACGACAGGATCTCGGCGCTTGACAGGGACTTGCGCCGGGCTGATGAGCAGAGGACGGAGGCGCTGGCCCAGCGGGAGGCCATGCTGCATACACTGAGCCTGCTGGCTGGAGAGTGCAAGAGGGTCTATTGAGCCCTGCCGTCGACGAAACCACTCACTTTACGAACCATTTTTGATACCCGGTCTCGACCTACACAGACCATGCATACGAGAATCTTTGTTTTCTACTCTGTCTACTCCTTTTCGTTCGTCTCGACAGCCACTCGTGTCTACACAGCACTCTCGGCCGACATGTGCTCCTGCAACTTCAGTTCTGTGCATTTCCACACAGGCGTCATCTCTGGAGTGAAGAATAAAACTAAAGTGAAATCGTCGTCTCTGGTTTTGTGTAGCTCTATTCTATCTCTCCAAGCGTACAAACACTCCAGTGTTACATTTAGGTATAGCGCCCATCATAAAATCCCACCGACCCAATCGTCGTTGCCCAATCATAAAGTTCGCTCAAAAGAGAGAAAAAAAAAGATACAAACACGCTCAGAAGAATGCACGAACAACCGCCATCAACTTGCCCTTGAAGCCGGGAGCCGCCTTGGGCACCTCGTCCTCATCGCCAAAGTCGGCGCGCAGGCCCGTCATGACGTCCATGTCCTCGGCGCGGATGAACAGCTTCCAATCGCGCGTCCACACCTTCCACCCGACAAACAGGGTCAAGATGATGGGGCCGGCGAGGTAAGCCTGGAAAAAGGCCATCGCGTCAGGCTTGCCGCCGATGGGGAACAGGGCGACGAAGAACTGCGCGACGAGGCAGACGACGTTGAGGAAGAGACCGATGTAGCTGCCGATGACGCCGTACTGCGCCTTGAAGGGCAGCTCGTCGACGGAGCGGCCCGCGTGCGCCCAGCCCTTGCGGAATCGGATGTGCGACAGGTTGATGCTGCCCCAGACGAAGAAGTTGGCGAGGCCCGTCAGCGACAGCAGCCAGGTGAAGAGGACGCTGCCCGCGGCGGCCAGGTTGACAAAGGCCAGCAGACCCATCAGCATCTGGAGGATGATGGTGGGCACCGGACGACCCTTCCTGTCGACGTATGCGAGGATCTTGGGGGCCATGCCGCGCGCGGCCAGCGCTTGCAGGGTACGCGTGCTTGCGAAGGCCGACGAGTTTGCGACCGAGATGACGGACACGGTGATGACGGCGTTGAAGATGCTGGGCAGCACCTTGATACCGGCAAGACGGATGGCAATGACGAAGGGAGAGTACTGCGAGTTGGCACCGTGGGCGTGAAGGAGGTTGGGGTTGTCGGCAGGCACGACGAGACCGAGGATAAACAGGCCGACAATGTAGAAGAAGGCAATACGCCAGAAGACCTGCTTGGTAGCCTGGGGAAGAGCCTTTCTCGGGTTTGCAGCCTCAGCGGCGGCGAGACCAACCAACTCAGTGCCACCGAAAGCAAACGAAGCGGTGACGAAAACAGAGCAGAAGCCCTTGAAGCCGTTGCGGAAAGCCATACCATTGCCCCAGTTCGAGAAACCGATGTAGCCACGAGTGTCGGTGGGCACAGCGCCCGTGTCGATGATGATACCGAGGATGATGAAGCCGCAGCATGCCAGGATCTTGATGATGGACAGGATGAATTCAACCTCACCGTAGGCACGGACACCAAAGAACTGGATGGCCGAGAGAGCGACGAGGAAGACGGCAATCCAAACGCCAACGTTGATGTTGGCGGCCTCTTTCCAAAACTTGATGGTGATCGAGGCGGCAGTGAGTTCGAAAGGCAAGATGGTCAACCATTGGATGGCGTACTGCCAACCAATGGCAAAGCCCCAGGACTCGTTGATGAAGCGGCAGGCGTAGGTGAAAAAGGCGCCGTTGACAGGGTAAAGGACGGTGAGCTCGCCGAGAGCTTGCATGGTCATGAGCAACATGACACCGATGATCAAGAAGCCAATGATCAAAGATGCGGGACCACCAGTTGAGAGGGCACCTCCCGAACCGACGAAGAGACCAGCACCAATTGCACCACCTGGCATTGCCGTCAGTGATGTTCACGAGATCGAATCATTGTTTTCAACATACCAATGGCAATCATCTGCATGTGCCTGTTCTTGAGCGATCTCTTGAGCTCATTTTGCTGACCAGTCTGGATCTCGTACTCGGGAGACTCGCTGACGGTTTGAGTCAGGCCTTTTTCGGCATCGAATGCCTTGTTGGACGAATCCATCCTGTTGCAAAGAATGACAAGCGAACGAGGGTATCAAAGAAACGATGGACGGAATGGGAATGTCTGCTCACGAACTGCTGGAGAAGAGGTCCATGGCATGGGTATTTAATCTCGTCCACGAACCATACTCAGACAGCCGCGTGCGATTCTAGAACCGAGTGGCGTGCCTAGAACGGTGGAAGGTTTTGGCAAGATGGCGCTAGGCGAAAGCATACTGGCTTGTAAAACAAGACCACCCTGCCACTCGTTTTCTCGGGTTGACCGACAAGACACGGAGAAAGCAGACGAACAAGGTACGCGCGTTGGAAAAGATACCAAAAGTTAAAGCTTGTAGGAGAACAGCTGAAAACTTACTCGTACTCATTGCATTGCTTTTCCGCCTCGCAAGTCGTGGACAAGGGATCGTCTCTTAGGAGTACGAGAGGTCAAATCGCTTACATTTCTCATATCTCGAAACGTTCTCAACTGGAATTCCGCACCTTGGTGCTGCGTGGTATGCGAAAGGAGAAAAAAATATCGAGGTAGGTCGAGACAGCCAATCAAGAGGCCAGAGTGTCCACAAGTAAGCGCAAAGTCCACGCGATGACCAGATGAGAACCGGATGGTTCCAACGTCGAGGTACGCTAGCCCAACGGCCATGTGCTTCTCTGTGCTTCTCCATGGGGCTGGTGCTGCTCCACCGATAAGGCTCGAGGTCCAGATGCTGTGCAGGCGCGCATAGGCCGTCTCTAGCCGTGGCGAGCATGTGTAATTGTCGGCGACCGGGCACGCGAGCACCTGCCTAACGTCGGCACAGCGCACACCACAGTCAGAGTTTGCTGTCAAAGTTGGCCTTCCCCATGGAGGAGTCGCGATAAGGCCGTTCAATCTGTCGTGGCCATGCGGAGAAGTGAACCATGAAAGGGCAGGATATTGAAAGAGGAGCCGTGAGAAACGCCGGACAAGTGGCCGAAAAGATACATACACAAATCGCCATGGGTCGAGACACAGACACGACGGGCCTTCATGAAAATCGTACGAGATTCGCCCAGCGTTCTCATCTTGCTTATCGTAGCCTTGTCATCCAGCTGCGAATCACCACCCGTCTAAAAAGCAAAATGTGTATCTTTTATAAACCATTTACATTCTTATCATGGTATCTTGAAAAAAACGAAATAACAAATTCCCAGACAAAGGCTCCAATCCAACAAAATCATGGATGTGCCTTGATCATCAAAATCACATCAGGCATGCTCGATGCGGTCAGAATCTTGTCTGGCACCGAGCTTCTCATTAAAGGTAGTTCCTGCGGCCTCTGCCATGTCCTCGTCGTGGATGACGCGCATGTCACGACCCTTGTACTCGGGGCCGATGATAGTGAGGATAATGACATAGGCATAGACACAGCCGAGGAAGATGCAAATGACCTTGCCGTATTGATATCTCTCCGTCGTGCCTTCGGACGGAAGAGGGAAGCGCTCGCCAATCTGGGCCTCGATCGTCGAACTTGCACTAGAAGCAAGGTTACCAAGCTGGTAAGAGGTACCAACGACAAAGGTTCTGAAAGAGCCAGGAGAAAGCTCCATCAAGTGGATGGGAATGACGCCCCAGGCACCCTGGACACAGAATTGTTCAAAGAAAGCTGCTGCTGCGATGGCTTTGGTTGAGGTGAAGGTGTAGGGGTAAAGCAGGGCACCACCAACCACGCAAGCCACAATGATGGTGAAGCGTCGGCCGAAGATCGTAGAACAGTAACCCATGGTAGTACCGCCGGCAATAGCTCCGAGGTTAGCCACAACTTGGGTGACAGTGACGGCATCGGCACTGAATTTATATTGGTTCTTGTCACGAGTTAGCTTGCAGAGGAGAGAAAGATGAAGAAGTATTAAGTACCTTGAGCATTGTAGGGTAAAGATCCTGAGAACCATGGGACATGAAGTTGAACCCGGCCTAGGTAGGAGGTACAGTTAGCATAACTCTTCCAGGTAAAGCTAGCAGGATGCCGCAGTTTTGTTGTATATATGTTCTTAATCCCGTCACACAGGGAATGTGTAACAAACTTATGCGATCCATATGTTCAGCGTACTTACCATCAGGAGGACCAAGTAGGTCAAAAGGAGCCAATGACGCTTGAGTGCGACCTTGCCTTCAGCAATAAAGGTGCTGCCGACACTGGGGCTGCCAGACTCACGAACAGCCACACGCTCGCGGTAGGCCTGAGTCTCAGGCAGACAGAGACGGAAAAGGATGATCAGAACGGGCGGACCAGCACCAAACCAATACAGAGGGCGCCATCCATGGCTAGTGGTGTCGACAAGACCACGGGCGAAGACAACGGCAAGCAAGTAGCCGAAAGCATAACCTTGCTGAAGCATACCAGAAATGATACCTCTAGCCTCTTCGGGGGCGTCCTCCAGCGCCGTTGCTGCTGCATTTCCGTAAAGCCCACCCATCGCAATACCGAAGAGGGCTCTGACGGCAAGAAACTGTTTGTAGGTCTGGCAGAAACCGGTTCCAAGCTCAAGGACGATGAACAGAATGTTGTTGACGACAAAAGGCCATTTACGGCCATATCTGTCGGCTGCAATGCCGAAAATTGTCGAGCCGACGGAGCGGAACATCAGGACCAAAGTAATGCCCCATGTAATGTCCTTTGTACTCTTGCCAAATGTCTCTGCCAGCTGAGACACTGTCAATGAGACTGTGAAAAAGTCGAACGCGTCCCAAGTCCAAGCAATGAAGGCAACAAGGAAGAAGAGCCATTGTTGAGTATTCAACATTCGAAGCAGACTGATCGGGTTCTTGACCTTCGTCATGGGCGGCTTCAAGGTGGAGATTCGGGTCGCGACGTATCTTCCAGTGCTCATTTCCACATTCGTCTCTCCTGTGGCGGGCGGGTCACCTTCATGGTGCTGGGCGTGGGCGTAGTCCTTGTTCATTGTGGTGGTGTATCCGCTGCATAGTTGTCAGTTGGACATGCCCAGCCATAGCTTGTATGTGGCGGCGCCAGGAGAGCTTGAATTGAACAAGCCGCCAAGCAAGGCGTCAAGACTGCCTAGGCAAAACGTCAAAAGCTAAAACAGATGAGCTCATACCTGAACAGATTTGGCGATACAATGGGTGGATGCGAGAAGTACTGGTTGCCGATGCAACAATGGTAGATTCGTCTTCGATAAAGGAAGAGCGCTCATTTCAGGGAACAAAGCAGGCGACCACCCTCCTTAAATACCTTTGGGTCAACCTTTTTTCAATCCTCCGGGTTTGACTGCAGAGATTGGCTCATGCGTCGGCTAGTAGCACCGAGGTCGCGCTAGCGGGGTCGGCTTTACTGCGTGAGGGATGGTTTCTCTTGGGGTGTGCGTCGGGACGAGGGGGAACGGCTCAATCCCCACGCTTTTCCCCGCCGATCTTCGGCCGGCCGTCCAAGCGCGTGGTAGAATCCGGAGTTGGTGAATGAATCTGTTTCCGATTGTTCGGGATTAAAAACCGTGTATGCAGTGTGAGCCTCGGCTCATACGCGCCACAAGTGTCGTGGACATACTGATGAAGCTTTTTATCGGGATACCAGGCAGTACTGGCCATTGGCAATCATCCAGGCATCATGAGCGAGTTTTGTCTGGCATCAAATATTTCGCTCTTGGGAATTGCACGATCGAAGCATTGCCGGCATATCGGCTCCAGAAAGGATACAATCCTGAATGCTCAGAGTCCCTTGCACACTGCAAACACCGGTTTGCTAGTCAATCCTGGCCACTTGCCTGATACGAAGTAGAGAACCGCAGCGACTAGGTCGGTGTGACATGACATAGATTCATGAGATGGCCCAGCCCCGAAATGTTTTCGCGCCCTCCTCGACTGCAACCCCGCGTTGTTGTAAACTGTTCCTCGTAAGCTTTGTCTGCCGACTGACGGATGAATGCCACGTAAGTCGTGTGTGCCAAACAGACTAGGAGAATGCTTCGTGGAAGTCTTTGCTGCATGAGCGAGTGCTTCATGGACAGCGAAGTTCTGTAAGGCGGACTCCATGTGGACATCCAATATGGACTGCTCGTGAAACAGCCACGCGGCGGTAACAGTACAGAGACTGGTGGTCTGCTGAATCGCCGCGAGTCACTGGGAAGAGATGGGTTTCAGAGAACGTCCCGTCCAAGACCTACCTTCCATAAAAGGGTCCGGCTCAATTCTTCTGGTGATTCATGGCACGTGTAGAGCCTCGGAAAGTAAGATGATGCTTGAGACGCATCTTTCTGGCTCTCGTTAGTAAAATTTCTTTCCACAGGCAAGCACTCTTGTAGTACGGTAGTGCGAAAAGTAAAGAACGGTTTGAAAGGCACCCGTAGCTCCAGTACAATTTCTTCGGTCACGCATCTACGTTGGGTGGAAATGTTCATCAGAAAAACATTCCATTGAGATCCGGCTGATATGGAACATGGCGCTCACCAGCCCCTCGTGCCCGGTGCACCCTTGACGCTCTTGCGCACGATATCACTGGTCATCCAACCGCCATAGAAATCGCCAGGCTGAGGCTCGACCTTCTCTCCATCAACGTAGCACTCCCATCGTGGATCCGCATAGAAGCTGACATGGTCCTTGATGTCGGAGAAAGCTAGAGTGGGCTCGTTGTAAGTCCAAGCGCGGTCCTCAATACGTTCTCCATCAGGAGCAGTGAAGCTGAAATAGTTGGCCACACCCTTCCATTCGCAGAAGGTGCGTCGAGAAGTGGGAGTCAAGGGCAAGCCGATGGCAGCCGGGGGCAGATAATAGGTCGGAGGATGGTAGGTCTCAAGGACCCAATAAGCACGATCCGTAGACGCGATAGTTCGGCCTTCGGGACCAGGAAATTTGATCAGGATGCTTTTCTTGATTTGCTGCAAAGCTGGAGGTCGAGGAAATGTTTTGGGGTCGAGTGGCATGATTGAAGTGGGACTGGTCGGTTTGTGTATGCTGTTCACCACGACAAATCTAGTACTCCGTATGTCTGAAAGTTAGAACTGCAGGTTGTTAAGAATCTGCTGGCGGACCACCATCTCATGACGTTCTTGCGCTACAAGATCCAATGGATGCAACCTTGGGGTGGAGAAGATGATGCAGATCTTCTGGAAGGCTTGGCAGGGTCTCGCCCAATCATGGCCACTTGGAAAAGCATGACTTTTCGCGCTGACCATGGGAGCAGCCGAAAAGCAAACAAGAAAGCCGGAGCGGGCGTTGGTGAAGGGAGAGACATCAAGCCTTGGAGTTTGTGTTTGCAAGAGCTGACCTGAACATTTTTGTCCCATGTCAACAAGGCAACAGCCTCACTAGAGGGCGGCAATCTTGCGGTCAACCATCGAACTAGCTGAGTCGAGAACGAGTGCCGTGCCTTGAAGCTCGGGCTACTCAGAAAACAAACACTTTTCTGCCCCTCGGGCACCACCTGACATACACATTCGAACCTCCTGATACACCCGCTCAGCAAGATGCCGTCGCAGGCGCAATCGTCTTCACCGTCATCGTCGTCGCGCGCCTCTTCGGCCCCGGCCCAGCCGCGTCCCGTACATGCGCACGCTCCTGCAAACCCCAGTGGTCTGCGCCAGTCGCATACCGTATCGTCGCCTGAAGACGCTCCCATGATCCTCGGTGCCGCGGCCAGGAGCCAATCGCCAGATGACATGTCCGGTCAACGCCCGTCTGCCGATGGCGAACAGTCAGAAGCCACTCCGCGGTCGCGACTCTTGGACCAGAATTGGGAGCGAAGGCCCAAGTTCATGCAAAACTACGGCAGCACTTTCAGCACCAACTCGTATGATCCAAGAGATGGCCTAGAAAGCGGCACCGTCACTCCCCACAGTCTGCTGGGCGATGTCATCACCGACGGTCTCCCCGGCCGGGAAGGCAGCAATATGAGCACAACTCAGTGGCTGGCGAAGCAGCATGGTGTCAAGAACGAACGTACCATGTATGTAGCCATACTCTCGTCCAATAAAACTCTCCTGTTTCCTAAACCTGAACTCCAGGTACCTGCAATACTATCTCCCCGTGACCAACTGGATCCGCCAGTACCGCTGGAAGTTCTTGCGTGGTGATCTGATCGCTGCCTTGACCATGGCCTCCTTCTACATTCCAATGTCTCTTTCCTACGCCTCAAATCTGGCCCATCTCCCACCCATCAATGGCCTCTATGCCTTTGTCTTCAACCCCTTCATCTATGCCATCTTCGGAACTGTCCCGCAATTGGTCGTTGGCCCTGAAGCTGCAGGCTCTCTCCTTACTGGCCAAGTCGTACGCGAGAACATCAGTTCTGGCAAGCACAGGGACAACGATTTCGCTAGCAACACCCAAATTGCTGGAATGGTCACTGGAATTGCTGGCGCCATCATCTTGCTTGCTGGTCTCTTCAGACTCGGCTTCCTTGACAGCGTCCTCAGCCGTCCATTCTTGCGAGGCTTCATCAGTGCCATCGGTGTTGTCATCTTCGTCGATCAACTTCTTCCCGAAACCGGCATGAGCACATTGATCGAGCACGATCCGAATGGCGCCGCACACGGAAGTTCTCTGACCAAGATTATGTATCTGATCAAGAATGCTGATCAGGCTCACAAGCTCACTTGTGCTGTCTCGTTTGGTGCTTTTGCCATCGTCATGGTCTTTAGGCAATTGAAGAGAAGTCTGCAGCCTCGCCACCCCTGGGTCGCTTATTTCCCCGACCGTTTTCTGGTCGTGGTCTTTTCGGCCGTCTTTACCTGGAGCTTCGCCTGGGACAAACAAGGCCTTGACATCCTCGGAGACCTCAAGTCTTCAGGTAGACCCTTCCAAGTGAACTTTCCCTTCCAGCCGTCAATGATGGAGCACGTTACCGACGCATTCTCCACCTCTTTCCTTATCGCCCTCCTCGGTTTCTTCGAGAGCAGTGTTGCAGCAAAAAGTCTGGGAAACAGCACTGCCAAAGTGGAGACCACGATAGACAAAGACGGTAACGAGGTCGAAGAGGCTGATGGTATTGTGAACATGACCGTCTCTGCTAACCGCGAGCTGGTTGCCCTTGGAGTTGCAAACATCGTTGGAGGTCTTTTCATGGGTATTCCTGCGTTCGGCGGATACGGCAGAAGTTTGGTCAACAAGAGCACTGGTGGAAAAACGCCTATGAGCAGTGTCTTCCTGTCTCTTATCACTGTCTTTTGCATCTTGTTCCTGCTGCCATATTTCTACTACATTCCGGTACGTTCGATTTGATCAAGTCTCATGTAGGCAGATCGCTGATGTTACAACAGAAAGGCGTTCTCTCAGCCATGATATCGGTGGTCGCCTACTCACTAATTGAAGAAGCACCCCACGACATCCACTTTTTCTGGAAGATCAGAGGCTGGAACGAGCTGGGCCTGATGCTCCTCATCTTTCTGACAACCTTCTTCTGGAATCTACGCATCGGCATTGCAGTCGGCATCGGCCTTTCGCTTTTGCGTCTCCTAAAACACGCCACTCGCCCGCGAATCCAAATTTTGGGTCGCGTGCCCGGCACTCGCAATCAATTCGACAGCGCCGAGCATGGCGGCCTCGAGTTCATCCCCTATGTGCTCATCGTCAGGATCCCGGAGCCGCTGACCTTCGCCAACACGGGCAGCCTGAAGGACAGGCTGCGCAGACTCGAAGACCACGGTACCAACGCCGCGCACCCAGCACTGCCGCGTGTGCGCCACCGTGAACACAATCGCAACGTTGTTTTTGACGTCCACGGTGTGACTTCCTTGGACCCTGCTGCCGCGCAAGTGCTGCTTGAGATTGTGACTGGCTACCGCGAGCGCGGCGCCCGTGTCTTCTTCTGTCGTGTCCCGAGCCGCAGATCCAGGGTCTGGAACCTCATGGTCGTCAGCGGCATTGTCGATGTTTGCGGCGGCGAAAGTCACTTTGTGAGAGGCGTAGAGCAAGCGCTGGAATTGACAGAACAGGAAGAGCGCGCAAGCTTGATGAGTGACGATGCGAGTATTCTCGAGGAGAGCAGGGTCGGCAGTACGTGAAAGGTGGGTTGAGGCAACGTCTTGACGAACGATACACGAAAGAAAAGCACACAGTGTTTATTGTTTGAAATGCATCATAGATTGCGTTTGTTGTTTATATGGATAGCAGAATCCTTGGTAGCCTCTTCGGTACACAGACACATGGGTCAGCGCTTGTATACTCTATCCTCAGCGTGCGTTTGAACAGATACAGCTCAAGAATGTAAGAATATATTCGCGAGGCAAGGAGGCCAAGCCCGCAAGGACGAAGAACAAAAGTCCTGCGTACGCAATACGAGTCCACTTTGCAAGGACATCGTCACTGCAAATCTTGGGAAATGTACAACAACCCCACTGCCTTCTGAAATCAGCATCACGATCGGGATTCTCTATTAGAAATTATCCAAAGAACCGCAGACTCATCGATGATGGAGCCCTCAACAACTGCAGCCATCAGGATCCGTGCAAAGGTGGAGCGATTCACAGAATCCGCTCGCACTTTCTCACTTTGCGTCATGAGTTCATGACGTCGATTTTACTTGTCTGCGGACACATAGGTATATTTACCTTTGCTCGAGCAGACACTTCTCTTTTCAGTTCATTCAATCACATCCAATCTTCAATCCACTTAATTCTCTTCCAAACAAACCAATCCACATCAAAATGCCCCACAGCAAGGTTCCCGGAGGCTCTGCCGCATCCGACAAGGAGATGAAGAAGCAAGCTCAGGGTAAGCTTCTCCTATCAATTATTTTGCTCAATTGGATGGCACGCTAACTGTATGACCAGCTCACGGCACCGGTGCTGACAACGCTCCTGGCCACACCGAGCTCAGAGCTCCCGGCGAGGCACCCGTTGCCTCTGACTCGGGCTCCACCAACGTCGGTATCGACAACGGCAGCAACCAACCCGGCGAGAAGGGCATCAAGGGCGTCCCTGTCTCTTCTGAGACTACCTCCAACGCCAACATGAAGAACTAGAATACAGTATCTTGATGGGAGCGAAAGCACTGCATTATCGCATTGGGACAAACGGCGTACAAGGGCTGTAATTGGGCTGGTCCCCCCTTGATGAATGTTATCATGAAGCCACGACTTCTTTATTGTATTATAGTCATGCTATGAAAGAAGCATTGAAACTGCAGCGCGTTGCACAAGTGTTCTGGATCTCATTTCATGTGAGCGTGTCAGAAGAGATACCGTTGATGGTGATTTTTCAGTCGGATCAAGATAGGACACGGATGGCTTGACGATGAACAAAACAATGTTGTCGTGTGGGTTGACAATGACATGGGATGGCGAGATTCGTGGACAGAAAGAGACCGAGTTGAAGCTTGTGCTTGGCGAGTATGGGCGATCTCGGACGGCGAGCTGCTTTCTGTTCTACGCAGCTTTGTCAATTGTCATGCGCCGATGAATTGCTGGTCGCGTGCTTGGAAAAGACCCGTTCTCAGTGGAATCCCAGTTCGCAGCTTTTGCATGACCGTCAGAATGCAGGGCGACTACAGCGTAAGCGCACCGAGAGGCTCCCTCTTGTCCATAGGCTGACCGTGTATAACAGGCAGCCGTCGCGGCGCTGAACACGTTGCAGAGCAACTTCTCCATCGTCGATGCAATCCGCAAGTCCGGAAGGGGCATGAACAAGAATGCGATCCCAGAGATGATTGACTGGGTCAAGAAGCTGGGCTACGAGGTGTGCGTTTTCCCTTCGCAAACGTTACTGCTACAGACGACTGATGCTTTAGTGCCACAGCCCACCCACTTCGACCGACTGAACGCCGTGCACATCGCCGGAACGAAAGGAAAAGGCTCGACCAGCTCCTTCGTCTCGTCTATCCTCGGTCAATACCTCAAGTCGCCCCGGAATGCCGACGGCAAGATCAACAAGATCGGCCTCTACACTTCACCGCACTTGCGTTTTGTGCGCGAGCGCATTCAGATCAACAATCAGCCCTTGACCGAAGAGCAATTTGCCAAATACTTCTTCGAGACATGGAACAGACTCGAGGCTGCTGCGAAAGCCGCTGGCCATCCGGACCCCTCGAGCAAGGAGACCAAGCCCGTCTACTTCCGCTTCTTGACTTTGATGGCTCTCCACTGCTACATCAGCGAGGGTGTGGACGCTGCTGTCATCGAGTGTGGTATTGGAGGCGAGTACGACAGCACAAACATTCTCGTTCGTCCCAGCGTCACGGCCGTTACGAGTCTGGGCATCGACCATGTTGCTATGCTGGGCGAAACTATTGAGTCCATTGCATGGCACAAGACTGGTGTTTTCAAAGCTGGCGTTCCTGCTTTCACCGCACCCCAGCCCGAGGAAGCCGTCCGCGTGCTGCGTGAGCGCGCTGCTGAGCGCCACACTGAGCTCGAGCTCATCACCCCTCACCCTGAACTGGAGAACATCAAGCTTGGTTTGGCCGCAGACTTTCAGAAGACGAACGCCTCGGTCGCCATTGCCGCTGCTGGTGCTCATTTGCGTCGTCTAGGTGTTGAGGACCTACCCACCTCGTCTTACCTCCCTTCTGCTTTCCGCAAAGGCCTCGAGGAAGTTCACCTGGGCGGCCGCTGTGAGACCCGTACTGATCCCGCGACATCGAACCTAACATGGCACATTGACGGCGGCCACACGCTCGAGAGTATCGAACTCGCAGGCCGCTGGTTTGGCAGCCTGGTACCTTCTGCCACGACCTCTCCCACTCGCATTTTGATCTTCAATCAACAGACTCGCGATGCCTCCTCACTTGCGCTGAAACTGCATGAGACGCTTGCCGCCGCTCTTCAAGACCAGAAACCTTTTTCGCATGCGTTTTTCTGCACCAACACAACTTATGTGGATTCTGGCTTCCGTCCTGACTTGACGAGTGTCAACACCAATGCTACTGATGTCGAGACTTTGAGTGTGCAGAACGCTCTTGCCGACACTTGGAAGGGCGTCGATAGCAGCTGTGAGGTTCGTGTGCTCAGGACCGTCGAGGAGGCCGTAAAGGCGGCTAGAGAAGTGGCGGGAGAAAACCAAGGGGAGGTTATGGCGCTTGCTACTGGTAGTTTACATCTGGTCGGAGGTGTGGTCGAGGTGTTGGAGGGAGGTGGCGCATGAGTATAGTGAATCAGTCAGCATCACAGAACCCGTCACAAGTATGTCTATGGTGAATATCCAGATCAAGAGTACTAGGTCGAAATGCAGCAATGTTATCAAAGTCTTTCCCAGGTCAAAACTCTGCGTAGGACGTGCCCATTGTTCCGGGATCCAGATGGCGGAGCAAATACTTGGGCTTTCAATATCTGAGTACAACTCTCCAAACACAGGTCTCAACGAGAATCCGATCATGTTGTGATACATGTTAACACATGATGTGTGTTGGCGGCGTAGGCACTCCTCTTCTAGAAAGGACATTTGTCGGTGAAGCTCGGGCATTCTATTCCCGAGCCTTCACCCGTCTGTCGTGGCTTCCTTCCGAGACGGACCAAACAAACACCATCCATTGTCACCTCGACACCTCGCATCATGAGCTTTGAACATCTTCCAACTCCATTTATACCTGATATTCCCCAGCCATCTTCTTCCACCACTTTTGAAAAGGTCAAGCGAGATGCCCGGACTTATGCAGACCGCATCTTCTCGGACTGGAATGACCTCAATACCATTCTCCAAAGACACGAAGAGTTAATCAGGAAACGATGGCTCAAAAAGACTCGAGACCAGAAAAAGACACTGCTGCTAAATGCATGGGGTGGCGAGATGAATGATTGCCACCGACCCGACCTGCAACTCCACACTGAAGGCGCTCAAGCTCAGCAACCCCATCCGCTTGAGGCTTGGAAGTGGCCGTACATCAACCTGGAAGACTTGTTGAAGCCAAAAGTGTTGTTGATGTTTCTCAACACTCGCGGACGGAATCCGCCTCATACCTTTTGTCACGCAGATCTGGATGCTTGCAGACTGGGAATTGCAAATCAGAGCATCGAGAGGACTTTCCTGGACGGATATACGATGGTCTTCATGGACAGAGACTCTTCAGAGACTTATGGTGAACTGGTTTCGTGGGAGGAAAATGCCGAATCCCATGACTGGATAACCAATGGAGTAGAACCTCAGCCAGGAGATGGGTTGCTTTTGCTTGAAATTCAGCAGCGCATCTGGCAATTTTTGGCATCTTGTGCGAAGGAGGTTGTTCATGACATCTCATCGGATTCTATTGACAATACACAATCCGAGTCTGACCCAGCACCGCTCTCTCTCGATGAGTCAGGCAGCGCAACATTAGCGACGACTACACTAGAAGCTCCATACCGCATGCCCACTCACCTGGATACGACTCGGCTTAGGAACACTGTAGCTGCCAAACGCTCCGCTGTGGCTGACCACATATGGCTGCTAAGAGAAGATCCTAGTTATTTTGCAGATTGCGTCAACGAGTGGAAGGAGCATCAACCAGAGATGTTATTGGATGTGCATGGCAAGAAACACACAATACACAAAGCTGGCTTGACTATAGCATTCTGGAACAGAGTTCTGAAGAAAGTCATTATCGAGTCATACATGTCTCTTGCCATGTGGGATGTCATCTACCAACAAGCCTGCAAGCTTGGTCCGCTGGAGCAGAAATATCACGGCTTGTCTCCTCACGAAAAACTACCCGAGGAACTGCAGATCACTCTCAAGAAACTCCGCCTCCTTCTTGAGATGTCGTCGCATAGTCTGATCGCTCTGCTCAAATCACTCGTTCCTCCATCACCGCCGATGCGTGATTTTTGGCACAGGGAAAGCACGACTTCAGATCCTCATTCCACCAAATTTCGCACGGCACCTAACCCGCGCACCGACAAGGACACAGACTTAGACCGTCTATTCTGGGTTTATACGACTTTATGGAACGACCAAGAATGTTCCTTGGTCGGACTACACACGATAGTCGACGAACTTGATCGCTTGGCAGATGGTGACATGAAAGTCAAAAGACTTCAATCTGCCCTGGTTATGGACACAACTGGTGACCTCGCTCTAGTTTCAGAGTGCTTGCATCGGCTATCTACTCACTACCCTTGGTCCAAGACGATAGAACGTGAGGTGGCAGCCGACCACGCAAAACTCGCAGAAGATCTCCGCAGAGAGACATCCGAGTGGGACAAGTTTCACAAGATATCGTGGCAAGGCATAGATCTGGCGGGCTTGGGAACACCGGACGCAGGACGCTTTTCGTATCCCGCGGAAAGGCGTCGCACCCAGACCAACCTCACGGCACTGCGGAAAGCCGAGCAAAACCTGGATGCGTTCTGGCATGCAGTAGACAATCATTTCGCCTCTCAATCGGTGCACCTGCCAGACGAAGTTATGAAAATGCTGCTCCTCGGCAATCGGTCCTTGCAAAGAACACCTGAACTGGAAGAGCCGGCCAAGACTGGCGGCAAGGCTGGGGGCAAATCCGGCGGCAAGTCTGCATCCAAGCAACCGAATATCGATCCTGTATATGTGCCGTTGGCGACTACGTACCTCCAGCTTCGTCCGCACAAGAGACAATCATCCGTGCAGACGCTACCCCTGAGAAGCAGTCTCAAGCCGCCGAGTACATCCACAGCACCTCACACCGAGCAATCGACAGTAGAAGCCGTGTCTCGTAACACCCAAACTAACGCACAGTCCAAGATCACCGTAGACAAGCGTGCCAAAAAGGTCTTTTCCACCATCTTCTTCGTGCCGTCTCAAAACGACGCGCTGTACGAGATTGCGTGGGTGGATTTCGTGCACGCCATGCAGTCCATTGGCTTTGCGCCCGAGAAGCTTTACAGCTCTGTTTGGCAGTTCTCGTCGACGACGAAGCCGGACGTTGAAAGTATCCAGTTCCGGGAACCGCATCCCGTGTCCAAGATACCGTATCAGTTGGCGAGGCGCTATGGCCGGCGGTTGACGAGAGTGTATGGGTGGCATGGCGATACGTTTATCCTGCAGTCATGAGGAATATGTAGCGAGGAGTAGTGAGCTTTTTAATCTCAATCTTTCAATCTCTTGACATCTTTAAATACGGCATCCCAGTGTTCGTTGAGACGTTCACATAGCCTTTCCCGATTCTTCCACTCCCGGATCACACCCGCCAGCTCGCAACCCGTTTGCACGACCAATTCCCACACGGCCTTTTCGAGATCCACTCCGAAAGTCTTGATTTGCTCGTCTCGGGGCCCCCACAGTCTGAGGGGTGCGTGGTCGACGGTAGAGAACAAGTCGCCTTCGTCGACGAGGTGCCCGGCATTCATCTTTGGCGTATTGGCATGTACGAACGCGGGTCGGATGCGCACGTCAACGTTGCCGCTGTGCCGTTGCAAGTCGTGCGCCGCGTGGAATTGAACCATTCCGCTACCTTTGTCTTTGAAACCAGTATTGCGGCCAATGGACTCCACGCCAGTCTTGACGCGATAGTATGGTGCGTCGAGGACGAGTGCTGCCGCCATGAACGTCTCTTTGTCGCCTTGGCCCAGGGCGCCCTGGCTCAACAGCGGATAGTAGTAGTCTGGGCCGTAGATGTTGTAGTAGGTTGCCAGGAGGAGCGTCTTGAGATGTCTGCGTTTGTCGATGAGGAGTTGGCCCGCTTCACTGGATGACCGGGGCAGGTTCGGCGGCATCTCCTGCAGCCCCGCCACCGTGTAGAACGAAGGCGATTCCGTGGCGATCCAGAAATCGGGCCAGATGACCAGACCTGTAGACGCAAAGGGCTCGGTGGCGAATAACTCGGTGGCGGGGTCAATCAGAGGCATGCTGTCGCTGTCTAGATACAAGACCTCTGCGTACGAACTCAGCAGCATGGCAAGCGATTTGAGCTGGTAATGCGTCGCCTCGACCCCCTGCACCAGATCCGCGATGATCACGCATTGGGCCCCGAGTTTGGGTAGATAGTCCTCGCAGAGCTGGGCCTCGTATTCGGATTCGTCTGCCACAAACACTTGCACAGGCAAGTCGCTGCCGCTACGCCGTAGCATGTGGATGCCGATGATGGCGGGACCGAAGTACTCGCCGCCTCCTACCGTGACCACACCCGTACCGTTGAAGACGTCTTTGGCGAGGTCACTGGGCCACGCACGCAGTAAATCAAGAAACAAAGTGTGTGCTGATTCCAGCGCTTTGATACTGTCGAGTCCCTGCAAATGTTCTGGTGCTTGCGTGCGTGGTGACTCGTCATCCTTTGGTACTGGAATAATGCCTGCATTATACATCAATTCGATTTTATGGGCATTTTTTGGTCGAGTGTGTTCGTATGCTTTTGACCAGATTGCCCAGAATTGTTGCACAGAATTGACGGGCTGGGTTGTGTTGATTATTGCGATGTCGAGAGATGATCGATCGTCTTTTAAGTACGTATCCAGCGCCGTGAGATGTTTATTCAGTGCTTTGTATGCGCTGTTGGACTGGGAGAATGAGTAGACGATGATGCTTGTTAGAGCGATGATTCCGAGCATGCGCAGCGCGGCGCGCAAATGGATCCGCATGTTGATCAGTGGTCGTGTAACATATCGCGTGTCGTACAGAACGACAGTTTAGTTGTTGACAGGGAAAGGTAGAGGAAATAAGAACTTCTTTGTCAATCGAACAAATACATTGTCGGTGATTAGAAAAGCGAAGGACGCGTACGCTCACCGTTAGGGCAAGCCACGTGCACTTTCTCATCGGCGCATTCTGGAAGGAAGACAGCATTCTCACAAAGACATTAGTTCATTATTTGTTATTATACATAGTTAAGTTGGAGATTGTATCTACCGCTCAATCAATAGATGCTCAGGACATCAGTCGAGTTCTTGTAGTCGACACCGCACTTCTCGGAGAAACCAGAGAATCTCTGACCCTTCTCTGCGAGGAAGTTCTGGAAAGTCTCCTTCGAGCAGCTCTCGCCAGGGCCGTCTACACATGCTTGGAGAACCTGAGGGCTGTTGTTCACCAGGACACGGTAGTACTCGCCAGTCTGGTTTGCGTTGTCTTGGTAGCCGAAGCTGTCGCACTCGAGACGCTCGATGCCGATGTTGGTCAGGAAGGACAAGAAGTTGCTGCTTTGCCAGACACGCTGAGGGTTGAGGCCGTCCGAGGGCATGGTGGCGTTGACATCGTCGGAAGCACTGAAAGCAGTGTTGTTGAAAAGGCCAAGAGCGACGAGCACGGTAGGGGGAAGCTCGCGGTGGGTGAATGAGATGTAAAGGTCTTGGCTAGCGTTCGAGGATGTCAAGAGGTCGGTAGTTGACTTCACCCAGGGGTATCCCAAGACGCCCGAGATGGGGTTGCCATAGCCAGTGTTGTGGTGGTACATGAGGTCATTGGTGTACTCAAACTGCAGCCAGTCGTTGGGGCTGAACAGGTCCAGAGAACAGAAAGGTGAGTCGCCACGAATGACAGTCTCGTAGCCGCAGAGCTGCTGCATGCCGTAGATATCGGAAGCGGTCCAGTTGAAATTGGGGACCTCGGAGTGAAAGCGAGAGATGATGGGGGCGGTGTACTTCTTCTGGAAGACGCCTGATTGCTCGCTTCCTCTGCTACTAGAGTAGGCGGGGCATCCCTTGTATGGAGTCAAGGAATCTGCTCCCGACTGCTTGTACTCGCCGACATCGACAATTTGTGTGCCATTCTCTTGGGTAGCCAGACCCTCAACGAAGCTCTTGGTGCTGCGAAGAGTTCTCTCGGCAGTGCTGGTCCAGACCTTGTTTGGCTGCTTGAGACCTCGGTAACGGTTGAAGATGTCAACACCAAGCTTCATAGCCTCGAGCTCTCCAACCTTGGACAGCTTCTCGACATCGTCGTCTTCGATAGGACTCTTCCACGTCGACAGGAAGGAAAGTGCGTGGGAGCGATCCCAATTGATAGAGCTGTTGCCCTGACTTGCCTCCAGCTTATCAACGAAAGGCTCAATGTAGGATTCGTAGTCGAAATCGTTGGCATAGATGGCCGCGTGGCGGACAAGGTAAGCTGCGCGAGTGACGTTGCAGCCTTGAGGAGGTGCCGGGTCGAAAGGCGGGTCCTGGGGCTCGAAGTAAGGTGCAATACCAGACATGTGCTCCAGCGGGTCAAAGGTGTACTTTGCCGCACCCAAGGCAGAAGCCGAAAGAAGAAGAGCTGAAGTAAATGAAGGCATTTTCTCCGCTACAAAGTCGATTCACGGGCAAGGTGCTGGGATGTGTTGTAGGAAAATAAGGGTCTCAAGGGGAAGAGACGCTTATAAGTTCATTTGAATAACCTGCCTTGTTCTCTTGATCCGGGCATTACATAGGCCATGACGTGGTATAGTAAGAAATATGTAGATGCTCATTAGAAAGGTTGGTCTGAAAGCAAGTTTCAGCCAAGATTCTGGCGGGTTTTTGGGATTTGTGACGCCATCGTTCTCGCGTCTCTAGATTGGGTTTCGAACCTGATGCAGGAACTTGAGGAACCTCATGGGGATAGCAAACTTATACTGCCGATCATCCGTCAGCTTGTTGTTTCTTGCGATAGCCTATTCCCATGTGAACCAGTTCGTCCATTGGTGTTGGTGTGGTGTGACTCGTAAGCTCTTTGGGTGCTTGACCCCTGGATTTCGCTCAATGTATTCTATAGCATTTTGGTGAGCAGGCTGGCATTTTTGCATATCTGCATATTTTTCCTACTGATATCGCTGCTCTCTTTTTCTACAGGCAGAATCTAAATCGTCTGCCTGAATGTTGCATTGCCTGAATTGAGCGGATTTAACACAACAACATGCTTAAAGTGAGCACCTTGACCAGAAATGCGAGCTTTTGGCCAAGCCTTCGAGATGAGTGCCTATCAGCACCTCTGGTATGAAAGGAGCAGTCGCAGCACATAAAGGTAAGCTGACTCACAGCTACATTTTTTGCCATTTCTAGAAGATGGATGATGAGGCCAACACAACCACGTATTGCTCAAACACATCCAGATAATTTTCAATGACAGGGTTTTCCTGTCAACACCGCTGAAGCCTGCAGCGACTCAGGTTGCATCGCCGAATCTCACATGCGCCACAGGCAACGAGATTGGTCCAAGAAACACAACGCATTTGATACATTGAACTCGGAGTACAAGCACAACGAACGTAAGTATGTCCATCGCACGCGATGATTCCAAGGCGTGTCATCAACTTCCATGCCCGTGGTTGTTCGCCGCCACCTTCCTCATTCGGCACATGTCGTCGATCACCTCAGATGCCCCACCTAAGACAGCAACATCTTCAACTTCAAAGCGGCTACAATCCATACTTTGTACCGCTTTCCTCACATTCAGAGCTAGTCTATACCAATTAAGACAACGGCACCCAGAAAGAAAACCTTGCAAATCACCTCAAGCACTCATCTACAGCCATGCCTGAAACACAATACTTTTCTCACACAATCAAGCTGTCACCTGGCTCTTCCCATGCCGGCCAGGACTTTGATGCCAAACTGGCATACTGGAGTTTAGGCGAAACCTCCAACCCCACGGTCCTGATGCCCACCTGCTTCGCCGGTGCACTGGAAACCACGACTCCCTTCCTCTACAATGCAGACTCGCCGGCACTGCCATTGTCCAAGTACCACATCCTCGTAGTAGGCCAACTGAGCGGCGGCGAGAGCTCCTCGCCATCCAACCAGCCCGCCCCATTCTCCGGCCCTGATTTTCCGCGCGTGACTTACGCGGACAACATCCATCTGCAACACGCCCTGTGTCAGAGTCTTGGGATCAAGCATCTGGAAGCTTACATAGGCTTTTCCATGGGCGGGCAGCAGGCCTACCACATGGGCGTGCTGTACCCCGACTTTGTCTCACACATCGTGCTGCTCGCCACCTCGGCGCGCACATCTGCACACAACTGGAGTTTTCTCGAGGGACCCAAGCACGCCCTGATATCGGCGGTCGACTTCCAGGACGGCAAGTACCAGAGCCCACCAAAGATCGGTCTCAAGGCGTTTGGCAGAGTATACTCCACGTGGGCGCTCAGCCAACCGTGGTTCAGAAACGAATGTTGGAAAGCGACCGGCTGCGAGACGCTGGAGGAGTATCTCAGGAAGAACTGGGATGGCAAGGGCGACGCGAATGATTTGCTGTCCATGCTCTGGACTTGGCAGCAAGGAGACATCACCTCTTGCTTCCCCGAGGATAAGGGGGATCTGGCAAAGACACTTGGTAGGATCAAGGCCAAGTGCGTCGTCATGCCTTCCAAGACGGACATGTATTTCCCACCCGAGGACAACGAGATGGAGGTCAAGCATATCAAGGACGGCAAGCTGGCGGTTATCCCGAGCATCTGGGGCCACCTCGCTGCTGGCGGTGCGGGCACGGATGAGGACAAGAAGTTTATCAGTCAGCAGGTCACGGATCTGTTGAAGAACTAAACGCACAGAAACTGCTGCATCCCAAGAACAAATCCAGTGGAGACTTTCTGTCGTTGTGTATATCGCATCATCACGTTTTCACCAATGCCAGGCCCGTGAATGCAGCCTCGTGATCCTCGTATATCCTCTCCTTTTTCTTGCCGTCCAGACTGACCTTCCATATCGCACCGCCCATGTCCGAAACATAAATGACCTTGTTGCTCGCATCCAGCTTCAGCCCAATGGCCTCATTGAAATTCTGAGCAAGGATGCCGTGCTTGAACATTCCACTCTGATAAATCGGACTGCCGGAACCGTCGAATTGAATCTTGTTCAGAGTGTTGCCGATAGGCAATTCTCCACGGTCGGTCCAGTAGAGAGTTTTCGTCTCGTCGTCGAACTCGAGATCAATGGGCTCGGGCAAATTGTCGAGCAAGCACGTAATGTCGTCTCTGCTCGACGCAGTCTGCTTACCAGGCATGTGGATACCAGCGCAAAAGATGCGGCCCTTACTCCCCTTCGAAGGCCCCTTTTGCGTCCAGAAGAACTTGCCGAGAGACACCGACACGGCGACGCCGACGCACCAGTTCGTCATGTCGCTTTGGTCGTTCTTGTCGTTCCAGTCGCCCGTCTGCACGAGCACCTCGAGATTCGAGCCGTCGAGGTCGCAGCGGAACACGCGCAGGCCCTCGCGGTCCGAGACGTAGAGTTTCTTCGAGCTTTGCTCGATGGCGAGTTGTTTTGGCGTGTGGATGAGGCCGCGCGGGATGACGGTCTGCATGTCGCTGCCGTCCATGGCGCAAGACATAACGCGGCCGTTGTTGTGCGAAGGGATGCCCATGTCTGTCCAGTAGAGACGGTTGTCGCAGACGTCGACGCCGTCTGGCATGCCCAGTGTGCCCGCCAGTTGATGGGCCGTCTTGCCATTGCTTGTGATTTCGAGGAGCTTGCCTGAGTTGACAATGTCCTCGAGCTTTCTGTCCGCGAGAGGCTGTCCGAGACCGACATCGAGGACAATGATCTTCGGCTCATTGGCGGATGGGGTTTGGGCTTTCTGTGGCGGGAGTGACTTTTCTAGGGGCAGCAGACCCCCCTTCTCAGACTTTACACCGAGCTTTCCCTGTTCGAGATAGTTCTCTTCCAAGTACTTGACGGTGTGTTTGTCAGGCAGCTGTCTCTCCTTGACATAATGCTTCTCAATAGCAGCAACGGTATCAAGACCCACATCTTGAACCAATCAGCATGTATTTCACATGCAGACGAGCGAAGAACTTACGATCCATCATCAAGCAAGGTCCATAAGGTGCCCCGACGACCTTTTTGAAAATCTCATCAATGCCCTCGGCCGTGGTGACGCCTTCGGAAAGAATCATCAGAGTCTCCCGCTTCACAGCCGCCCAAAGACGGTTGTAGATGAAGCCCGTGGACTCTTTGAGTGCGATGTACGGGTCCAACGCTGCTTCCCTGTGTCTCTCGACCAGAAAAGGGAAGATGGCATCGTGAGTCACCCCGTCGGTCATCAGCTCAATCACTCGCACCTGGGGCGGCATCAAGTAGTGACAGTTCAAAATCCGCTTCTTGGTCTCCTCCTTGACCTTGGCGAGCATCTCGCTGCTCTTGTAGCTCGAGGAATTGGACGTCAGAATGCAGTCCGTGGGTGCCAGTCTCTCCAACTCGGCAAAAGTGTCGATTTTCAGCTCAATGCTCTCGGGCACGGCTTCGAAGACTACCCAGGCATCCTTGACCACGGCTTCCAGATCAGTATGCGCGGTAGCCTTTCCAGGAGTCTTTCCGGTGGCTTTGGCGAAAGAGGAGACGTTGTCCAGGATGTATTGGATGGCATCTTCTTGTTGCTTGGTCGATGGATCGCGGATGTTGACATTGTAGCCGGCGGCCGTCCAGCAACATGCTGTTTTCTGTCAGTGAGAATCAGGAGTTGAAGTATAGGCGACTCGCCTATGCGGCGACCGAGAACACCGCCGCCTAGTACAGCGACAGGTCTTGTTTTGTAAGACTGCGGGGGACTCCACGAGTTGATCATCTTGTCTATTGAGTAGATGTCGATCGAATTGATGGGGTCCCCATCAACCATTTATAGAGGTCTTCCCCTTCTCCTGACTCATTGTTATCTAAGGGTTTAGCCCGTCGGTACCGTGACTCACTATGTTGTGCTCAGAATCCGCACATCAGCATCACGCCATGCAAACGATATCTATATTGACCCTAAGGGCTGTATAGCGATGTTGAAGGGGATGTTCTCGCTTAGTCCTTGTCTCGCTTCGCCTCCTGGTATTCTCGATCTCTCTTCTGCGCCGCAAAATTAATTATTAATATATTCGGAAGCCGGCAGTTGTAAATTACTGCACCTGCCGAAACTGCCACATCGGTATACTCTAATCTTTTTCCTAAAAGCAACGCCGTGGCCATGTGTGCCGATGTAGCAAGACTGAGGGATAGCTGCTTGCCGAGATGACATGCAAGACATCGAGCCTCGTTCCTAGACCAGTCTTTCTTCTATCATTGATCTCCTTCATATCAACCTTTCAAGCTGGATGTCTTGCGATCCTGGATTGATGCCCTTTATTAAGCACATTGATAACGATAGTCAAGGATCCCCCACAGACTGTGCTTCCAGCCCTCCAGTACGGACACAATTTGATCCGTGCGCTCTATTTGGCCTTCAAATCCTTTATCGTCGGCTCGCATCGCGTTGGTTGATGAGTAGGTTGTCATGCTGAACGTCCATGATCGGCTCTGTCAGCATCTTCAGCCGGTTGGGTGTCTCGATAGGAGCGCCTGCATGCGAGGTACTAGATCTGGGATACGAAAAGGCTTTGTCACAACCTCGTCCTGAATGGAAGTTAGTAAAAGCATGAAGCACCGATGCTTTATTTGCTCACCATTCCTGCTTCCAGCGCGACGTTGATCTGCTCGCTTCGCGCATTGGCAGTGATAGCAATGACAGGGACGTGACCGAGGATGAGTCCTGTCTCCTCCTGTTCTCTGATTTTTCGTACGCAGCTCAAGCCATCCATCACAGGCATCTCCAAATCCATAAGTATGATTGAGAGGGGTGCTTTGTTGGACCCAGGAGTAAACATGGTTGTCTTCAGAAACTCGAGGCAGTCCAGGCCATGGTCAGCAGTGTGAACGACGCACCCAAGCTTCTTCAGTTGCTGAGCCATGACTCGCTGATTGATGGCGTTGTCCTCTACAACCAAGACATGAATGTCTTGTGGAGCACTGACTACCGCGGGAGGTAGTAAGACCTGTACAGTCCCCTCGCTCACATTGGCCCTTCTTGTCTCGGATGCTGTTTGTGGAAGGATCACTGGGCTCGTGACAGTAGGGGCAGAGAAACTCGTCTGTCGGCTCTTGGGCTCGTCCACACAGCGTCTGGCTTTGATGTAGAACATAAACATTGAACCAACACCAGCTTCGCTGTGAACACCAATACGTCCCCCTTGGAGCTCTGTGAGCTCGCGAGAGATGAACAGACCGAGTCCACTACCACCGTACTGCTTGTAGGTCTTGGGATTTGCCTGGCTGAAGCGTTGCCATAACAACTTCAGCTCATCTTTAGTAAGGCCCTTTCCAGTATCTTGCACTGCAAATTGTATGTAGACCTCCCCACCAGCGCCCCATTCTGGCGAGGTCGATAGGGACCCACTGGACTGTCTTGGGCGAGGTTCAATAAAAGCCACACGATGCTCATTGCCCGACGGTGGCTTTTCGAATGCTGACAGAAAGACCGAGATCTTTCGTGTTGGGCAGTCTCGAGTGAACTTGATGCTGTTGGTTAATAAGTTAATGATGACCTGGAGGACTCTACTGGGATCAAGCATAACGTCGTCGAGCTTGGCGTCAAGATAGCTCTGCTGAATCTCCAAGCTCGCTTCTATGTTCGCCTTTTCGAGCTCGGCATCGTACATTTTCAGAGCTTTTGCGATCAGTGATGGTGGATGGACCCGGTCCGGCGTGATTACAAGAAGTGAAGAGTCCAGCTTGCTCAACGTCAAGATATCGTCGACTATACATTTCATGTGTTGAGCACAGAGAGTGATTGTTTCGGCTGCATCGATCGTCATATTGACCGTATCCGCAGGTAGAGATACGTCGTTACTCATCGGTGGGGAAGTTTCGAGTGAGCCCAGGATTCCATCTGCTAGTTGAAGGATGGCGGAGAGCGGGTTCCTCATCTCGTGCGAAACCATGCTGCAAGTGCACAATCAGTAGGCTGTAGCTATGCCAAAGAAACGGGCAACATACTCTATGAAGTTCTCACTTGAGCGCTTAATTTCGAGGGCGTCTTCCAAGCGTTCCGCCATAAGAGTCTCTAGCTGCTTTCGTGACGAGATGTCCACCATCCATCCTTGAACAGTAACCACACGGCCGTTTTCGTCAACTTCTGGGAAAGATATCGATTCAAGCGTGCGTGTGCCAACAGTCTGTCCGGGCTTCAAAGGCGGAATCTTGACCCGAAACTCGGCGGTCGTAGGCGTCTTAGCATCCCTAAGCGTGTTCCACAAGTTCTCGGTGTGATGGATATCCTCCTCATAGATGGCATCGCGCCAGACAAGTCCGCGTGTAGCGGCTTGTTCGAAGTCTTCGCGAGTAAGTCCAATCAGCTTGAGATATGCATCGTTTACATATTTCGGCACTCCGTCCGAGTCGTACATGTACATTCCGAATGGAGCGTTTCGAGCCATTCGGGTAAAGGTCTCCTCGTTCTTTTCCGCCTTGATAGAAATGATGCGTAATTGCTGTGACAAGGCGAAATTGATCTGCTCGAACTTCTCTTGGTCTCGTCTTTGCTCTTCAGGGAGAGAGATCAAGGCAGCGGCCTTGGAGATCAAGTCGCCGACGTAGCTAACGAAGACACGCAGCTCATCATCGAAGTTTCTCCTTGGATTCATCCCAAATACGATAAACGCCAGCTGTTGTCCAGAGACGCTCGTAATAGGTAAAACGCAAGCAGTCGTGACAAATCCACGATCTGGTATTAAAAGAGCCAGTTCTGGTGGTAGCTTGTCGTCTCTGTCCTGCAATACAACGACCTTTTGAGTTCTTCGAGCTTCCGCAAAGGCGGGGCCAAGAGAAGGCCTGTGGAATCGCTCGCCAACGTGGACTATTGCCTCGAAGCTGTGGGGCGCAACCCCCACAGGTCTTTCCAGCTGAAAGGTATCAACTCTATCGATTACATGTGCGTAAAGTGATTCGTTGGGTTTCTCGGCTGCAGTGTAGATCAGAGCGTAAGCTGCATCGTGGAGATGGTTTTGAAGCTCTGATGCAACTGTAGCCCACAAGTCGGGGAAATTGTCCACTGATGGTATGAGAGCTTGAACCTTTAAAGAAACCGCAGTTAGCAGAATCCTCATATTGTGATCTCGAACGCGATGTATTCTTCTTGCATGTCGCAATAGATTGCTATTGATGCATTGAGAGTTTTGCTGGGTTTGGCAGCAACGGGCTGTTAATGGATGCATGCCTTGTCCGATCCAATTGAGTACATCTCTATGATGCGCGTTTTTGATTTGGGTTCAGAGAGCAGGTAGGAATGGAAGGGGATTGAAACGGGAGTCGGAGGAGCATAAAGATGGAACGCCGATGGAGTGCAAAGGAAGCGGAAGGAAAGTGAAGTGGAGGAAGATGAGAATGAAATGGGAGAAGCAGAAGTGATGAGCTGATACGAACCCTGTCGATAAGTTTGCGTCGCTGGTTTTGGAATACAGCAGATGTGCATTCCCGATATTCGTTGAGCACGGCAATCATTCGTCCATCAGGGCCGCTCATAGGCTGTAAATGAATGTTCCAGTATGTATCCTCAAGGTATCCGTTTCTTTCCAACAAAGCTTCAAAGTTCTTGGCCTCTGCTACTTGCCCCCGATTCACGGCAGCCCGGATCATGTTCTTGTGCCTTTCGTGGATTTCAGGGCCCCAGACATCCACAAAATTGTTCCCCAATGCAAAGTTGGGGTGTTTAGAGCCGAGCAACGCAGCCGCTGCTTCATTGTAGAGTATGGCTTGATCCTGGCCCCAGTACACCATTCTAGGCTCGGGAGAAGACATGATGAGCACTGCTAAGCGTCGCAAATCGTCCGGCCATTGTGACATGGGGCCCAAAGCCGTCTTCTCGAAAGGATACGTTTTGATAAAGTCGATCCATGTTGATTGCCGTACTTTCAGAGGAAATCGAGTCCAGTCGATGATTTTTTCATCGAAATCCGAAACATCGGCCCAAGGCGAGGGCGTGTAGGAGGGATCCTGAGGTGTCGAACCCGTCATATGTATGTCCTCCTGTTTAGGGGTAGGCGGAGCCTCAGCTACGCTGTCTAGCCTCCTGTCTTCCTCCCACTGGTTGCAATACACAACCCTCCAAGCATTGCGGAAACGCTTACTCGACCAGATTCTTCCGCCGAATTGTTTTACGAGTCGAGTGCCGGGGATAGCGACGCTGGTAGACAAGGATCGGAGCCAGTCATCGTATGAGTCGCGGGTGACGGTACGATTGAGGAAAGAGGTAAAAGCGGCATTCTGAAATACGACACGGGGTATGTGAGGGACTGCGACGTTGGAGGAGAGGACTTCGAGGATGAGGGTAGGTCTTTCGTCGTCGGTCAGAAACTCAAGCAGCGAACTAATGTCGGTCAAGGAGGAAAACAGCGATCCGGAGTGGCTCTGCGAAGAAGTCGAATTCGGCGACGTCCGTTGATGCGGGCTCTGCGATCGGAACGACGAGGCCTGTGATCTTGACGATTCTACCATTCTGCGACAGGCACTCCCACTCTCATGCTGATTGTTGATACTCCTTTCCCCTAGGGCTACCTTGAAAATCTATGCCTTATCCACCGGCCACCACGGGACACCCATCGTCAATGACGTAGCAGTATTGTGCGCGACCGTTTGTTTCAACCAGATCTGGTCAGAAATTAGATGATCCTTACCCCGATGCGGCTGTTGAGGCTTGAGATAAGGCCCGACTTTTGTTTGAGATGGTATGCAGGGTTTAGAGTGTTTTCTAACTTCGAGCATCCTCTCGTGGACGTCGTGGAGGTATCGCAATGTAAATCCTCTGGGTCGCGGAGGACGACACGACCTGAGAGACGTGTGACTAGCTGGCCTCTACGAGCCAAACGGCCAGACCCGTAAAACGCTTGTAACGAAGACAGCGTGTTTACGGAGGAGCTCGCTGTTAGTGAGGCTGGACATTCCGTTCACCGCCTTTGGATCGCAGCGTATAGTAGAGCGAGGAGCTGGGAAAGTCATGAACAGAATTGTTAGGCATAATCATTCTACGTGTGGTATCATACTAATTTAACAAACTCCTTCGCTGAATAACCAATACTAGCAGAGCGGGCGGCGCATTGCTACCTGCCATCAAGCAGGCGAGAAAGCAGCACTGCCTGAGCGTACGCCCGCGTCAATGCTTCATTAGAGCGTGTCCCCTCGGAACGCGAATCCAAAAGTCAGCGCAAAGATTGCCGTTCTTGTGAAGATGATGGCCGTGAAGCGGAGCGGTCTCGACGCAGAGAATTCAAGCGTCGACGGAGTCCCTGCAGAGAGCGTCTCCTCTAAGCGGCTCCTGGGGGAGATCCATTGCTGCCACCACCGCCACCGCCACCAAAAGCATCTCTCATGCGACTAAAGAGGCTCGGACCTGCACCTGCGCCAGCATTGTTGGCGGGAGCGGAACGCTGCTGCTCGGGGCTTTCGGGAAGGGTAATGGGATCGTCTCTAGTGCCTTCACCCTGACCCCAAGTACGATCATGTCTCGGAGCCTGGCCGGGCTCTCTGGGTCTTGCAGAATCCTCGGGAGCGTCTCTGGGCATGATGCCTTGTCTGCAGTGGGGACATGTGTCGTGCTCGCTCAGCCATGCTCTGATACAGTCACCGTGGAACCAGTGACCACATGGCAACGAGGTGACCTGGCTTCCAATCTGGGCCTCGTCCATGCAGATGGAACAATCGGCCTTGCCAGTAGTCTCGTCCAAGTCCTCCTTTGCAATGGTCTTATGTGGCAATGCGGCGATTGCTTCTGCGGTAGCGGGACCGGGGGCGTTTCCATGTTGATTCTGCTCCATGAGCTGAGATATTATCCGGTCCAATGCCTCTTGACTGTAGACTGCGTCGCCGTGTTGCATGTTTGCGGGGTTGAAGAGGCCAGCGAAGATGTTGCCAAATGGACCTAGAGGAGCGAAGGCCGGGTCTGGACCAGCACCGCGCGGAGGAGCTTGGAACATGTGGTTGAGGATGTTGGGCAGGTCGTCAAAGGCCTGAGCCTGGGGCTGGGGGCTGTTCGCGTCGCGCGGAGCCAGACGGGTGGTCGCTGTGTAGTGAAAGTTGGGGCCGCCACCGGTAAAGACGCGGACATTGGGCTGGGGGTCTGGCGACTGTGACGATGAGGACGACGAGGCAGGTCTGGCAGACTGAGGGTCGGGTTGGTTCTGCTGGGGTGGAGGTCTTCCTCCCATGATGCTGTTCAGCATGGTAGCAAAGCTCTGCATGACGGCGTCTGGAGGGCCTTGCGGACCGGGGGAGGCGGGGCTGCGAGGGTTGTTGGAGAAGGTGTGACTGAAGCTCATCGAGATGCCGCCGCCAGGATGATTTGTGCGCCACTGGTAGTTCCGGACGTCGGCCTCGTCGGGGTCAGGAGCATCGTCGTGTGGCGTGTGGGCCCATGGGTTGTGGTCGCTCAGGGCGGCGAGGGGGTTCTCGTGCGTGCTTCGAGGGTCGTGCTGGGCCTCGATCTGGCAGCGAGTCAGCAAAGAAAGAGGCGCGCCTGCCACAGACGACGACGGCGACTGGCTCACGATTTCTGTAAAGTCCGAATGGCAGTCCGGACATGTCAAGCCGTGCTCATCCCTGTACCACTCGTTCTCGCACTCGTGGCAGAAGACCATGTCCCTCTGGCGCTCCATTGTAGCCGTGCGAGCGTGTTGCGTCTGTTTGGACTGCGAGGGCGACGGGCCAGGTGCTTGTCAAGTTGTTTTGTCGTCGGAGCACGCCTTCGCTTGCGGAATTATGCGCTTTGCTGCATATGCAATCTTTGAGGTCGGTTCGTCACTTTCCCGAATTGTTTAGCGTCGTCTTAGGAATTATTCATAGCAGGAGAGTAGAAGAGCAGAGACATGTGTTTCTCCAAAGTGACGGATCAACCACACACTGATGCTTTGTCCTCAATGACGCACCATGCGCCACATGTGGCTTTGCTCTGCTTTCTCGACACTTCTACTCTCTACCACACACATGTGACAGAACCCACGACAGTTTCGTTGTTAACCCTTGTGCTGAGAAAGACGCCATCAAGCAGTTCGAGCATAAACATCAAGTGCCATGTGACTTGGACAGTCCTCAATTGGACATTTGCAGCTTACTTATACTGACCATGTCACTGCAAAGCACATTGACTGAATGGAAATTCGATCGTCCAGACCTCAAATTCCTCTCTCAGTTAGACCGAAATCTCTAAAGACCATGTCGCGACTTCGTGCAAAAAGTCAAGACGTTGCCATCAGCCAATCGACAGAATCCCGCCATCACGGTGCAGGCGCTTGAGGCTGTGCCAGCCAAGTTCCAACTTTACTGCGTCTGCCAAAAAACAAAACACCTCGCAAAACTCTTTCCTTTCTCCCCCCCTAAGTCTCATCCTATAGACCAATTCATGCGCCCTTGCCCTCTATCATGCAGTGGACGAGCCTGTTCAGTCGCGGAGGGCGCCAACGCAACGGCATGCTCGACGAAGCCAGCGCTCTGCTGCCGACGCGCGCCGAAGATCAAGTCCCCAGCGCCGTGCCCGCCAAAGAAGTCACGCGCATTGCACTGCGTCTCAAGCACCAGATCGAGCAAGTCATTCCGTGCGAGCTCGAGGAGGACCGCATCACTGCCGCCCATAGCAATGTCATTACTCCCACAGTCGTGCAAACTGCCCGCGCTGCTGGCAAACATGGCCGCTCTGCTGCTTCCGACGCAGACTACTCTGCTTGTGTCGTTTTTTGCCTGTTGATTTGCAAGAAATGGTTCAAGCGTCAGGCGCTTCTCGAGCTGTGGGATGCTGATATGCATGAAGTGCGTGCCGTCGCCTGCGAGGTTATTGCCAAGAGCATTATCGAGTCCGAGGAAGACATGGGCTTCTTGCTGCAAAGCATCCTCCTCAAGCGTTATAGCATTGTTGTCGACGGAGAAGAGACACCTCCCGCCAATGTCATTGAAAAGGCCATTGATCTCCACGCCCTTCGAGTCATAGGAAGCTCTGGCTACCAGAAGTGTATCTCCTACCTGTGGAGAGGCTGGCTCGTCCAGGATGAAAACGATCCGACTCGCTTCGTCGACTACAAGCTAAAGACGTCTACGAGCTACTATGATCATCTTGACCCTGATCGAATGCGCACTCCTCTCTACCAGAACGCTCTCCAAGTCTTCATCAGCGTTCTCTACCTGGGCTTCTACACCGGTGCCATCAACACCATCAATCCATCCGGAGACCTCGACATCATCGAAGGCCTGCTCTATATTTTTACTCTGGGCTTCATCGCAGATGAGGTTGCCAAATTCTGGAAGGTGGGTAGATACTACCTCGGTTTCTGGAACACGTTCAACAACACCCTTTACGCTCTATTGACCGTGTCGTTCGTGACGAGAATGATCACCCTCGGCCACCCCGTCAACCACGACAACAGACACAAGTTCAACGAGCTCAGCTACAACTTCCTGGCCTTCTCCGCGCCCATGTTCTGGTGTCGTCTGCTGCTCTACTTTGACACCTTCCGCTTCTTCGGAACGATGCTCGTCGTGCTTAAGGTCATGATGAAAGAATCGCTCATCTTCTTCGCCCTCTTGTTCTTCGTTAGTATAGGATTCCTGCAAGCATTCGTGGGGCTGGACCAGGAAGACCAGAAGCTGGACGCCACAAACTTCATCGTCCAATCCATGATCAACGCCATCATGGGCAGCCCCGAATTCAGCGGATTCGACAACTTTGCTCCTCCGTTTGGTCTGATCCTCTACTACATCTTTACCTTCATCGTCATTGTGCTCTTATTGAACATCTTGGTTGCCCTGTACAACAGTGCCTACGAAGACATCACCGACAATTCCATCGACGAGTACATGGCACTCTTCGCCCACAAGACGTGTCAATTCGTCCGTGCACCCGACGAGAACGTCTTCATCGCCCCGTTCAACCTCATCGAGTTGGTCTTCCTTGTCTTGCCCTTCGAATGGTGGATGGACAAGGACACCTACGAGCGCCTGAACGACTACGTGATGGCTACCATTTACAGCCCTCTATTGCTCATCACTGCCGCTCTGGAGACGAGAGTGGCATATCGAGTCCGCTTCAACCGCAGGCACGGCGAGGAGGATGAGGACACGATCGAGGAGTGGGAGCAACTGCAAGGCGAATTCGACTTTGAGAGCGATGGGTGGGCCAAGAAGTGCGAAGAGACGAAGCCGAATGTCGAGGTGGATGCCACTCTTGTCGAGGTCAGGGAGTTGAGGAAGGAGCTCGATGAGCTCAAAGACTTGCTGCGCAGTCTGAAAGGTTGATATGGGTTGACAGGATCGTTTGTACAATCTGACATGTAATCTCGTGCTAAAAAAAAACACTTCATACCTTGTCAACTGAGCCTATATAGTCATGAAAGAGAACCGAGAATGGCGAAACTTTCGCCGTCGATATCATCTCCCAAAGGTCCAGACCCATCAATTCTCTATAAAAAAAAAGAAAAAAAAAGAAAAAAACATTCCCACATCACAAAAAGATAAAAAAGCCATCACCACAATCGCAAAAAAAGGCAAAAGAACTACCGATGGAGACCTTCACATCCACACACATCTCGCATCAGCAGAGAAACGCGAGATTTCACAATACCCCCAATCAAAGGGGGCCGAGGCGCAGGTTATCTTTTTCAGTTCACGCAGGGGTTCGAACCCCCCTGAACGCATCCGCCACCGCCGCCAGAGCTGTGGGTTTGTCGTGAGGGGATTGCCGACTCGGCTAGAATGGCCTTGCTGTGCTCTGGCGGCTTGGTGTGAGGAGTGTGTTTGGGGGTATATGAAGCTGGAGAGGGTTGTAAGGGCTTGGTGCTTTTCGACTTGATTGTCAGTCATGCGAAAAAGGAGATGATTGCACTGCAAAGCTGATGCAACAGAGACTTGTCGGTTGCCTTCTGGATAGTTTGTGTTTTTGGTTTGTTGCACGCGAGTAAAACAATGCCGTGACCATTTATGCAAATGGCACTTGATCCCACTCACGGAGTCTGAGGCACGCCTCCATCGCCCATCAGATTGCCCGTCAAGCCCTTCATCCTGCGCCCCAGCAAATCGTCCTCACTGGCCAGGCTAACCAGACTCTTCGTCCTCTGCGACCGCGGCCGTTCATTCCTCGCTCCCCTGCCCGCTCTGCCGCCGCCGCCACCTCTCGGCGAGCCCTTCTTCTTCGGACTCGTGCGGGCGCCGCCGTTCAAACTGCTCATCTCGAGCGGCCTGTCCTCGTCTCCAGACGATTCCGTCAGCATCCGACGGTGATGCCTCGCGCTGTTCGTGTTCTTGATGCCCAGTCCCGTGTCACCGAAATAGTCTGCTTCTTCCTCTTCGCGTGCGCGCGCGTCGGCTTCGCGGAAGAGGTCTGCCATCCAGCGCGAGCATCGGGAAATATACTTCCAGCCTGCCGGAAACACGTTTGCGAATTGCAGGAACCCGTGTGATATGCCTGGGATGAGCATCACGTTTACGTGGTCTGTATCGACAAAGACGTCACGTTCGCGGACCAACCCCAACTCTTTGCGGTGGTTCCAGTGGGCTAACTTGGCTTGCCGTAGCCTGCCTGCAAAGATGACTGTGTCGTCGACCAGCGGATCTCGCTCACCCGTCATCATGTATGTCTTGGGAAAACGGGTGAGAAGTGCTTCGGGCGCAAGCAACGGTGAAAGTAGGTAGTCTGTCGAGAAATCGGGACGTGAATGAGGGCCAATATACAAGATGATCATTGCACGCATCATCTCGGGCGTCAGAATACGATCTTGAAAGTAAGAGATCATGGACGACATGGCGAGTCGAGTACGCAGCATCTGAGGTTTGGGAGCAGCGTCAATAGTGTGAGCGGCGCTGGTGTGGGGTTCAGTGGGAGAGGCAACAATAGGTTTGTCGGTGACACGATCGACAGCCGTATTAACTCGCGATGTTTTCGGCGGGCTAACATCGTCGTCTTCATCCTCTGAGCCGTGAGGAGTGTTTGGTGTCAGCTTCCTGTAGTCATCACTCTTCCTGCTAAGTACTCCGCGATTCGTCTTTCGCATCTTGCGGTCTTTGATCAGAGACATTTGCTCATCGGTCATCCAATTGCCGATGTTCATGTCGAGAGCTGGGTATATGAGGACAGCGCCTTCGGGTACAGGAAGGGAGGTTTCCCCTTGCCAGCGGCGGTTTGCAGTGCTTCCAGACTGCAAGATCATGAGGATCAAGCCAACAGCCAGATTACCGCCCGCGCTGTCTCCGCTCACGACTATTTTGGGCATGGTTTCTCCCGAGAGCCCAATGCATTGTCCTCTGGTCGCAACAAGTGTATGGTAGGTGTCGTAACACTCGTTCAAGGCATATGGATATGGATGCTCGGGAGCTTTCTTGTAATCCAGAGCAAGCACGGGCAGGCCTGTCCTAGCTCCCCAGGCCAACAGTTTATCGTCATGAGCTCTTGGATCCATAGCCACGAAACCGCCACCCGGAATGTCAAGGACAATCTTATCGTGATTTTTCAAATCACTAATGGGTCCATCGAAGTACAGCCAAGCCTGGATGGGCTCCGTGTAGCTACTTTGTCGGGGCCTGGGTATACGGATCGCGCGTGGCGGATAGCGCATGAGTTTAGGCCGCAATAGATTGCCGAAGAAGTTGAGATATGGTGTGTTGGGTTTGTTCCAGCTGACTCTCAAATGCTCCAGTGTCAAGCCGGCTCTGATCTTACGGCCCTTCTCATCGGCCTGCTCAGCACAGATGAGATAGTAGACCGAGAAGACCATGCTCGCCAAGTCCTTCAGCCATTTGGGACGTAGGTTCATGGCAGTCCAGAAGCCTGCGTCCAGCGCGGTTGTGACCCATGTTGCCCTAAAGTATGATCTTGTATAGAGGTTGGCCAGCGGTTCGGGGCTCTCGAGACCTACAACTTTGCTGAAGTTGCGTGTGATGTAGAGATATATGAGCGTCAGGACGACCGTCTGCCAGGCCGTCAGGCGCGACGAGAATGCTTTGGAGATACGACGAAGATATGGCGGGCCATGAGGATTGCCCCTGCAAACAAAGCGATCAGCAACACCTTTCGAGTCGGCCGGACATCAGAAGCATACTTGTACAAGTAATAGGACCAGAAGAAAACAGCCGTGAAGACCTGGTATTTACGGAATCTCACCGATGGTCGCCCTAGGACATGATCTGGGCAAAGACTGCTTAGTCGGCCGTCACACTGTGGAGTCATTCATCTTACCTATCATGATGCGTGGTGTTCAAACAGATATGCAAAAGCTTGTCAATGCAGAAGGTTACCGAACGACAAAATGAGCCCAGCAGGAATGTGACATCGGTAGGTAAAGGGATGCAGTTGTCAGTTCAAACAAAGAGACAGGCAAAATCGAAAGAAGCCTCCATGACATTGACAGAGAAAGAAGTTCACGCAGGGAGCGCTCTACGATATCAGCTAGACTGAGATGGCACGTGAAAGAGAGAAGGACATGGAGAGCAGGGATTTGAAGGCGGCGACATGCTTTCTAATGCTGTTGTTTCCAATAATTTGCGTGTCATGAGGTCTCGATAACGTCTTCATGCCTTTGCATGTGAAAGGTCATGGCGCGCATTGCTTTCCCGAGGCCGAGATCTTCCTTTGCGGAGAGTTGTGTGGGGATCCCGCATCGATTGCTCATTCTTTGTGTCATGCTGTTCTTTGTCCTGGTAAATATAGAGCATCGATAGGCGGTCTTTCGCTGATCATATGATCCTATATGTCCGGCAGATTATCAGTGGGCTAAGTATTGTTGGTCAGCTTCGGTGTTCACGGTGCCTCCGTTCTCTTTGCCCAAGCTCATCTCATTTGTTTGTGCACGTGGTCAGTCCAACGCGTCGGTGACTAGCCCCTCACGGTTGAGACAGCGATTCGAGTCGTCTGCTATGCAGGATATGCTTGACGTAAGCATGCGGCCTCAAACAAGGAGCTGCACACAGAGGGTCACTGGTGATTTCACGTCTAGAACCGCCGAGTGGTCAACTACAAGAAAAGCTAGAAAGACAATCTTCCATGCCAAAGAGTCTGCTAATCTTGGACGTAATACAAGACGCAATGAGAAGCAAGAGACCAGAGCAGGAGAAAAAGAAGATTGAAGGAGAAAGTTGAAAAATTCGTTTATGATACACACATCCAAGCCTCCAGCGCCTAAGCATTCACTCGACCGACATAACGCACACGCATGTCCAAAGCAGGAAAACCCATGAAAGTAGAGCCGAGGGGAGACGCTCGCAGAATGAGAACGGGCACATCGTAACCATCTAGTTCTTGGGAGGGTACTTCTTGAAGAGGTATCTGGGATTCACAAGTCAGTAATCAGGTCATCCAAAACAACCAGGCGTCCGCAAGGGCTAAGGAGATCTTGTGGTCGGTCTCGACAAGCTGGAGGATGGCTTCTGTGCAAAGTCTTGAAGCAGAAGTTTCGGGTCATCAGATGCTGCATTCAGCCTAGGCTTCCAGCAGCATTTGATAACCCTCATTCTTAGGCTCTTCCTGCAACGCACTGTTCCCTTTCAAGGAAACCTTGCAGACAGGCCTTCATCTTCTTGCATGTCGAGTCGTAAAGATTTGCATTTTCAGGCACGAAGATGGAACTTACTTGCTGGCGTAGTAATCGCCGAGAGCGAAAAGACCGACAACGCCAGCCCAGGCACCGGCAACCTTCCAGGTCAGCTCACCAGCGGTGTACTTTCTGTAGGCGCCGAAGCCGAGGAGACCGCCGAGAGCGACGACGGCGACGGTGTTGCCGAGGATGACGGGGTTGTCGCTGTTGGCCTTGGCCTTCTCTGCAGCTCTGTTGGCCTTCTGCTTGGCCTCCTCCTTAGCCTTCTCGGCCTTGTCGCGAGCCTCGGTCTCGAGACGCTCGCGCTCAGCCTGGGTCTCGGTTTGGATTTCTTGCGACTGGAAGTCAGAGGGGACGGAAGAGATGTGGGGGCTGTCAACGTCGACGAGCGAGTGGACCTCGTCGTCGGTGTGCTGGATCTCGGCGACAGGCTGGGCGCGCCTGAGAGAATTGTCACGTCAGTTGGGGCTCGTCGATGGTGCCAGTGGTGCGAAACTCACTTCTGTGAACGGGTCAGCAATCGTTCATGGTAGACAGATGAACCATGCACTACTTACATCCTCCTCGGACTGCTGAGGTCCACTGGCGGCGACAGATGCGTACGACATAGTTGCGGGAGCTGCGGGAGCGGGCTCTTCGGTAGAGATGTCGGGTTCTTGAGAGGGAGCGGGTTCGTGGGCGGTCACTGGCTCTTCGACAGAGACAGGAGTGGGTTCTGAGACGGGGACGGGTGCGGTAGTTGGTTCGGATTGGGGTGCAGACTCAGTTGTTGGAGCAGCAACAGGCACAGGAGCAGCGTCACTGTTTGGCCGCTGGAGGAACTCGAGACTCATTGTGATTGGTTTGGCTAATCCTACCTATTCACATGCGGCGCACCACCGCAAGCCGCAAGCTTCACCAGCCTTGCTTTTCGTATGCGTCTTGGCCAACGTCACATCTTGGTCTCACGTGCACGCATTCCATCCGCTCGCTCGACTCCAAATTCCAACCGCTCAAGAGACTGTAGATATTGGAGCATAAACGATGTGTCAATTAGGAAAAAGTGGTGATGCCTTTGCTTTTTCAGGCTCTTACATGAGTCCTCCTTTTTACATGCCCGCTAGAGTTACAAGCTCCAATGCATAATGTACAAGCCTTCTAATTTAAGCCTATTTCTCGCCCTTGCTTTCTTCTCCGGTGGCATCGTGTGCGGCCTTGGGAACGAGGCTGTCCGACTCGCTCAAAGCATCGTGGTCGTTCTTGACCTGCTCAGTCGCTGCAATTGAGCGCTCTCTCTTGCCTTGCACAGCCTCGGGGTGGTCGGGTTCTCTGTCGGCCACCTTCTCACCCTGAGCGTAAGGGGCAGTCGAGCCCTCGGCCTGGCCAGCAGCGTCTTGCTCCCTTGCCTCGGCCTCGACATCGTCCTCAAGCTCTGCGCCGTAGACATCGGGGTGCTCGCGGAAGCAGTTCTGCATGTTCCTACGCAACCTAGTTAGCTCTACTCGACATATTTTCCATGCGCAAAACCTACTTGAACTTGTCAATGCAGTCCATGCCCTTGGGCTCCTCCTTGGAGTAGACGAAGCAGCTGAAGGCCTCTCTGAATTGCTCGCCGCAAGGTCCGTAGGCCATGCCACCGAGACAAGGGCAGTCCCAGTTGATTTCGCCAGTCTCCTCGTTGAATGCGCCTTGCTGGCTCGCCTCCTCTTCCAACTCTTGCGGCGATCCGGGGGCGGCCTCGTCGTTGGCGGGTACCTCGGCATCTACAGTGGCGTTCGAGGTTTGAGCAGCAGCGGCAGCGGCGGCGGCGGCCTGTTTCCGGGCTTCGGCCTCTGCTTCGGCCTTGATGTGCGCCTGGCGCTGGGCCGTCACGGCATCAAGTGTAGGAAGGGTCTCGGATTCAATCTGTGTCTCCGGAGGTGCTTGTCTAGCCACTGTACGGCATTAGTTGCGGGCTTCGCGCGGCTTCCCAATTGACGCGCTTACACGAAGGCTCCTCGGCGAAAACATTGCTGGTGTTGTAGTAGTAGACCAGGGCACCAGCCAGCGTCCATCTCACGGCCGAGTTCTTCCAGCTTCGTGACTTCTCATGCGGAGGTGCGGTGCTTAGAAATCTCCGCAACGGGGCGCTGCTGCGCGATGCGCTCTGGACGACGGCGCGTCTAACTGCCGGCCGGAACATTGTGATTGTACGGAGTCCAACGGGAGGGGAAACAAAGGGAAAGTAGGCGGCGCGGCGTGACGACTACTGCAGCGGAGGTGGTAGAAACATTTCATCATGGAAGCCCGGCCGTGGTCGCCGAAAGACCAAAGCCACATGTGGCTTGACGGTACCTGCATGAGCCACAGACACGATTTGTGAGAGCGTCCCGTCACCGCATCGGCCATGCTCCTGTCGTGCGACCGTTCGATCTGCAATTGACAGCATGATCAAAGAGAATCCAGACGTTTATCCTGCCGACTTCATCAAGGCCGACAATCAACTGACGCGGCACGGTGATGAGCAATCCAAACCAGCTTTGGTCATATTGAACCAACCAATAGCCGACACAAGGGTGTTGGGTCGGTTGTGGAGTCATAGCAGCTATCGTCTCTGTGCTGACGGCGGTGCCAATCAACTCTACGATCTTTTTGTTTACAACGAACCCTCCCGGCTCGATCAATATGTAAGAGGATTCGCAAGTTTTGCAGGCGTGGTCTGATTTGTGATGGGTGTATTCAGCTACCCGACATCATCCACGGTGATCTCGATTCTCTGCGAGACGATGTCAAAGACTACTACCATGGATGCGGTGTAGAGGTGACACAAGATCCAGACCAATACAGCACAGATTTTGGCAAGGCCATCAAACAGGTGCTGAGGAAGCAACCTTGGCAACGCAACTATCTTGTCCTGGGAACCATCGCGGGACGTCTTGATCAAGGTATCGGTCTTTTGTCAGAGTTCTACCGCGAGCAGCATTCCAAGGAGCACCCGGGGATTCATCTCTGGCTCTTTTCTGAATCCAGCATCTCCTTCATTCTCGAGCCCGGAAAGACGACGATTCACACGCCTCTAGCTGAGAAGGTTATAACGCCCAACGTTGGCATTCTTCCCATCTTTGGACCGGCTCGCATCACCACTGACGGGTTAGAATGGGACGTCCAAGACTGGCATACTCAGATGGGTGGCCAAGTCAGTACCAGTAACCATATTGTCCGAGATTGGATCACGATAACTACCGACGTCGAGGTGCTCTTCACCATGGAACGCAGAAAGAGTGTGGCAGGATGAGCGATGACTGGAGCTTGTATGGAGACAAGTCCGGCGTGTCACTAAGAACCACGACATGATACAAACAGTTGTGTTGATGGCTAAGTGGGATATAGACCAGGCAAAGCGGGGGGGATTTGGCTCGGTCGAAGGTCACTATCGGCTCGTTGCGGAATGCACAATCAAATAGAAACAGACAGTTTGCCTTGGACTGAGCAGCAGTATATCAGTGCAAACACATGAAATGCCATGTGCAACAAGACAGGTTGACGGCTGAGATGGGGTAGCACGAATGACAAGACGAGCAAAGAAAGACGGGGCTGCGCGCATGCAGGAGCAAAGCAATAATAAGCAATTTGATAGATGGTGATGATGATGGCGGGGAGTGCGCGTGCAAAGGCCTAGATTTGAACCGAGCGACATGATGGGATTTTAGAGTCAAGGGCAGCTCCTGCCAGTGCGAACAGCCCGGTTCAAGAAAAAGAGCCCTCTCAACTATCGTGACAACAGGCTAGGATTATCGAGAGGCAGCTGTCAACAGGTTTGGCCATCAATTGTCGCAGCAAATTGCCAGCTGCGTCATTCCGTCGTCGCCTGCCACCGGAGTCTTTTTGCTGCGTTTCTGCTGTGTGCGGGCTCCAGCATCTCTCTCCACGCGGGACCCCGTTACACCATTTTTTCTCGCAGGTATCGTCGACGTCGCAACATGTCCAAGTATCGTCGCATGTGCTGACGCTGACGCTGCCGAGGCCAGGTCTCTGTCGTCGCTTTCCCTTGATTTTGTCCGCCTGCCGTCCCCCGTCTGACCTCGCGCACTCCCGCCATCATGTCTTGGAGCCCGGAGCCTGAGCCTTTGGGCCAGCTCGCCCACTTCCTCAAGGACTCACTGAACTTCCAGAACAAGACTGCGCAGAAGAATGCCGAGCTGGTGAGCTCTACTCCACCCATCCCACTTTCGCCCTACCTCGCTGATCGTCGTCTCCCTTCCAGGCACTCAAGCAAGCTGGCGCAAACCCAGACATTAACAATTACCTCGCATACCTTTGCATTAGCCCCGAGACCCCCGCCGGTCTGTCGAACGATGACTACTTCACCGCAAGAAGCGCCGCCGCAGTCATGCTCAAGAACAACGTCAAGACCTCGTACAAGACCATGGCCGAACAAAACAAGGCTTACCTCCGTTCAACCATATTGCAGGGCTTGCAAGACCAAGACAAGCGCATCAGGAGTTATTCGGGCAACGTCGTCACCGAGATGGTGCGCCAGGGCGGAATCCTCGGCTGGCCTCAAGTGCTCGTCGAGTTGATTTCCCTGATCGAGAACCGTGACGCCAACACCGCCTCCCATGTCCAGGACGGAGCCATGAGCGCCTTGCTCAAGATCAGCGAAGACAACAAGAAAGCTCTCAACCGCGTCTACGAGGGACAACGCCCGCTGGATTTTCTCATTCCGAAGCTCATCGAATTCACTGCTAGTCCCACCGCATCTGTCCGCTCAAAAGCTTTGGGTACCTTGAATTTCTTCATCGATGCCCCCATGTCCCAGGCCATGCAGGACAACACCGAGAAGTTCATGCTCCAACTGTTTACTCTGGCTCAGAACGACCAAGACGAAGAAGTCCGGAGATTCATCTGTCGTTCCTTCACAAGGCTGGCTACCAATGTCCCCGCTCTGGTCCTGCCCCACTTGAGCGGTATCATCGACTATGTATTGGTTCAACAGAAGAGTGACCCGGAATCTGACCTCGCTCTGGACGCCGCTGAGTTTTTCTTCGAGAACTGCGAGGTCGAGGAGCTGCAAGATGGATTCGGCCAGCATCTCGGCAAGATTGTGCCAGTACTTCTGGAGAGTATGATTTACAGCCAGGATGACCAAGCAAAGCTTGAAGCAGAAGCAGAAGAAGATGCCGAAAAGGAGGACAAAGAAGAAGACATCAAGCCCCAGTTTGCCAGTGCAAAGGAGAAGGGTATCGCTGTAAACTCGATAGACCTTGCAAATGGCGAGGCGGGTAACGGCTACACTTACGACGATGACGACTATGACGAGGGTGAACTGGAGGACGAGGACTACGGCGAGGATCCCGAAGAAATGTGGAACCTTCGAAAATGCTCTGCAGCTGCATTGGACACCTTTGCCACACGCTTCCACGAACATGTGTTCCAGTTCACTCTGCCCTACCTGAAGGAGAACTTGAACCACTCCGAGTGGCCGAACAGAGAAGCCGCCGTGCTTGCCCTGGGCGCCATCTCTGTCGGCTGCATGGAAACCGTCCAGCCCAGTCTTCCCGACCTCGTTCCTTTCTTAATTTCCCTGCTTACCGACTCGCAACCAGTTGTACGCCAGATCACTTGCTGGGCGCTTGGTCGCTACTCTTCGTGGGCATCCCACCTTGATGAGGCAGGAAAGCGCCAATTCTTTGAGCCTATGATGGAGGGAATCCTGTTCCGTATGCTTGACAACAACAAGCGTGTACAAGAAGCCGCCGCCTCTGCGTTCGCCAACCTCGAAGACCAGGCAACTACACAAATCACCCCATACTGTGTCATTATTGCCCAACAATTTGTCAAATGCTTTGGCAAATACAAGGACAAGAACATGTATATTTTGTATGACTGTGTTCAAACATTGGCGGAGCACGTTGGTCCGGACATGGCACAACCAGCGATTGTCGATCTGTTAATGCCTGCGCTTATCCAGCGCTGGACGACCGTTTCAGACAAATCCCGAGAAATGTTCCCTCTTCTGGAGTGTCTGGCCTACATTGCTACCGCCTTGGGTGAGGCTTTCGCTCCATTTGCCCAGCCTTTCTTCTCGAGATGTATCAAGATCATCCAGGACAATTTGGAGGAGGGCAGCCTCGCAGAGTCCAATACATACATGGACAGCCCTGACAAGGACTTCCTCGTCACCAGTTTGGACCTGCTCAGTGCCATCATCCAAGCTCTCGATGGAGCCAGAGCTAGCGAGCTCGTCGCGACCGCACAGCCCAACTTTTTCGAGCTCCTTGCGTACTGCATGAGGGACAGCAACAACGACGTCAAACAGTCCGCATATGCGCTGCTTGGAGATTGTGCAATCTACGTCTTCGCTCAACTACAACCCTACCTTGGCTCTATCATGCAGATCTTGACAATGCAGCTGGATGTGACCGAGGCACTCCGTGGCACCGATGAGATCCTCAGAGAGACCGCATTCAGAGTTATTAACAACGCCTGCTGGTCTGTCGGAGAGATTGCAATGCGCCACCAGAGTGGCATGGATCCTTATGTCGAAGACTTGCTGCAGAAGCTCGGAACGATCCTGTTCAGCCAGCAAGTTCCCGAGTCTTTGAATCAGAATGCAGCAATCGCACTTGGTCGCTTGGGTTTGGGCAATGACCAAAAGATCGCGCCTCACCTGGCTCAGTTTGCTCCAAACTTTCTGGCCGTCATGCAGTCTGTTGACTGGACTGATGAGAAGCTGGATGCTTTCAGAGGATTTGTTCAGATTGTGTTGGATAACCCGCAGGCGCTTGAACAATGTCTGCTTGCTTTCTTCTCGACCATTGCAAGCGTGCCCAGTGATTCGCGCAAGCTACCGGTTTCTCAGACGGAGAGACCTTTTGAAGGATTCCAAAAGGTGTGTAATTCTATCTCACAAGCATCAACAACTCACTAACACGTGCGACCAGGCTCTGATGGCATACAAGAACATGATACCCGACTTTGATTCTTTCATCAGCCACCTCCCGCAAGAACAGCAGTTTGAACTCAGACAAAACTACAGCCTGTAGATGCCACAACCTCAAAGACCCAAATAGCCATTGAGTGGTCCCCATTCTATTTCTTGCCACTCAGAAGAGCAATATCAAAGCACCAGGGGCATGTCTTTTCCGATGACGTATATATAATGAAAAGACGCATGCAAACGAAGATGGTCGGAACGAAAGAAAAAAGTTGTCAAAAATGAGTGCCTGTTGCCTTTTCTCTTTTTTCCACTCCTCTTGTACTGAAATGATCGAGCGTACTTAGCGTAGCATAACTGTTCGGGTTAGCCGGCAGTCTCTCTTTTTCCCCTTACTTTTATACATCCTTTCCCCCAAGGTAGCATGACGGCACAGGCGTTTCTTCTGTCTCTTGTTGTTGGCTTGGTACCAGGGTGATGTTCTTTTTTTTTCTTGATTTTCTCTAGATAGATAAATAAGCTTGATATCGATGCAGCTTTGCTTGTACTCGTTCAGGTCGACTGTCTGGCATGTTTAGAAGCCACGCTAACTTTGAGTCTGTTTATGCGAGAGTCCTACACTCGGAGGAAGGAACTACCAGCATGAATGCAAACACTCTCAAGGCTTTCTGCCTTGTACATGTTGAGCTACTTGTGGTAGCTCCTGCCGATAACGCATGTCAACCAAGATCGTCTCACCACATCTGACACGCTGAACAGATTTCGACTCTGCTTCCATTTCTTTGACCTTGCCAACTGGTTAGCATCACATATCATCCTTGGAACAACTGTTATCCTTGCCGCAATGTCATCAGCACCCCGGAGTCCATTCTTGACCATGCCCCTCGAGCTTCGCTACATGGTCTATGACTACTTTCTACCCGAAATAAAAATGATCATGGTTGACATGCGAGACGCAGAGATGATCAATGGGAGTTACTGGCCAAAGACCGTCAGAGCGAGATTCCTAAAATCGTCCGAATTCCACGAGTCAACGAAGAGGCAGCCAGAGAGGCGAAGGCGAGGACCCATGCTTCTGCAGCTGATGAAAACAAATGTCCAGCTCCTGCACGAGATATATCCACTTCTGTGGTCCCGCCGGTCTACCATTCAATACAAGTTCGATATACGTGTCACGTTAGCGTGGGACGGGCCCGATGCGCGCAACGACATGGCAATGTTCTTGCGGATATGCCAGCCCATCCTCACGTCGATAAACATCTTGTACAAGACGAGACCAAGAGGAACAAGATTACATGGGATCAAGATTTTTATGTGGCACAGGTCTGTGGAAATGAGCAATACGCGCGCACCCAATCAAACTGGTCGCGCGCTGATTGAGAAGCTGGAGGCAGAACTGTCGTCAAGCATGGAAAACACTCCTACTCCTGGATACCTGGATTGGCCGCAGCTCAAGATCATTTCGGAGGTCATGCAGGAATACTGCCTCGATGCTCCTGTTTTTCAGTAGAGACCTTTCAGAGGGACTCGGCCTTCGAATGATGGGATGAATGTAGGAGAGAATGACTTTCGAGTGGTTGACATTGATATGCCGAGCAAAGAAGGCGAAAATGGTTCGATGTTAAAGTTACAAAGGCCACGGAAGTCATCGATATTCCATTCTTTCCAAAAACAACACGTCCGTTTCTTCTTGCCTTTTTCTTCTTCCTTACAAGATTGTGTGATCGGATTGAGACGCGATGAACATGTCGCCCGAATCGAGGCGCAGACGACCACCCGAGCTCGAAACCTTGCAAACTCCCACCTCACTACTTGTATCACGGACGTCTCATCACTCCAAAGGGTTAATGATTCGTTGCAGAGATACATAAAAACAGCTCGACCACTGGTGTATTCGGTATTCAGTATCATCAGATTTACATGCATAGAGCAGAGCAGATCTATCTCACCTCCATGCGTGCCACAAGGATCAAAGTTATTCCCATGCATCTGTCGATACACATAGCCTGAGTCTGAGTCAAGGAATTATGAAGGATCGCAGGTAAAAGCAGGAACCAACTACCCATAGACGAGGCAAGTGGATTGCAAAGTCTTGAGGTTACTAGGTAGATGATGAGATCAGATTACCAGATATTAATGAAGAAAGCGTGAACGCTCAATGGCCGTGCATTCGTGTGTATATTCGTAGGTCATGTTTTGCTGATCAGATATCGAGATGATGCGGTTGGTCGTGTTCAGAGTCGTCTGTAGGTGGGTCGAGGGATAAATCTATCTTTTTCATTGGGGTTTTTTTTTTCGTGTGTTGCGTCCATGCGTGTTCAGTGGAGACACTGGAGACTAAATGGTTCGTTTGCCTGTCGTTGGATGTTCAAGGTGAATCCGTTCGTCATTGAGATTTTTGTTGGAATCCAATCTTTCTTCAAAGAGCTTTCCTGCATTGAGCCTTTCCATCGTTGAGGCTTTGGTGAGCGGTCACTGAGTCTAGTGAGCCAGTGCTAGACATGAGATGAAGCACTCTTGAAGCCATGTCATGTCAGAATATGCGCCCTCAGCTCGCCGTCTGACAACGCTCCATTGAGCCCATATTGGAACTTGCTCGTGCGAGTAGCGTAGGCAGTATCACTGCTTCCTTGTATGATTTCTCTTGGATTTATTCAAAGAACTCAGTGCACATGCAACAGCTCTTTCAAAGTCTTGAGTGCCACGGGCTTGGTGCGGAAGTCGTCGATACCGCTCAGGGCAGCTTCGCGTCTCGAGGCCTCTGAGCCCAAGCCAGTCAGGGCGACAATCCGCACGGGCGGTAACCCGGGGTGCTTAGTTTCGAAACCCCGGATCGCCCGTGAGGCCTCGAAGCCGTTCATGACGGGCATGCTCACATCCATGAGGACCATTGTGAATCTTTTGCCCGTCGTCGACGCCTGATACTTCTCGTATGCTTCTAGTCCGTTTTCTGCCACCTCTGCACTGATTCCGAGTTTTTTGACGAACGTGGACAGAAGCTTGAGGTTGATTGCGTTGTCGTCGACGAGAAGCAAATGATGTTGTCCAGGCTTGTCATCGACCTGCAAATTTTGCAAAGCTACGGTTTGCTGTTCGTCTTGCTTTGGTGCCAGCTCGGCGAGCTTGGATACCGTGGTATCGGTAATGGCTTGATCGATCAGGTTTGGTAAAAAATCAGGGGCGGTTGTCATGACTGGAAGATCGAGCTTCATTGCCGCTGAAAGAGCTCGGAATAGAGACCCCGGACCGATGGGATATGCTAGGAGCGTGGTGTTTTTCTGGATTCCATATTGTTCCGTGTTAATGGCCTTTAATGGATCGATGAGAATTGTCCTTTGCCTGTTGATGTGTCTCGAGGCTTGGGGATCGACGTGAAGCATATCGGCAACATGCGAAGCGTCGGCAAGGAGAAAGTCCGTGTCAACCTCTGCCAGAGTCTTTACGATGGCCACTTTTATGCCGAACCATTCTTCCAGGATCGTTTGCACATAAGAATGCATAGTCGCTGTTCGACGGAAAGTTAGATCCGTACGTGTGTCCACTGGGGTTTGCGAGGAAGGATCGCTTGGACTAGAAAGCAGACTGAGGGTACGACCTTCAAACAATCTTTTGGGGTCCTGGACCCTTGCGGAAGGAATGGCGTTCTCGACATCTGCATCTCGATCATTCGAAAGAGGAATGTGCACGTCGAAACGTGTACCCGCTCCTTGAACGCTGTGTACACTGATTGTTCCCCCTAGATCCTCCACGATCTGCTTGACAATGCTAAGCCCAAGACCGGTACCGTTGGCGAGAGGATTTTCTTGGACGAATGGCTGATACATATGACGCTGGATGTAGTCCTCGCTCATGCCAATGCCAGTATCACTGACCATGAGATGGGCCAGCTTTCCCGTTGGGCTCTGGACGACTATTTTCAGGGACACCTCAACGAATCCTGAATGCGTATATTTCAGCGAGTTGGCAAACAAATTCATGACCAATCTCTTCCAAGCGCCAGCTGAAAGCTTCGTGCACCACTCTGAGCGATTTTCAATATTGAGAAAGACGCCAACCACATCGGTGGACTGACTCGCCACATGAATGTTTGCGTTGCCGGTAGCAGCACCATCAATGAGCAAGGCAAGGTCCTTGGGCACGTCAGAACCCGCGAGCTGGTCAACTGGAATTGCCCGGGTTTTGTTGAATGCGGCTTGCTGGGAAGCGTGCCCAAAATGCACACCTTCCACGACGTCTTGCACCAAGCCACACAAATACTCATCAGTAAGTTGACCAAACGCGTTCTGGCTGGACTTGGATTGGTCACCGTGCGAGGCCTCCCGAGCGTGAGTCTTCGCATCTGTAAGCTCATTGATCTTAGAGAAGTCCAATAGGTGATTCAGAGTATCTAGGAGGGTGAATCCACAGCTCCGAATCATTTGTATCAGATCGGTCTGATGGTCATCGTGTTTGGTTTCGTTCAGGATCTCAACAGCAGCAAGCACACCATGTAGAGGTGATCGAAGCTCATGACTCATCGAGGACAGGAAAGTTGACTTGGCCCGTGCCATATCGACTGCTTCTAGAAGTTGTAATGCAGTTAGTATGATTTCTTGAACAACATTCTTGCGGCTCCTCCTTGGTTCCGAGAATACATACCAGATCTAGCCAACTCTGTCATGAACGTAGTACCGAATGCCGACAGACATGTCAGGTCTTGCTCTGCAAACACCCGAGTAGGATCGCTTGTCCAGCCCAACATGCCCACATAGAAGCGTTCGCGCGTGCAATCCCAAAGTGGCAAGAACATTAGAGAACGGGGTTTTTGAACCAAGGATTGCAATTCCTGAGGCATCTCTTCGGCGGCTGCCGATTTCCACTGCAACCCTATTCGTCTGTCAAAAGTCCGGTGAAGTATGCCTTGATCATCTGTAGCGAAAACGCAACCTGTAGGGAATTGTTTGATGAGGTAGTTCAACGACTCCTCGTGGAGGACTAAGTGAGAATCCAGAGATCCGATTTTGCGACCCTTGCGAGCGACAGAACTTCCGAGCACTTCGCAGACTGATGATGATGTCTGATCCTTGGTGCAGCTGGAGATGTTGTGGGTTGCCGTGCCTTGGTCTGATTTTGATGGCGAAAGAGAGCGTTCGTGTCTATGATCTTTGGCGGAGCCATCTAAGAACACTAGCCCTTCGATATCGATGGCATCACGGATCAGATGAGCCGCTCTCGAGAAGATGCGTCCAAATCCGTGACATTCCGATGGTTGAGGTTGAGCTCGTCGGCCATCTGAGGAGCAAGAGGATGAACTAGGACTGCGAGCACTGGAATGAATTCCCGAAGGTGTCAGGGGAGTTCTGACCTCAGAGGAAGAAGTGGTTTCCGAGAGGAGTTGATCAGAGGCGGCCTCATGCGATGGCGTTGAAGCAGGTGATGCGTGATCGTAGGCTGTATGATCCTGGAAGTAGCCAACAGGACTGTTGGAATCCGCCGAAGAATGGCGGCGCATCTTCCTCTCCGAGTTTTCGACGTATTGCGGCCTTCTGCCTTCAATAAATTCAGACAGTCCCTTCATCATCTGTACGCCACGTTTGTGGTCTTGTTTGATTGCTTGAAGCTCCAGATGTTCAGCTACACATGCAGCAATATCGGTGAGAATATCAATGGTCTCCTCGTGGAAAAAGTCATCCCGAACCTTGTTGTCCATGACGCAGTATGTGCCAATGACTTGACCAGAAGCACTTTTGACTGGGACCTCAGCATAAGTCACCATGAACGGGAAGCCTCGAACGTAGCCACATCCTCGAAATTTTTCAAGGTTTCGTAGGTCACGAATGATGTATCTCGTAGTGTTGGCAACAAAATCATGCGTGTCCATAGCCATACTTCCGGTGCGGTCGGTGAATATGGCGATTGACTGTGGGCAGATTCCATAGTTCAAATTCAAGGCAGAAACGCCGAGGAACAGGGCATCTTGAGCGATTGCATAATGACTGGGATCACGGAGTGATATAGAGCGGGTAGCCTCGGCGATGATGTACTGCGTTGAGACATCTATCAGCGACACGAAAGAGCGGTCGCAATTGAGGCGAAGAGGCCCGTTCTGTATGATGGCAGTGAGAAGAGCGCTGTTCGACAGTGAGGGTGGCAGTGTTGCGCCGCGTTCTGCTTCGACAATATCGGCTGTGATATCGCTAGGAGCAAAATATCTACATTACTCTTCTTAGTCGTGAGGTCGTTGTTGATTGCTTGTCGTTGAGATCCTATACCTTGAGAGTGCTTGGAGACGAAACCGCTCTTGCAAAGCAGCGTCCACCTGCGACATGGCTTCAGACGAGCCTTGTGTTGTGACAGTCGAATTGATGCCCGGAGTCCGACTGCCTATAAGGTTGAGAGGGATACGGCTATCCTATGAGTACAATTGTGATGATATTCTCCCTCTTCTTTGGAAATATTTGCTCTTACGGCAGTCGGTTGCTTTTGCAGCGGGTGCCGTTGGACTTTTGCTAGAATTCCCGGGCCGTGTGCTTCGGTAGCATTCAAGCGACAACGCCTCGGATGCCAGAGCAGGTATATAGCTGCTGCAGTCGAGCCTTGTGGAGACAGTACTCCTATTTTATGTCTTCTCGGATGGCTTTTGCTTTAAAAACACTCTCTTCTTTGATATCACCTTGGGTGACCAACGTTACATGGGTGATATACAGACGGAGCGCCGCTCCGATCTGCCAGAGCTACTGACGCGATCTCAAAACGGCGGACAAGCGAGCTGGTACCGAAGCCCATGGCATCCATGCTTTTCCAGAAGTCGATGACGGTTGAAGCGAGGAATACATTGCAGTGTTTATAAGAGCCGGAGCTTTCTGAAAAAAAAAAAGCCGAGCTACTAATAAGCATGGGGTTTTGATGTCCAATCGTCCTTGTGCCTTTTGATAGATAGATACTGGTTGCTCTACTGCTCTCAATATTGCGCAAGGATACCTCACATGGATGCACTATTTCATTGCGGAGTTTTATTAACGAATAGGTAAAGTAGATGAAGCAGGTCTAGAGACCTCGGTAAACACTGTCCATTAAGAGATACTGTTTATTCTTCGAACGATCCGTGTTTTAATGGAGCTCTTATAGGTACTTGGTGTCATTAGCTGGCTTCACACCTCTTAATGGACTTGCATTTACTATATAGAAGTTTGTGCATTTCTACAGCAGACCATCGAATATATGAATCGCAACTAATGTGGTACACGGCTTGGTCTCTCTCGTCCAACAGTATTACAACTTGGGTGCGTACGACAGGTGAAGCTCTATCAGCAGGAAGACTGTGCGATATGATACCAGACGTGTTGCGAATGGGGAGACGGTGTTTTGAGAGGTTCATCTCCCGTGACTCGATGACGAATAATGTTTGCCAGAGGGATTCTGCATACGCGATTTTGAGAGCCAGTCTGACCTCTGTCCACGCTAATTGCAGAGCTACATACTTCCACCATCTTGAGCTCTAGCGTGTGCATACTACGAGGGTGTGCAAACTCCCCCTGGCAAACGTTATGCGACTTTCAGAACAACTCGATAAAGAATTGAGCATTATGGTTGATAGTTCTGGGGGAATATGTCCTGCCGCCAAAGCCCTCACAGGGTGATACGGAAATTGCGCTGTCGAAGGTCGTAAAGAGGACAAACAACCTGGCTTGGTTGGAAGGACATTTCGGGCATGTTTGGGTGAACTGGACGATATCGGAATCTAGATTGGAGGCCTCGCAGTCCACGACTAAGATGAAGTGCGGTGTCAAGAAGGCCGTGGGCGCCAACATGCAGACACAAGGAAAAAGGAGTCGTTGAATATTGTAGCAACAGAGAGACGGCACAAAAGATGAAGAGACAGAAAGGAGAGAAGGTTCGCAGTAACCCCTAATGTCGATCGGATAGCGAGGGAGAAAGCAAGGCCTAGATCAGCGTCGTAGGAAGCGCGCCAAGAGCGAGGACGATTCCGGGTTCCATGCTAGAACTTGGAAACGATTCAATCTTCGCACTCTCGAGAACAAACCTGTCGACTTGGACAAGAAGCTGGCTCCCTGCTCTGCCAGAACAGCCGACACAGCGTATATCGTTAGCCCTTACACACCATCACCTGAGGCTTGAACCGCAGCCCGTTTCCCCGCCGCCGCCTCCCGCGCCTCCATTTCCGTATCACAGAAGCCTCCTTGGAAGACCATCTCGACAACCTGCGCGGCCCATCGCCTAGCGCGAGTGCGGCGAGAGAGTCATACTTCAACATGGCAGTTACTCCGGCACTTCCGCGAACAATGTCGACCTCATACTTCGACTCCCAGCCGACACACGCCATCCTCGTCGACGGCGTGCAATGGTCTGTCGGATCCCAACATCGCGCATCCTGGCCCTCTCAGACCGTGCAATCCAAGACAATGGCTCTTAGCTCTACAGGCAAAGGCATTCTTATCGGTATGCTGTCCGCCTTTGGCTCGGCCGCTCTGGTAGCCATTATCCTGGCATTTGTCTACTTCTTCCGCTACACAAACCGCGGGCGCATCTTTCTGGACAGCATCGGTCGACCGGGAGAGTTTGATGACGAACAAGCCTTCTTGCGCGAAGAGGAGGATGCCTTGGAACAGATGGACGACCTGCAGCGTGCCGAATATCTCCGCGCAAAAGGTAAGCCCCACGAACACTGTCGCCATGTTTGCATACCACTGACACCTCGACTGCAGCTTTCGTTCAACACAATCCTCCCGAATCCGTCCAGACAGACATTTCCCTCTCTCAATTCCTTGCCATCCAAGAGAAAGGCGTCCAAGCGTGGGAATTTGAACCCGAGCTTGAAATCGCCAATTGTTTCGTCGAAGGCCGCACCGAAATCGAGTTTTTCGACTCAGAATGCAGCGTCCAGAGCAATCTGCCTGTACCCAAGCAAAACGAGGTTTACTACTGGGAAGCCAAAATCTTCGACAAGCCAGACAATACTTTGATCAGCATTGGGATGAGCACAAAGCCCTACCCTCTTTTCAGACTCCCTGGTACCTTGCAGTAACATCCGCCGTCACAAAACATAGCTGACTTGGTTTAGGCATGCACAAATACTCAATCGCTTACACCTCAGCTGGGCAGCGCAGATACAACCAGCCCTTCTCTGGCACAAATTACGCCCCTTCGTACGAGCAGGGAGATGTTGTTGGGGTTGGCTACAGACCTCGCACCGGCACTGTTTTCTTCACTCGCAACGGCAAGAAGCTGGAAGACGTTGCTCATGGGCTCAAGTCACAAAACCTCTTTCCTACAGTCGGAGCAAACGGACCATGCAACATTCAAGTCAACTTTGGTCAAATGGGTTTCGTCTTCATCGAGGCCAACGTCAAGAAGTGGGGTCTTGCCCCCATGACTGGCAGTCTTGCCCCGCCGCCTCCGTATGGCAGCGAACAAGGTAGCATTCTCCTTGAAGGCGGCAGAGAAGGCGTTCGTGAAGGTCAAGCATTCATACATGGCCGCACCCACAGCTCTTCAATCCGTCTTGGGAGACCACCTACCAGCCCTGGACCCCAGCGGTCACCTACAGACATCTCACTTGCTCAACTCAACCTGGCCGACTCACGAGAAGACCTAGGGGAAGGAACGAGCAACACAGCGGCTGGTCACGTGTCACATGAAAACCTTTCATTGCCGCCTCACCCCGATGCCCCGCCGCCAGAGTATGAAAGTCCTGACGAGGACCAAGCCTACTCAACACCCAGGGCGAGCATGCAGTCGGAACACGCTCCTTTGCTACCACACGACCCGCCAATCCCTTCATATGAAGCTGCTGTAGGCGATGTGCGGGCAAGCGAGTCTCGGAGGAACGAGTAGCCACCACATGATGATTTTTCCGATTCCTTTCTTTTCCTGGAGTTTTAGCGATCAATTGGGTCGATGGCGTTTCATGGATTGCGTCTCTTTGAAGAGGGTGGGCGCATAGGGTCTTGAGAGCGGAGGGCGACTATCACAGTGGGATCGCATGATAGGCACATCGTGTTATTTTTCTATGTTTGAATACCAATCGCTTTTCGACCGAACGTGGGTTTATGCCTTGGCTGCCCTTCGTTCCCTTGAGCCTCATCTCTTCCCCGCAATTGCAATCACAGTGACGTAGGTTTATCGATAACACAAACGCCATCAAGTGCATGTGAGGTTGTCAGGCTGAAGAAGACTGTTGACGCGAACAACTTGTCAATGAAAGCTACCTTGAGGACACTTACCCAAGCAATCATGGCCTCGAGTAACATTCTTACTCCCCTAAAGGAGCTGAAAGTCGCAAAGCACCAGATCCAGGCGCACGGTCTTATTCCAAACACCTCTATCCAGAACAAACCTCTGTTGTTGTACCGCTCAGCATTCAAGCAAAACACAAGCGCGTCTCAGATTGAAGGCCATCTGTCATCAGTGGGTGTGGTTGAACCGCAATGGCGCTACACGGTTGGTGTCTGATACGTTTGCTAAAACGGTTCGTTGGCTGATAGACTGCATCCAGATGTACACAACTAGCCACTTTCACTCTACATCTCACGAAGTACTCGCAATTGCCAACGGCGAAGCAAAGCTCTGCTTTGGCCACGAGGACAACTCAGGACGCGTAGAGGAGACACTGAGGAAGGGCGATGTTGTGGTGGTTCCGGCAGGAGTTGCGCACAGGCTTCTGGAAGACAACCAAGGTGGATTCGAAATGGTTGGATGCTATCCCAAGGGCCTGAACTGGGACATGTGTTACGGAAAGAAAGGCGAGGAGACAAAGGTCAAGGCCATCGAGAAGCTGGGATGGTTCACCAAAGACCCTGTTTATGGCGAGGGGGGACCTGCAAGTGAGGTTTAGATGAACTGTTCATCGATCATTTGGGACGATTGTCACCTGGGACGATTGTCAATAGATTGGTATTGAATGTTGCAAGACGAAGTGACAGGCAGACAAAGTGAGCAATTCAAAGCACCGCGATGATGGCCAGGCCAGGCAGCCGCGACGAGTTTTGCCCCGGAAAACGGAAACAGCCGCTGCCGCAGCCGCAGAGGCATGACATAGACAGCTTCTCTGGCAATTCCGCTCTACCTACTCGCATCTCGCCGAACACATACACAACACAACAGCGCGCTCGCATCCTTCCTGCGAGCCAAACACCCGGCCTTTTGGGACATCGACACGTCCATCTGGCCCTCTCCACCCGACCCCAACCCAGTCCCTTCCGACGCGCGATCTCTCACCTTCACCCGCGTGCTCGCCCTCTTCGCACTTTCAAGGCGCGCCTTCGTCCATTCATACAGTCATGGCAAAGTCCAACGCAGCCATGCCCCAACTACCGGGCAAAGACGACATCCAGGGAACGTGAGTAATGGCCATGACAGCTTCACTTTCGACTCGCCTGACTTGGTGTTTTGCAGGTGGAACTTCCTCTGCATAGGAGTGGAGAAGATCATGAACCACCTCCGTGATGGCATCGACCTTAAGACGTACATGAGCCTGTACACGGCCATCCACAACTTCTGCACGGCCCAAAAAGCAGTCGGTCAATCAACAAACCTGAACGCCACGCACCGCGGAGGTCAGTTTCGGCGCTCTTTCACACTCGTGCGCACCGACAAGCTAACCAGCCACACAGCCCATCTACTCGGAGAGGATCTCTATAAGCGACTCAACGAATACCTCAAGCAGCACCTTGCTGGCGTACATACCGAGATGGTTCAACATTCCGACGAGGCTCTGCTGTCCTTCTATATCAAAGAATGGAACCGTTACACCACCGCCGGCACCTACAACAACCATCTCTTCCGCTATCTCAACAGGCACTGGGTCAAGCGCGAGATTGACGAGGGCAAGAAGGATATCTACGACATATACACTCTCCACCTTGTCCGATGGAAGGAGGACATGTTCGGCAGCACTCAGAATGCCGTCATGGACGCCGTTCTGCACCTGGTCGAGAAGCAGCGCAACGGCGAGACCATCGAGCAAAGCCAGATCAAGAGCGTTGTCGACTCGTTCGTCTCGCTGGGCATCGACGAGCAGGACAGCACCAAGTCTACCCTGGATGTCTACCGCGTCTACTTCGAGAAGCCCTACCTTGATGCCACTGAGAAGTACTACGCCAACGAGTCACGCCAATTCCTCGCCGAGAACACGGTTGTCGAGTACATGAAGAAGGCCGAGCAGCGTCTCGAAGAAGAAAAGGAACGCGTGCCCCTGTACCTTCTTAACGAGATCCTGGCTCCTTTGATGAAGACGTGTGAAAAGGCTTTAATCTCGGACCATTGCTCCATCCTTCGCGACGAGTTTCAGGTCCTTCTTGACAACGACAGAGTTGAGGACATGGCCCGCATGTATAAGTTGCTGGCTCGTATCCCTGAAGGTCTGGACCCCCTGCGCAGCCGCTTCGAGGCGCACGTCCTCAGAGCCGGCAACGCAGCTGTTGACAAGGTTGCCGCCACTGCTGAGAACAACACTGTCGACCCCAAGACCTACGTCGACGCCCTGCTCGAGGTGCACACTAAGTATTCCGATCTCGTGCAGAGCGCTTTCAACGGCGAGTCCGAGTTTGTCCGTAGTCTCGACAACGCTTGCCGCAACTACGTCAACCGCAATGCCATCTGCAAGAATGGCTCGACACGCTCGCCCGAACTTCTGAGCAAGCATGCCGACACGCTGTTGAAGAAGTCGACCAAGAGCACCGAAGAGGACGACATGGAGCAACAACTCAACCAGGTCATGACCGTCTTCAAGTACATCGAGGACAAGGATGTTTTCAACAAGTTCTACTCAAAGACTTTGGCCAAGCGCCTCGTCCAGGGCACGTCTGCTTCTGGTGACGCCGAAACCAGCATGATCAGCAAGCTCAAGGATGCGAGTGGTTTCGAATACACCAACAAGCTCCAGCGCATGTTCCAGGACATGCAGACATCTAGAGATCTGAACGCTTCCTACGATGACTGGTGCAAGGAGAACCTCGAAGAGACTGACCGCAAGGGTGTCATCGATGCCTACTACAATGTCCTCGGTACCGGATTCTGGCCCCTGCAACCCTCAAGCACGACATTTGCACCTCCCCTCGAGATCGTGCGCACATATGAGCGCTTTCAAAACTACTACCTCAGCAAGCACGGTGGTCGCAAGCTTACATGGCTGTGGCATCTCTGCAAGGGCGAGATCAGAGCCAACTACGTCAAGATGAATAAGGTTCCTTACACCTTCCAGGTTTCGACGTACCAGATGGCCATCCTGCTTCTCTTCAACGACAGCGAGACGGTCACTTACGACGAAATTGCGGAGGCCACCAAGCTGAACAAGGACACGCTTGACCCCTCGATTGCAATCATGCTCAAGGCCAGGGTGTTGACAGCCAAGCCTGATGGTGCCGGCCAGGCAAGCGGCACTAGCTACACTCTCAACCATGGTTTCAAGAACAAGAAGCTCAAGGTCAACCTCAACATCGCAATCAAGTCGGAGCAAAAACAGGAAGTCGAGGAGACACACAAGACGATTGAGGAGGACAGAAAGATGCTCATGCAGGTAAGTGGCAAAGACGTCGGCGAGATGCATTCCACTTGTGCTAACCCTTTCGACAGTCTGCTATCGTGCGTATCATGAAGTCGCGCAAGAAGATGAAGCACACGCAACTGGTGGCCGAAGTGATTCAGCAGATCAAGAACCGATTCGTGCCCAAGGTTCCTGACATTAAGAAGTGCATCGACATTCTTCTGGAAAAGGAGTACCTGGAGCGCCTTGAGGGTGACGAGCTCGGCTACCTGGCGTGAGCAAAGAGGATGAACATGGGCGGCGTTTGGGGTTTTGCACAGTGCGGACCCTCATGGGGTGGAGGGCCGGAGGTTCGTGATGAAAAGGGTTACCTAGTAGATTTCGAGCATGGCGTTCGGTCTTGGGACGTGGCTTTTCTTCTTTACAGCGACGACATTGGTATCACGAGAGGGAGGACTCGAACAGATAGGCCATTCATAAATGTACTTCGCACCGAGAATTGCATTGGCATGCGTCCATTTGCTGGATTTCTGGTTGGCTCGATCTAATCTTATCGAGGAAAGCGCGAATCAGTGAAAGCACGCACGGCTTCATTATCACCGCCCCGCGCCCACCGTCACCGCGAAAGCAACTCCAGTGTTCGCCTTTACAACCAGCACAAACAGCCAGATGCTGGAGCCTCATCGTCTCGATTGCCAAACTTTCCGATTCATTGCGCCACATCGCTGATATATTGTGACGCGATGGACCGACACAGGAAGCGTATGAACGAGACCGATGGACGGGCAACGCATCGTGATGCTGATATGATTCACAGGCGAGCTGCGCGACCTCAACCAGCGAGCATGGGCCGGCGAGGCAGGTCAGTAGCGGTCGCACAACCATCTAGCCCATCCTGAATTGCTCAAACTCTCCACCAGATGTCCTTCCCGTCCAGGGCTCGCTCGACTCGTCCATGAAGAAAAACACTGCCTTTATCAAGCGTCTCCGTACCGCCATCAACGCCGCCGGCCAGACTGTCTTTTTGCACGAGATTCGCACCCTTTCGCTGCACAAATACCTGTCCGAAATCATCTCGGCCTGCTTCGAAGGCCTGACCAAACTCAAGACTCCTGGAGAGATCGCTGCCGGCGTCGAAATCGTGTCCGCCCTTCACCAGCGCTTCGGTCCTGATGAATTTACCAAGATGTTGGGCTGGTTCGTTGGTCGTGGCCTTGCGACTCCCGACAAAGCCCACCTCAAAGCCCTGGCTCAAGATGTGCGCGAGAGAGAAGAGAAGGAACGTATCTCGAGACAGCGTGTCCTGCTGCGCGTCGCCACCGAACTGTGGCTCGTTGGTGTCTTGAGGAGCTTGGAAGACATTGCTCGTCCGGAGGAGGCCACCAAGACAAAGGAGCCCGGAAAGCCTACCGATGGAGTGCCCAAGGCCAAGGCCGTTCGTCCTGATACTGCCGACCCGGAACCCTTCCCTCTCGAGGTACTCAAGGACATGCTGGGACACGACCGCGAACACGTCAACCTGCCTCTGGTTGTCATCTTTGTCAAGAGCTTTGCTTGGGATGTTTTGGGTTCTGGAGCCACACAAGCAGATGGCCGCAAGACTGTTGCTGAGGATGGCTCAACCGCAACTGACAATGCCAAACAGGAATCCGACGGAGAGATCAACGACGCCCAGGATCCTCCGCTCTGTGCGCCCGACATGCAGCAGCGCTACAAGAACATTCTCAACCGCTATTTCCAGGACGTCAAGGCACATATCCTTCGCGACCAGAAGCACCTGACAGCCCAGGGACGCCGCAATGCTGAGGCATACGTCAAGTCGGGAGAAGTCTTCGAAGATCGCCAAGCCAATTACGAAAAACAGTCAAAGTCGCACGAGAAGCTGGTCTCAAACGCTCAAGTTCTGGCTGACGCTCTTGGTGTCGAGATGCCGGATCTTTCTGAGAAGGAATCATCCAATGCTGGCGGCGACGGCGGTATTGGTCTGGTCAAGACTGGCGAGTACTTGCGTGGTCAAGGCGAAGGCGCTGGCATTTGGGAAGACGAAGAAGAAAGGCGCTTCTACGAAAACATCGTTGATCTCAAAGACAGAGTACCTGGCATTCTGCTTGAAGATGGCAAAAAGAAAAAGGCGGACGGCGACGAACAGGTTGGCAAGAGGGCGGACGAGACTTCTGATTCCAAGGACAAGCCGGAGGCGGCAGAGCCAAAGGCATCAGAAACCGATGACCAATCCACCGCCATTGCCAACAAGACCGTCGGTGCTCAGGTGGATGCATTGCTTGCCCAGCTAGTCGACTTGACCAACAAGGATCAAGTCGATCAGTTCGCCATCGACTTTTGTTTCTTGAACTCAAAAGCCTCTCGAAACCGCTTGGTTCGAGCTATCCAGGACATTCCAAAGGGCAGGACTGATCTGCTGCCTCTTTACTCGCGACTTGTCGCCACTCTTGGAAAGCATCTGAATGATCTCCCACAAGCCTTGATTGCTTATCTCGACGAAGAGTTTCGCAGCCTGCAACGGCGCAAGTCGAAAGACTTCCTTGGACAAGTTCGCATGGTGAACATTCGCTACATCGCTGAACTGACCAAATTTGGCGTTGTGCCCGAGCATGTCATTTTCCATTGCCTGAAGGTCAGTCTGGACGACTTCTCGCGCATGAACATTGAAATCATTTCGAGTCTGCTCGAAAACTGCGGTCGTTACCTTCTTCGCAACCCGGATACTTCTCCTAGAATGGCTTCTTTCCTCGAAACAGTCCAGCGCAAGAAGGCTGCTCAGCATCTTGGACAGCAAGAGCGTATGCTCATAGAGAATGCCATGTACTACGTCAACCCTCCGGAACGCGCAGCCATCCAGCAGAAAGAGCGTACGCCCTTGGAGCTGTATATTCGCAAGCTCGTCTACCTGGATCTCTCGAAGCGTTCGCTCGAAAAGATTATCAAGCAGATTCGCAAGCTGCATTGGGAGGAACCTGAGGTGCCCGAGATTCTTCGCAAGATTTTCACCAAGCCTGGCAAGATCAAGTACAGCAACATCCATCTCCTGGCAGTCATCCTTGGAGCGCTGCATCGTTACCATCAAAGCTTCACCGTCTCGGTCCTCGACGACATACTTGAACAGATCACTGTCGGACTTGAAAACAATGACTTCAAACAAAACCAAAAGCGTATTGCCGAGGTCAAGTATCTTAGCGAACTTTACGTCTACCGTATGGTCGACTCTGCGCTCATTTTCGATACGCTCTACAGGATTGTCAACTTCGGACACCCGGGTGGGTTTGCTCGTCCTGATGCTGTCAATGTTCTTGATCTGCCGGATGATTACTTTCGCATTAGACTCGTTGCTAGTCTGCTCGAGACATGCGGCATGTACTTCGACAAGGGCGCGGTGAAGAAGAAGCTTGACTTTTTCTTGTCATTCTTTCAATACTATATCCAGACAAAGGAGCCAATGCCGATGGACATTGAATTTGTCGTTCAAGATATGTTTGCGCTGCTGCGGCCGCAATGGAAGATTGCCACAACACTGGAGGAAGCTTCCAAGGTGTTTGCCGAGGCATGCAAGCAGAATTACCAGACCACAGGATCCAACAAGCCCTCTGAGCAAGACGAGCCAGAAGACGTCGACGATTCCGACGATGGACGTGGTGACGACGACATCAACGTCGACGATGGCGAGGAAGACAAATCGTCTGGAGAAGAAGCTGCTGAGCCTACAGACGATGAAGGTCCTGGCGAGACCACAGAGGAAGACGATGAAGACGAAGAGGAGGACATTGTCGTTACACGCCCTGAGGAGCAACGCGACCCAGAGGCCGATGCCGAGTTTGACCGAGAACTGGCCAAGATGATGGCAGAGAGCGTCGAGTCGCGCAAGTTTGACCGCAAGCCTGTGTTCGACGTTCCCTTGCCGATGCGTAAGACTGCCACTACTGCCTCTACTCCTAACAACGAGCCAAGCCAAGGAACTGAGACGCCGCCAAACACGATGAAGTTTGCCCTGCTGAGCAGGAAAGGAAACAAACCACAGGCAAGTCTTCGAAAATCACTTCAATTTTCAGGCGTCTAACTAATGTGCACAGACTCGTTCGATTGACCTGCCTTCCGACTCGAACTTTGCTGTTGCCATGCGCAGCCAGCAAGAACAGGCTCGTGCAGAGCAGCAGCGCATCAAGAATCTTGTCTTGAACTACGATCTCCGTGACGACGACCCCAATGATGGTGAATCAGCATTTCATTACGTTCTGCAGCCCAACACGAACCGCACTCGCCTCGTGGGCAAAGGCATCTTGAACAAGTCGCTGGATTCCAACAATCTGACGGCCAAGTCCCCTGTTTTGAGCAGCCATGGCAACCTCAACCCTGCCCATGGCGTAAGACTTCAGCACCCTTCCCCTCCTGCTTTTTCCGCGAACAACGAAAATGTCAAGCCTCAAGCTTCGACAACCCATGCTGATACTGCTTCGAACCCAGCGGCCCTCGACGCCCAGTCTCCGTACAACCAACCCCGCATCGACAAGTCGGGAAGCTCGCGCAACGTGCAGCGCTCGAGGAAGCTGCAGCTCAGCGATGTCGACTGGTATGCCAAGACCCCTACTCCTGTTTCCAAAGAGCCAGCGGTGCAGACGTCGCTGGACTCGTATATCGTGTCTGTGTGCAAGCAGAGAAAGCCCAACAAAAAGGGTCACGAGAAGTGAATGAACCTCACGAAAAACAACAGGCTGATGTAAGGCCCCCCGCCGGGCAATCACAGGACTTGACAGTATCGCTATGCTTTGACATGGACTGAACGACACGGAATTATCGACATCATCGATTCCCCATCCCGAACCTTTGCAACCAATGAAGGAAACTGCAATCGTCGCTCGCAAGGTACGGGCATCACCGATGACATGTCATGCGAGGGTGAGTTGAAGGCTGATTTGGCTGACCGGACTCTCTGAAAAGGATGACGTGTCTGCCCAATCAACCAAGACGTCCATTCAAATCCCAGAGACATAAGATCGCAAAAAGGAAAGAAATTCGCTAGACCTGCTAGCAAACGGGACAATTGCGGGGAAGAAGCGAGAGAGGCATATACTGCGTTCTCGACTCTTGCTCGTTCTCGACCGAATCCCCATTTTGCTGTGTTCCTCATCCGTCTGGCCTTATCGGCGGGTGCAACGGCCCGTGGCAGCTTGTCTTTTTCTTTTTCTTTTGTCTTCTCCATGTGGTCAGCTCCGACAAGCTTTATGGGAAAGCGGGCAATTGATGCAGGTTTCGGCTTTGCCGTCATCTTCTTTGGCTGCGTTTGGAGGGGGGATTGAGTGCATCGGGTTATCGATGGAGGCACCGTCGAAGGTCGCTTGAGCGGGACGTGGTTGAAGTTGAGAGTACGGGTGATGACTCGACTCCAAGCAAGTAGCTGCAATCCGCATTGATAACTCACTATGCAAATTACATACATTCGTTCACACATGATCTCATCTCCAGGGCACACTGAATTATGTATTGTTCTTGGAAAGAAAAAAAGGCAAAGTCTCGATTAGGTTTTGGTTAAGCAACGCAGGTCATAGCAACGTTCAAGGAAAAACGCCCGTTTCCGCGCCGTTGAAGGATGTCGTTATAGGTTTCGTGAAACGTCAAGCAAAGAAGCCAGAAGCGTCCGGGTCGTCTTCACTCATCACAGCCACAACCAAAACTATCAGCATACCCATCAATGGCACAATTCTGCCAATCACCACCAACTGAAAGTCATGCGTCGTGGTTGCGAACAAAGAGTGATAGCCTGTTTTGAATGGCTTCAGCTCACTTGCCAGCAGCGGGTGGAGCAGTGGTGGAGTATCCTGGCGACTTTGTGTCGGCACTCAGCATTTGCTCCATGGCGGCCCTCTTTTGATCGCTCGACTTGAAACTCTGCTGCCTGCCCAAGACACCAGGCTGAGGTGGGGTATCAGCTACAGCGTTGTTACCGCGATAGACGAGACCTGACACGGGGTGTGCATCGGGGGCGCCGGACGCGACAGCACGCTCCGTCAGTGCCTCTTCATAGTTGTTCGTGCGACGACGGTGCAGGTGTGGCTGAGGTCGATGAGACTCTTGCTCCATGTCGGCGTGCGAGTGAGGTGGAAACGAGCTTGGCGAGTGGTACTCGGGGCCAATGTCAGAGGTTGGGCTGCCCTCGACAAGGGCGCGAGTGGCAGTCGTGCTGGGGCGCTCGTAGATCATTTCTTGGTGAGGCGATGTGGGAGAGGCCATTGCTGGATGGTTTGTAGTGGTGACAATCGGAGGTTCGTGAGAAGGATCAATGTGTTTGGAAGCTGCTTCTGACGACGCCACGCTTGAGAGTGGTATATCGGGTGATTTATGCAGATGTGGGTGGTGCAGGTAGAATGGATGATCTTTGCAGATGAGGTGATGTGATGAGACGAAATGTGTTTGGAGTGTGTTTCGATGGAGAATCGAAAAGGATGAGCTGCAACTGTGGCATAAATCACCTACCTCTGTTGAGGAAAGAGGGCACGAGATCCCACTTTCCCAAGTGCTCTTTTGCGACCACGGATGGAAATCGTGCCTTGTAATGGTTCTGTACAAGCGGAAGGTACCACAGGAGGTACCATCACCAAGTCTCCTGCAGGTCACGAACGGTCAGCTTTCCCCGCATGACACTGCCTATATATCGAACACGTCTTGCGAGCCGTGGGTCATGGTTGTCTCCAGCTCTTCCTTTGGTGTCAAAGTTTCACGCGAGCAACGTGTTCAGCTCAATAAGACATCCACAGGCCTAGAATTTGAGATATTCCAGAAGCCTCTGACGGCAGTGGGATTTTCTTCTTCTCTGTCAGGCAAATCGATAAAGACAACGGCCGTGAAACCGACAAGGTCTTGACCCTCTCCTGTCGATAGCGCGCTCAAGCCAGAGACACCAAACTTTCGGCGGCTTCGGACCGCGGGTGGCTTGAGCCCTGAATTCTAAACTTGACTTGGCGATGGACGTACCCATACGACCCACGCAGAGGCTTGTGCGATATCAATCTGTACGGCATCACTTCTAGAAAAAGATCTCTGCTCGTGTTTGCCTATCTGCGAGTTCCTCACCGTATGCCTTGCTCAGCGACGCCGACTCGCCAAGGACGCAAGAGCCTTCCCGGCACAGTCTCGTCCCGTACTGCGCCATCCTGGTCTGCCCAATCTCGAGTTAGGCCGAGCTGTTGCGTATGCAGGGCATTGAAAGTCGGTGTAGCCGGCATCAAATTGTGACTTTCTTTTACAGACTTCCGTCCTCTTCTGCACCATTGAGCCCATCTGAAACGGCGCCCAATACCGTTGGGGACATTCCTATCCTAACACACGCCACTATTCCCCACACTGGCTGTGCGTGTCTTGCACCTTTCCTCTAGGCTCTATTAATTTTCGATTTCCATGCCGACACTTTACCCCGAGGGAGAAGATTCCACGTGCCTTCTCTGGTAGATAATATCTGGCCGTTTCTCTCACCTTTCGCGCTCATACGTTGCTTTTTTCTCCAACCCGGACGTTGTCTCTCCTTCTGGTCTCGGCCGTGGCATATATACTTGGTCTCGTCCCACTGGAAGAGCGTGCTCCTTGTCTGAAAAGTTCAGCTACACCCATACCTCACCCAAAATGTCGACACCTTCTTCTCCAGCTCTGAGTTTCTGCGACACGCTCTCCTCACCGGACCTCGACGCCTACCTGGACAGCCTTCCACCTTTGTCTGCATTGCCCTCGCCCACAATGAAAGAAGCTTGGTGGAGAGAAGAAAGCCTTCACAGCAGACACGACTCATTCATGTCCGACATCTCCTCGTCACGTGAGTCATTCGAGAATGCATTCTCTCACCATCCAGCTAATCCCCATACAGTCACCATCAGTGCAAATGTCTTGTGCAACATCACTGCCTGCAATGAATGCGTTGCCGTCAAGTCGTTACCATCCATGGTCACTCAATTTCTGACAAATTCGCGGGTACCAATGGAAACTGTTGCCCTTGCCTACAACATCTTGTCTCAGCCAGCTGTTTCTGCCATGCATTGCTGGCACGGTAACCCTGAGGTGTTTGCTTCAGCCCATATGAAGACGAAAATCTTGCAGATCCATGGTCCGGAGTCGGATGCTTCTTGTCAACGCGCTCTGGTCATCTTGTCAGCATTGAGTGTTGCAGTTTCCTTCACAGAGGACAACTCGAGGAATCTTTTCCACTGGTCGAGACAGGTTGCCGAGGGTATCTTCAGCACTGAGCAGATCAGCTCAATGAACCGCATTGTTCTTGCAAAGTTGGAATGGCAACTCCACCCTCTTGCTGCTCCTACAGCGATTGCGACAGCCCTCAAGTCTCTGTCAGGCTCAGAGCCTGTTGTGCACGACAAGCCATCAAACTTCCCGCCGGTCGTCGTCAAGGGCCAAAATGAAACTCTGAGGTTGATTCTCGGGTCTCGAACCGCCATGCAGCATGGTCTGGTAACCCCCGAGCCGTCGCCTGATTGTATGCTTGGAGACGAGCACCTGATCTCCCAGTATTTGCCGCTCACACCAGCCTGAGAATAAGGCCGTCTAAGGAGTTTTGATAGGACAGGCCTGCTTCGTCGGGCCAGGAGATCCGGGTGGGGACAAGTACGACGGATTGCATGCGGGACAGGCGTTGAGGGGCATTGAACTGATTTGACAACAAATGGTTGCGGCGCAAAGGGGGGAGCAGGATGGAAAATCGCTGCGTGGTTTTTGGCAGCTCACGATATACCCACGTTTTTTCTTTTGGTCGAACGACAGCAGCATCGTGGCATTAGTCCATGTTTTTAACTAGTAATAGTAGTCTCAATATCAATGGCAGCACCAAGTGTTCCAAGACGTCTGATCCCAAGGCCCATGTGCGATGTCAAGACACAAAAATCATGCCACCTCGAGCTCAGCGCCTGAGGGAAAGCGCGGGTCTGGGGTGACTGACCCCGCAATTCCGAATACAGCTCCGGCGGCACCAACACGCCTGCACACTGCACAGCCAATCCAGCTCACTCTCTCACGCAGCCACCTACGGCAACCGCCCAGCGCTTCGGGCTTGTTGGGGCTGGTGACCATCGTTGCTCCTTTTTACCTCTTCCTCGCTCTTCCCCTGTCAATCTTCTTGATCAGTCAATCCTAGACGCACAAAGTTGCCCCTCTCAAGCTTCTTCCCTCGAAGCCTACCCCTCAATCGTCCCGTACCTTTGTAGTCATGTCTACGGCTGCAACTTCGCAGCGTCAGCGCAGGCCCTCGACCTCTGCTCCTGTTGCCGAGCTCCAAGGGCCAATTGGTCCTCCTGGCATCAGCAGACCCAAGCACAAGCGTACCGTTACTGGCTTTGGTGCTTCTGATATCAAGAGCGTCGAGTCTGAGATTCCGGATGAGCAGAAGACTGCGTGAGTAGATGAACGACGAATCCCGAGACCAAGCACAGTGCTGAAATTGTCCAACAGCTGGAAGCGACATGTATGACCGCAACTGCCTGTTCGCATAATCAGACACTAACATCAGGCAGTCCGCCCAAGGCTTCAAGAGCAAGGAAGATTTCGAGGTATACAAGGCTTCTGTTGATACGTGCCACACGCTTCTGACGCCCTTTGCAGTCTGCGGCCATTCGTCACATCGAAACCACTCTCGCTCGATCTCTCTACAACTGCGATGAAGGGTTCGGCTCATGAATACCTTGATGGTAGAAACAAGACTGACCGAGATTGCAGTGCTGCCTATGGCGGAACAGCTCTGGCATTCCGCGACCGTCTGATCATTGACTGGAACAAGACGCAGCAAAGTCATACTCTTGCCGACCAGAAGCGTGTCTACTGTGCGTCAGTCTTTTCAATCCATGAGCCTAATTGCTAACAGCCGTAGACCTGTCTCTTGAGTTCCTGATGGGCAGAGCGTTGGACAATGCCATGCTCAACGTTGGTCTGAAAGATGTTGCCAGAGGTACGGCTCACATCACTTCAATGAGCACGCACGTCTTTCCACTAACTCCTCTGCAGAGGGTCTTGCAGATCTCGGCTTCCGCATGGAGGATGTCATTGGATATGAACGCGACGCAGCTCTCGGAAACGGTGGTCTTGGTCGTCTCGCTGCTTGCTTCCTTGACAGTTTGGCCTCGCTCGACTATCCCGCTTGGGGTTATGGCTTGAGATACAGATACGGTATCTTCAAGCAGGAAATCATCAACGGATACCAAGTCGAGGTCCCCGACTACTGGCTCGACTTCAACCCCTGGGAGTTTCCTAGACACGATGTCACTGTTGACATCCAGTTTTACGGAAATGTCCGCAAGTACACCGATGACAACGGCAGACAGGTTTCAGTGTGGGAGAATGGTGAGATTGTCACCGCCAACGCATACGATGTACCCATCCCTGGTTACAACACTCCTACGACCAACAACCTTCGTCTGTGGTCCAGCAAAGCCGCCAGTGGTGAGTTTGACTTTCAGAAGTTCAACTCTGGCGAGTACGAACAATCCGTGCACGACCAAATGAGAGCCGAGACCATCTCTGCTGTGCTCTACCCGAACGACAAGTAGGTGTGACCGAATCGCAAAGCGTGAGTGGTGTACTGACCAAAACACAGCCTTGACCGTGGCAAAGAGCTTCGCCTCAAGCAACAATACTTCTGGTGCGCTGCCTCGCTTCATGACATTGTTCGTCGTTTCAAAAAGTCAAAGAAGGCTTGGAAGGAATTTCCCAACCAAATCGCTATCCAGCTCAACGACACTCACCCGACTCTGGCCATTCCTGAGTTGCAGCGTATCCTGGTCGACGTGGAGGGCCTTGACTGGGACACCGCCTGGAGCAGTAAGTTTATTGACCGTTTCCTAGGGGGAAGAAACTGATCTATGCAGTCGTCGTCAACACTTTCGGCTACACCAATCACACTGTCATGGCAGAGGCTCTCGAAAAGTGGTCCGTTCCGTTGATCCAGCACCTGCTGCCTCGCCACCTCCAAATCATCTACGATATCAACCTGCACTTCTTGCAGTATGTCGAGCGTACCTTCCCTAAGGACCGTGATATGCTCGGCCGTGTTTCGATCGTTGAGGAGTCCAACCCCAAGATGATTCGAATGGCATACCTTGCCATCATTGGCTCTCACAAGGTCAATGGTGTAGCTGAGTTGCACTCTGACCTGATCAAGACCACCATTTTCAAGGATTTTGTCAAAATCTATGGTCAAGACAAGTTCACCAACGTCACCAATGGTATCACCCCTCGCCGTTGGTTGCATCAGGCCAACCCCAAACTCTCGGATCTCATTGCCTCGAAGCTGGGCGGCTATGATTTCTTGAAGGATCTCACTCTTCTGCACAAGCTTGAAGGCTTTGCAGATGACAAAGACTTCCGTAAAGCTTTCCAGGAGATCAAGTACGCGAACAAGGCTCGCCTTGCCAAGTACATCAAGGAGACCACTGGCGTTGCAGTCAACCCTGCAGCACTGTTCGACATTCAGGTCAAGCGCATTCACGAGTACAAGCGTCAACAGCTCAACATCTTTGGCGTCATTCACCGCTACCTGGCTCTCAAGGCCATGTCACCAGAACAGAGAGAGAAGGTTCAGCCAAGAGTTTCCATCTTTGGCGGAAAGGCCGCTCCCGGATACTGGATGGCAAAGTGCATCATTCACCTTGTCAACGAAGTTGGCAGAGTCGTCAACAATGACCCCGACATTGGTGACACTCTCAAGGTAATCTTCATCGAGGACTACAACGTCTCCAAGTGCGAGATTATCGCTCCTGCTTCCGACATCAGTGAGCACATTTCCACCGCCGGTACCGAAGCTTCTGGTACTTCCAACATGAAGTTCGTGCTCAATGGTGGTCTTATCATCGGTACTTGCGACGGTGCCAATATTGAAATCACCAGAGAGGTTGGCGAGGAGAACATTTTCTTGTTCGGCAACTTAGCTGAAGATGTCGAGGACATCCGTCACCAGCACACCTATGAAGGTGTTTTGATCGACGAGGGTCTGCAAAATGTTTTTGATGCCATTCACAATGGCACTTTCGGACATTCGGATGAGTTCTCCGCTCTGACCAACACCGTCATCAATCACGACCATTGGTTGACTTCGGCCGACTTCGCCTCGTACTGCAAGACCCACGAGACTATCGATGAAGCATTCAAGGATCAAGAATCCTGGCTTCACAAGACCATTGTTGCAGTCGCGCGTATGGGATTCTTCACCGCTGAGTAAGTTGTTCTGACCCAAACTTGCTGTAGAACAAAGCTAACCATCTCACTAGCCGCTGCATTGAGGAGTACGCTGAGATGATCTGGAACGTCGAGCCTCAGAAGATGCAGAGAAACGGCGCATGAGTACATGCATAAACTAGAACGAATATGACAGTCTATGAGACATGAAGAGCGGGTCAACAGGTCTTTGAGATGATTCATACACCAGCAGTAATTCCTCCAGTACCACAACATCCAATATGATTATGATTCCATCATCTACTACATGTGATGTGTGTGATACATCATCCCTGGGTCTCGTAAGAACATTCAACGCGCCCTTGTAGGTGGCTGGCGCAGCTCGAATTTCGATTGCCTGCCTTCTATCAGTATCGACCATAGCGCTTCTGACGCTGCAATGTTCTAACGACATTTTTCCAAATCTTCTGATCCCGCTGTCTGCTAGTCTTCCGCGTCACCCGGGCCAGCCGTTAGTCACCAGTTTCTTCACTGCTGATTGTTGCGCCGATGACGGGATGTTACTTGCATGACCCTGGTCGACTACATAACGTCCTATGTTCTCGACCTATTGACTTACGATATGTTCAATCGTCTCTTGTATCTGAGACGTGATTACAATCAGTTGATTCGTCGAGTGACGAGGGTGCCGAGTAGAAAAGTAGGTTGCACATCGGTCTGTATCTGTACAACGTTCCATCTCACTGCCCACCGACCACCGGTCCCTGAATCCCCCTCTCAGCCTTCCACTCATCAATCACCTTTTCCGCGATCTTGGTCCCCTCCATGCCCGCCGGCATGCCGCAGTAAAACGCCGCCTGCAGAATCACCTCCCTGATCTCGACCTCGGACGCACCGTTGTTCAGGGCTCCTCGCGTGTGCACGCCGAGCTCGGGCGAGCGGTTGAGCGCGCACAGCATGGCTATGTTGAGCAGAGAGCGCGTCTTGAGTTCCAGGCCCGGCCGCGTCCAGATGCTGCCCCAGCATGATTCGGTCACGAGCTGGTGGGGGGAGGGAAAGGTTGTTAGTGATTCTGTGGGGGAGATCATGAAGGTGGTGGGGAGACATGGCGACTTACTTGTTGCATCGGACGAGCGAAATCCGAGGAGCCGTTCTGTAGTGCGCGGTCGACGTATTCTTTGCCGGCCACTTTGTAGCGAACTTGTATGCCGGCGTCATAGAGGGTTGAGTGGGCTTGCTCGAGCTTTTCGGCGTTTTGGCTTTCTGAATTCGATGACATTGTGTGTTTCGGGTGAGTGTAAGCTGTTTTGATCGATCGAGTCTTCTAGGAAGTCGTCAATGTCGAGAATGCAGCAGGCCGGGAGACCTCAGGAAGTCTACTAGATACACCCCGGATGGATGTGCGGGGTTTTTGCCGCGGGGTCATGGAAGCTGTTCTGAGTTGAAATCACCTTGCCCGAGGTACATGTACCGCTGATGAAGCCTCTGATAGACATTCGAATTGAACATTACTTCTCATAGGGGTCCTAATCAGTCGCTTCAGCTCCAACCTCAGCTGAACTGATCACCGTGGTCGCCATACTGGTTGTGTCTGTCAACCATCTTTCTCATCCTCACTTGTCGCCGAATCTCCTTGGCTTCTGCCTCGCGCTCAAGACGTTGCTTCTTCTTTCGCTCCCATACAGCCCTGATCGTGCGCCTTGTCTGTTCCTTGCCCTCTTCGAAGTTCGCTCGGGCCAACGAGACAACCTTGTCGATCTCATCGTCGGTGTAGACAAAGTTCCACGTGCTCATGAAGTCCGATGTCTGTGGATCGACACCCGGTACCTTTTTGTTTTTCAGGAACGGAAAGTAGATGACTGCGATACCAGCGTCTGGTCTCATGAGCTCCCAATCCTCTTCTACCTGCTTTGGCATCGGCGGCTCAGCCTCTGATTCACGCTCCTCGGTCGTGCCAACCCAGACAGTGCAGTAACCCAGGTCACTGGACTTGGCAGACTTTTCGCGTTTTTCGGCAGGCTTTGCTGATTCTGCCTCTCGTGCATGCTCAAGTCGCTCAAGAGCCTCCTCTTCAGTCGTGACCTGTGCTTGTTCAAGCTCCTTGAGCGTTTGCTCCTCATCAGGTCCGCCTGTGGGCCAACCGGCACCGAGGGGCCAGCCCTTGATACCGCGCTGTTTGACGTATCCGTCTGCCACTTTGATCCAGTTGTCCTGTCTCACATCAGCAGACGCGTCGAACGCGATGAGCACGTCCACATCTCTTCCAGGACGTAGAAGGGGATATATGGGGAGATTGTTGCTCATTCCAGCATCCATAAGCTGAAGCGTCGATACTTGATGGACGCTTTCGGGGCAGCTTTGTGGCAGCAGATGCTTCATGTTGGTGGCAAAATTTGGTATCGTCGCAGGATCGAATGGATGGACCTTTGTGAGATCGTCGTCCTTTTCAGCGATAAGTTGATCGATGCCGCTGAACCCAGCAAGACTGCGGACGATAGGGCGAACCTCCTTGTAGTAATGAGAAAGTGTCGCACAGAAAGCACTTCCCCATATTCCCATCAATAGAGGCACCCTTAGCTCTGGTAGAGCAAGGCCATTTTCTCTCCAGACACTGTGGCCGCCGTCGAATCGTCGGCCGATTGCCCATGTCGGTATTCCAGCTCCAAGTTCCTCGCAAAAAAACTCGTACGGTGTCCACTCGAACCATTGAAACCAGGCTTCCGCCCTAGCTACTGCCTGCGATGTTTCGGCCTGCAGATTCATGGCGCGATCTTGAGTTTGGACCAGTTGAGGAATCTCATGACGTACTGCCGTGTAGATCGGGAGAGGATAAGCACCAGAATCCGTATAATGACGTTGGTTGGAAACCTTGAAATCGTAGTCAGAGACACCCAGTTCGCCTCTAGGAACCAGTAGACGTGCGCCCAGAAGCACTCCATACACATCCACAAGACCGAAATCAGCATCTGGCACACCCTTCATCTTCTCTACCACACCGCTGAGAAGGTACTTGCTGGTCGGTGCGCTGCTCAGTAGGGAAAGCGCTGCTGGAGGATAGGCTATGTGGATATTGAGACGGTTTTTTAGATGGTCGATCATGCGGGCGTGGTTTTGGCGGCCGATGGAAGAATAGAACAGAGTTTGTAGCCAGCAAGACCCACTGACACCTGCTGTATAGGTAACGCAGTCGAAGAGGCCGGCTTCTTGTGTGGACAGGTAGGAGGATGTGCCGGCGACCAAGGCTCTAAGTCCGCCTCCGGAACCGCACATGGCGATAACGGGCACATCGGCTGGATGAATCTCCGACTCTGGGACTCCGAGGTACCTGGCCAAAGCAGCGGTCGTGTGAATCTTTCTCTTTTGCAGAAATTCTTGTTCCTCTTTACAGATCTCGTCTGACACGCGGACTCGTGCATCCCAGATGATTTCCGGGTTGATTTCGGGATCATTAGCTTCATGCCAAATTTCTTCAGCAAGTGAGCCCGGAGCCATGGAAAGTTCGTTCTGTAGCTTGGTCATGTATCTGGGTATGATTTTGACCCAGCGAGGTACAATGGTGCCAGCAATCTTTTCGCCGATCTTTGAAACTTCGAAGTGCAAGATGGTGTCTTTGGCTGCCTCGAAGCTTGTGATCATCGTGTGCCATGCTGACACATCAGAGGCGTCCAGAGCTTCGCTGGCATCCGAAGTCTCATGGCCTTTGGTTTGAGGTGGCGGTGCCTGTTCACCGGGACGGGCACGGTCAGCATCATGGGTCGGGTTGTCCTTTGCGGGTGTGTTGGGCTGAGCGTTCTGGCCACGCGCCTCGGATCCGATCACAGTAGGGAGCGAGAACCATCCCTTTGAACTGTTTGTCCCCTCAGGACTATCTGCATAGATGGTGCGGTAAGGGCATGAGAAGGTGTATGCGGCTCCGCAGACAGCGAGGCCAGCAACAATGCTGACTAGTGCTGAGTATGCGCGCTGACGAGGATCTTGGCGTAGATGGTGGAAGGCCGGTGGACTCGAAGGCAGGCCTCGACTGGACGATTCGTTAGTATATGAGAGTGTTTGGGTGCAAGGCCATGCTACTCACCAGACCACGCGAGACTTTATATTAGAGCGAAAGGCGCTTGATCTAAGCATTGGTGACACAGGTTTGCATTCTTAGCAATTCGTCTTTCGTAAAGGCATGCCGGCCAGTGGGCGATGGAAAAATGAGAAAGCGCAGCGCGCAAACAAGACTGCGACATTACAAAGTTGTACGGGGTATTGTGGCAGTGAAGCGCCTCGTCATGGCTACGATATGCTTTCCAGGAACAGGAATAGAGCATCACGCGGTCCCTGCCATGTGCGCTTCCGGGACGCGGGAGTCTCCACAACGCGAGTCAGGGCGACCTCAGCTTGCTTACCTCTTGGCTCCTCGATGCCTGTGCCGTGCTGGACAGCTCCGCCGTGTTGATATAGCGAAAGCCTATTATCACGGCCCGCATCTCACGCCGGCCTCCCATCGTCGTGCGGCCATGCACTGATGCACTATCTTTCCGCACTCCAACCTCATTACTATCAGACACCAACTCCAGCATGGCGGGCCCAAAGAGGGCTGCCTTCGCCGAGGAGAGCGCCGAGGTCGAGGTTCTCTACGCCAACTTGGCCAAGATGAAGAGCTTGACAAAAAAGATTCAATCATCCATGAGCCGACTCGAGGCCAGTGGCAAGACGGTCGAAGAAGCCATCGGTCCCATCTACGCCAACACCCAAAGGCTGCAGACCACAAATGCAAACATCGACCGCGTCATCATGGCCATCGACCGCATTCGCGAGCCACTCGACATGCGCAATCGAGAAGAGCAGATCCTTCGCTCCAGTCCGCACGCCGTCGGCTTGACCGAATACATTGCATCTATCGATCGCACCCGCCAGGCTTTGCGCGACCTGAAGCTGTCCAACCTCCGCTCGAACCAGCAAGCCATCTCGGAACTCAACGACCTGCTGACTGTGGGGAACCAGCAGCTGGAAAACGTCTTCCAGACTGTCTTGCGCGAAGGAGTGCAGCCCGTCGAGCCCCTCCACTTTATCACCAAGAACATCGATTTTCCTCACATCTCGCCCAACAAGACAACCCAACTGCGCACAATCAATGCCCATGTCTCGTCTTCAGCTGCCGAACTTTCGCAGAGCGACTCCAGAGGCACTCCTACAGCCAAAGTCTACGCAGAGGTCCGCGGCCAATATATCACTTCTAGTCTGCAAAACATGGCCACCGCCTGCCTTGCCACTGCCCGGAAGCAAAATCAGAATGCAGCCACCGTTTACAAGAGGGGCGACAACGCAATCGCCATGTATGCCGCCGGTATCAAGGGAATGTACACTGCCGAGTATGACAACATTTGTCCTGTCTTTGATCGCGAAGAGTGGGGCCAGGTCTTGTCAATGACCTGTCAGGGCTCGCTCAAGGCATTTGCTTCTACCTTGCGAGACCTCGACCGACATGTCAAAGACAACATCACAAGCGACTGTTTTCTGGCTTACGAGATCATCGAGGTGGTATCAAACACTTCTCTCGAGCTTGAAAGCAAAACAGGAGAACTCAAACTTGACATTGCTGATGCCCTGAAGCCCGTACGCGAGACCGCAAAATCCTCACTGTCCGCCCTCCTCACAGATGTTCGTAACCGAGTACAGCAGATGATGCAGCTGCCTGCTGACGGCGCTGCCATACCCCTGACGTCGGAAGTCATGACTCGACTACAGACAATGACAAGCTTCCTTGTCCCTTTGTCATCCATCTTGACATCGCTTGGTCAAGGAGGATGGTCAGCTCCAGGACCAGCATCTTCGAGCAGTTCCTTGCCCACTCTCAAGACCTTTGATGTAGGTGCAGATGGCCGCAAGCTCTTCGCGGACTACGCCACAGACACAATCAACACACTGCTCTCAAACTTGGAAGCACGATCACTAGCCTTGCACAAGGGCAAGGGCGTACAGGGTGTTTTCTGGGCCAACAACATTGCGATTATAGAGCGTATGATTCGCAGCTCTGAACTCGCGCCTTTGTTAGAGCCCGCCAACTCAAAGATTGAAGCCTGGCGTGTCAAGGCAACTAAGCACTACATGACCACGTGGAATGAAGTGTCCGGTTATCTGCTCGACGTGCAGTTCACGAACCGCGGTCCTCGCCCTCCGAGCACCGGGCAGGCAGTAGACTCGGCGGCTTTTGTCAAGGCCTTGTCCTCCAAGGAGAAGGACTCGATGAAAGAAAAGTTCCGCGGCTTCAATGCGTCATTCGATGAGATGGTCGCCAAACACAAAACGTACAAGATGGAGAAGGAGGTCAAGACGGCGTTGGCTCGAGAAGTGCAGCGATTCATCGAACCGCTGTATGGCCGCTACTGGGACAGGTATCATGAGATTGACAAGGGCAGAGGCAAATACGTCAAGTACGACAAGGCGCAGCTCAACGCGGTACTCACGAACCTGGGTTGAGCGGAGACAAGAAATGTTGAATTTAGCGAGGCGTCGGGAGTTGTTTCGTTGTTTGTGCTTTTGGATGGAGCTGAGATAAATAAGTTACAGGGATATGTGAAAGTTTCAGGCATGAGATTGGCTCGAAAAGGCTCCGCTCCGCATGAGTACCGGCATGGCGCCTTCCCTTGTTGGGCCGTGTACATTTGCCCGATGGTCGTGTTGATTGTTTGGAAGCCGCCGTTGTGCCACTGATACAAGCACCGAACCGTATTCCGGTGGACAGCAGCAACAAACAGGAGAAGAAAATCGTGTCGGACGAGCTCGTATTCCAGCACGCCTGGGCAGAGTCGAGAGGAAGTGGTTTTGGCGTGACGGATCTGCGGTCGCTTCTCCATCATCTCTGGCGCACGGCCCATACAGACCCCTTTCCGCGGCGGTTCTGTAGGCTGGCTGTCCCTTTCCTCGCAAACCGCTCCTCTCCACAATTCGACCTTCATCTTGCAGCGTTGATAATTCCGTAACTCTCACCCTTGTCTATCGCTTCTCGGATCGCTTACCATTCCACTCGAAGGTATAGACGGTACGTGCAATTACTCGGACTTGTAGTGCGTGCGCGCGCGGGTCAAGGCAAGCTATCTACCGACTTGCCTGGGCAACTACCACGGTGGTTGCTCTTGCCGCCGCAAACTTGCTCGATTCAAACGAGAGTTGCCAATCACATGTCGCTGACCACGTGTTTCCACAGCAGTAGAAGGAACGTCTCCCCGATTGTGATTACTTGACGTCGCCCTCCATGGGTAAGCTCTCCCACCCCATCTTCCATCGCCTGTTCCATTACGACCAACGTCGTCTCGTTCCGCAATGAGCATCACCGAAGAAGGCGCCCCGCAGGCCCAGGCAGAGGCCGCGCAGGCCGGCTCGGCCGTCATTGCCAACAAGCTCTCTGTGAACACTGCTGATGCGAAAGGCGCCGACAACACAGCTACCAACGGCCTCTCTGCCACTCCCCCTCCAGCTCGCGCATCGCCAATTCCGCCCAGCATTCCCGCTGATGCCCGTCCCATCTCTCCCATCATGGCCTCTGCATCGCCCCCACCTCAGACTGTCTCCCACAGAGACCCCAAGGCTGCCGCCGCCGCAGCAAGCGATATGAAGAACATTGTGCGCAGGAAGTTGACCGGTTTTGTCGGTTTCGCCAACTTGCCCAACCAGTGGCATCGCAAGAGTGTTAGAAAGGGTTTCAGTTTCAACGTCATGGTTGTCGGTATGTTTGGCCGTCAGCCCATCCATGTCTGCGCCTTCTGACATTGACTCTCCAGGTGAATCCGGTCTCGGAAAGTCGACTCTTGTCAACACCCTTTTCAACACATCGCTCTACCCACCCAAGGAGCAGAAGCAGCCCAGCCTGGACTTTGCCCCCACCACCGTTGCCATCCAGTCCATCAGCGCAGACATTGAGGAGAACGGCGTTCGTCTGCGACTGAACGTCATCGACACGCCCGGCTTTGGCGACTTTGTCAACAACAACGAGTCCTGGCGCCCCATTGTCGAGAACATTGAGCAGCGCTTCGACGCCTACCTCGACGCCGAGAACAAGGTCAACCGCGCAAACATTGTCGACAACCGCGTCCATGCCTGTGTCTACTTCATCCAACCCACCGGCCACTCGCTCAAGCCTCTCGACATCGAGGTTATGCGTAGACTGCACACCAAGGTCAACTTGATCCCCGTCATTGCCAAGGCCGATACCCTGACAGACGAGGAGGTCCTCTCCTTCAAGCAAAGAGTGAGCACAATCAACACACTGTCGTCGAAGCATTCGCTAACCAAACACTTCAGATCCTCGCAGACATCAAGCACCAGGGAATCCAGATCTTCGAAGGCCCTCGCTACGAGCTGGACGATGAGGAGACCATTGCCGAGAACCAAGAGATCATGTCAAAGGTTCCTTTCGCCGTCGTCGGAGCCAACACCGAGGTCACCACCCCCGAAGGCCGCAAGGTCCGTGGTCGCAAGTACCCCTGGGGTATCATCGAGGTCGACAACGAGGAGCACTGCGACTTTGCCAAGCTCCGACAGATGCTCATCCGAACACACATGGAAGAGCTCAAGGAACACACCAACAACACGCTCTACGAGAATTACCGTTCGGACAAGCTCGAATCAATGGGCATGCAGCAGGACCCCTCGGTGTTCAAGGAGATCAACCCTGCGGCCAAGCAGGAAGAGGAGCGCTCGCTGCACGAGCAGAAGCTGGAAAAGATGGAGCGCGAGATGAAGATGGTGTTCCAACAAAAGGTGCAAGAGAAGGAGCAGAAGCTCAAGCAGAGCGAGGAGGAGCTGTACGCCCGTCATCGGGAGATGAGGGAGCAGCTGGACAAGCAGAAGGCCGAGCTCGAGGAGAAGAAGAACCGCGTCGAGACTGGCCGACCAGTCGAAGAGAAGGGCAAGAGAAAGGGCGGCTTCTCGCTCCGTGGCTAGAAAAGGGTGCAGAAGAAGAGAGTCTTATCGCCGCTAATCTACATCATCACTGTCGTTGCGCTGTTGCTGGGCAGCGGAGCAGGGGCGGACAGGACTGCCTTTGCACGAGTTGGGTTCAAAGTTGTGATACCTCAGCGTCTGTTTTTCTTTTCTTGTCGTTGCGTTTCTTGCATGTCAATTTACTTGATTGCTTTTAGTCTGTATCGTTGCTCATGGGGAATAGAGAAAAAGCGGCAGCATGCTTATGGTCATGAAGTGCACACGTGGCTGTCGGTCAAGTGATTGGACAGGGATTGATTGTCTTGAAAGCACCGAGAGGCTGCAGGCACGGCAGGGTGAGCAGATGGGCTGTCTGTCTGGCACGAGCAAGGCCGGACGCAGTTATGATGGAGCTCTGGTGCGCGGGTCGAGACGAATGACTACGTCATGCGTGCAGCGGGCAAGCACGCAGTCGACGTTTCCCTGATTGAGGGTCGCACCTTCCTCGTCTCTCATAACCTGGACTCTGCAATCAATTCTCCTCTGAAAATCGTCTATCTCTCTACCACAGTCTATTTTCGCCAAACTACTCTCCGATCCAGCTCCCAAGCCTCACCACTCTGCCAGCCAAGTAAGTGACGTTGAATGGCTGGCTGCAGCTCGCGTGAATTTGTGCGCCAGCCAGCCACCAAGGAGCGAGCGCTGACCACGGCGACCCCACTGCCCTTGGCCGCCAACAGCTGTCATTCTGCCAGCTACCCAGCTTTCTCCCTCCTCTTCACTCACAACTCATACTGACATTGACTTTTCCAAGTTTTCGCACGACAATGGCTCCTCCCCCACCTTCGAACCTCCCCCTTCAGGAGCGTGTGCTCCAGCTCGTGCAAACGCTGCAATTTGCTTGGTTTGCCGGCCATGTCACCCTCTTGCTGTCGGCCGTCCGCTATTCCCTGTCGTACCTGACCTTCCACTCGAACTCCAAGTGGGCCGGCTTCTCGTACCGCACCGCTTTCGTGGCTGCCGCTGCCACGTATGGAATTGTCGTCTTTAAGAGCTTCCGCGCTCGTGCCCGTGCCGGCAAGTCCCAGGGCGGCGTCTTCCAGATCATTGGTGACGAGAACGTTCAATACCTGGGTGAGTCGGGAGCTGAGCAACCCATCGACTCTGTTCAACGCTGACCGTCTTAGCCATGGCACTGATCTGGCTTTTCTCGCGTCAGATCCCTCTCGCCATTCTGCCTTTCGCCGTCTACTCGGTCTTCCACGTCGCAACCTACACCAGATCCAACCTTCTGCCTACCATCCAGCCTCAGCCTGCTGCTGCCGCTGGTGAGAAGCCCCAGTCGTCCGCTCTTGCCGATATGATTGGCAACTTTGTCAAGAACTACTACGACTCCTCCATGACTCTTGTCGCTGTTCTCGAGATCGCTCTCTGGTTCCGTCTGTTCGGCTCGGTCATCCTTTTCCAGAAGGGCACCTGGCTTCTGATCGCCATCTACACTGTTTTCCTCAGAGCTCGCTTCCACCAGAGCACCTTTGTCCAGCAGGCTGTCAACCAGCTGACCGCCCGTGGCGATGCCATTGCCAACCGTCAGGACATGCCTCCTGTCGTCAGACAAGGCTGGGACGGCGTCAAGAGCGGCATCAAGCAGGCCGCTGATCTGACTGACATCAACCGCTACGCCGGTGCTCAGCAGCAGACTGCTCCCAAGAAGACCCAGTAAATCATCCGTTTCGCCGAGCTCTGGTCTTGTCATGAGGCCAGGGTGGTGTCTCATGATCTGCGTGGTTCGCTGTCCAAGCCCGACCCTTGTCGATATCTGCGAGGAAGGTAAATAGTGGAGGAGGCGACGCGCATAACGAAACTCCTGATGAGAACAAAAAGTTGATAGACGAGGAGAGACGAAAGTATGCAGCCAGCTCGGAGAAGCTGCACGAGGTAGTGGAGGAGGACAAGACTGACTGTTGTTATGATTAGTGCAAACAGCGATACCTGGTTTTTTTCATTCCTAATGTTTCCGTCGTCATTCGTCTCCACTTGCCCGTTCTGAACTACTCGAGCCCAGTGACCATCTGGATCTGCAGCGCGTCAAGCTTTGTTTCTCAAGCTGCAAACCATGTCCACATCCCAGTATTTGCCAACATACATGGCGCAGAGACGTAACATTACCCGGTCGCACAGCCCAATGCTCACTCCAAGGCTGTTCCTGCAGTAGTCGAATCCGGCCTTGGGCCAGGGCGGCGAGGAAAATGGCTTGACAGATCCGCACGCCGTGTGTGCCTGTGGATCGGTTGCTGTTCGAGAAGAAATGGAAATCCCAACCCAAACCTTGGCCAAGTTTGGAATATGCCATAGGCCCAATCGAGAGTTGTACAAAACGATCACGTTGTGCAAGTTCTGGCAAGTCCAGGTCCCGAGGAACGCTGTATTTGCGTGCGCACAGCGTGCAGAAACCCCTTTCTGACTGTTCTACGGAGATGGGAGCACAACAACGAGCATCTGGGATGGAATGACAAGCTACAATTGCGTTCCAGGAACCCGTCTCTGTATCCACCCAGGACCGAGGTCTTCCACGGGGCGGCAATTTGCCCTTGTGCAACGCAGCGCAACATGATGCGGCATGACGAGACATGCAAGATCCAAGGTATGCGTATGCAACCGCTCGACACTTTGGTAAGGATAAGATCTTGTGATCGAGATGGGATCGTTTGCATTCTGCATTCCACCGACCAGGTTCGCGAATGATCTGATGGCAGGTAAATGCTCCGGTGACACAGAAGTTGATTGGAGCCGTATAAGGTGTGGCTGCATGATGGACCTTTTGAAACCCAGGTTGATGGGAGACAGAGAGCGACACGGCTATGTGTTACAACATACACGCCCGAGTTGCTCGATGACCGGGATTAGACGCAACAAAGAGAATCTGCATGCTACAGCGATAAGGTAGCACCTGCAACATATGATTCGAACGGGTCATCTACTGGGACTATCGAATGTCTGACGAAACCGGGGGCTGCAGGGGCGTGTCATTTCTCACTCCATGATCAAGATATCGATTCACCGGAATGTAGTCGAAAATGTGACAGGTCGATCTTCTATGACCTGGACGAATTCTGAGACCCTTGGACTGATAGGCAACTTTACCTTTGGTGGAAAGCCTCAGGCTATTAAGGGGTTCTTTGCGGGCACTTGAGCTTTGAGATCAGGTGCGTTGTGGCTTGACGCACGAGGCTTCTTTGGACCATGCACACGAACCTTACAGCGGGCACGACACCATCTTTCTGGCTTGATGCTGATGTACTGGACACGCAGCTACAGAGCACCATACTTGGTCGGATCAAGATGAAGATGCCATCAGTCAGCCTCAATGAGCAGTAGTGATTAGGGGAGAATGACATGGAGATCAGGAGAGAGGAGAGAGACACTGGAGTACGCTGCTAGGGCTCTCCGCCGTGGTTGCATGGAAGTCAATCTTGTATCACAGATCTTCCCGTCGGTGCAGATCTCTGGAACCAAGATGGTTTGCAGAAATGGTAAGGTTCACAGGTTGTGCAAGTACCAAAGTGTGCGGACAAGGTGTAGACATGCGACGAACGGCACAAGCCGTGACTGTTCCCTGCTGGATGGCATGCATGACCGGCTCAACCTTTCCGCTACGCCCACGGTAGTCCCGCCGGTGGGGGTGGGAAAAGGGTAGAGCAGCAGCAAGCAGCAGGCGCTAGAACAAGACGTCGATTTGCAGCGGACCGTTTCTGCGTACGGCATGGCCCCGCTCGATCCGTGCGACGTCTTTTCTCTCCAATTGATGAATCCTGGGTTTGATCACCCACATCCGCGGCCTTGGGAACAGAAGGGTTTGCATGTTTGGGAAGCAGAGGCAGAGAGATTGACGGAGGGGATTGAGACTGATGCGGCGGGACCACACGGGTCCCCTTGCCGTGTTTCTCGATGTCCTGGACCGTCCGCCCCCCTCCAAAACAGCTCCAGCCGTGGTATGAGAAAAGGAACGAGAGCGCGTTACAGCCCCCAAAAATGAACTGCGGCGTCTGCAACAGTACGACATAGGCGTGCTGCCATGTCCGCTGCATTTGCACACGCTGCAACCCCTTTCGGCCTTGGGCTGGCTGCCCGTTCGAGCAAGTGCGCATAGCTCTCTCCCTCCCGGTCTCCCACCCTCCACTCTTAGCCGTTCATTCCCCTCTCCAGACGCCATCATTTCTTGTGGGATGTGGATAAGGTCTCAGCGTTTCTGCGGCGCAAACGTTTTTTTCTGGCTTATCCACCGACGCCTCCGTCAGAACGAAGATCTTCTGCGCTTCTACTTCTGTCTCTTGCTGCTGCCGGGCATGTTGCATTGGTAGCAGATCTGGCCTGCATCATTTTGGTTTTGACTGTTATATATATCTTTTCCTCTACCTCTCGACAAATCAACACTCCATCGCCCTCTGCTTCTCCTCGACCCACTCGTGCCTTGCACCATCGTTGCTTGTCGACCGTCTCTCGTTCGTTTCCTCTGCCTGACAACCTTGCAATAATTGAGCATCCGGCCCCATCATCCCCGCTGTTCTTAACTTGCACATCTCCAATCTACGATCCAGAACTCTTCAATCGAGGTATCTACCCCGCCATACAGCACCCGAATGATGGCTCGAACTGACCAGATACGCAGCACAATGGCAATCTCAGGAACTTGCGAGCATCAATTCAGAGTCATCAAATCTAGCACCACCCTCATTGTCTGGAACTGCAGCTCGTGTCATTCCGGCCCGCATTGGTTCATCTACGAATGCACGAAATGTAAGAGCAAGAGATGCGAGCCCTGCACTCGCAAGGCATAAGAGGCATTGGGACGTCCAACGGTATGTACAAACCTCCCCATCAGCACACTTGACATGCATCTCGATCTTTCGTCTTGCTCATCACACAGTTCTTGCTTTCAGTCAACGATGGGCTGACTTTGATTGAAATAGTTTATTGCGTACCGGTGTCCCCCCTTGACGCAGATCAATCGCCTGCATCCGCCGACATGCATCTTCCCCACCAAACCATTTCATCTAATTCGCTTGGCCCCAATCTCTCTCCCGACCATCCGGGTTCGATGACTCTCAAGTTCCGCGACCCCGTCGACCCACGACATGTCATTGGTGCCATCACTTTCCATCAATCTTCTTCTCACAACCAGCTCTTATCACTAGCTTCAGCCTTCACACTACCGGCAAAAGACGACGACCAATATGCCGGGATGTTCATCTGCTAATGTCTTGCTTCGCGTATATCGCTTTCCTTTCTTTGTTTCATCATCTACTCCTTCCGAGCATCTGGATTATGGCGTCGAGCGAGGAGTTTCTTCATCACAAAAAGGACAGGCACTGGGATTCTCAGGCGAGCAATCGCCCATGTTTGAAGAGTGAACCGGACCGAAGGTTTTGCTCGGTTTATACGAATGCCCCACGGCTGTTTAGAATTGGGAGGGAAGGTTTTACAAGATTTGAGGTCCGCAAGGACAACGAAACAGGAGCCCGGCGCATTTCTTTTCTTTCTTTTTTTTTTCCTTTACCTTTTCATCAGAGACAGGATCAGCATGTCTTCAGCTCAGTATCAGTCATACAGACAGCGCCGCGAGGCAGAGATCTAATGGATCGAGGACGTTATATCATCAAGCATCCCTGACATAACTCGTACCAAGGCGGAAGGTGGACAAAGTAACGGCCGAAAGGGCGGATACATGTCAGTGGATGCATAATGACACGAGCACAGGAGCTACCAAGGCACTGCTTTTAGCTGCCGCGCGACCATCTGACATGCAGGCACGCTAGATGTAGGCAATCTAGGCTCCACCGGAAACAGCCAAGGCAGGGAGCAGGTTCCAGGAACAGAAGATTCGAGCTCCGAGGAACAAGGAAGACGCAGATGGTGCCTTGAGCATCACAAGGATGTTGAGGCGATCACTTGTACTGCTCGGTGCACACGAGCGAGATGGGGGTTCCGAGAGCTGAGCTTGCATCGTGGGTGTGGGGCCAATCTTGGATGACGTGCATGTCGACTCTGTGCAAGAAGGTGCTTGGGGATTCGGGAAACGGGATTGGAAAGACGGATGCAGGTGGGAGATCTAGACGGAGCCTTTGGTGTGGCGTTCAAGAGAGGCACAGCGGTATGCAGGCATGAGTCAGGTTGACAAGACTGGATATCACGGGGTTTTATGAGCAGGGGAGTTTCAGAGGCACTGATGATACAAGGCAGGCGGGCGGGCGTGCTGGAGCGGCGAACGTGCGCTCGTTATGCGTGCGTTGGGCCTCGCCATTGGGGATGAGTGTACCGTGGGAGAGACAATCTATTTGAGATGTGACGGGCACGTCTCTGCAAGAGTAGCTGGCTTTGATGATGGCTACTAGTGGCTGGCTATTGTAAACGACTTTCTGCTTGGATCGGAGGCTCGGCTGTCCGACGTGGCCCAAGCTCCTTTGGGGGCCCGGGGCGGAGAAGGAGCGGCCCGCCAAAAGTTGCAACAACGACGGCTGCTTGTTGCTTGTTCGTCATTTCCGTGCAGCAAAAGCGCCAATTCGAGCTCCGTCTGTCTCGACTCATCGCGCGCCGACACAAGACATGGCGCCCAAGAAGAAGTCGCGTGTCTCGCAAACCGCCTCTCCCGCACCGCCACCCTCGCGACCAGGAAACACGACCGTCGCCGTCGAGATCGAGAGCCGCCGACCGCAAAAGGTCCGCGAGACGCCTTCCGCTGCAGCACCACAAGCCGCCGAGGCCGAGGAAGACGAGGAGCAAGACGCAGACGCGCTGTTGTTGGCAGACGCCTGGACCGACGACGAGGAGATTGGCCTGTTCAAGGGGCTGGTCCGCTGGAAGCCCACGGGCATGCACAAGCATTTTCATCTTCTATCTCTGCACCAACACCTGCTGTCCCACGGCTACATCCACCCGCGCGCACCCCACACACGCATCCCCGGCATCTGGGCCAAGCTGCGCGAGCTATACGATCTGGAGGCCCTCGATGAGCGCGAAGACGCAAACGCCGCGCCGTGGTCGCCAACGCCTGACCAAGAAGACCCCGACACTGCCGCCGACGATCAGGACGAGCTGGGAGATGACCACGTCGCGCCCGAGCCCATGCACGATGAGTTCGAACTACCAGAAGACGAGTACGGCCGCCTGCTATGGCGCGCGCGCTTCCCTTCTACAGAGGAAGACGACCAACAGGAGCGCGAGAGCTCGCCCCCTCAGCACGACCATCTGATGCCCAGACCCAACAGTCCGCCCGTGCGATTCACCCCAAGCTTCGAGGTCGCCTTGGACGAAGCACGCACACCATCTACCCGAGGCACGGCATCGAGATCAAAAGCCGCGAGCACGGCAAAGACCAAGGCCAGACAACCGCCGCCCAGACGCTCAAGCAGGGTGGCCGATAGCGTTGACCCGGACGACGATAATGACGACGACGAAGACGAGAGTGAAGGTGAAGAGCAGAGTGAGCAGGAGAGTATGGCCAGCGGCACTCCTGCGCCCAAGGCTTCCAAGGCCAAGGGGAAGAGGTCCAAGCCGGCGCCCAAATCGAGGACGAGCAAGCGGAGGAGGTGAGGGTGATGTTGTTTTTCTGGTTCGGTGTTTGATGGTTGCTGTTTTCCGAGATACCCACGCGTACATTTTTATTTTATTTTTTTGTTTCCTCTTTGTCATCCGTAACTCGGCGGCGGCTGTTCTTGAAATTTGTAGGAGAAGCTCCAGCAACGCATGTGTCAAACTTGGCCATAGATTGACCATTACAAACACATTTCGGCACCTTGTCTTGCATCGCTGTATATATGAGTTGGGCTATCATACTATAGAAGATGTATGGTGACACAACCAACACGATATCTACCACCGATCCAAGCAAAAAAGGACTTGATGCAAGACCAGGGTCACACGAGCAGCTTTGAAGAAATTCCGAATTCGGCTTCCGCCACCATCACCACTACGACATACCACAAACACGCATAAAGCTCAACAAGAAAGAAAGAAAAAAGGAAAGAAAAAAATGTCCCTAACGAGCCTACCCCCAGAACTTCTCACCATAATCACCCACGCAGTCGACCGCGCCGACCTCGCCACCCTACGTCTAACCTCAAAGTCCCTATGCGCGCTCAGCACGCCGCACTTCGGCCGCGAGTGCCTGTCCGAGCTGCACTTCCTCTTCACCGCACACAGCCTGCAAGGTCTCGTGGAGCTCAGCACGCATCCACTCAGCCGTTACGTGGATAAACTGGGGTTTGGGACTTGTTTGCCGCGGAAGGATGCCGCTGCCGCGGGAGATGGTAAGGTGCAGACTATGCGTGCGTTTCTGGACGAGGGCATGCACGTCGAGATGCTGGGGCAGGCGCTGCGGAATCTGAAAGCTGGGGATGTGGCGCCTGTCTTGGGGTTGTACGATGAGGCGGTGGTGCGGGAGCAGGGTGGGCAGATCTACGGCTTTGCCGCGTTTCACGGCGAGCAGGTGCCCGAGTCTGATGCTTGGACACCGGACCCGGAGACGGTGTTTGCGGCTTTGTCGAGCGCGGCGGAGCGGGCAGACTGCCGCTTCTCGAGACTCTGGATGCGGATTGCAGAGGGCCGGTCGGCGCCCCTGTCTCGCTTCTCGGGGTTCGCGGCCCCGCTGCACGAGTTCCTGTTCACTGGACCCGGGACGCCGAGGAAAGACGCAGAAATGCTCGTCCAGACCTCTGTGGCGCTAGAGACGGAAGTCGAGTGCGTGTTACGCATCACATGCCCCGCCGCCGACGACAACAACGACAACGACAACGACAATCTCGCAACCCTCTTGGAGTTTCGCACCACGCAGCTGCCCGATGTAGACACCTTGCGACACCCGCGAACGCCGTTTTGGGGTCTACAGCCCTACGCCATCACGCCCGCGCTCGCGACCAACTGGTTCCGTCGAGTGGAGCTGGGGCTGTGTGTGCTGGAACTGGAATTCCTGATGGGCTTTCTGCGGGCGCAGAGGCAGACGTTGCGGATCCTGAAACTCGAAGCCGTGGACGTGGATTTCTTCGACGACGACGAGGAGGGATATCATCCGCTTGGCTTTTTGAAGATGTTGAGGGACGAGTTGACGTTGGAGGGTTTGGTGCTGAGGCGTGTGCGCAGTGTGGATGATGGGGCTAGGTTGGTGGGTGGAATCGACAATGTCTGGGGTGAGCGGGGGGAGGTGCAGAGGGGTTTGTTGGGGTATATTGAGAGGGAGGAGGATGGCGAGTTTGAGGTTGATGAGGAGTGGAGTGATGAGGGTGAGTGGATCACGTTGGAGCATGGGGAAGATGAGGATGAGGAGCTTTTGCGTGAACGGGAAGAGCAGTCTGTGCGACTGGATGATCCAGAACATTTGCTCGGCGCTGAAGACTTGCAGGATTGAACAAGATGCAACGAGGTGTATACGATATTCTGATTAGGATACATCTATTCGGTACTACTTCACCAACAACATCTCAACCCAAAGAACCAATCTTGGTGCCGTTATCCGGCAACTTGGCCCGAAGAACAGCACCGGGGTGCACGCGGCCATCGACGCCGAAATTCCAGTCGGGCTGGAAAGGCAGCTGGTTGATGTTGAGATAGATGTAGCCGTCGGCGCCGATGGTGGCACCATCCGGCCACAGGATCCTGGGGTCGCGCAGGAAGCCGTGCGTCTGCCCGTCGCTGGGGTCAAAGTAGTAGACGGCGTTTTGCTCGGGCATGAGCTGGTAGATGCGGCCGTTGCTGTCGCCCTCGAAGCCGTTGGCGTCGCCGCCGCGCTGGCCCTTCGAGGACACATTGCTGTGCGCCCAGATCTCGGCCAGGGGGTTGCTGTCGCGTTCGCGCAGGTTGGCGGACGGGACGCTGTAGAGGGTTTTGCTGGTCAGGGGTGAGTAGTAGATGGTTTCGCCGTCGGGGGACAGCTGGATGCCGTCGAGGCCTTCTTGCTGCCAGGAGATGGGCATGCCCAGGGAGCGGTAGTAGAAGGGCCGTCCGAAGTAGGTGGGTACGTCGTTGGGCACGCGCAGCACCGAGTGGTCTTGGTTCAGGCGGCGCCAGCTGTCGCCCGTGCCCAGGTCCACCATGATGAAGCCGTTGCGGCCTTCGTTGCTGCTGTCGACCAGATATGCGATGCCCTGGCCCGAAGTGCCGGATACGTTGGCGCGCAGGTCAAAGCGGAGGTCGTTGAGGTAGCTGTCTGGGTAGTGCACCGTGCTGGGGAACGTAAAGGTTTGGTAGATGGTGTCGTTGGTCAGCGAGATGGCCATCAGTTTCGGCCCACCGGGCTGCGCGTACGGCATACTGGGTTCGCCTGCAGCGTTGTGCACGGTTGGACGGCCCGTGTCGAGGATCCAGAGAGTCTCGGGTCTGCTCTGGGTCTCGGGCGTGATGTACAATGCTTGCACCGACACAAAGGCAGTGCTGTTTCCGCTGCCGAATGCAATGCCGTTCCACGTCGTGTTCAGGTTGTCGGGCGAAAGTTGCAGGGCTTGTGAGGGGTACGGTCTCTCTGCCGTCTTGTTGACGACCTCTCCCACAGTGTACTCGTCGGAGCCACGGGTGTAGGAGACGAAGAAACGACCGGTCGACGAGATGGCGAGGCCAATGGGCCATTGATCGTAGTAGTAGTGGTATTCCTCAATCTCGGGGCCATAGGTTCCATTGTCGACCCGGAGTATGGTGGAAGAAGAGTTTTGGAAAGTGACTTGCTGTGCCAGAGCACTCGCTGCCAGCAGCGAAATCGTGGCCAAGAACTTCATGGTGTCTGATGAGGGGACGGAAGTGGAGAGAAAGGGAACAGAGATGGTTCATATACTAGGCCTACCTTGCTTGGACACGGCATATCCTGCACGTCACGTCACAACAGGGACATCGCACAATGATGGCTCGGTAAGTAAACCTCCAGACCACGCATGACGTCTTCGAAAGGTCGTGCCGTGGGGATGATCGGTGCCAAAGTCCGGGGGAACACGCTGTCAAGCTTTCTGGCGGCACGGCAGACGCGGCTCTTCCTTGCTGATCCGATGGCGTAGTTTGACGTTGATCGAAGAAGAACGCGATGAGCTCTATTGAACGATGTGCAGCTTCGTCGTGGGAACATAAGAATGCGTCGTAATGCACAGAGCCGTCTGACCCGCTGTGATGTCGACGCTTCATCGCCTTCGGCTGCAACTTTGTAATACTGCGTCAATGCAAGACAAGAAAATAAGGTGAATCTTAACGTGTTGATGCCGGCAGCGAACGTAACATAAGATGAGCCTTTCCGCAGCTGTGACCCTATCGGGCAGTAACAAGCATCGATATGCTCGGGGCACAGCAAAGTGGTACGACAACGACATAAACTTCTAGCTTCTCGATTTCACACTCCCAGCGGACAATAAAGGGCATGCATGCGAGCTAAATCCATGAAGAATAAAAAGGTGGCAAGGCTTTCTTGGCCGGTAATTAATAATCTCTATCGATCAGAATCGAACACCGTGTATGGTCTCTAATAATGCTTCAGCTGCCCGGGATTCACGTGTTGAATCTCCTGTCCCAAAACTCCATGCTCAATCCCCAAAATTCAGATAGTCTACCCCTCCAAAATCAAATCATTTCATAAATCCAAGTCTTCGCTCACGGGCCTCGACATCCCTCATCTCATCATTCATGACACTGTTGAAGTGGTCGGCTCCGTCCAGGTAAACGTGGTGGCCAGCCTTACGGATAACCACGACCTTTGCATCGCCATTCTCGCGCTTCTTTTCCTCTTCGCTGGCGTTCTTGAGTGCCTTTTCCTTTTCTGCCTTGATCTTGTCCTGAGCTGCATAACCACCCTTGACGTCCATCCAGTCATTCTCACCGTACATGAGAACGACAGGAATGCCGGTCTCACGGACGCGGGACACGGCGGACGAGGCGTCCGACTTGGACACGGAGGCGGCGTCGTCCACTACGGGCCCAGAGTGAGTCTCGACCCATTGGCGGCCGACACCTTGGATACGGCGGATCAGAGGGCTGCGAGCAAAGGCGCCGGGCGCCAGAATGTAGGCGAGAGCATATTCTCCAGACCCACGTTGGCGGAACAGGCTATAGCTGTAGTCGTGCAGAGCTTGCGACTCTTCAGAAGGCAAGTGGCTGAATCGTCGGCTCGTCCAGCCAGATACAAGTCTAGGGCCCAAAGGACCAGACCAACGGACAAAGGAAAAAGGAGAAATATTTGCATCCCATAGAGTGGTGAGCCACTTGGGTAGAGGCTTTTTTGGAGGCTTGCCACTATTTTTGGCAGCGTCTGCCTTTGCACGAGCATTCATAAAGTTGTTGTTGTCTCCGGTTTTGGCAGAGGCCGGAATATCAGGGTTCACGCCGTTGGCCGAGTTTCCAGCATCCTGAGTAAACTCGTTTGCCATGGTCGAGTCCTCGGGCTCGGGCAGATCGGCGCTGACTGCGTAGGGGTCTTCGGGGATGCCGACTGGCGAGGCGAGGATGAGCTTGTTGAGGTGGCCAGGGTACTTCAAGGCGTATGCGACAGCCATGTAACCACCCATGCTGTGGCCGAGCAGGGTGAAGCGGTCAATGCCCTTGTTGACGCGCCACTCTTCGAGGGCGTCGATGAACCAGTTTTCGGCCTCTGTGATTTTGCCTTGACGGTCTTTTGCGTGGATCTTGAAGGGAGGACGCGACGAACGACCCATGCCGAGCATGTCGAGAGCGTACAACTTCCAGCCGGGTAGCCTTGACAAGCTCTCAAAGTTGCGGTAGAAGAAACCGAGACCGGCACCGTAGCCGTGCAGCATGACGAGGTTGTTGTCGACAGATTCGCCGATTCGCTCGACCGAGAACTCGTTGAGGAAGCGGTTCTTCCCTTGCAATTGGACCAAGTCCGAGTTCCACCGGCGGGGTCCGTAGGGGTCGTTGATGGAGGAGGTGGTGATGGGATCGGCGGTGCGGTCGGCAGTCTTTGTGACATCTTGGGTGGAAGTGGTTGTTGAGGGAGGAGCGGAACCGGTATGGGTGTGGGTGGGAGGCTTTTGAAGGTGGGGGATGAAGGAGAGGACGCGGTGTTCGGTGACGGCGGGAGAAAGACCGGCCCACTGCACAGAGTTAGCAAGGAGGGCATGAGAGGAGGGGAGGGCAGGGAGGAGACATGCCCACTGGGTGAAGCCGTCCTTGTAGCCCAGAGGAAAGTAGCCGGGCTTTGCCTGGGTGCGGGTGTCTTCATTGGGAACGTTGTTGCGCTGAGAAGCCAGCATGGAATGCTGGTTGCGGCTGCGCAGGTCTTCGGTGTCGGACGAGGCCATGGTGGGAGGCGTGGGCGGGATGATGGGAGGAGGCTTGGGCGGGTGGCGGTTGATGCAGAGAGAGTTGTTGAACTGGTCGCTGACTTGGATCCACGCCTGTCTTGCAAGGCTGGTGGCGGCGCGACTGGCGCGCAACTGCGGGAATCGACTAATTTTGGGAGCGAGATGGAGATGAGATGGAGATGGAGAACAAAGGAAAAAGCAGAAAAGGAGTGGCGAGCGGGCGGGTGGATGTACAGTATTGTATGCTTTGATGCCTGCTGCCTGCTGCCTGCTGCCTGCTGCCTGCATGACGATGACGATGACGGGGGGCAGCACGCGGGCGTCGTCGGCCTGACCCTGGCCTGACCCTGACCCCGACCCTGGCCCTGGCCCTGGCCCCAAACTCCGGGCCTGTTTCTCGTCGTTTGTCGGCCGGCGCAGAGTGGCCCTGCAGCATCACGTCGTCTCCACGCCATGTGATTTGGCTGTGCACAGCATGTCGACCTCGCAGCTGGACCGCATTGTCAAGGGCGCCCCGCCGCCCGACGTGTCGCCCGACCAGGTCGCCCAGTCCGCCCGCCGCCGCCGCTCCAGCACCGACACCGACGCGTCCAACATCACTGCCCCTCACCCGCCCCCGCCCCCGCCCGCGACAGCCCACTCCGACCCGCTCAACACCCTGCCCTCGTCGCCCGAGCAGATCAAGCTCAACCTGCTCATCCTCGAGTCCTCCCTGCGCGCCCAGTACCTGTCGCTGCGCGCCCGCCTGCGCCTCTACCTGCTCTTGATGACCGCCCTGGCCCTCTGGATCTCCACCTTTACCTATCTCCTCTTCCTGCGTCCGCGCGAGGATGGCAAGGGCACCGGCGGCTCTCCCTACTGGGTCGTCGACATGGCCGAACGCCTCGGCTGGGTCGGAGGTCTCGTCACCGCTGGCTTGGTCTGGGGCACCGGCATGTGGGATCGCGGCATTCGCTGGCCCCGTCGCTGGGTCGCAATCTCCAACAGAGGCCTGAGGGGCTTCAATCTCAAGCTTGTCGTCATCCGCGGCCCCTGGTGGAGGGAGGCCCTCAGCTACCTTTACTTTCTCGATCCCTGGGGCTGGTGGGGCGGCGTCCGAGGCATGCGCTTCGAGTTCCTGCCCAAAGATATCGAAAAGTCTTCATCCCTCGACCACAAAGACAGATCCACGCTATGGGAAACTGGCGGCCGCCATGGCTGGATTGAAGAGGATGTTGCTCCTGGCGGAAACGTTGTCAAGCTGCTATTGCTCCCGAAACCCTTCTCGCCAGACTTTCGCGAGGATTGGGACACGTATCGTCACAACTACTGGGAAAAGGAAAACGAACGACGAGCTCAGCTGCGATCCATCATCAAGGCAAGAAAGAGACAGTTGGCGAAGCAACAGGGTGGTTGGTTGTGGTGGACGGGTTGGAGAGGCTGGAACCGTTTGCGCCATCCCACGAGGCCTGCTCCCGACCAGCTCGCTAGGTTGCAACGCGAAGCTCTGCGCGAAAAGCCTAGCTTCACCCACATGAGAGAGAAGAAAGCCAGGCCAAGCGTCTTCCGAGACACCAGCCATTCGCGGTCGAGTTCTAGGAGCTCCACCCCCGAATCTACAGCTCGTCGCTCGCCCGAAGACAAGTTGAGAAGGCCAAGCAGCAGTCAAAGTCTCAAAAAGGAGCGCCCCAAGCCTGCCACTGCCAGACGTTCAAGCCGGCTTGCTTCTCCTGATTCCAGGCCCGCTACTCCTAGCTCCGTCGGCACCACCTCCGCAGACGAGACCTCTCCGCCTCATCGGACAGAGTCTTCGCTGCACAACAGGGCCAGCAATCTGAGCATCAGCTCGAACTCGACATGGACCAGTGATGTTCTCAAGGAGGATACGCCGCCCACCGATGTTGACACGACTGACAAGGATCAAGCTGCCAAAGCCTAGCCTTTTTGATATCTAATACGATGACGACTGTTCTTTCCACGTCTGCTAATTTTTTGATTCATTTTCACGTCGCATGTGAGAACGATGTGTTACTTGCAAACATTCCTGGACCGCGAGTGTGCCGTTTGAGATGATCGAATGACCTTGAGCAGGTGACTTCGTTCAGGGGCAAATCCGAGCTTCATCACAGATTGGGCGACATGCCACAACTACCACTCCATTCAACACCATCCATGCAGAAGTCGCACGTATACATGATTGAACCCCAAGAGTTCATGCGATGATGCGAAAGGTGAAAAAGGGACATACCCTCCGATCTCAAATGCTTCTTCTCATTCTTGTACTCCTCATACCATATAACATTCAAACCTCCACATCCACCAACAAGTCACATTTGGTCTGGTGGTCAACATGACCATCAGTCACACAGCTAACCAAGATCGCCAGTTCGAAACCCACCAGCACCGAAAGGAAACGATTCGACCACCGCCGCAAACGAACTCCATCAACTCACAACTGACCAACTCAATCCAGCTCAATTAACGCAAACCGGGCCTAACAAGCTCCCAGAGGTGAAAGTCCTCAAACAACTTGACAGCCAGTCAAGGGTCTCCGGTAGGGCAGCACCCGTGGAAAGGTGTCGGGTCAATCACCGGGGGCGAGTGGTGGAAACAAAGAAGAAAAAGTTAAGGTGAGTAAAAATCCTGGACCATCAGACCTGTGATTTTTTTTTCTCTCCCTAAAGCCCTGTGTTGATCTTTTTTTTTTTGAGCTGGCTCAGAAGCAATGTGTACGGCTGTCTATCATTCGTACGCCAACATTTTGCAAGCTGATGGGAAACAGTTGTGTTTCATGTGAAGGGCAGCTGTTCCAAATTTGCCTTGTCTTCCACTTGATCGAGAAGAATGAGATACTCTTTTCCCGGCACAGAAACGCCGATGATTCCCAAGAGGTAACTTTCACTACAGTTTTTCTTTGTTAGACAAGACCCGCTTTGTCTCATTCTTTGTCGCAACAACAATGCATTGTCCCCATCTTTGAACCGCAAAGGCAACCTGAAAGAACAACATCAACGACAACAAGGAAACAATGTCCTGTCTCAACCCATCCAACATATAATCAACGCCAGATCTTCCACAACCTTCCACCTCTTTCCCAAACAGAAGCAGAAACAGCACCACCAACCCAGACACAACCAAAAAAAAAAACCATGTCTCCCCAACCAAGTGAGTCTCCTCCCCTACAATCCCACCTCTCCTGGTCCGAACTGCTCTGCCCGTGCCTCCCAATCAAACCCAAGCACTCACAACCCTACCCCCAGCAGCGCACCACGGACATCGAGATGCAGGTCTTTTCTGCGCAGGAACCCCATCGCCGTGACCCGCCGCCATGTCCCCCGCGCCCTGGTATACCCGCTGAGCAGTCGTCGCGCGCGGCCGGTAAACAGCCGGTGCAGTGCTCTTCTGCTGGTAAGCAGTGCTGGTGTGTGGACTGCCAGACTACTCAAACCCAGAAGAATGTACCTCAGACTACTCAACCTCAGACTGCTCAACCTCAGACTGCTCAACCTCAGACTGCTCAACCTCAGACTGCTCAACCTCAGACTGCTCAACCTCAGACTGCTCAACCTCAGACTGCTCAACCTCAGACTGCTCAACCTCAACCTCGGACAACACTTTCCCGTCAAAGAACAGCTTCAGTGGACAGCATCGATTTCTTCTCCGGCGCAGCCGCAAACCCTGAGTTCGGCACTGCTGCTGCTTCTAAACCCGCTGCTGCGTCTAAGCCTGCTGCGCCGTCTAGACCTAACAGGGTTGCTGGTGCTAGCCCCTATGTCGCTTAGGAATTTTGTCTGGCATTGGTGTTGCTTGGGTTGTGTGTTTAAGAGTCTTTGGTTAAGAGTCCTGGGTTGGATGGATTGTTCTGCTCGATTGAGAAACGAATGATGAATTTAATTTCTTTTGAAACTTTTGAGATATTTTTATCATGTTTATTGTGCGAGAGTGAAGAATGTTGTAGTCCTATCGTGCTTATACTCTGCCTTTGCTTTGTCCCGAGAAATCGCTTGACTACAGAACCATAGGTCTATATGAAGGAGTGACAATGCAAACGAGATGATTAACCTACCTAATTGTAAACATCATACCCTTACTACATGAGGACAGTAAGTGCATGCTGCAGAGCCCTCTCGTTGCAGCACAATCACGCCAGGGTCCCACCGACCTTTGAAGTCTCCGTTGGCCAGGCACACTCTTTGTGGATTCTCTCGTGTCTGAAAAACTGGTACAGAGAGGACGCTCGCACGAGCGTCTCATTTTGAGTCAACTTGAGCTGGCCTCGCGGTGCGCAATGTAACCTCGTCACAGAGCTTCAGCCGGAGCTCACAGGTGGAATGACGGCGACTTCGTCGCCCTCGTTGATGACCAAGTCGGCGTCGGCTTGGACGTCTATGTAGTCCAAGTTCACAGTGAGAGCACAGGTGTGCAAGACCTTCTCTTTAATTCCAGGGTAGGTAGTGTCGAGATGATGGAGAAGAGCAGAAACATTCATAGGAGCAGCAATATTTTCCAACGGCTTGGTGGTGAAAGAGGCAGCGGAAGCAAAGTAGAGGACGCTGAAATGGCCAGCGGGCGGCCTTGATGCAGACATGATTCCTAGTTCTGACAAACAATCAGTATCGAATGATTTGAAGGCTGGTCAACAGGAGCGGAGGGCAGAAACGGTAAGGAAAAGAATCAGTCTCAAGATTTTTTCATCTTGGACACCCCGAAGAGCGCTAAGATAATACATGCTATTTTTTTCTTGACTCATCATGCAGTGAAGGATGGATTGTTAGAGGAGAAAAGGGTACTGACCTTGTATCAGATTGGTTGTTGGAGAAAGAAGAAGAGAAGCAGAACGAGGATGGCCGAGCTGGGCGCAAATGACTCTGCCCGGCGGTGGGGCGGACAAGGGCCCGTGCTTGCGGAGAGGTCCATCTTCCATCTTTTAGATCATCGAGCACGTGAAACTTGGAGGTTGCCACTGTAGAACTTTTTGTCGTCTGTTGTCTGGTTGCATTGCAGGCGTTGGGTTGGAAGTAGCATTTCCGAGAGAAGAATACCAGCTCTGCACCAGACTTTCATCCAGAATGCTCAGCCTCCGTGGCGATGCGGCGCGCAGTCGCCCGCATCTTTCCAAAATGTGCTGGAGTTGCGCCTCGAAACACCAACGCGCATCCTCTTCCCTCTCACGACCTTTGCGGATACCGTCTAGCAGACAATCGCTAGGAAGACGTCCAAGCTTCATTTCTGACACCGGCAGGGCATCATACAATTCACACTCACGGGTGCGACCGCCGCAAGCAACTATCAACCACGCGCTAACCCCATCAACAGTTACAAGAACGATTGAATATCACACATGCATCTGACAAACCTGTGTACAACCCTGCCATACACTCGCTCGATCCGTCAGAACAACCCGAACCCCAAAACATACTAAAGAGCAATATTCGCGAGCAGTTGCGACAATGGCACCAAGAGCATGGCCAGGAACAGGCTGTTGATATTGGTGAAAATCACGACGTCAATGAATTTGGCGAACAATCAAACAATTTTACACGATTAGGAGACGTCGACAATTTTCGCCGCTCCGATGAATCTCTCCAAAACGACCGCGACGACATCGCCCAACTGACGTCGGCTCGTCCAGACGAAGTGGAGGACTATGACCCGGCACACAGATTCCTGCGCAAAGGTGACATGGTCGTGCTCGAGTTTCCTCGCAGCGAAAGAGAACCCATTCTTGCAATCTACGTAAGACGAGTCGGAGACCCGCCGCAGTCGCAATTCTACACTGTCCATGGAAAATGGATCCACGCCACTGAAAAGCAAATCCAGCACGCTGTTTTGGGCTTTATGGCTCCAGAGCTTGTAGATCCCATAATTCCTTTCCTGCCCGATTCTGGTATCACCGATGAGTTGTTGGACAGGGCTCAGATGTTTGATCTAAGTGTTCCCAGAGACGTCTCTGCCCCTCTAGTCTCTCGAATGCTTGACTTTCAAAGGAAGAGCGAGGAAATCTACCGCCAGAACGCTACCACACTTGACAATGCTCATCACACGCTAGCCCATCCCACAGATCTCAAATTCGGCACTCTCGAGCTCATTGCTTCCAGGCTTTTGGGAAAAACAAAGGACGAGCCCGTCCCTCCGGAAAAGCTTTATGCAGTCCGCAAGGCTCTCGCCCGTGGAGGATTTGCTTTCGGTCATGACCGCAGAAGTCACCGTCTGACTGGCTTCATTCAAATTCGCTCCAAAGCACAAGTCACAACTGTCGAAAAGGTGCGCAACTGGCTTCGGGCATGGCAAGATGATCTTGCAAGCTTCTCTGCCGGAACGCACCCGGACAATCATTTCGGTCCAAAAGCCCAACATGTGGTGAACTTCATCAACAAGTCACGACATCTTATCCAACACAGCCGTCAACTTCGTGATGTCACCTCGTATGGCCGTGTGGGCACCAGCAAGAAGCGCTTTGACATAAACAAAGAAGACGTATTGAAGTACGACTTCACGCTGGAGTTTGATGATTACGATCGCGAACTGATCAAATTCATGGAGGCCTGGGCATGCTCTGGTGTGTTTCTTGGTCTTCCCCGCGTAGAGGCCCTTCCGCCCCTGCTACTTCAAGCAACGGGTATGTATGAGGAGCAAGACCTGCGTAACAGAACCGGCTTCACCTTTCTCCAGGAGATCGGTGTTCTGACTCCGCACGAGAACCGAGTACGTTTCGACTCTCACTTGCTTTTACCTTCGTCGCAGCATTCAAAGCCTCTCGAACAACTCATGACCAAAGTCATGGACATGAACCAAGCCCCGGAGTTTGTCGATTCAATGGCACATCTACGCAAGGACTGGGGCGATTTGCCCGTCTTCTGTATCGATGGAGAAGGTGCCCACGAGATCGACGATGGCATTTCTGTCGAAGACGCCGGTGAAGGTCAACACTGGGTTCATGTCCACATTGCCAATCCGACCGCCTTTTTCGATCACGAAAACCCTCTAGCGAAGATGGCGCGCCACATGACCGAGACCATCTACATGCCCGAGCGTGCGTTTGTCATGTTGCCGAGATGGGCGACCAGGAAGCATTTCAGCTTGCAGAAGAATCGTCCTTGCCTGACCTTTAGTGCCAAAGTGAACATCGAAGGCCACACCTTGGAGCACAAAATACAGCCCGGCTTCATCCGAAATGTCAAATTCATCACTCCTGCGGAGGCCTCTCGTGTCATTGGCGTTGATGCCGGTCTGCGTCCGGACATCGTCCTGTCTGTCGGTGGCCAACCACCTCTTCGTGAACCACGCAAGACAGCAAAATCCTTGTCCGAGAACGAGGTTGGAATGCTGAAGACCCTGCAGAAGCTTGCCGAGAAACGTCAAACCAAGCGCAAGATGGCCGGCGGTCTTTTCTTGGATTCGCACAGACCCGAGTTCAACATCTGGCAAAAGAAAGAACGCCCTGGGCTAGGTTGGGAACACCCTTCTCGTGTGAAGGCACGTTATGTGGAGGGTGACCCGATCATCGAGTATCGCACCAAGGAACTGATTTCATGGTTTGCCACTGGTGAAAGCGTATCCGACATACTCGTTCGAGAATGCATGCTCCTCGCCTGCGAGATTGGCGCAGATTGGTGCGCCGAGAGGAACATTCCAGTCATCTATCGTGGAACATTGGACAGCCCTGATGGCAAAAACCCCGAACGCTATTTGAACGAGGTCTTGACGCCAGCTTCGGAGAAGAACAATGGCGAAGCACCCATGCATCTCGCCATTGAATATCTTCGTAGTACCGGTTCAACCATCCTTACAACCTCACCTTTGCATCACCGTGTCCTGGGTATTCCCCACTACAGCAAAGCCACGTCGCCGCTCCGTAGATATGGCGATATGCTTCTACATTGGCAGGTCGAAGCCGCCTTGCGCAAAGAGGCTGAACTGGGTAAGACCATGATGGACTTTTCTGGCAAAAACGGTAGACACCTCCCATTCTCTACCGGTGCGCTCAACCTTATATCGCTCGGCCTGCAGCCACGTGAGTCGATGATTCGCCACGCCACCACCTACGCCGAGGACTTTTGGTTGGCATCACTCTTCTTCCGTGCTCATTACTACAAAGAGTGTGAGCTGCCCTCAACATTCTCTGCCTACCTCCACATGAAGCCCAGCACCCAAAGAAACGAAGTTCCCGTGATCATCAAGGAGTACAGCGCCACTGCCACCATGATCACGCCCGATTCGCCTGGAATCGATCTGGGTGAGGCCAGGGCTGGAGATACTTGGGAGGTTGCGATCGATAGGATCGATGTCTTTGAGCGTAAAATTATGCTCAAGCCCACACGCTTGATAGACCGTTGGGAGGGATAGATCGTGGAGATTGGCTGTATATAAGGAGGTAGAGCGACCACAAAGGTGTCTGGATATTTGGTTCGCAAACGAGAACGAGAACGAGAACGAAACATAACGTCTGGCGCGGTTATGCACCTGAATGTACACACTACTAAATGACGTTGTAGGGCTACGGTAGCGTGAAGGGAAGCCAATCTACGAGCTAAACTTGCCTGTCGCTGATTGGTCCGGAATCTATGCCCCGCGATACTCCTTACAGGCAAAATCCCATATACTCCTTACAGGCAAAATCCCACCCGTATTAAGGGTATTTGGGTAATGTACCGGTCGTTGATCGTCGCACACAAAAGTCGGCGCCGCATAAGCAGACTGCAGACACGCAAATTGACTTGGCACGCAACCTATCGTTCCCGAGCCACTCGACGGCTGTATCTTCCACGAGGCCACGATTCGATTCTAGCTCTATTCGCGAAAAATCTTCCTCCTGATCCCGATCGATTGTCCCAAATTAAAAGACATTCGTTGACGGCAAGATGCAGATGTTGGATCGGTCCGAAACGGTTGCATCTTCTCCAACATTCGCACTGGTTATCCCGAGCATCTCCATGATTAATGGGCGTGCGAACGACACCCGTTGCTGCAAAGCTAACACCTTAACAGGGGCCCCGCCCGTCTCTCCGGGTCTCTACGTGGTACTCGAGCCTGCACCAGGAACGCGCCGAGTATTTGGAAAAAATTAGTCACAACATTAACCCATCATCGCAGAAGTACTCTGGTCCATATCGTGGCCTGCTGCAGGCACCCCTTCTTCCGCACACCCGGATTCATTGACAAATCGGGCCAGTTTGGCTGCATTCACCAGTCAATACAAGCCATTCCGCATAGAGTCACATGCTGGATGAAGTTTTCATATCTCATTAAAAAAAAGAACAATCATTCACCGCACACTCGCAGAATGATGCCCAAGTTAGATTGGTGCGGGAAGTGTTTCCATTGGATTCTTCTCATCGAGGTATTGGCCCGGGTTCGACAGCGCCGCCAGGGCCCAGATAGGATAGACAAACGGTCCGCCGAGAGACTTTGCCGTTTTGCCTGTTAAACCGCAAGCTTTTACCATTCGGTCAAACCCGAAAACGACATACCATCACGCTCTTCCAAGCAATCCCTGGTCATCTGAACAGATGGAGCTTCGGTTTTATCGCTGCGTCGCTAGGTCCAAATAGAATCTTGGGCGCTTCATGGCTGATCCGATCCGCGGTACTGGGTCCAGACGTCCCGATAGCCTGTACGCCCTGTCCCAGTCCGTAAAGTGATGGCGCTATTGTGCATGATCGCAAAGGATCTAGGCTTGTAAGTCACGCAGTACTCTGACTGTTATTCACTCGTTATGCGGCTACGGAGACAATTTCGGTGTTCTTGATGGCACAACCTCTAGACGAGAATAACGACATGAGCTACAGATGATCGCATCAGCGCTCCACGAGGCTCGTGAGCATGATGGTCTGGTAGTCTTCTCCATCTCTTCAATCTTTTCAATCTTATATATGGTATGCTTTTCCAAAGGGTCCTGCTACGCGTAGCTTGACAGATGTGGCCTGGGCCTTCCGGGTTTAGGGGCCACGGCACCGCGTCCTAGTCTTGCTTCATTCTGAACTAAGAAAGTGGGCCTGACAGCGGGTGCCATTGGTCCATTATGCTAACAAATATTAGCTCCGCCACGCGCAAAACATAGGTCGAACCTTCTGCTGTGTCGTTTCATCCGGCTTACCGTACAGTGTCCGTGTGTTTATGGAAGGTCGGTTGGCACACCGCAAGCGTTCCAACTATGTTAACGAAACTTGACCCTCGCTCGATTAGAGTTATGTCCAACTTGTCAGGCTTCTGAAGTGTAGAATGGCTTCCTGGAAGGCACAGAGGGTTCCCAGCATCTCTCAGTTTGAGCAATCATTGCCGACGACCTCTCAGTCAATCGAGCCTTCCTTGACCGCTTCAGAAAAGAAGTTGAAGAAACAGCAACAACCACGTCAGCTGCTGAGCTGCACCAAATGTAGAGAGCGAAAAGTAAAAGTAAGTTACAATTATTAGACTTTCTATAAAGGACACTAATCTTATAAAAACAGTGTGATCGTACAAAGCCGTGCTCTGCTTGCTGTGCGAGAGGGCTTCCAAAGGAGTGCCACTTCGTCCTGGGAGAAGGGGCAGAGTTTGGACCGATACAGCAGTCGCTTGAACTGCGAAGGTTGCGAGCCGAGAACCAGCGACTTAAAGAGCGGCTTCTGGCAGGCAGAGCATCACTATCCGCCGACAGCGAGACTGAAGAGGGTTCTTCGGCGACCAGAACAGGATCGATCGGCCGGCGTCCGAGTCGCCAGCGACGTTTTCGCGCAAATGACCAGACTGATAGCCTTTACTTTGGTTCTCCAGGTCTGGCCAGCGTCATTGCTGATGTGAGTATGATTTTGACCACGCTCTGACTAGCTGTGCTTATGTCAACTCTAGTTTGCCAATCTCCAGGTTGAGCCCAAATCGCTATCTCATGCTATGCCGCGAGGGGCCGATATGTATGCTGCACAAGACGCGATGTACCCATTTCCAACGCTGTGGCCTGCGATGTCGCGCACCGAAGGCCTCTTGCAATGCTTGCCCCCACGCGAGCAGCTGTATGCTTATCTCGACTCTTTCAACAAGAAGGCACAAGGCTTTGCCTTCCCTTACATCCCCGAAGAGCTAACCCAGAAAGAGGTGGAACATTTCCTCGAAAATGTCCAAGAGAATGCAGAAAAGGTGCCCGATCTGCTTGCGCTTGTCTTTGCCGCACTGGCATTAGGTGTGCAGCTCGACGCATTCGACGACAGACATGAGACCCAGAGCGACTCCTCCGAGGCTCTCAGCCGAAAGGGAGAGATTTTCTGTAAGTGAAGAATACACGACCAAGGATATCCATGCTGATTTCGATAGCCGTTGCAGCAATGCAGGCACTTCGTCTGTCATCTTTCACCAGCAGACCCACCCTCAAAGTCATCCAAGCATTGACTATGCTTGCCCCTTATCTTACCAACAGTGGAAGATTCCTGGATGCGTGGTCCATGTCAGGCTTGACGATCCGTCTTGCTCACTCCATCGGCCTACATCGTAACCCGCGCTTTCTTGATCCAACACCGTCACTTCGAGAGTCAACAGTTCGTAGGAATCTCTGGTGGTGGTTGCTGCATATGGACCAGGAATACTCGCTGACTCTCGGCCGTCCCCTGGGCATCTCCGGGATAGGAGACTGTCCTCCTCCTGATCCTCTTACGACAGATCCTGTAGCCCTGCGACTAAGCGAGTTCTTCGACCAACTCACCATCCTTGGACGCCAGATCCTAAGCAGCAGTCAACTCACCGACTCCAAAATCGACATGTTTACCGACAGATTGATCGCTCTATATGACACGATGCCTGATTCTCTGCAGTTCAACAGATCATGGATACAAGAAGAGATGATGCTCCCTGAATGGCCTATGGAGACAAAGGCAGCGAGTAAGGCACCAGAGTTTGATCGTAAAATTTGCACAACTAACACGATATCCCGTTCAGTCTCTTACTGCAGTATCCATAATTACATCATCCTTCTGAACCGACAACGTATCGAAAACGGCCGCATCAGTCCTGATTACAGACCGCAATCGCCAAAGCCTCGCCAGTTTAGTGTCGCGTCCGATTACTTCCTCCAGCCTCCGTTACACCCCTCTTCTTCGCCGTCTCCGTCGATCCCGAGGGGGAGACCGTTGGTGATCGATTCTTGCCTAGCCCTGTTAGACGCCTTCCTCTTCTTCTACAAACGCGTGCCGTCGACACTGGTTGATTGGACGATTGGACAGCAAGCCTTCAACGCATGCATGATATTGCTGCTGGACGCTTTTGACACGGGAAGCTTGTACAATATCGAAAGAGTAGAAAAGGCATATCTTGTGTTTGTGGAGATGGACAAGATGAAGATACACCAATTAAGCGGGCTCGCCATGTCCCGCATATCGGAGGGCCTTGCACAATTGCGAGACGCTTTGGACAGTGCCAGGTCTTCTTTGAACCTAGACGCTATATCTCCCATGAGCGTGCAAACGACGACGCAACATGGTCAGATTGTTGAGGCAAATCCCTTCGATTGGGGTATAAGTCAGAAAGCGCGCAGACAAGCCTTCTCCCATGAGGGTGTCATGGGACCAACAGGAATGTTCTTGCTGGAAGATCCCGGCCTCCAGACCAGTATCACTCGACCATATGCGCCTTCTGGTAACGCTGCTCCCAACCCCAAAATCGCCGTCGTACCTTCTCAGCCGTCTCAGCATGAGATGGTTTCGAAAGGCTTGATGCCACACTCGCAACAGCTCGACCCTCGCCGAGACTCGGCCCATCCCATGCAATATTTACCCGTCAACCAGTCTGCTCCCATGTCCATTCCTCCACCTCAATACTTTTTTGAAAAACAACCCCATTGGGATGCCGAAAGCTGGCGGGGACTGTCACATCAACAACCGCTCTATACGCAGCCTCTGCGTCACGGACATGTGCCTAGTCAACAGAAGCAGCAGCAATAACACATTGTCGGCGGCGGCAAGGTTAGTCAAACTAGAAGACGGACAATTTTCGCCGCCGGTATATGTACGAGTATCAAATTTTTTTTTCCAAAAACCAACAAACGTAAACCTTCCTCTTCTTCCCCTACTCAAATCACCTCCCACTCTTCTTCTCCATGTCTTGCAACATTGACGAGCTGAGGTCTATATAAACATGACACGTGAACCGGGTTCATGCTCGCCGCCACGCAAACTCTATTTGATCGCCCCCACCAACGCTGTCAAGAGCTTATTTCAGAACAGATCAGTGGTTCACCAGAGCCTACCCGGCCTTTCGGTATCATCCATCGCCTCGATATCCGCACGGCAGAGAGAATCGGTGTCGAGACCAGCGACCGAGTCAGCAACGGCTGCAAGGTGACTCGTTAGCCAGAGGTCTGAGCTCTGGTGGGTAAAGTCTGTGAACAAGCGCGTGGAGACAGGTGAAGTCGCTGGATGCAAGTGTTTAGTGATCACAGTCAGACTTGGTTCGCTTTGGCGACGTGAAACGGGCATCGTCCGCCGAAGCACTGGTATGGAAAGTGTTTTCTGCGGCCCGCCGGCCGGCGGGCTATCTTTTTCCAGCCTCACGGCTCTAACGGCCCCATCTCCACACCCCGTGACGGGGTGTCATTGCGATGAACTTTATTATATGTTCGTTTTAGAGGTGTCGGTGCGAAGCTTAAGTTGACGACGCGCGGTGAGAAGAGTTTGATGAAGCTCGGGTTCTTTCCTTCTTTGTCTCCTTGTATACCGCCTTTCCTTCGAGTCTGTGTCGACATGATCATGAGCATTTCCAGTTCAAGCTCGTTCAGGGAACTACAACTGTCACGGTAATGCTGAGAGGGTCACGATGGCAATGTCCTCGCTCGTGGCTGCTCACTTCATCACTCTTTCTGTCCCAGACCTCGAGGGAGCGGAGCGATTCAAGGGACTACTGTCCCTATGAGCCACCTAAGAGCGACCCAGGTCATGTGCAAGGAAGCACCCTTGACTGTTCCTAGTCTTCGAAACAGAGTAGGTGACACTGACCATTAGTTCCGCACCGAAAACGACATCCTGCACACGAACGAGGACACACCACCAACTTCCAGACATTCCAGACAACCTCCCAGAGCCCCGAAACGATCGACACTATACACCATGCCGTTTACGTTGATCCACAACGGCTGTCGAAGCATCACGATGCCCTTCTGAGTGCACCGTCCGGTAGACACGCCTATCCAAGCAGGGACACAGCAGCCTTGTGGGCGTCTTTAGGTCGACATGAGCACCCACTGCAGACACCTCTCGATGCGGACTTCATCTCCCTCAGGACATGCTTGTGCCGCAATCGACAAGCTTGCCAATGCCTCAGGTCTATGGACGAAGAACCCAAAAGGAAGAATCAGCGAGCATGATGAGTACGCAATGCCATTTTCGGGAACCGAATCCAGCCCGTATCTCTGTCTCTTTCATGAATGATGCAAACCAAGAAGGAAAAGACAAGCACAAAACCATGGTTGTGAAGAACGGAAGACTTTGTGGATCTGGTGGAACAAACACTCCGCCCTTTGTGATTAACGTAAACCCGAGTAATCATCATGGCAACGATCCATGTGCAAGAAATGAAACAGAAAGAGCAAAAGCAAAAGCAAAAGCAAGTCCTCCACAAGACCGGGAATAGAGTAACACATTACCGTTTCAATTTCTCAGAACCATACAAATTTGAGTACAAGACAGCAATAGACCATGCAACGACTTACGTGAACAGATGGCGAGAACGACCGACTATACCCAGCGTACAGAGAACAGGGGCCAGCCTAAACAACGAACCTTCCCTCTCTGTTATTGCCAGACCAGTACAAGCTATGGAAAAGTCATGCCTTTCTGGACTCAAGATCCACGAGTAAAAGGTGTAAAGATGCAAAGTCCGATAATGGTATCTCTTCAACACGAGCCCAGACCAGGCCAGTCAAGTCCATAATCCTTACAAGACGTTCAAAAAAAGAAAGCGACCACTTCCACAAACCTACACACAGCCAGACAATCTTATATCCTCATCTCCGACAACCATATCCCTAACCCCCAAGTTTTTCTCATTCGAAAGTCCCGTTTACCCTCACTTAACGAATTAAACCATCCATCCATCCATCCATCCATCCATCCATCCATCCATCCATCCATCCATCCATCCATCCACTTAGTCATGCTTACTCGAGCCCCAACTTGCAATCACCAAACCCCTCACTTTCCAAACCCTATATATACACCCCTGATCCCCACCCACTAAATCACTCCGTCAGACACAATGGCTATCTAGTCTAGGGGCAATGCGTACACTCCTGGGTTAGCCGTGTCTGGCGAGGTGGATGGATGGGTATGCGGGTTCGACCCGCAGCAAGGCCATTCATTTCGCAAGAAAATCAAATCTCGGTTTGTTTATCCCCCTTTCTGAGCTTAGCTCAGAAGGGGGGTTTGTTTTGTTAATTGGCTTTTGTGCTCTTTTCGATTCTTTTGTGGGATGGAAGGACCGACTGTCTAAGATGACTTTTTTTTCTTGTAGTGTGTCTTGTTGTTTTTATGGGAAGATGCAGGTGAAAAGCGAGCGTCCTAATGCAGTCGTGAAATTGTTTGATGGCTTCTCGTCCAAGAAAGAAAAAAAAAAAACAGGCTAGAATGGAGGAATCTTCTCCATACATTCTAGCACTCCAGACAGTGTCACAGTGCACGCTAAACAGCTAGATGAGACCGTTATCCCACAAGAAGCAGATGATGGGTAAACAGACCACAATCCTTTCTCGCACATGGATGGGCAAGATAAAACACACATCCCTCCCAGAGAAAAAAAGCGTACTCGGCAACACAGGCAGGATACCTCGATAACAGCAGACCCTCTACCACAACCGAGTGCACGGTGAAGAAGCACCGTCGAAACGCAATCTTTGATCCTTGCGAGACTTGAGCGATTGCAATATCTTTATGTGGTTCTTTGTGTGACAAGAATGTTGACTCGATGGACAACGGCAGTAGAGACCGTGGTGGGTCATCAGTGCAACTTCATTCTTACATCAGCAGACCTGACAAAAGGCGATGCAAAACAACAACCATCGCCCATTCACTCCTATAGCCAACATTCGAATTCATGCCGAGGCCGAGGAATGCATCTCAAACTGCTCTTTGTTTCATGTCAGATGGACCAAAGAAAGATGTGTCTGGAAAAAAAATCGATACTCATGGATTTCCCCTTTCTTATGCTTGTTCCTTCCCATATCGGGTGAAACCGGTTCTTGCTGTACTTTATACCCTATTGACACTTGATCCCAAGAGAAAACAAAACACAAAAAGATGCCAAAAAGAAAAGAAAAAAAAAAAGACACGCCCAAAACAGCGTGCAGTGGAGGGGGAAAAAAAAGAACAAAACCAAAACGAGATGCAAAGGGAGCTCATGTTCATGTCAGGCGTTATACGCAGATACGCCGACATCCACCCCATGACTGGTAATCAGAAAAGGACACAAAAAGAAAAATTCTAGCCGCTGCCGTTCTCGCCACTATGCTTGTGCTTGAACATCATGCGACGTGTACCGCCCACTCTACCCATATCCGCCCAGGCAGCACGGTCCGCATCCGTCTTCTTCTTCTCGGCGCTGGCCTGCTTGGCGCGTCCGATCATCTCCTCGACCCAACGTGCTTTTTGTTCGTCAAGGCCGCCGCGGGGTTTGGATGATGGGCCTGCGAGACCGATGTCCTGACCTGACCATGAGGACGGCGAGGCTTGCAGGAATGTGTCGGCAGTCGAGGGACGCGAAGACGACTTGACAGATCCGGTAGGAGTTGTGTAGGCACCATTACGGTTGTGCGTGGGCGTGATGTCAATGTTTTGGGACGAGGATGAGGGGCTGCTGTTGCTCATGTCTTGGGGCATGGGGGCGCCGGCTGCGCCAAAGGAAGAGCGGCTGCGGAAACTCATGCTGCTTTCTGGACGATCAGAGTAGCCGATTACACTGCCGGGTCTGCTGAGCGGGGTGCGCGCTCTGGTTCCTCCGCCCACGCGCATACTGCCGCCATTTATGCCAGCGGCTGCCACTTCCAGCTTACCGTCACTAAAGGTACGGTGGCCGTGGTGCTCGGCATATTGTCTGAGGTATTCGCCGAGATCCGCCCAGCCGCCACCGACACGGACCATGCAGCGTTCGCCTTCGCCGACAAGACGGACAAAGAGCTTGATGGGTTGATCCTTGCCTTCTTGGGTGAGATGGTACATCTTACCGTCGGCATCATTCGCGGATGATTTCTTGGAAGTCGAATCAGGCTGAGCCGCAGAAAGAGTGAGTCCTGTGCGAGCAGATCTGGCTGCCATGGCAGGACGCGGTCGAGATGAACCGGATGGAGTCGTTGATGCGGATGAAGGGTCAGGAGTAGAGTTTGTGAGCGACAAGCCTGACGGTTTGAAAGCGATGCGGGATGGCAACGTGTTCAGCACGCGACTAACATGACGATCCAATTGTTCGGCATTCGACACATTACGCGCGTGCTTCTTTGGTTGATTCATCTGCGGTGTAATGCTCCTAAATTCAGTAGCCCTGGGAGTGACTTCCGGCTCCACAATATGACGGCGCTTGGGCACGTCAAGGCTCAAAGGAGGTGGTTTAGAGGCACCAAACACCTGCCCGGCAAGGCTTCTCTCTGTATCAGAGCGCAAAGTGGGAGGCGGAGACCCCGAAGATGATGGGGCGCTGCCAGTTCTACTGTGTGATGACACCCGTTCTGGCGACAATGTCTTGTTGATTAGCGGCGCAGATGAGAGGCTGGCTCTTCTCGGCAAATCAGGTATCTCGATAGTGTTGAGCTCCGACCTTGAATGGTTCTCGATTGAGGTTACTGAAGCTCTCTTAATCCTTGGTCTGCGGAAAGCAGCCTGGTCTTCACGTTCATCGGAAGCATCGTTCAATTCTACGCTTTCCTGAATACTGTTGCTCCTCGCACCTGGAGAGATTCTGCTTCCAGGAGGAGTTTGCACTTGTTTGGCCCTGAAGTAGCCTGCTGCTAGAGAAGCGTCTTGCACCTCTGGTGTCGCATCGAACGATCCAGGTGTTGGCAACTCCGAAATCGGTTCAAACGACAAACTCGTAGTACTCGGCCTTGATGTGTGTCTCGGTCTAGAGCTTCCAGAAGAGGCCGAACCGCTGCGAGATCTACGCTGGGTGGTGCTACCGAGCATAGCGTCATCCAAAAGTGGTTCTACCGAGCGTTTTGATTTAAACATTCTCTCGAATGGGTTGCTCTCGGATGATTGCGGTCGAGATTTCGCTTGTGGAGTGCTGGGTAGACTGTCAACAAACATCTTTTCGAACATATCAGAAGCCATGGGATCCGCCGGTGTCGAAATCTCTTCATCAAAAACTTTGACAGGCAAAGGCCAGTTTTCAGGAAACTGTGGGGCTGGTGAGTCCCAATCTGTGTCAATGGTCGATTTGCTGTCTTGAGTTGAGGGAAAATAATCTTGGTGAAGCTCGGGTGTGATATATGCATCCATCGTCCGATCATGCTCTAGAGAATGGTTTTGCGACAGCGGTTGGGAGATCGCACGAGTGCCGTCCTCCCGCTCTGGACTAGACCTCTGCTTCGCAGGAAGAGGTGAAGAGGACTGAACAGGTTGCGAGGGCTCGACCACTGAGCTTTTGTCATTCTCCTTTGATGGTCTGTCTGGTGCTGTCAGTGATGTGGAGCGATGGAAATGACGGAAGCCCTCGTGGTTCTTGATTCCCAGCCCAAGGCCCTTGCGAGCACTCGATCGGCTAGAAGTGGAGTTTGTCCTCGAGCGACTGCCGTTGTTGATATTGTTGTTGTTGTTCGCAGCATTGTTGGTTTTGTTGAAGAGCTTTGTGAAGGCCATCGAGGCATGCTCGAACGGTCGAACCGGGCTATTGACAGACTTCTGAAGTGACTGCGTCCGTTCGATTCCTCCATTGAGAAAGGCAGCTCTAGCGCGAACATTATTCATAGCTGGAGGAGCTTGCTCGGTAGACAGAGGTGAGGCTCGCCCAGCAGATAGAGATGGAGATTCAAGAGCCGGACTAGCAGCAACTGAGGATGAAGGGCTCGCGAATTCCTCATCGCACTTGGCAACGATGGGAACATGGCGGGATTTTGAGACAGGAGGCGATAGAGATTTTAGACTGCCAGCTCGATGAAGAGAACCATTTATAGGTGCAGTTGTCTGAGTGGTGTCATATGGCGAAGCAGGGACCTTCTTCACGTCCTTGGAGACGTTGTCACTCTCAAGATCAGAAGCGTCATCCACGTCGGGCAAGAACGCGGCAGTGCTTGTGCCTAGGATGGGGCTCTCGACAGGTTGGGGAGAGAGGTATGGGCGATCCTGGCTAACCGTCTGGTCATCTTCGGTGGGAATCGTGGCGGCAGCATTGCGTGTTCCGTCGTTCTCGAGAAGCAATTCTGGGACAGCATAGGCGAAGACAGAATCTTGTTGGTCAGGCGATTTCGCAGTAGCTGAAGCAACCTCGCGGGCACTGACATCAGCAGAGAGGGATCTGAGATTGTCCAGAGGCCTATTCTGACTGGCGACAATATGACGCTCAGTCCGAGTAAGCCAATCGCCATAGCTTGCCTCGAGCGTCTCGAACGAATCGATCCATTTTTCTGGCAGTGTTTCCTCGCGTCCTTCAAGGTCATCCAACATGGCATCCAGTCGGCCACCCACCTTTCCCATTCTAGACTCCAGCTGCTCTTGTAGAGATTGGAAAGTAGTTCGCAAGTTGGATGTGTCACGGGTTTCTCGAAGATGGCGGGCCATGTCAGACCAGGCATTGTCCAGATCGAGTTTGAACTGGTCGAGGCCCCTGAGGTAACCGGGGACCTTGCGCAGAAGAGTGACACGCATGGACCATGTGTTCAGCAGGCGGTCCAGTCGCGAGAGGTCGGGCAAGGCGCGGAGGATGGTGGCGGTGATGAGGGCAGTAAAGTCGTCGAGGTGCTCATAGTCTGTCGATTTGGGGTGGACATGTTGAGAAAGAACATAGTCCTTGAGGGCGTCGACGTCCTGGTCGAAAAGAGCCTCGCGGATGTCGTCGATACGCTGCTCGTAGGCGATGAGCTGGTTTTCGCGCAGACTGCCCCAGTAGGGGCCTTCGACAGCATCTGCAGCGTCGGCAGGCGGCTCGAACGAATCAGCCCAGGGCCATTGTTGCAGCTCGCTGTGCCACGCCTTGATGTCCTTGCATGTCTGGGCTATGCGAATGCCAAACGCTCTTTCCGAAGCTGATGCTTTCTCGATCAGACGTGTCAAGGCAGCCTCGCTCTTGTTCTCGGCGCTTCCTGGTGCCGAGGTGAAGGCATTCAAGGTGCGTGTCGGCGAGAGATCGCGGCCCAAGGGGTCGTATGACTGGGAAAAGTTGCGACTGTGCCGTGACGGGGACGAGGATCGGGAGGGCGACGGCGAGGGTGACGGCGAGGCGCTCGAGTACACTCTGGCCGGCGGAACGAATCGCGGGGGGTCAATGGCCGGGTTGCGTGCCATGTCGAAACCTTGCATCTTGTTCTCAAGAGGCATGCGCAATCATGTCGCCTATGCCCTCATGGCCGGGTGGGTTCCGAAGCAATTTAGTCAATGGCTCCAGGCGAACGGCATGTGCTGGCGCGCTTAATACAGAGAGGAAGAGAAACAGGGACAAACGCGGATATGAGACATGAGCTGAGTCGTCTCTCACAGCGCCATGGAAGACCGACGAAACACGACCAGCAAATTCAGAGGAAAGAGGAAAGAAGAAAGAAGAAAACGAGCGGCTGCGTGTACAAGGGTACGGATTAGACAAGTCGCTGTACAGCGCAGCTGAAATGTGCCCGGAGTTCGAGATCGTCGTCGGACAAAGCACTTTCGAGAGATGCTTGGCGCATTTTTTTAATCTATCATATCTACTCTACCTCGACTCTAATCCACACGTTGCTATCCATCGATTCCATCGTCCGAGAGAAAACGGCTTTCCAGCACGCGTTCAGTCGCGCGTTTGCTCGCATCCGCTGCAACTGCCGCCCGGCCTTGGTTCCCCTGCCACCTCGAAAAAGCAGTCCACACCAGCGTCCCGTGTCTGGCCAGGTGCATACAGAGTAATCTTAATGCTTCTGTTTGTCTTTTTCTGCTCTCTTATTCTGAACCATCTTGTCCCATCTGCAGCCCCTCGAATCAGTCAAACATCGCGCCAAAATGTCGTGTCACTGACCTGTTGAACGATCCCACGCCTTCGATAAACGTTGTTCCCAGCCACTTCCACCAGATTGCGTTGCGCATGTTGACGTTGTGCTTTCTCAGCCGCCCGCGTGCCATGTGTACCATTTCCAGCGTGTGTATGACAAGCATGGGGTACAAGACAAATGGCTGGATGGTCCAGCAAAATCGTGCAAATCCACTGGGCAGCATCGCAGCAACAAAGCTCCCTGCCTCGAAATTGCTTCTTGTGCTAAATGCCAGAAAGGTCGTGCTTACGATCACAAAGCCCACGAGATACAGTCCGGTAGGTGGGATGAACTCTTTGACCGTGATGTCGCTGCGATTGAGAGCCTTGAGACATTCTTTGTCCATTTGTACCAACCTTTCTCGTGCTTCGCGAAAAGATGCCATCGGGGGTTCCAGAGGTGTTCGGTAGTTCAGACCAGCGCATTGGAAAGCAATGTGGTCAAGAGAGATGTCAGAGATCTTTCCGTAGTATGCCTGGTACGCAGACTGGTGATGGTAATGTTCGAGATATCGGATGACCTGTCGAAACCTCGTCAATGAACAGTACACATGCTGTCAAACTGGGAGCACCCTACCGAATCGTGATGATCAGCATTCATGTGTGAGATGATACGGGCCTTTGCCGCTTCATCCTTGGTAGCTTGATCACTCATTTTGCCCAAGTTTTGGTCTGTACGAAAGTGTGACAGAATATGAGTTGATGGACTGTGTTGGTGACCGCTTCATAATGAAGCTCGATGTGCCGAGGATCAGATAACGGAGCCTATGCTGGCTAGTGTTGACAATGATGTTGACCGGAGTTCCTCCTCATGTTTCCCGAAGGTCAAAAGTCGTGGCGACTCGCCGTAGCAAAAAGACCCCCTTAACGGTAGCGGCGACGACTATTGTTGTTGTGCTCCTCCGGTCTATGGCATCGCAGAGAAACGTGATTCACAGTCCTGTGTCTAGGTCACGAAAGAACTAATTGCACTCACGCGGCGGCACGCTACCCATACTTCAGCTCGGCCGAAGCAACGAACCCACCCCCGTTCAGAGTTCAGCTTCACTCGAGCAATGTCTCATCCCTGGAGCGGTTCGAAAGACAAGAGGCCTGCAGCACCTTGAACAGGAGGGATGCATGTGCTAGATCCTTGAAAGAAGTGATTCAATAATATCTGTATGTACTTTGTACAAGGTGTACTCATGTTCCTCCCATGGACAGTACAGCAAGTGAACTCCCGATCACCTCTCCCGCCCGATCGATGATGAAACACTCGAGACCACCCTGACCTTTCTCTTACCGCAACTGGGAGTCTGAGACCTTCACTTGTCAAAGACATCATGGTCAACGTGTCCTCCATGCTCGCAACACACCACGGTGCAAGCGAACACGCTGCAAAGGAAGGTTTGCGTTGTTGTGCACAGACCTTTTCCATCGCTTGATCCGATCGCAGCGCCTCTTCGCCTGTGGCGCTGATCAAGCCTCACAGTGGCCGATACGGACCTCGCGCCAATTTGCAACTCGAAGCGATCAACGTGCAGCACTGAGTCTCACGCGATCAGCACGCTTGCATGCTCCGCTGCCCACTTCGGCCATCGAGAATGTGGCTGGTGAGCTAATGTTACGTCAAAGGACCGCCCTCTGGCATTCATGCGGGATTGAAACCTGTTCCAAGGACGCTGCCAGTTTCCAAGTATCAGCCGGTCTTTTTCTACTCCTTCAACCTCCTCACTTTCCGCGAGCAACTGATTTCCCCATACCACAATTGACACAGAACTACCTTATTGATTCCTACCATGTCGGAGAAGCAAACCAAGGACCAACAAGCCTCTGCTGGTGCCGAGGGCGGCGCCAACGCAAACGCCGGAGGAAGCGTTGGCGGTGAAGCCTCGAGCAAACAGACTACTGAGCGTAAGAAGCCCCAAAAGCTGGGTTCCAAGAAGCAGCAGCAGCAGCAACAGCCCACTCCCGATCAGTCCGATGCGGGACAAGCAGACGCCGAAGGAGAGGCCGGCGCTGAAGCAGAAGGAAATGGCGATGCCGATGCTGATGCCAACGCGGACGCAGAAGAAGAAGCCGAGCCGGAACCCCAGCCACAAAAGTCGCGCCAGGTATCTCAATCGCGCCGTCGCCAAAGTCGTGGCCGTGGCCGCCGCGGCGCTGCAGACAGCGATACTGAATCTATTCCCCGAAGTGATGTGTCTGCTACTGGTGGACGCCGTCAACGCCAGCGCCAGAAGAAGCAGCAAGGAGGCGGCGGCGGCGGCCCCTTGGACGACATCACCGAAAACGTTCCCGGAGGCGAGCTCGTCAACGGTGCCGGCGATATGGTTCAGAACACCGCAGGACAAGCCGTCAACCAAGTCGGCAACACTGCCGGCAACGCTCTTGGTGGCTTGACCGGAGGCAACAAGAACCAGGGCCAAGAGGAAGAGGACGGCGGCAAGGGCGAGCAGCTCCGCCTGAGACTAGAGCTCAACCTGGACATTGAGATCCAGCTTAAGGCCAAGATTCATGGTGACCTGACTCTTGGATTGCTGTATGTGCTTTTGACAATCTCCATCTGTGACGAGACTGACCATCCGATAGGAACTAGATTCAATGTCGTCAGACATCCGTCTGGATTGCGCATGATCAATGTTGAGATGACCTCTATAATGGGCATTATATCACACGGAGTTTTGGCATTTGTTGGATTACCACATGTTCATGGTTTTTTCCCTATTTTCTGTAAAGTACGTTTAGAGCGCGAAGAAGAGTCGAACTTTCCTCAATCTACTTCCCCCTTTCCTTTCTGCAAAATACCATCACCGCAACTCTGCAGCGATACCAAGCCAGGGCGTATTCTTTTGTCCTCTCTCGCTCAATCCCTTTCATGCTGCTACCCGACTTGATGGCCTCAGTGTGCATTGTCACCTCGCCCTGGCTAGCCAAGGTATCCCAGTTGTCCTGCAGGCTCCCCCATGGTCTCGAGACACACAATTCGCTACACCCTAGACATCCTGACGTCGACCATGTAAGTCAACGAGGCGCAGCAGCCTCGATTATGCAACATGCTTTGAGCGGTCTCGTGAAATTCTCCTTTGTAAATTGCATTGAATCCGCCTTGACCTCAGCGTGCGTCGTCCTTTTCTCCACAACCAGCTTCGGGTGCCACTTTTTGCAGCCACTGTTGAGCCACGGCTCGGCAGGCCTTGCCAGCCAAACTTTTCAACCCCGCCCGCACCCTTGCCTGAGCTTCCCAACTCGGTCAATGTGCTGAAACGCGTGCTCTGGAACGAGGCATGAAATTGCTTGCAGGAATTCCTATGACGTGTGGCTGGTGCGGATCCTTGAAATCCGGTTTGTGTGGCACATGCATCTGATCATGGCGCAGGACTTCGCTAGTCGCTTGTCTTGCGATCGATGAACTGCAAAGACGCTCCCTGCCTGGTTTCCTGTCAGCGTCACTGCTCTCTTCTTACATTGTCTTGCTGCTTTGACCGCTGTTGCCGTGACTTTTTACCCTCCATAGCGCCAAAGCACAAAGGCTTGCGCTCTTTTTTACTATCAACTAACCAGGTCGGTTTATATCCAACATGGCGGCGAACACAGACGAGCAGATCATCGAGCAGCGTAAAAACTTCCAGCCGGATTATCCCACCGACGAAGGAAAGAGATTGTTCCCCGGCAGTGAGGTTGAACAAGCGCAAAACCAAAGGACCGTCACGCAACAGAAGAAGCATGACAATTTTTATAACCAGGAGAAGCGCTCTTCCGGTACGACAATTGACTAGTCTGCTCTCAATCACGGAGGCTGACAAAAAACCCAGGCTTCGAGACCGCGCGTTCGAGATCCTCATCGCGCCGTGCGCGAAGGAAGCGGGTACAGAACGACCAGAGAGATGGCAAATACATGCACACCAATTCCCTCGAAGCCCTGGAGGAAGCCGACGCCAATGGTGAGCTGCACGAGATGCAACCTTTCGAGCGTATCGGACCCGACTCGACCTCGATGGACGGCCCTGTCACCAAGGCCCGCGCAGACAGAGGAGAGATTCCCATGCGAGGCAGCAACCCCAACCAGCCATACTACAAGAAGCCGCCACCTGAGCAAAAGTCCGAGTTGAAGGACACGGACGGCTTGAAGCTGCAGCTGGACGCCAACCTCGACATCGAGATCGAACTCAAGGCTAGTATCCGTGGCGACTTGACGCTATCGCTGTTGTAAGTACCCATTTCCACGTCACCGGAGACTACACCCCTTGCTTCCCGCAACGGATCGAGTCTAAGTATTGTCACAGAGAATAACAGCGTGCAGTGCATGATCGGCTCGACGGATGCTGTCCCTCTCCGGGCCAAATCACCACCACGCGCTTTTGGCATGATCATGTAATTGTTTTATCATGTGTACGAATTGGGCTATCATGATGGGAATGGCGTTGTTGTTTCGGAAGCGTTTTCTTCTTTCCATATCCTGATACTCCTTGCCGATTAGCTCTGGCTAGATACGTACTGCTATATATCTTCATCATCAGACTCATGTTATTCTCAGTCGCCAGATGTGAAATTGATTCACTTCACTTCCTTTGGCGTTCACTTCATTCTTATCACTTCTGCGTGTTTGCCGTTGAACACATTCGATTCTTGACAGTCGAGACTGTTACTGAAGCGAAAGCGGCTCGGAGTGCGCCAGGTGTCCGTCACCGAGAGGTTCGAGCACGTGCGCTTGGCAAGAAGCTTTGACCCCACGCACACCCTCCTGCCTAAAATCTTGGTATCCCACTTCATCACACACGCTTCTTAACCATCTGACGGCAGTTTATTCACTTGTATGACCAGGTTCTTCATGCCTTCAAATCATTGTCAGCTGTCTTTGCTGTCGAAGAGATGGCCTTCCAAGGGAGATCGGTCGTGATTGAATTGTTGGATGATGATTCCGGCGACCATGTTCCTTCCAGACCCAACATCCATGACCTCAACCTCACCCCAAGGTCTTATGCGCCTGGATCTTCGTTTCCCATTTCACCAGAAGATCCGACAGATCTCGAAAATTTCCTGGCCGTTGGCGCCATCGTAATCCCTACGGCAGCCCTCGACACAGTCCACAGCTGGGAGGAGATAACTGACATCGAGACGATCTCGTCAGTAGGTCTGTCCGAATTCATCAAGACTGACATAGAAAAGCTCCTGGTCAACGGTCGTATTCGCGTGTTCGCAGGATCACCCTCCATGCTGATCCTTCGGATTTACGTTCTTCCAAGCGATGTAGGTCAGCGGTGCATAAAACATGACCGCAAGTTAGACGGGCATCTCTTCTCAGTCCTCAAAGAGATCGACACCTCACCAGATGCCTGGAATGGGGATCCCAAAATCTGGCAGCCTTTCGATCTCTACGCGGCAGGCGAGGATGGTTCTCTGTACTATCTTTTCAACAAGATACCATCTCCGGACCCCAATCCCGAAAGCCTTTCTTCACACTTCCATCGAGCAGCTTTGTCGGAGCTCCTGGATCCTAGGTCTCAACTACCTGGGCTCAAAACCACTCTTTACCCGTATCAACGAAGGTCCGCAGGCCAAATGCTGCAAAGAGAATGCGAATCAAAGCTCGAGCTCGACCCTCGTTTGGAAAGGAAGACTGCTCTTGACGGCTCGACGTATTACTATGCGCCTTGGGACGTTGATTTTCTCCGGAGCCCACGCTTCTATGAGAGCTCAAAAGGTGGCATTCTGGCTGAGACGATGGGCTTGGGAAAGACAGTGATCTGCATTTCCCTGATCCTCTCGACACGTGGTCATCTGCCATCAATCCCAGCACAGTACGATCAAATTTCTACCAGGCCAAAGGTCGCCAGCTTAATGGAGATGTCGGTTTCCGCTGTCCATCGACATTCGGCGCCCTGGCCCACGTTCTTCGATAGACACGAAGAATACACGGGAGAGCATATGGGCCGTTGCATAGATCTCATGCGCCGCAATGCGCCCTATTATGAGATCCCCGTCGAGCCGATACGCTGGAACAGAAAAGCTACAGTCCCTCAACCAAGAAAGATGACATTGGCTGCTACTACCGTTGTGGTTGTCCCAAGAAACCTCCTGTCACAGTGGATATCGGAGCTGCAGAAACACACCGAACCGGACAGTCTCAAAACTCTGATCATGGATGACACCAAGGTTCCCCTGCCTCCATCGGGAGAACTTGCCATGTACGACGTCATCTTGTTCAGTCGACCACGTTTCGAACACGAAAACAGGGATGGCACTGATGTCAATGGACGCCGCATGTCAAGATATCCGGTCCCATGTAATTGTCCTTACATTGGTGCATCAAGGACAAGGGATTGCGTCTGCGTACGGCCTGACGATCTGTACAATTCTCCACTGAAACCCCTGCATTTCCGGAGACTCATCATTGACGAGGGCCACGGCATGGCAGCGGAGAACACTCGAATTGCTGCAGTGGCCGGGAACCTGGTCGAAGCATCGCATAGATGGGTTGTGAGTGGAACTCCGGCCAAGGATTTGATCGGTGTCGAGATGGATTTGGCAGGCCCTGTTTCACATTCCGCTTCTCCAGCTCCAGACGACACGGATATTCTGTACGGCCCTGGCTCTGCGATTGCCTCCAACAACGGCGATTCTGAACGACGCATCGCGCTGCTCAGTCAGAGAAGAGATTTTAACGCCAAAGATGAAAAGGTTGGAGCAGTACGCAACATCGGGTCCCTTGCGAGCCATTTCTTGAAGATCAGACCATGGAGCTCAAATGATGGTAATAAGCGCGGAGCTGATTGGATTGATCATTTCTTCCGTCATGAAATGGCCCGTCCGCGAATGCGGACGTTTTCTGGTTTTTCGACATGTTTACGAAGGACGCTGGAGTCTGTTGTTATTCGCACTCAACCTAACGATGTCGAAAAAGACATAATCCTGCCTCCGTTATCGCACGAGATCGTTCGACTCGAACCATCATTCTACGACAAGCTTACTGTCAACGCATTCATATTCGTTCTCACAGCCAATGCTATCACGAGTGAGAGAACCGATGCGGATTACATTTTTCACAAAAACAATGGCAAAGAACGTAGCCAGTTACTGGCAAACCTGCGGGCCAGTGCGTTTTACTGGACTGGCTTTAGTGCTGCAGACATGGAAGGGGCAATCGCACAGAGCAACAACTACCTTGCAAAAGACAACAAATGCTGCTCAGAGGACGATGAAAAATTGCTCCGACATTGCATCGATCAGGCCAAAGTCATGGTAGGCTCCAAAGGTTGGAATGCCCTTACGACAAGTCACGAGGTTGGGCTTTTTCTGGCAGACTGGCCAACTGAATCCGCTGAATTTTGGTCATTCGATAGACGGGCTTCGCCGCTACTATGTGGCGCGAGCCAGCTGATACAGGCCCAAGACCATGTAAACAGACAGGCTAGTTCTCAGGAACCGTCCGATGGACTATCGGGAGCTGGATTGCGTGCCTTGTCAATCTTGCGTCCGGCATCAATGGATACAAAGGAAGCAGTACTGGCCAAGGCAGGCATCCCCACGTCTTCACTGGCTGCAAATCAGATTCGTGATAGGCGAACGACATATATGCCGAAGGAACAGCAACGAAAACCACCAATCACGGCGCCTGCTGAACAGTTTGCGGAGGATGCACAGCTACCAGCCGACTCAGCTCTGTCTCGGACGAGGATCGTCGGGACTACGTCCGCAAAGCTCAGCTATCTCCTCTCCCGCATCGAAAGGTATCACCGTGATGAGAAGATACTTGTGTTCTATGACAGCCATAATACAGCTTATTATATTGCCCAGTGCCTGGAAGTCATGCATATTGACTATCTAATTTATGCCAAAACGCTGACGGCATCCCTCAAGTCGGACTATGTGGTCCGGTTCAATCAAAACTGTCGACACCGAGTTCTCTTGATGGATATTGGCCAGGCTGCCTATGGTCTCAACTTTCCCTGTGCTTCAAGAGTGTTCTTTGTGAATCCGGTTAATAGACCGCACGAAGAGGCGCAAGCCCTGAAACGAGCACACCGCATCGGTCAAACTCGTCAAGTGCACGCGGAGACATTAATTTTGAAGGGCACGATTGAGGAGAAGATGTTTGGACGAGCCAGAAGTATGAGTCGAGCCGAGCACAAAAGCGCGAAAGAGCTGGACGACGATGGTGACATTCGCCATATGATCCAGAGCGCACACCCAACACCTGTGTCTCTCGGCGAGTGTGATGGATTCAGTCCCGTTGCGTTCATTGATGAACCCCAAAAATTCTTCGCAAGACCTGGGTGGGCTGCATGGAAAAACGTAGCTCACGAAAACTCGAGGAACGACAAGAACGCCATCGAGACATTGGACGCAGGCGGTAAAACGAATGACGACGGCAATGATACCACGGCAGAAACTCCCAAGAGGACGGGAAAGCGAAAGGCTGAGCAACGTGGAGACGGCGGTGGTAACAAGAAGCGTACTCGGCGGTCGACAAAGAAGACAGCATCCGTTGTCGGTCCCGGACTAGGAAAGGCTTTGGCTGCTGAAAGCTCTGCTGAACAAGAGGGCGGCTTCCAACGAACTGAATCTAATGGAAGCATATTCGGAGGCCCGTCATGATGTCTACGACACAGACACTAGACAGAACATGGCAAGGACAGTACATGAGCACGAGGCAGGTGGATTGACGAGTATTGCTGTTGACAATTGGAAGAATGTTGATGACAGGGAGACCCTGGTCATGGAAGAAGACTGCTAATCATGAGTGTTGCTCATATTGCTCAGGTCGACTTTGAGATAGAAAGGACAAATGGTCTTCACACAACAATTGCCCAGATCTGCCGCATCACATGCCGGCAGTAATTTGACTTGTGAGGATGTGTAAAAAGCAGACAGGCAAGCCACAATCGTTTAGCATTATTGCATGAAAAAGGATAACAAGCTTTTTTGGCCTGGGCCAAGCCAAAGTGCCAAGGTCGTGCTCAGCGGGCTCGTTGCTGTCAGACGGGACTTCTATCTCATTTCACGACTTGTTTAGAGACGACCAGTGGCTGTCAGAGATGTTTGCAAGGACGCTGTTCGAGATGCGCGTCTGCAACATGCCGCCGGATTGATCAGAGGCGGCGGCAGAGCTTTGAGTAGCCGTTTGGTGGCTCAGGCCTTGCAGCCGGCTGTCTCGGAGGCCTACGCAATCCTTTTCGGGTACCGCATATTATTGCTGGGCAGGTAGGCAAGCACGCGACTTGAGACGAATAGATGACTCGTAGGTGTTTGTTGTCCTACCTTTGACTCGTCCTCCTTCACGTTTCTTTTCCCACGCAGCTGGACTTGTGTTTGCACGGTAAGCGCTGCCACGAAGACGGACTCGAATTGATTGCTGCTGAGGCAAGACATCGAATCACGACCAAACGCATCTCGGCAGGAAGCGAAAGCGATTTGACCAGGCAAGCAGCTGAGCGACGAGGACACACAAACGACAATGAAGTTCTTCGCTCGCCTTCATGTGATTGTGCTGCTCGCAATCTCGGCTCTGCTATACATGGCATGGACGCTGCGCTCATACCACCCCATCACGCGAGCAAAGAAAGTGTGGAGTCGTAGGACGATCCAGATGGTGGTGTTCGGAGACTCATGGAGCACCAATCGCCTCGAAGCGGCAGCGACTGCGCATCAATCGTCGCTGCCAGCCAACAAGAAATTATGGGTGGATGCACTTTGCTCAGAGGTGCGCCGTGTTTGACGTGCGCTTTGTCTCGACTCACTCTGACCCAGACAGGTTGTTTGCGACCGCATCTACGATGTCGCCCAATCATTGCCTTCCAACCCCTCGCACCGACGAGGTCCCGTCATCGACAACGAAATATATGCCAATCAAACAAAGTCGCTGAACCTCACGACGACCTCCGAAAATATCCCAGACTTCAGACACGAGGTCGATGAGTATCTTGCGCAGGATGCTGCTCGTTGGGAAGATGAAGGAGAATCAAACAAAGGACAGACCATGACCATTTTTACCGTCTTCTTTGGCGTGTGGGAACTCTGGGACTTTGTTGGCCTACGCGAAGATGCCGTCCTGCCAGCCGTAATCGAGTGCATCACCTCCATGTTTGCCCAGCTGGACCGCCTCGTGGGAGCAGGTTCGGTGTCGACGATCCCTCCAACCGTAATCATACCCAAAGTCCCGGATCCGACTTTCTTTCCTCGTTGGATCGCTCGGCGGTCAGGGCCCAACGGCACCGATGTGTATGGTCAGCTCCAGCGCCAAGCTGTCATCTTGACCGATCTCTGGAACCACGCCCTGGAAAGGCAGGCACAAGGGTGGAACAAGGCTCACGTTGTCATGCCCGACTTTCAGGCGTGGATGCTCGAGCAAATGCGTCAGCCCGAAATTGAGGAGACAGGCCTTGCGACAATGTGGAAAGTCAAGGGCCCTGCCAGATTCACCGAGCTGACACAGCCCTGTGTCAATTACACCGCTCCCTTTGACCAAGATGAAAAAGAAACCCGGCCATTGACGACGTGCCATGACCCGTCGCGCTACTTGTTTTGGTATGTCAGAGCCCGAGCCGCTTTCTTTGTTTGAGCCCCCTACTGATGCGCCTTTCAGGGATGATACGCGTTTGAGCGGCGCCGCACATGAGCAGCTCGGCAAACACGTTGCTGATATCTTGAAAAACAGCTCTGCTGCTGCCAATTAGACCTTGTCTGGTCCAAGTGCGACGGTCGTGTCGATGGAGGTCAAACCAGCCCGACCTCGCGCGACGAATCAGCCGCCACGTATTCAAAGGCAGAAAAGGAGGTTCTTTGTAGATGCTTGATTTGACCAAGGTGGATGATTTGGCAGCAATAATCGGTTTGTTCGCATTGTACATGTGGTGCGTTCCTCGGCCAATCTCCTTGCGTTTGGCAGGAATGTCTCACCTTGGCTCGGCTTTGCCGCATGCGGAAATACACCCACCATCACAGAACAAAGAAGCCCAGCTCGGGTGGTCCGTCGCAACCCTCCCGTCAGGCCGCATCTGACTAGGACAATCGCATACGAACATGGAGCCGTTCGTCATGATACAAAGAAAAGCTGCGGACCAATCGCCGGCTCTGGCGAAGAGAAAGAAGAGGCACCTTCGTTATTGAATAATGCCCGACGGCCCCCCGTCTTTGGACCTTTGTGCCGCATATTTACATGGGAGCGACAAAGGGCGACATTCTGAATAACAAAAGAGTTGCATTCCTGGCAGTCCCTTTCCAATGTCTGTCATACGAGTACCCCTATCGGAGCCTAGGTTTCCATCTACATCATCGACAACTGAGCCGTCGTCCCATGCCCAACCCCAGATCGTCTTCACCAGGCAATTGTGGGAGAGAACGATGCCATCGGCAGACAACGACGACCACCTGAGTACGAGTTCGCAAGGTATCGCAAGCGACGGGGGCATCAACTCGCGTAGAGTGTCGTCCATCAATTCGATAGCTCCGCAGTTGCAGCCTTCACCCAAGACCCGGCTGTCGGACACGCCGCTGACGCCTGAAGAGTCACCGCCTTTTCGCGACAGCCGAAAGAGGAGCGCCGACACCCTTGACGACGACCCTCACGACGACAGTCCTTCGCACCACAGAGACGGCAGCGCCGAGTCGTTGGTCAACTTTTGTCTGTGCCAGCCCGAGCCCAAGGTTCCCAGACCCAGGAACGGTCAGTACATGCACGTTTCCAATCGAGTAAAATGCGCCGGCTGACATGACGCAGCATTCATCCTTTACCGCCAGAATCACCAAGCAGCTGTAGTTGCGCAGAACCCAGGTCTTGCTAATCCCGAAATCTCCAAGATTATTGGCGAGCAGTGGAGAAACGAGCCCGAAGTAGAGAAGAACCGGTGGAAGGCATACGCCGAGGTCAGTTAGTGCAAAGGAGATTGTAAAACTTGTGCTCACGCAATCGACAGGAAGAGAAACTTTTACACCAGCAGAGATACCCCTCTTACCGATATCAGCCCAAGCGTTCTGGACGACGAGGCAGCGTCTCATCCGAATCAGGCTTCTCCCAGTCAGACTCACGCAAGTGCGCCAAGTGTGGAGGCAGAACCATCATCCACCCTACACCTAGCACACCTTCTTCTGCACGGGAGCGTGCCGAGAAACCGCATAGCCTGGAGACCAGCCCGCCATTAGCATACCCTCAACCCCCACGTCTGAACGCATTCCAACTTCCCCCACCGACCCCCTCAACCACTACGACTCCATCGACTCGTTATCTGCCCATGTTGAACAACCTTTCCCTTTCATCGCCTCATCCTCGCAACATGTCACACGGACGCCCATCGCAGCCTTTCATGGCTCAACGTGGAGGAGATGACCCACTTACTCCAGACTCGAAGCGACGCAGATTCGAGTCGCCTCAAGGAACCTACATCATGTCGACGCGGACCATGCCTCCACGACAGAATGCTGGACCCGGCACACCATTCCCTTTTGGTCCGCAGGGACAGCCTCCCATGCCACAGGGTCAGCAAATGGGCCCGCCTCAGCAATTCGCACCTCCGCCTGGAGCGCAACATCTGCGCAGAGAGAGCTTACCTCGGCCATCAGAGCTCCTTCGAGGCCCAGGACCACCGAACATGATGGGTCCACCACCTCGCCCCGGACCAGGTTATTCGCAACACAGAGCCAGTCAGGGCCATGTGCGTTCAGGACAGCCAGAGCTCAGCTTGACGCTGCCTCCGTTACAAGCCGTCAACGTGCCTGGCCCATCAACGTCGACACGGGCAGCTCCCGGTCAACCACCGAGCGGCAACCGGGGCAGCGGCTCTAACGAACCCGATCGACGAAGCGTGGGTGAGATTGTTATGTCTATGTCCTTTGTGGCCAAGGTGCAGATACTTGGTCGTGTTGCACCACCCTTGTCTGCCAGTGACGACAAGAAGCCACGAGGAACCATCATCGCCATTGAAGGCGACAGCCCCGAGGCAGCAAGAAGCGTGACTGACTGGCTCGAAGAGTTTCTCGGTCGCGAAGGTGACATGGTGGTCAAGGTGGTTGACGGACCCAAGCTTCCCGAAGGCGACAACGGACAGGAAGTACAGTTTCCAGAGCTATTGCAGACGGTCGGCGAATGGCACAAAAAGAGCAAAAAGATTGAACAGCTGGTCAGAGGTGAAGCAGAAAGAAAGGGCAGCGAAGCAAGTTCAGACGAGGAAGCACACGACAGCGAGGAAGGCATGGAAGTGGACTCGTCGAGCAGCAGCAGCAGTAGCGGCAGATTGGTGGTGCTGCTTCGCACATACACAGTGACAGCGTCCAACGTGTTTGCATCACGGGTGCGCATCAGGGATGCATACAAGGCAGCAGACCACTGGCAGTGGACGGCGACGTTGTGGCGCGGAATCGTCGGGCCGGACATGACGGTGTACGTCAAGGACGCGGATAGGTCAGAAGAGGGCGGCAAAGGCGGCGTGGAGATCAAGGAGGAGAACAGGATCATGGCGGTGCGCCGTTGCAAGGGCGGAGAGGGCAACGGCGGCGTCGAGGGGATTGAAGCGGGAACGCTGCGGCGTCTTGGGTTTGAGGTGGGTGAGTGGGTCAGGAGTGGTGGGGGAGCGAGGAAGGATTAGAAGGGGATATGAGATTAGCTGGGGATCTTTTGCATCCAACTACGAGTAGTCAGGCACGGCATTCTGGAAATGCCATTTCTCTTGATGACCATGTTGATGTTTTAGAGGTGACTTGTGACCATGTTGATGTTCTAGAGGCGACTTGTGATGTCGATGTTCTAATAGAGGTGACTTGACGGGGGCGGGCTTGGCGAGATTGAGCGCGGGCGATTGATTGTGGGGGAGCGGCAGCGGCAGCGGCAGCGGCAGGGCTCGAGTAAACAAACCAAGGGCAAGTCGTAGCAACCAGCGGGCAACCAGCGGGCAAACAGCACACAAGACGCATCACAAACACCAAGACACAAGTGAACACGATAGTGAGTGGCAGTTGGCAACGTCTTCATTCCTTCCGGGGCGGGCTGACGCGGAATGAGCTGCAGAGGCACGACGAGTACAACTAGCAAGCACATCGCCATCCATCACCTTGGACGCCGCCCTTGATGCAGACAATGTTGGTGCAATCTTCTCCCCCCCGCCCACAATTTCCTCGCCACGCCCGCCCGCTGCCCGCGCTGCACACGAACGTGCTGGCCGCCAGCGAGTCGTGGTCGTCGCTGGCCGCCTTGCCCGACAGCCCATGCAGCGCCCTCACAGCGGCGGCGGCAGCGTCGTCATCGTCGTCGCTGGCGCAGAAGCGCTTCCGCAGCGTCCTGGACAGACAGACCGAGGCTGACATGTTCTCGTCTTGCAGCAACGCCAACCGCGGCACGCGCTCGGCCTTCCGACCGGCGCGCAGCCAGAGGGGCACCAACAGCTGGCAGCTTAAGCAGTTCGCCGAGGCCACGCTGGGCAGCGGCAGCCTGCGGAAGGTGGTCCGCCTGCCCGAGGGCGAGGACAAGGACGAGTGGCTCGCCGTCAACGTCGTCGACTTTTACAACCAGATCAACCTGCTGTACGGCGCCATCACCGAGTTCTGCAGCCCCCAGTCGTGCCCCGAGATGAAGGCCACCGACGAGTACGTCGACCACTCGAATCGCATTGACACACACTCACCTCGCCCGCAGATTCGAATACCTATGGCACCACCCGCCCGAGTACCCCCGTCCCGTCCGCCTGCCCGCCCCCAGCTACATCTCCAACCTGCTCTCCTGGACCTCGACCCTGCTGTCCGACGCCACCCTCTTCCCCACCCACCCGGGCGTGCCCTTCCCCTCCACCTTCCAGTCCACCGTCAAGCAAATCTTCAAGCGCCTGTACCGCATCTACGCACACATCTACTGCCACCACTACGGCGTCATCAGAGGCCTGGGTCTCGAGGCCCATCTCAACACCGGCTTCAAGCACTACGTCCTGTTTGTCGACGAGTTTGGCCTTGCCGACGAGAGCGGCAGGCGTGATGCCAAGGCCGAGTGGTACGGTCCACTGGGTGAATTGGTCGAGAGCATGTTGCGCAGCGACTGATGTTCCATGTGCTCCTTTTTTTCTTCTTCTTGTTCCGGGTTGATGGTTGGGCAGTGGGCGTCTTTAGGCTGGGCGACGGTCATGGATGACAAACAGCATGGGTTGTTTTCTACTACTTGGGCACATGGGTGTTTTTTTTTTCTGGCAGATCGAGCGGTATGTTGGAGCTCGAAGCTTTATTTCTTTCAAAGCTTGCAGTTTTGCTATCCTGCAAGGTACCCTTTTGACCCCTCAGATGACGTGCCTTTTCTTCTCCACACATCACCAACACATTGAACTGCGCCGTCTGCTTTCAGCTTCTCGGTTTGTATCTTCTGGCACTTTTACCCAAAGATGCCCGGTCGATTGGAAAACAAAGTCGCCCTCATCACAGGTAAGAAAACTCCTTGTCAGGGACGGGTCAAGCAGAAGTATAAGAAAGCTCCCCCCAAACAGGCACCTCGTCCGGCCTCGGACGCGCAATAGCACTAGCCTACGCCTCCGAGGGCGCCTGCATCTGCTGTGTAGACCTATACCCGTCGACGCGCAACAGCATCAACTCGGCAACCAACAAGGCAGATTCCCTGCACAACCGGGACTCGACGTCGGAAGCCACGCACGAGACACTGGCACGTCTGTACGGACCCTCACGCTCTCACTTCATCCCAGCAAACGTGACGGTGGCAGCAGACGTCGAGGCTGCAGTCCAACAGTGCGTCGAGCTCTTCGAGCGTCTGGACATCCTGGTCAACAATGCGGGCATCTCGGTCGAGAGCACGCACGAGAAACTGACCCGCGTCCACGAGACCAGCGAGGCCGACTGGGATGCCACGCTGGCCGTCAACGCCAAAGGCGTGTTTCTGGGCTGCAAGTACGGGGTCAGGCAGATGTTGGCGCAGACGACGCCTGGGGCTGCTGGCGGCCACAGAGGCTGGATTGTGAATACGGCCAGTGTGCAGGGCTTGGTTGCGTATTTTGGCACGCGTGAGTTGGACGGGCTTTCCCTCGGTTTGCTTTGGGGAGATCTTTTTTTTTGGTTTGCTGATGGAGATGCTTAGCGGCGTATTGTGCGGCGAAAGGCGCTGTCGTGCAGTTGACCAAACAGGTCGCTGTGGATTACGCGGGCGATGGCATTAGGTGCAATGCACTGTGTCCCGGATGTGAGTGTCTCTTGTATCCCCATCCTCCTCCTCCTCCTCCTTATTCTCTCGCCTCTTCCCACCTCTCATCCATCTCAAAAACCATCACCCTAACCCACCCCATCAGTCCTCAAAACAACAATGACGCAAAACCTGCAAGCGGACGCTAACCTGCACGCCCAGACCGACAGAGCGCACCCACTGGGCGGCATGGGCGACGTCGAGGATGTCGCGCGCGCAGCCGTATTCCTAGCCAGCGACGACGCGCGGTGGGTGACGGGGGTGCCGTTGCTGGTCGATGGCGGGTATTGTGCTCTTTGACGCAAGCAAAAAGAGAGGGTATAATAATCTCGTCTTGCGGCGGGGGGGGGGGGGGGGGGGGGTTTTTTTTCTTTGCAGATTGTTTTGACCCTTTTCAACTTTTTCTTCACTGCTGTAATGGCTTTGGGAATAATGCTATAAACATCCGTTTCTACATTGTCTCTTTTTCTCTTTCTTGACCGCCGATGATGCCTCTCGCAAGGCAATCGATTTGTCTTCTGGAAAGATACCCCAGTCTTGCACGTCTGTGGTTCCCTTGTGTACTGCAGAGCTGTCGGCAATAGACCGCAACAACCACGTCCGTGAACTTTTTGGCGCGTTGGGGGTGTTTCTCAGCACTTGGGAGTTTGGGGATCGTGAGTGGTTGTGAGGAAGGAGGGGGAAAGGGAAGAGGAAAGAGATATGTGTGGGTTTGTCGTGGGCCTTTTTACCTGGTGACTTGTCGTCGACCTGGCTTTTTTGGTTGTCGTTTGTTCTCCTGTTCTGTTGTCTGTGTTTGGGGCAGCTTATCGCAAGCCAAAGTCTTTGTGCAAAAGAGATGGAATGTCATTGAGAGCGCTGCAGTTATAACTCGAATTCATGCGACACCCTTTTTACGAAGGAGGCTTGTACCCATCCACATCAGTACTCGTACTCAACTTCTCAAACCTCTTGACATTCTCCCTGTACTGGTCCAACTTCTCATTGATGCCCGCGTACGCATCAGTGCCGATCACGCAGCGCAACGGCGGGTCCTCCATGACCGCCAACTCATACATGCACCGTGCCCCCTTGACGGGATCGCCAGCCTGGGTGCCATTCCGCTTTTCCATGGCCTCCTTGGCGTTCAGGTGGTCGTAGGCCTCGTTCTTGTTGGCGCCAAAGTCCATGCTGCGGCCTGCCCAGTCCGTTCTGAAGCCGCCGGGCTCCACGCAAGTTAATTTGATGTTCCACTCGGGTTTGAGCTCTTTTGAAAGGGCCTCGGAAAACCCCTCCACGGCCCATTTAGACGCGCAGTAGATGCTGAAGAGTGGCACACCGCGTTGGCCGCCGATGGAGGTGATTTGCTGAATCACGCCGCCCTGAGGCTTTTGTGCGCGCATCGTTTCGAGCGCTTTGCGGGTGACATCCAGCAGGCCGAAGAAATTGACTTCCATCTGTCGTGACTGATCAGTAAAGTGTACTTGTGTTTGGGGGAGGGGGCGCCTGGTAAAGACTGTGTGGGCGTGCAGGGTCAAAGTACCTGAGTGCGAATCTGCTGCTCACTCAGACTCTCAAATTCACCGCCAAGTCCATAGCCAGCACTGTCATTGCATCAGTCTTGCTGCTTCTGGTCAAAAGAAACATGGTGCAAAGAACTCACTTGTTCACCACCACGTCCAAGCGCCCAAACTTGTCCAATGCCTTTGCAAACGCGGCATCGATTGAATCCTTTTTGGTGACATCGAGGTCCACGGCGAGGTAGTTCTTGTCGTCTGCACCATTGGGCTTCTCGAGCTTGGACGAGTTGCGTGCGGTGGCTACTGCGTGGTCGCCCTCGGAAATGATCTTCTTGACCAGCTCGGCGCCGAAGCCGGTGGATGTGCCGGTGACGAAAAAGACTCTTGGTGCCATTTTCTTGTGAATGTTTTGGAGGTATCTAAAACAAAGAACTGTTTCTTTGAAGGCAATGAGATTGTTATATGTTGTTTGGCTCTGTAGGCTGAACGTCATCAGCGTCATATATCTTTATCACCGCTATCTCCGGCGTACCATGATGGATGAATGACCTGTTAAAGTATCACCCACCAGCCAGATCCTGCACCAGAAAAGAAGTCATCTTCAGATCCCATGGAGATGAACATTGAAAAAGACCATTCTTATAACTGCTGTGTCGAGCTGGTAGGGGCTCCATCTGCGACGCATTGAGCCGACGCATCCGTCGAGAAGCAGGTCAGCATCGCATGAGCATTTTCTTTGACGCTCGTAAAGCTCGACGGTAATCGTGCATGTGGTCCTCTACACGATTGGTCAATTGATCCTTTGAGTTTAGTATCTCTGCAGGCTGCCTAGCCATTGTTTCGAGCGTACTGAGCCTCGGCACTGGTGAAGCGTCGGCATTTCAAAAATGAAATCTTACGGAGAAGCTGCTGTCAGTATGCAGCATGATTGTTGCGTAGCAGCATTGTTTGCTGAGATGAAACCATGCAGATAGCCGGTAGACGGGCTTCGATAACAGGTACACACACAAAGCCTTTGACTTCCCATTCCACTGTCGTTACTTATTCTGTCCGTCCAAAGTCACAAAGCTGGTCGATTTCTAGCACCCGTCCATGATATACTCGAAACCTAAGCCTGGTTCATCCACTTGAGAACCTCAGTACCTAATGACTCTTCGCGCTCAATGCCGGTACTCAGACCGAGAACAGTGCTAAAATGGTTGTGGCCTTCGAGAAGCAGTTCGGTCAGCTTATCGCTGCCAAACTTGTCCTTGTATCTGTTCACAAAATCTTGGCTAGGCTCGCGGATCTCATCTTCGGGATCAAGAGTGGCGGTGACAGCCAGGGTTCTCGTCTTGACCGGCTGGGCGCGCGATACGAGTCCGTAAGCGCAGTCTTCCTCGAGCCGGTCCTTGTAGTATGCGTGCAGCACCTCGGCACGGTCTGCGCCTGCAGATTGGAAATGCGCGGGGATCGATACCAAGACCACTCCCTGGAGAACAAGAGATCCGCTGCTGACTGCCTGCCGTGATTCGGCGAATCGTGGCTCCAGAAGCCAGGTTGCGGAGTGAACGGCGCCGGCTGAGTTGCCCATGATGTACAGCTTGTGGTTGCCGGAGCTGAAGCGTGACTTGATCCATTCCAGTGCGGCAGCGATGTCCTCACCTCCGGAAGGGAACACAGCGCCGTCGCCAGTCCGTCTGTAGTCAGGAATTACAGTTACAAACCCACGGGACTATGGAACAATCAGCCTTTGGCCAAAGATATCCCGACAAATAATGCTTGCTCACAGAAAAGTAGTGTCCGATGTTGGCATAAACCAATCCCTCGGCTGTTGGAGGGCTCGGCATGCGCTTGTCACCTCTCGACAGGCCACCTCCATAGACAAAGACGACCACAGGAGTGTCATCGGTGACCTTCTGCGGGCTGTACAAGTCGAGCTTTTGGCGAGGACCGGATCCATAACTGAACTCTTCTCTCGGTGTCGACTCGATGTTGCTTCTGTTCTTCTCATGAAGGGTCGCATACGCCTTCATCGTCGGCACCAAGGCCGGAAAGATTGAGCGACCGAACTCAGGCAGTTGATCCATGATGTTTGTTTGCCGTCTTGGAGCCTCGGATTGGAAGAGTGGTTGATTCAAGTTGAAAGATTAAAGTAGAGGGACGGCACTTCACTGATCCGCTTCCCGCGTCGTAATGCCGGCGAAGAAACCCTAGTAGATGTCATACCACAAGTCAGTCAGACGTGTTTGGCTTGGTCGCTGAAACGAAGGAGGGGGAGGGTCAGCTGGAGGGGTTAATTAGGGCTGAGTTAGGGCTCGATTGAAGCCGCGTCTGCACGACCGAGCAACTGAGCAGAGATCGACAGTAGCGTCCGATCAATGCGATCATCCTTGAACACCTCCGCGGCTTGTTCACTTCGCTTCTCTCTCCGGCTGGAAGAATTGACCATCGGCTCCAAGTCTTCGAGGAAGCCTTCCTGCGAGTATCAAGGCTCATACAAACCACTATCCCGATATCTCCAGATCCCTAAAACTCTAAATCGTGCCCTCGGTTGGTGGACGAAGCCACGAGGTTTATCTGGGGCCCCACGTGAACTGCTTCGAGAAGGTCATCGTGGCTTGGGCTTGGTGAAAGTTGGTCCGGACGAGAGAAGATTTCATGTTCGGATACGCGAGGACTCATTACATAAACTTCTCCGGCTCGCCCTTGGTAGGTGCCAATCTCTTTCTCACCATCTCTCTTGTTCTTCTATTCCAATCTTCCTTACTTCCAACCCTTTGCATCGTTGCCTTTTCTCTCAGTCAACCTTTTTCCTCTTCTTTCCATATACTCTTTAGCAGCAACGTCATGCCTGTCCCTGTTCTGAGCCAGCCCCCGGGCAAGCCAGACTCGAGCTATGTCATTCCCGTTTTCGGCGGCGAGTTGTGGACAATCCCGACATCAAACTCGGTCATGAGGATGCTGGTCACCGAGAAGGAGAGCAGGGGTGACTTTGCCGTGGTGTCGACAGGCGGACAAGAAGACCAACCCATCGGTTTCCACTACCATAGAGAGGCTCACGATGTCTTTCTGTGCTTGAAGGGCAGCATGAACATCTGGGCAGACGACCAGGCTCGCACTCTGTATCCCGGTGACTTTGCCAGTGTGCCCCCGGTAAGTTTTTTTTTGGCATTTCCAGGATCTGCACTTTGTGCCTAATGCGTCATCAGAATGTTGTCCATCAATATCAGATTCTGGGCGCACATACCGAGTTTGCTGGTCTGATCGTGCCTGGTGGTTGGGAGGAGTTCTTCCGCTTCATCGGCGAGCCCTACCAAAACGACCCCAGGGGTCCTCTTTTCCCCACCCGCGATCACCGCAACCCAATGGAAGTCCTGGTGCCCAAGCTTATCGCCGCCACCGAAAAGTTCGACATGGTGCCCAAGCGCGATCACAAGGGTGCCGAACCCACTCCCTGCACAAAGAACGACAACAAGGTGCCTGACTCACTGGAGCCCTACTTCCTCAAGGCAGACGCCGGACCGAGATACGCAGCTGGCGGCCTGCTCGTGAAGCCTCTTTGCCGAGTCTCAAACACTGACGGGAGGTTCTCCATTGCGAGAATCGAGGGCAGTGAGGACATCTCCGAGCAGCTCTTGGCCTCCACCACGCTCAATTTCAAGACCTCGCACCACGCTTTCATGGTGGACCTCGGCACATTTACTCTCACCATTGACGGCGAAAAGACCACGATTACCGCTGGCGAGACCGTGTTTGTGCCTGCCGGGAGTGATTTTAGCTTGGCGGCCACGAGCAGATACTCTGCCTTGTATGCCTTTACCAACGGTGGCGGTCTCGTCGAATTCCTCGTCGGACTCGGAAAGGAGTACGATTCGCCAATCATCGCCGAGGATTTTCTCCCTAAGACGGGTAATGATGCCGAGCTAAAGGACTTGGAGCACAAGGTTGGAGTGTCGACCAAGTCTGTATGAAACGGTCATGTTCGAGGCTTGGAGTCGGAACGTGAACAATGACATACAGAATATGAATGGGCGAGTCTTGTATCTTATCACTCGGATTCACTCCGTAAGATATCTTGCTCAAAACCTCTGGCATCTAAGCATGAATTCTGGTAGGCAAAGCACACATTGGTAACTCAGATGAACGCTGTCCACAGCACTTTTGTCTGCTGGAAGAAAGATGAGCATGGGTGGATACTCCGGCGACCAGGATCTATCGGATAAGGAAGGCAGTCATATCCATCAGATCTGTTCATTGACCTGTGTCACCTAACATCGCTTCATTTAGATTCATGTAGCCCTATCGAGCGACAAAAGCTGCATGTCTGCATAAACCAATCATCACGCTTTCAATGCGAAAACCGAAAGTCGAGACGCTTGTTGCCTTCATCCGTCGTCGTGGCAAGGTAATGCTCCTTCTGCTCTCTGGTCATGGCATTCCACTTGGCATCACGACGCCTGATGAATAAGTCAGCGTCAACACACCCATCCACCAAGTCTCTTGTGTAGCTCACCTATTCACAGTCACGTAGAAGATTTTGCAGCCAATGAAAGCGCAGATGTTGTAACAGGTCATGGCAATAAGCACCTTGTTACCGGTAAAGTAATAAGGCCTACTCTCAAACATCAGCAACATGGTTTCGCTTGCCTTGGTCGCCATAAACTCACTTGTCTTGTTCACGATAGATGTTTGAGGCGATGATCGACGAGGCCTGGACGAACATATTGTACAACGCCGTCGAGACCGCTCTCGTGCGAACGGAACCTCCATTCCTGCTGTTCAGCGCCACGATTACCGGGTGGATATATGGCTGGCTGTAGACAAGGCAGGACAGGATCCAGGTCGCCCAGTGGCTACGCCCCTCCGGGAGAATTTCTAAGGCGATGAGGCAGGGCAGGACGAACCATTGGCTTAGTGTGCCGATCAGGAAGCGATCGTTGACTTTCTCGGATAGGTAGGAGATCCAGAGGAGGTTGAAGATGAAGATGCAGTAGGCTGGTATGCAAAGTAAGTTGACCTGGAACGTGCCGAAACCGGCTTGCTTGAGGTTGAGGGTAAGATAGTTTGTCATCGGGTTGGCTGGCACTGGAAGAAGGGTACAGTCAGCCTGGTTGCTTTGTAATAGGTACATGTTTGTTGACTGTCGAGGTACCATCATCATGGCAACCCAGACAGACCACGTAGCATGCAGAACCGAGTCGAAATATCAGTACACTCAAAAACTTACACATCCAAGTAAGGCCTAAAAGATAGATGGGCCACATATGGTAATCCTGCAGACACTTCCAGAACATCGACGGTGACAGCGCCTGTCTGTTATGCATGTCACCTTTGCTGGGGTCATCACGCAAGACGCGATTGACCATGATCTTCTCCTCGCGCTCGTTGAACCAGCCATCTTTACCGCGGAACTTGGAAGCGGTCTGTGTAGGAGAGGGCGGGAGGTAGAACCATGAAACGACGCCAATGATGCCCGTAAGACATCCTTCCAGGGCGAACAGCCATCTCCAGCCGGCGATACCGTTTATACCGCGCATGTGGAGGAAGCCAAAGGCCAAGAAAGCAGAGACGATACTCGTGAATTGGTAGGAGAACCAGAAATAGCATAGTCTGATCGGAAGCTCTGCAGTCTTGTACCAGTAAGACAGATAGAGAATGTTGTCAGGGATCTGTGGCATATGTTAGCGAAATGTTGAATATCTGGCCATGTAATACACGTACAAAGCCACCTTCAATCAGACCGAGAAGGGCACGAGTGGCCCAAAAGGAAGATCGCCCATTGATGAAGGATTGACAAGCAGCGATCAGAGACCACAGCACCATTTGGACAGGTACCCAGTTGTCAGGTCCCAGCTTCTTTCCGATCATTTGACTGGGCAGCTCGGCGAACAAGAAGCAGAGGTAAAAGATTGTTTGTCCAGTATTGTAGTCGTTGGTGTTGATGCCGATGTCAACGAGCATGTTATCCGAAAGCGCTTGACTGATGTTGCCGCGGTCGAGCTGTAACGCGAAGAACATGAAGCAGACCCATGAGCAGATTCTCAAGTCAATCTATTTCGTTTTGTCAGCGGGGAAACCACGTCAATTAAAATCATAAACATACGGACCTTTCGGACGAGCCTCTTCTCCTCGTTCTGGTCCCACTGAAAGTCAGGGTCGTATCTATGATAACCCTCATAGCTCTCAATGGGCTTGTAGAACTTGTCAAAAGAACCTGTATCGAAGGCAGACTCCCGAGTCTTCCCGGCAGTGTCAAACAACACAGATTCGCCGACCACAGCCAAGGGGAAAACCTTGGTATCGGGGACGTTGCTTGAGCGAATCGAGCTTGTGTCGCTTTCCACATTGTCTTGCTGAGCCATGGCTGAAGACAAGAAAACCAAGAGAACCTTAAGGGAAAGGCAAGGAAAGGCCACATGAAAACAAATACTGAGGCGGCGCAAGGCATGATACTTAAGTCCTCTCCATCTTCGCCCGATACATGCTCCAAGCCAACTGACGCGACCCAGACGGTGCTCAAACAGCGGCAAACGTAATTGCATAGGTGGTTCAGGTCTGTTGAGACTGATAGTGGGAAATCACTCACTGCAATAGCTTCTCTGGTGGATACTGTGGTTCCTAGCACATGTTTCCGCGATACTGTGTGGCTGCGTCAATGGAACCCGGGCTTGCGAATCATTGCAATTCTCACCGAGAGCCACACCTATCAATCGAGGCGACCCTTGTTGCAGTTGGTTGTCGACGGGCATGGAGAGAGGGGTGAACGTGGAGAATTTCCCAAAAAGGAAGTGATCCTTTGAGCACGCCCAAGCACGCCATCTGCGCAGTGCATTCGCAAAATGGCGACATTTCTTGTCCACGCTTTGGCCTGAGCTTCGAAAGATAGTATTCTGCGTATTCATAGGTCAGCAATCTGGAAAACCGGCGTGCTTGTTCTGTGTCTCTATACTCGATGCTCAACATTGCTGGTCTTGGGTGGGTACTTGGCGGTTTGTAACCGATCCAAACCTCGCACGCAATGCATCCTTGAGATCATGCACTCCTCATACAACAGTCTTGACTCACCCTTCGACATGTAGATTAGTACTCCGTACCTTCTTTGTGACTGCATTCAGTCCACAAACAAGTGCCGGTATCCGTGTTCGACTTCAAAAGTGGCCCTTCTCGCTGCTTTTCGCATTTAGCTCTTCTTCCTCCCAATCTCTCCTCGTGATATATACATCGATATAATATCACAATGGCCCCTGCATTGATTGAGACTCCTCGAAACTCATCAATCGACAACAAGACCGAGCAGATTTACCTCGACGACCAACGCCAAGGGGCATACAAAGAGGCCTTTGCTCAAGGCCCCAAATCCACCAACTATGATCATGAACTGAAGGGTATTGGAAAGCACGCTCCTGCGAGATACCCGCTTTATCTGCCAGTGTGGGACAATGAAAAGGAGATTGGCGGAAAATACCCACCTTTAGAGCCTTTTGAGGTCTACGAGCATGGAAAAGATGCAGATCCATCTTTCAAGAACTTGTTGAAGGGTGCCATTTCGGTTGAGGATCTTACTGCCAATATCGGTGCTGAGGTGAGGGGTATCCAGTTGAGCAAGCTCGACAAGGCTGGCAAGGATGAACTGGCCCTGTTCGTTGCTCAGAAGAAGGTTGTCGGTAAGTCGGACACAATCAGAGAGTCGTTTTCGGCTTCCGGAGCTGACAGTTACAGCGCTCCGTGATCAAAATTTTGCAGACCTGCCGATCCAAGAGGCTCAAGACTTTGCCGAGTACTTTGGTCCTTCGCATATCCACCCAGCATCTGGTGCACCCAAGGGCTTCCCCAGGGTCCACTTGGTCCACAGATCCGCAGCCGATACAACCGCCAAAGACTACTTTGAGGAGCGCACCAACAGCATCACCTGGCACAGCGATGTGACCTATGAAAAGCAGCCTCCAGGAACCACTTTCCTCTACATCTTGGACGGTCCCACAGCCGGAGGAGACACCTGCTTCGTCAACCAGGCAGAGGCTTACCGTCGCCTTTCGCCTGAGTTCCGGAAGCGCTTGCACGGTCTCAAGGCAATCCATTCGGGACATGAGCAAGCCAACAATGCCCTGGCTCGCGGTAGCATCGTTCGCCGCGACCCTGTCGCCAATGCTCACCCCCTCGTGCGCACCCACCCTGCCACAGGCGAAAAGGCTCTTTTCGTCAACCAGCAGTTTGTGAGGCGTATTGCCGGCTTCAAGAAGGAGGAGTCAGACTACCTGCTCAAATTCCTCTACGACCACATTGCGTACTCGCAGGATATCCAGGCTAGAGTCAAGTGGGCGCCTGGAACTGTCATTGTTTGGGACAATCGAGTTACCGCTCACAGTAAGTTGACCACCTCGGTTGTGGAGACATGTGCTGATTGATATTGTTTAGCTGCTATCTTGGACTGGCAGGATGGTCAGCGCCGTCACCTCGCTCGTCTGACTCCTCAGGCCGAGCAACCTTATGAGACTCCTTTCGAGGAGCCAAGCAACTAGACTTGCTTGATGTAACAGAGATGCTTGGATGATCAGATCTTATCGCATCGTTGTAGTCGTCAAACCAGACATGAGGAGAAGGCCGTTCATTACGGTAATTTGAATGTTGTACCGATACCCGAGTTGTCCGTGTTTGGTCGTGCGCCTGCTGTGATTCTGGGCCTAGAGGCTCGTCTATGTAGGTCCTTGTCTCTGCTTGAATCTGGCATCCGATAGCCTGTTGCAATGAATCTTTCGTGGAGCTGTGAGAAGTGAACTTGGAAGATCACGCAGCCGAGTTGTTGGTGCGACCCGCAAATTGCATCATTCTGCCAAGACGTCAGATCGAGAGGGCCACCCTGTCCTTTTCGTTTTTCCGCAACACAAAGACATTTAATAGAGGAGTAGAAAGTAACGCGTGTAGAAGAAACGTGTCTTTCTCGTCAGCATAGACAGAAGAAAGCCTGAGGCATAGCATGTGTCAATGATTCACAAAGGGAGCCATTTACCAACAGTGAATCTCGTTGCTATCAACAACAATATACGGAAGACTCACCTGAATCTGTAAAGCCTGGATGTCATTGCATGGTAATGCTGAGAACCATTTCTATAAAGATATTACCACGAGATCACCACCCTGCGGTCTCGAGAATTTGGACGTCGAAGAGAGAGAGGATATGCTCAAAACATGGCCCCGTGGGTGAAGGAGAGCATGAGCGGACACCATATTTGCATCGTGGTACTGATTGGAAATATGTGATATGCTTGGATTCTAGAGAACTAGGTCAATTTCATCAGCTCTTCAGAAGTTCTGAAGATTTCGATGGCAGGCGCCATGGCATTGGGGACAGCTTGAGGTTTGTCCAATCTCAAGCGGACAGCCGAACCGGGAGTTTGCAAAGGAGCATAGTCTTCCCGCAAGGCTTTGAGAAGGTAAATAGCCAGCGACTCAAGAGTTTCGAATCCAGTTGGCTCGACAACCTGATAGTGTGTCAACGCGAACATTCAAGAGAGTAAAGTCTGCATGATGATATGGCCTACCTTTGTGATGACCCGCTCGAGATCAACATACGAGTGCGAGTGGGAATCTTGCAAACCAGAGATCCAGACAGTGACAAAGAGCTTCTGCTTTGCAGTCCTCTCGTTGGCGTTGAGGCCAATCAGAGTAGGGACATAGATACGGTTGACGTGCAAGACCCTGGTGACGGCATCTTGGTCGATGAAGTAGACGTAGTTGACAAAGTCACCAAGAAGACTTGCTTTGGGCAGCTTGATCTCGATCTGGCAAGACCGTATCAATGAAGCACCGGGAGGAGTGTCCAGAATGGTCTTGTGCACACGTGCGGCCAATTGGTCCAGAGATTCCCAACCTTCGATGGGCTTCATGGAGCGAAGGTTCTTGGACAAGACACCATAATGCATGGTGCTCTCATCGAGAGCATCTTGACTCGCAGCAGAATCAAAAGCTTTGCGGAAGGAAAGTGAGACGGAGAGCAAGACGGGCTGCTCCTTTTCTCTACCCCAGGCGTCAAGACCGCTGTGAGGGGCATGTTGCAAGCTCAAGTCTTGCACAGAGATGCCATCACGGCACCATGGCTGACCGTACATTTTGATTGAGTTGAGAAGTGTGGAAGCTCGGGAAGAGTTGCACGGTTCGGCATGATGGATGGCGGGGCTCGCAATGCCAAGAGTTGCAGCTCGAAGCGTCTAGAAGGCCGACGAGCACGACGAGATGAATATATTCACACCTTCGCACCTTCACACCACCCCATCCGCGGCCTGTCCTCCCATTTGCATCGCTGTTTTCGTTTCCGTGATACCCTCTTGTTTGTTCCATAGTAATCACCATGGCCGACGCACTCAAGGCCGAAGGCAACAAGCTGTTCGCCGCAAAGGATTTCCAGGGCGCTGCGTGAGTTCAAGGCCTTTGTTTGCTCACTTGCCTGCGCATTGAGTGGCTGACCCTTGGACAGGCAGAAGTTTGGCGAGGCCATTGAGCTCGACCCCAGCAACCACGTGCTGTACTCGAACCGTTCCGGCGCATACGCTTCATTGAGAGACTGGGACAAGGCGCTGCAGGATGCCATCAAGACGACCGAGATCAAGCCCGACTGGGCCAAGGGCTGGGGCAGAAAGGGCGCCGCTCTGCACGGCATGGGCAACCTGGGTGAGTATCCTCTCTGCGACAGACACGGCAATCTGTGACTGACCCGCTCCCAGTCGACGCCACGGATGCTTTCGAAAAGGCCCTGGAGATCGATCCCTCCAACGCACAAGCAAAGTCTGGTTTCGATGCCGTCAAGCGTGCCATCGAGGCCGAAGCTTCCGCAGACGGTGCCGACCCAAGTGGCGGCCTCGGCAACATGTTCAACGACCCTCAGATGATCCAGAAGCTCGCCAGCAACCCCAAGACCAGCCAACTGCTGGGCGATGCTGCCTTTATGCAGAAGCTGAATGAGATCAAACAAAACCCCAACAAGATTGGCGAGGCAATGGGCGACCCGCGCTTCCTGCAGGTCATGAGCGTTCTGCTCGGAATCGACATGCAGTTCGGCGACCCGTCCCAATCGCAACAGCAGCAGCAACCTGGCCAGTCCAGAGAAGCCGAGGAAGATGTTCCCATGCCCGACGCTAAGCCCGCCCAACCCGAGCCCGCAAAGGCCCCCAAGCCGGAACCTGAACCCGAGGACGAGGAGGCAGCAGCAAAGAAGAAGGCAAAGGAGGAGGCAGACAAGGAGAAGGCTCTCGGCACCGAAAACTACAAGAAGAGACAGTTTGACGCTGCCATCGAGCACTACTCCAAGGCCTGGGAACTCTACAAGGACATCACCTACCTCACCAACCTCGGCGCTGCCAAGTTCGAAAAGGGCGACTACGACGGCGCCATCGAGGCTTGCAAGCAGGCTGTCGAGCATGGCCGCGAGGTCTTTGCCGACTTCAAGCTCATTGCAAAGGCCTTTGGTCGTATCGGTACCTCGTACGAGAAGAAGGGCGACCTGGCCAACGCCATTGACAATTACCAACGATCCCTGACCGAGCACCGCACTCCTGACATTCTCACAAAGCTGCGCGCTGCCGAAAAGGCCAAGATCAAGGCCGAGAAGGATGCCTACATCGACCCTGCAAAGGCCGAGGAGGCCCGTGAACTCGGCAACCAGAAGTTCAAGGAGGCTGACTGGCCCGCTGCCGTCGAGGCTTACACTGAGATGATCAAGCGCGCCCCCGAGGACCCTCGCGGTTACTCAAACCGTGCCGCCTCGCTCATCAAGCTGCTCACCTTCCCCTCCGCCGTCGACGACTGCAACACTGCCATCTCAAAGGACCCCGACTTCATTCGCGCCTACCTGCGCAAGGCTCAGGCCTTGTTCGCCATGCGCGAGTACAACAAGTGTATTGACGTCTGCAACGAGGCCATGGCCCACGACAAGGACGGCAAGAGCGGTCGCGAGATTGAGGCCCAGATGCAAAAGGCTCTGCAGGCTCAGTACAGCGCCCGTGAGGGTGAGACTGAGGAGCAGACCATGGAGCGCATCCAGCGTGACCCTGAAATTGTCGCTATCCTGCAAGGTAAGCAAATCTCTGATCTAACAAAAGTACCACGTTCGCTGACGGATCATCGCAGACCCCATCATGCAGTCCATCCTGCAGCAAGCCAAGGGCGACCCGGCAGCTCTGCAAGAGCACATGAAAAACGCCGACATCCGCAACAAGGTGCAGAAGCTGATGGCCGCCGGTGTCATCCGTGTTGGTGGCCGGTAAATTGTCTTTCGCTCCGGACAAATTGTGTTTTCAAAAGCAGTTCATAGCAGCGCGGGGGATGGTTTTGACGACCGATTCATGACGAATTCTTTCTTCTTTCTTCACTGCTCCTCGGTGCATTTTCCTAGCGAAGTGTCTGTATATCGTCTCTTTGTCAATTTGTAATTGCAAGGAAGTTGTATTTTTTTGTACCACTTGTCCAAACACCTACTTGGCCTGTTAACTCATACGTCTTCCAGTTCATCCTCTCCCTGTCAACAAGAGTGGCTGCAAAGGGTAACTAGTTCATTGGCAAGAGACTGCGTATCCATTGACCTTGGAATAAGCCTCTCTCTGGACACTGCCAAGCGGAGGATGTTGCACTTCTGGTCCGGTGAACATAGTGAAATACGCCGGATTCAGGTGCGCGAATCTGGCCCCAACTTAGGGTGCTGAGGGCACGTAGCTCCGCAGATAGTTGTTGCTGTAGTCAAGATGCTGCATTATAGTGGATAGGCTGTGAAGGGGGATGTCCTCGCTCACTTCTGGCTTGTCGCGGGTACAGCTTCTGGCGATCATTCTGGCTCGACCTTGTGAAGCTCTCTATAGCGTCTGCGTAGCTCCGTGTAGTTCGAAACGTCTTCGTAACCCTTGGGCATACACTGCGGCCAATTGCCCACATAACAAGCACGACAGTCGTACAGGCCAGGGTCGGCTCCTCAGAGTTTCCAGCCGCCACGAAACGGAATCTTTTGCCGGGTGACATCTTCAGCCGAAAGGCTCGACCCCGCCAACCTGCGTAAACAATGACGTCACCAGGGTTCGTACCTGACGACAAGCAGGCAGGCAGGCAGGCCAGGGAAACCATGATCTGCGAACCAGTTCTTCGCTTGAGAAGTGCGGGTTAACTCTCTCTTCTTCTTCTTCATCTCTCATCCTCTACCACAACTTTCAAAGAACAAATACCCACCAAACGCACACCGCGAACATGTCCGGCAACAACGAAGCCACCCACGACGAGAGCCTTAGCAACCTGCCCGCAGGGCTGACGGACGTCCAGCTGGGTGACCAGAAGGGTACAACCTCCTGTGCTTTCGAACCTTACTCGAATTGTCATACTGACTCTACCCCAGGCCTCCTCTCCGCCGTTGGAGACCCGCTCGGCAATGCAGTCAACAAAGGCCTCAGCCCCGTAGGCAACGCAGTCGGCGGCCTGACAAACGGCGGATACAGCAAGGCCAAGGAAATGGACAAGCCATCTGAGAGCCAGCAGAGTGTTGGAGGCAAGGAACAGACTGGCCAGAACCCTTTGGGTTTGTAAGAGAGGGAAAAGAGACGCGTGCTGGTTCATGCTGTTCCTCGATACGAATGAATGAATGATTTGATCACTGTTCTCCCAAATTATGTTCCATCATAGGCAGCTATCGAAAGGCATGAAATTTGATGAAAGAGGACAGTGTTCGTTGAGAGCCCAAGAAGCAATTCAACAAACACGGCTCTCAATTGAAATGCGGCAAGCTGTGTCAAGATTCTGCCTTTCGATAGTTTGATTAGAGGTGCACCTAATCTTCGGGATTGCAAACTGTTCCATATGTCTTTTTCATGGCCGCTCACACCATCATTCATGTCAACTTGCGACACACCAACGACCCAAACAGTTTATCCAACAAGCTGACCGCAGGGCGTCATACTTGCCCGTTAGTCAGGAAAAAACTAGACCGGTGTCGTCTCCATTCTTCCGAGCGATCGCTACACACCCAGACGAAACGACCGCGTCCACGAACGAAATCGTTTCCCGCTCTCGTCCCAGAACCATAGACGAGACTTTTACGTTCATACTGACCTTTTACCGAGGGTGTAATGCTAGTCGTTAAGATCGAAAAGCCGCATATGGGTCATTGACCTGGTTTTCGAGGACATTGTGCACGAAACCAGGGCTAACATCAGCATGCTTGTTTCTCTCCAAACACGACTAGTGTGATGATGTACTATCTCAAGTCAAGGAATTAGACGCTTGGGAGAGCCAATTATGGAGACATCACATTCCTAAAAGTTGTCTGTTCGGTGCTGCCACTCGGCCATCCAGTTGTCCAAAAACTTTCCCACCAATCCCGTTTCCAGCACATCAGGTGCATCCCCGAGATTCTCGCTGCATTCCCTTGCCTTGGTGGTGTCGAAGATGACTTCCTTGCTCTCCCCACTGCTTCCAACATCAAAGCCGTCGACAAACTGCTCAAAGTAGCCATACAGCTTGACCGCCGGATTCTGCTGTACGGCCTGCTCGTCCGGCGTCTCATCCTGGTACTCTGCAAGTCTGCGCAACCAAGCGCGCGGACTCTCAATCTCAAAATCAAGTCCCTGTTTCTTGAGCAGCACAAGCAGATCCCTGGTCCAGTGAAACCTGCACGGATTCTCGACATTGAGAAACGCATTATCGGCGTTGAAGTCCTGCTCAACTCCCACCTCCAAAATAGTCTTTGCGAGCAAGTCAACGGGTAGCCACGAGCACATCTGCAGCAATGCCATCAGCAATCATGACCAAGGCAAAAGGGCAAGCAAACATACCATGTCAAAAGCCGGCAGGGTCTTCAACGTCAACGCACTACGTATAATCAACGGCCAGGCTTCACTGTCATTCCAGAGCCCATGCCGCGTATCACCGACCACCTGTCCAATCCTCAGTACTTGGGCACGCGCACCCGACTTTGCCATTGCGGTTTCCAGGATGCGCTCAGCGGCGAGTTTGGACCTGGCATAACCGGTCGCTTGCGCCTGCTCAAGTCTCGGCACGGCGGTCTCGGGAATATACGCGGGTGGAAGGGTCGCAAGCGCAACGGAAATGGACGAGCAAAAGATGAACTTTGCAGGCTGGGGTCCGGTGACGGACAATGAGAGTTGGAGCAGCGAGTGCAGGGTCTGGAGTTGGGATTCAAAAGCACGGAGACCGAGTTGGAAATTCACGGGCCAGGCTGCATGGATCACATGCGTGAGGGTTTGTCTGAGGGTGCTTAGAGTCGTGTTGTCGATGTTGAGGCTGCGGTGGGAGAGGTCGCTGTTTATTATCTTGACTTTGTGGCTTAGTTGGTCTTGGGGCAGGTTTCTTGATGCGAGGGCGTGGCGTAGACGTTGTAGTGGCTCGCTGCCTCGGACGATGCAGAAGACTTCTGAGACTGTGGGTGAGGAGATTAGTTCAGAGAGCAAGTGTGCTCCCAGCGATCCAGTGGCGCCTGTCAGCAACACAACACAGTCTGATGACACGTGCTCATTGCCGTGTGTGTGCGGCGAAAAAGTCGAGTATTTCGAGATCATGTCTTGCATCAATGAGATTCCATCATCTTCATCCTGCTGCTCAACGCTGCCGGAACCGTGGATCTTCGCTGCCAAACGCTTCACGTTGCCGCTTTCGAAGACGATGTTCTGAGAGAGCTTCTTGTCACCGCGGACGGCCACTTTCCCGAGGATCATGGCGCGCAGACGAATGGCTTGCAAGCTGTCCATGCCCGCTTGATGGAAGTCTGTTTCAGCATCACTGATGTCAACACCGACCTGCTCGTTGACGAGTTTCAGAATAAACTGCTCGAGCTCGGGCAAGCCCAGCTCTACTCCCTCTTGCAAGCCATGCTCCAATTTATCGTAAGCCTCCTGGATCTGCTGTGCATACGTCCTGTACACCTTGGCTCTGATGATGGACTCCTTGTCAGCCGCAGGTACATGGGCGTCCGCAGGCAGACAAACAACCATTTCACGACCTATGCGACCGAAAGCCTCGGCCGTGGAATTGGCAGACTCTATCGCGGGCCAGATGGCTGAGACGAATTGCTCGTCGGACATGTCTGCAGCGGCGTCCGCTTTGAACACCAAAAGACCTGGGATCACCCTGTCGATGCCAAAGACGACTGCTTCTCGTACCAGAGCCTCTTGCCTCACCCGGCCTTCCATAGGCAAAGGCAGTACTTTTTCGCCGGTGGAAAGGGTGACGCGGTCGTCGATGCGACCGATGTATTTCCACGCGTTGGGGATGGTCGGGTGCGGTGTGACGATGTCGCTCGAGTGGAATGAACCCGGCGGGTCGTTCGAATTGGACATGTTCAGTGTGGGCAGGGTTGAGAGGTAGACGAGCTCGAAAGTGTTGTCTCCCAAGGGCTTGTACTGGACATTTTTCTGAACGGCTGGCACGAGGCGGAAGTAGTTCCATGCCTTGTCGCCGGGAGGCCGGTTGATGGATGAGCCGACCATTCCGGGCTCGGTGCTGAGAATCATCAATTGCATGTCCTGGTACGATTTGCCAAGCAGAGAGGTGCTTACCCTGCAAATAAGGTTTCGATGTTGACGCCTGCTTCTACCAGTTGGTCGCCCAGTTCATCTGAGAGCTGACTGCCAGACGAGACGACAGACTTGCATTTGGTGAGCTCAGACACACCGTCGTCCGTTTCCGCCATGAGTTTCAGGATGTACGGCACAGTCAGAAAGACATGAGGCTGCACCGTACGACAAACTTCCGTCAAAGTTTGAGCTGTCAGAGACATGTTCGCATTAGTCAGATACATGCACTTCTCAACCATCATGCAGTTGAGTGTCAGCTTGCTGGCGAATGCATGACACAGGGGACTTGAAGTCAAAGCCGTCGTACCCTTTCCTGTTGGAATGGAGGCCAGCAATTTGCAATGGGCCGTGGCGATTGATTTGGGCAAACCTGTCGAGCCAGATGAATGGTATACGATAGCAGTGCGCTGGGTTGCGGTCTCTGCATCAAATTTGGTGCAGTTCAAAGGCTGAGAGTCCCAGCTTGCATCGCGGTAGATGTCCCCTGTAGCGATTTTGTACACTGAAATGGAGCTGTCACGGTCGTGTGTCCTGTCTCCCAAGCTAAATGCAAGTCTTGAAGGGGCCTGGATGACTGTCTTGCATTCATTTTCTCTCAACAGCTTAAGGCAAGCTTCGGGTGTAAGTCTGGTTGACAGTAAAAGAATGCCGAAGCCAATTCTGCTCAGAGCGAATTTGGCGATGAGGTAGTCCAGGTCAGATGGTCCGACAAGGGAGACAATGGGTTCATTAACCTATACCAATTAAGTGGTCTGCTTTCAAGGTTACTGAGAATGGTCGAGACATACAGGGTCGATGGGCAAAAGCTGTGTGTAATATTTCGCAGCTCGCTCAACAAGCAAGTCTAGGTCTCTCGCAGTATAGAGCTCGAAATCCGTCACAGAATCGCCTTTTGGGTAGCCGATCAACGGGACCTGCTTGTCTTTGCGAGCAAGAATCTTGACAATATCATCAAGAACTAGAGGTGTGTGATCCATGATATAGCTTGTGTTTCCCTAGAAGGATGAAATTGAAAGGTTGCCTAGAGAATAAATGTTGAGATGCGGTTGGCCATAAGTAGTAGAAAAAGGTTCGGTCTTGTAGAACGATGCCCCACACGGCTGGTGATCGTTAGCTTCATGATGGACAAACTGTTCTTCCGTGGGGTTCGTGCTGTAACAATAGAAAAAGTACTGTTTGTGAGCAAGGAAACAAAGAGCAACAATCGAGAGTTTGATTTGTGTTAATCTGTCAATCTAGAGGGCCTCACAAGTCCTTGGAAGCGCCGATCCTTGTGATTAGCCTTCATTGTGAGCTCCCTAGAACCTGCGCCATCTATGCCGTTTTTCATGTCAGTACGGTTGAACAGGCAGAAAGCTCTGCAGTCAGCGTGTTAGACGCTGAAAATAAAATTGTCGACATTGACCGGTCACTTGTGGTCATACGTACCAGCTTCACTCCATGCTTGATCCTCATGGACCAAGTTCTTATTCGGCAGCAGGAATGAAGACAGAAAGCTCTGAGAAACAACATGTAAGACGCCAGAGATGACCCTGAAGCCGCGTCAATAGTGACCTGTCATCGGTGGTCCCACTTACTGTCGTATCACTCTCCGCCGTTGCACTTGCAGCAGGAGCACACATCCAAGCTTCCGTTGGTCAGAGCATAGACATGAGGCATGAACTCCTTGGCCATCTCGAAGGGATCGCGGGGATGGCCGTAAAGGTAGTGGTCACCACCAGGGCCGCGGGTGCGACGACACCAGAAGAGGCCATAGCCGCGAGGCAAGTCCTTGAAGATCATTCCCTGGGGAAACTTCCATCCACCGTTTGAATTCCTGACGCCCTGTGTGGCTACACATGGTTAGTATATGTGTTGTGTGCCTGGTAGCCGTGCTTACATACCAAAGGCGTGACTCAGCGCAGCAAGGAAGTTGTTGGTGTTGGAGGTGGTATAGGGTGCGCCAGGCTGGCGAATATTGTCGCCATCAGTCTGCGTGACTTGACTCATAGTGACTTTAAGTGTGTTGTTGACTGGATCGGGGACAAGAGCCTTGATTGCTGATGTTCTGCAATGCTTTTCATCTTAAGAAAGACGGTAATCTGGCCAGGCTCACCAAAAGGTGCCGAGAGGTCAAACAAGCAAACAACCGCAGGTCACGACAGTGCGAGACAGGCCGGTGGGAATTTTGATGGCTCCCGGACTGCGTGACCACAGCTTTGTTCCTAAATCAGCCTTCGTAGAAGTCTCACAGCCCGTCATCAGCTTTGAGATGCATAGAAACAGATGACAAGGAAAAAATGAAGTAGGGCAGAACCATCACACATAGCCTGAGCAAAGAGACACATGATGGGCACAAGTCTGTTGTTGTAGAATGAAAAGGCACTTAACTGAGGTATATCTTCGTCTCTGTTTCATACACGTACTCATGAACGTAAATCGCTATAAAAATCGCTATAAAAACACATGAACCCCCTTAGCACCTACGCTCAAACCAGAAAATGAAAATGGAAGACCAAAAGGAGTCAGCAAGAAATCTTGACTTAAGATCAAGCCGATCCCATCTCCTTGGGTGCACAGAAAGCATAACCTAGCAGTTCATCGGCCGATGGACGCTTCTCATGCTCGATCTCAAAGGTACGCTCCAGGAACAACTTTGCGTTTTCGCTCGCCTGCTCCGGCATGTCTGGACGAGCAGCAGCAGCGTTACTACCAATCTTGAAGATAGCTTGCAATTGAGTGCAATTGGGGTGAGGATGCACGCCAGTGAACATTTCAACGATGAGACAGCCGAGTGACCAGATATCAGCTTTGCGGGTGTATGCGGTCTGTTTGACAACCTCAGGTGCCATCCAAAAGACCGAGCCTTGGAGGGAGACGCGAGGTCCAGCGCGCTTGCCGGTGGAAGGCACCAACAAAGTCGAGGCCTCGACACGCTTACTGATACCGAAATCGCTGATCTTCACGCTTCCATGGTTATCGACAAGGATGTTGGCACCCTTGATATCTCGGTGGATAATATCCTTGGAATGCAGGTATGCCAGTCCAGACAATATCTGTCTGACAAAGTTTGCTATCAGAGGCTCGCCAAGAGAGCCATAGTTGACAAGCATGGTCGCAACCGAGCCACCAGCGACATACTCGAGGAAAATGTTGAGGTGGTTCTCGTCCGAGTTGGAACCCAGATATTGCACAATGTTGGGGTGTTTGAGCTCGCGCAAGAGTCCTATCTCTCGCTTGAGCGCTTCCACCATGTTGTTCTTCTTTGCATCGAGGTGTGTGCCTGAAGAAGAAGGCATTTCGACTTGCTTGCACGCCATGAGCTCGCCAGTGATGGCATGAAGCGCGAGGTAAACAGTACCGAAGGAGCCTTGTCCTATCATAGCGCCCTTCATATACTTGAGATTCTCCCAGCTGTCGCTCTCAAGGTGCTCCATTAGTTCCTCGTCAGACTCTTCGCCATCTTCGGCAATGACTTGACTGAGGCGAGAGTTGAGTGATCCGCCGTTCTCGGTATTCGCTGGGCTGGTACTGCCAGTATCATCGAAGTAGCTTTGCATGATGGTATTGCCTTCGGGGTCGGTCACAGCAACGTTGCGATCGTTTGAATCTGAGCCGCTGTCTGCACCAAAAGACACGTAGGACTTGCGGTTCGGTTCCAAGGGTGATTCCTCATCCAGAGGCTCGAGGACCGAAGAGGTGACAGAATCACGGTAGTTTGACATCGGACGGCCAAGTCGGACAACAGAGAGCGGACGGAGCGTCTTTGGTTGGTTGGCGGTGTTCAGCCAGCTGTCAGCGATGGTAGGGAGAGGAGGCGCATCTCTCAGGCTAGATGAAACACTGAAGCTACTGATAGTACTCAGTCGACTGGCGGCTCTACTGAGTCTGCGGGAGCGGCGAATGGACATGCGGACGGTCTTGTCCATCTCCTCCTTTTCGATGTCGGGGAAGTAGGAGGTGAGGTCTTGAGTGATTAGTTCGGTCGGTGGACGAGCGCCATAAAACTCCTTAAGCTTGCGGGCACGAGCACCCGCGGATGCAATTGCTGGTTGGGCGGCAAAGTACGAGTTTTTCTCACGCTCTAGCAAGGATGCAGGAGACATGGGATAGCTGACGGCGGCCAATGGCTCGCCAATGAGCTGCTCGATCTTGAGATGGCTCTTGGACTTGTTGATAGGTTGGACCTCGATGGCGGGAGGCGAAGGGCCTTCTTTTTCGGCAATCTTGGCAGCTATACGCAGTTGCTCGCCCTCCGGCTCTCCGGTATGAATTTTGCGGAGCATCAGACGGCCTCTCTCGCCGCGCACACGATCACTGCAGATGCGGAGCAGCTCCGTGTCACCCAAGCGGCGACAATACTTCGGATCAGGGTTGTGCCCCTCGAGAAGATAGAAGCAGAAGTTCTTGACATGGTTTTCGTTGAGAGCACCTTTCTTGAGAGTCTTCAAAACAATGTCGTCCGCAGTTTCGCAACCCTCAATGTTGATCATGGAGGAGCGGCCGCTGTCGTAGATGACTCTGATCAAAGCTTTGTCGGCGGGTAGGGCGCTGCTGTAGGTGGCGAGGTTATCGACACTTGGACTGGAGCGAATGTGACCGGCTACAGGAGCGCCAAAGCGAGGGGGAGTCTCGCCAGGAGTGAGTCTCTGAGAGGGCTTGGATAGGTATGGTGTGCTGTTGCTCTTTTGCATGGGCATGCGCGAACGGTTTTCTTGGTCGATCAAGGGCGAAGAGGGGCGAGAGTTGGCTTTTGCGATGTCTTGGCCATCGATGCGACGGGACAGGCGCTTGTCCTTGAGGGAGGTGGGAGGGGCCATGGTTCGAGTCGTAGAGAGCACGGCACGCTCACGCGGCGATCCGGCCGGAGGGGTGAGTGCCTGAGCATTGCCGTCGAGAGTAGCCAGCGAAAGCTGTATGCTCTCGTCAGTAAAAGACCATGCAAGGACGCGTGCGTTGAGTCCTTACCCTGTTGATGTTGCGTTTGGACGTCTTGCGGTAGACGGTGGTTCTGAACAATTTTGCCTGGGAACCAATTCTGACACGGTCGCCGATTTTGCTGACGCCCATCTCTTTTAGAGTAGCGGGGTCCATATCCATCAGGTTCTCGCCAGTGATGTTGTTTCCTGCATGGCCGTTAGCCCTGACAGCATGGCCGTGAGGCGGGAGCAGAGCTCACTCTTGAAAATGTCGACATATTGGCCGCAGTTGATACTGACCAGCCATTCGCCGACGCGCTGTTCATCCCAGTTTCTGTTGGGTCTTGTCAGTCAAGGCATCGACGCGAGGTGGAGCAATTGCATACCTGACCGAATCTGACATTCTCGAGGATTCTGAAAATTCAGAGTCTGTAGGACTGCCATACACAGGGCCGGTATTGACGGAGCGATACGCCTGGGCGTTGGACGAGTATTGTGCTGCTCCCAGAGGGGCAGGGAACGAGGGCTTGGATGCCAGCATGGCCATTGTTGAAGGACAAGGAAGCTTTCAAAGTGTGCGCAAGAGGCGTCGGAGAGCTATCGCTTCATTGTCTCGTCGGACAAGGCGCCACTTGAAGGATGATGTCGTCCCCTTGTCGCAAGTGATGTCGACAAAAGCAGACGGGAGAGAGGGGGGGCTTGTCAGACGGCGGCGTGACAGCGGGCTGCGGGAGCGGAGGGTTATTGACGAGCAGAACACACAAACGTCGCCGTCGCAGACCGACTTGGCTTTGTGTCGATAGCTGAGACACGCAGCAGCCGAGCAGTCGCAGACTCGCAGCCGTCGATGATTTGCAGATGATGAAACGTCAGAAGCGTCAATCACTCGGGTATTCGGATTCGTCGTCCTGGTACGGAGTGCTGCTGCTGCTGCTGCTCTGTCTGCCCTTGCGGCGCGGCTGGAATGGCGACTGGGACACTGAAGAAGAAAGAGATCAAGACAACAGAAAAGGCAACAAAGAATGACACGACACAGGCCTCGTCAGTTAAAGCAATGCTAGGGCGACTCGATCGAAAAATAGAGTAGGCCTTTCCTCATCGTCGTGTGCCAGTCTGTAATCAAGTCTCCACCGGCGCGTTTTGGATGCCGTTTCACCAGTCTCGAACGAGTAAAGCGCAGGCCAGCTGCCCCTTCCTAAAGAAGCAGTCATTGTGTAGCTTCAGTCAACGGCCACCTGCTTTTGTACCCTTCAGGACACTTTGTTCAAAGACACTGTCCACTACTGACCGCTCCCCAGCCTCTGCGCTCTCATCATCAATTCAATCATGGAGAGGGCGTGCGCAGTCCCCAGAGGCGCACGCTCAAAGGCACTGCTGTATCTGAACAGTGGGCCTAGACGGCCAGCCTGCATGCCCAGACACGCCCAGAGGCCTCCTCAACCTTCGTGTGTGTTATGCTCAAGCTGTGCCCCGTAACTGCAACTGCTATCGTTCCCATCTCACAATCCACTCGCTCCGAGGCCCCCGCCATTGTGGGCCTCAGTCATTTCGTTATCTGCGCGCACATGTCAGACCAGCTGCCCAACCCGGTCTGCACCCGACAAGGTCTTTGTAGGTTTTGACTAGAGCTGCTGAACGACCGCTGTTGCGGCCGAAATACTCTTGGTATTCCCGATCGCGATGGAGCGCTACAAAGCCGAGCACCCATGAGACCCACGCATGTGTTTCGACGAATGGAAACACAAAAAAGTCGCTGCACCTTCTAGCGGGGCAGATGTTACTGGTGGGTGGTAGGTTCGAAGCGGGCCGGCGCCGTTGTTGATCCTGGAGCAGGTGTTTGGCAGACATGAGGCTGGTTCATGAAACGCCATGACGCCAGACGCTGCCTTTGTAGGAAGGAGGAGTGGTGGTGGCGGGACAGAAGCTCCTGACACGGTGCCTTGTCATGTTCCAGTCAAAACAAGCATGCGTGTCCAGGCGACGTCTGTTCGAGCAGTTGGTGTCGCAGTTCAATCTAGCGGGAACAAGCAGATTGGTGCAGAAGGATCAGCGTTGGACGCTTGCTTGCGTTCGCCCGACTGGGCGCTTCGGTTCGTCGTGTGGTGTTTATTCGCGTGCCGTGCTCGTGCTGCAAACCTGCTACATCTTCCTTGTTGATGACGTGCGGGTCGTGGTCGGTTGTTGTGGCATTATCTTGCAACTTGCCCGACAGGGTGCCCAGGAAATGGTGGCCGCCTTGTCCAGCTCGACTGCTCCACCAATCCTCGACCGACGAGACTCGGGCGCTTGAGGCACAGGAACGAGGCTCCTTCTCTCTCTCGCGCTCTCTCTGCGCGAATTAAAATCCACCATTTACTAGTCTTCCTTCCCTCGACAATTGCTTGGACCTGCTCCGACTATTGTACACACTTTTGCGTCCGCCCCGCAACAACGCATCGCATTGTCCTGCCTTGCTCTGCCCTGCCCAACCTGGGGCCAAGGCTGAGCTGCTTACTGTTAATAACCACGCGCTCCGCACGCGAGATTGCTGCGATTTGAATTTGGCCATCGAGCTTAGACAGACCACCACCAAGGGAACCCTGACAGCTCAGCTCAGCTCAGCTCAGCTCAGCACTGAGCCTGGCATGGCTTCCGAGGACGGCTATCGTCCGCCGGCAGTGCAGTCTGCTGCGGACAGTTTTGAATTGCATCCGGACGGCTATGCCCAAAAGACCGAGGCAGATGCTTATCCTTGCTCCCGGACGCGAGCGAACTCCAGCGTGAGACCCGGCAACAGCTACTATCAAGGCCCGCCCGTCGACGATGCTGTCAATAGCGCTTTTGAACGTTCCGATGCAGCAAGTCGCGTGGACCCAGGTCTAGTCGCTCAGATCACGGAGCAAGTCATCAACACTTTGAAGGCTTCTGGTATTACCGCTGTCCCACAGCAGCGACCACCTCCACCACCTGCTCACGCCGGCTCTGCTCACTCAAGGTCACCTACCGAGTCGGCTGCCTCACTGCCGCGCCGCTACACACCGCCCTCGCCTACCAGACAAGACACAGGAAGCTACCGCTCTTCGTCTCCCGAGCCACACATGTTTGAGCCGGACTCATACACCAATAATTACGACTTCACACGGTCAAAAAGAAGCAGCAGCGACGCTTCACCTGCCAGAGCTTCTGATGACACAAAGTCAAGACCCAGGCAAGTGCGCATTCCCTCAGCGGTAGAGGAGGCTACAACGCTGGAAAAGATATGGCAACCCCTGTTCCAGTCCGGGCAGCCTACTGCAAGATTGGGCCAATTCCTCCGAGGACTTGCTCGGCACATCATCGACGACTACGAGCCCAAACGAAGCCTTGTCGTCTCTCCGGCCAAGATGGTCCAGTTCTTCGACGACGTCAAGCTTCCCACTGAGATTTATCCATGGCGCGACATCTTTGGAGGTAGAATTTGCAACGAGTCGATCTCGAGAATCTACCGTGACCTCCGCTGTCAGCACCATTTTATCCAATCTGGTACTTATTGCGTTCCGGACATTCCCGCTCTCACACCTGATGGCTTTGATGTGTTCATGACTACACTCATTCAAGCACATCCCGAGATGGAGTTCAACCGGCTTGCGAAGGCCGTCTTGGCCATGCCTATTAGTAATGCCGATGATTCCAAGGAGCGCTTCCCCAAGGAACTTAGCCGGAGACTGTTTCCGAGTGACGAAGATCGTCAACAACAGCAGCGCCTACATGCTGCTTTCTCGGCCGACCGTAACATTCAATTGCGCTTCAGCAACCCCATGCCCCCTCCGCCGTCAACTCAGCCTCCTCTTTCAGCCTCGCAACCGACTGCGCCATCTTTTGGCGAGAGAGAGCGTGCGCCATACTCGAGCTTCTCATCTGCAGTCGATGACGACGATTTACGCACTGCACCAGTCCAAATTGAACGCGAACGCAAGCCGTACACTGCCAAAGAAGGTTCCGGGAAGATCTTCGAAGAAGACCGTAGGAACGCTCCTCGTCCGGATCCTGTGACTCGTCCTTCGCGTGCCAACTCTGCTGCACCGGCTCAAGCACCCTATGCGCAGAGCAGACCTACCGACATACCTGCTACGGGACAGAGACATCACCGTCTGTCTGCCGGTGGTGGACAGAGGCCTAATTTCCTTGGTACTCCACCCAACCTCGGCTACATGCAGAATACCTACACCCGATCTGAAGGCACCAACATCGGGGAAGTTCCGTCGGCATACTACAGCTCGAACATGCATGCCCAGGATGATCGTAGCAGATATGCGCGACGAGAAGATGAGTCCAAGCGTGCTTCGTGGTATCCGTCTCGTGGCTATGACTATGATGGTCCGAGCTATGATGACAGACGGAGAACCATGGGCGGAACAGATGGTTATGGCAGCTATAACGGCTATCCTCCAACATCGAGATACTGAGCCGAAGCATGCAGTATTCTACCCAACCCCGACAGACTGGCATCTGTTGGGATCGAATTCATGATCAATTCGATACACAACTCCTAGCAAGTCTGGACATTCCGGTTTGACCTTGGGATCTTGATTGTGTTACTAGCCTATACCCCATCACCGTTTGTTTTTTTTTTTTTTGGGACTTTTCTGTTTCTTGTACCCTTTGTGACGTCCTACCTCGTTTTTCTTCTCTTTTGCCGTATACCCCCTCTAGTTCTGCTTGTTTTACTTTTCTTGCGTGTATTTGGATGCAGCAGGTGGAGAGCGTGGATCGCACTGCAGTTCAATCATTTTCACTTTGTCGATTGTAAAGACCGTCACTACAGTATTAATTTCCAGAGAAGCCATGACCGCTCACGAAATTTGAGAAGCACAGACGTGACATAATCGTAAATGCATTTTGACCATCTTTATATGCTTTTGCCTTTTTAGGCGCCAATCTCCCTGTTCATGTCATTCTCACCACCATAGCCACTCTTTTGTCTCTGACTCGCGGCATCCTCCTCGTCCTGTGCGGCCTCGATGCCGCCGTAACCACCCTCGCTGTTGGCGGACCCGAGACCCGTGGTCTGACCCCCCATGCCGTTTTCCGATAGCGATTGGCCGTAGCGGATCTTTTCAGCCGTCTTTGCGCCTTCTTCGGCGTGCTTCTGGGCTTCGACTTGGGGGTTGGCGTCGACTGCTGTTTCGGCATCTGGTGGTGGGTTTGTGTGTGAGAAGGGTGTGTGGAGGAGGAGGATGGGACGACACTTACGACCCATTTGTCCGCCGGACTTTTTGTGCGGGACTGTGACGGTTTTGATGCTTTCGTACCTGGTTTGGGTGTGTTGGTCGCGTTTTGTTTTTTGGGGGAGAGGGGTCAAGGTGGGTTGGGACTTACTGGTTGCTCTCGCCGCCGGGCTCGGTCTTCATGAGGTTTTGAGACATTGTTGTTTTGGGGTGTGGTGATAGGGTCTGTGGTCGAGAGCTTCGGTTGTATCTGAGGGGGGGAATTGGAGGTAGTTGTGTATGAGAGAGGTCGAATGTCGCTTGTCGCTCGATTGATCAGAGAAAGGTCACCTCTAAATGACGTAGTGTGGGGTAGCTTTTTCTGGTTCTCTCCTCACGGCGGCATTGTTGCAGCGGGCTTGGGCGACATCATTGTCGATTTCGGTATTGCTTGCTGGGTGGACATTCACTTCTAAGCATGAAGGTCTATTCGTTCTTCTTGGAGACAGCTACGTTTTTTGCTGGCGGCTCGCAGAGTAAATATGGTATCGACACCCACAGATCCCGACCCTCTGGCACGATAGGTTGCCGTGGGTTTCAGTACCAGCTCAATGCCAACGGACAGTCTTCACTCCGACTGGCCTTCAACCGTACAACATCCTTCCGCCTCCCGGAAATTGCTCCGTATAACATCAACGTTGGCCCTTTCGCGTTTCTGATGTGTGGATCCGGTGCTGTTGATACGGCTTTCAATGGTTAGGTCGCCTTTACCTGTAATTCGATTTGCCTAGGCGGCCATGACTAGACATGCAGGCATTGAAGAGGTAGGTGGTCGATATAAAAGAGGATGGTATTCCCAGTGAATGTATTGCTGGCTCATTTCTCATCATTTATCATCTTCGTATAAGTTCTACACACTGCTGAGGATAAGTCCACAACATGTCTGCACCGCGTGTGATTATTGTTGGAGCAGGTCAGTTCGTCCATATTTCACTTTCCCCTCAGTCAACTTGACCATCATCGACGCTGAAAGCTCCTTTGGCGGTATCTGGAGCAAATCACGCGTTGATCCGGGTCTGGTTGTCGATAGCCCACGCAGTATGATCGAATACCCAGAGGTCTCGATGGTCGACTCCGAACATCCGGCCTATGGACATGTGCCGGGGACCGAGGTGACAAGTTATCTCAAGACGATTGCCACCGAAGCTGGGCTTGTGGACAAAGCACAGTTCAATACTTTTGTGCGCTCGATCCGTCGTCGGAATGGCGCGGATGGGTGGATGGTTGAGACGAATCGAGGCACCATGGAGTGTGATAAGCTCGTTCTGGCTACAGGATTGTAAGTTTGTCCCCGACGGCAAAGGTGCCACAACCACCCGCTGTCCTCCCAAAGGCCATGTCCCGTTCTTTGCCGACGTCAAACCGCACAAGCTTGATCCAAGCAGGTCGTTGCAAATTTTGGCGACGTTGAACTTGATCAAGGACTTGGAGAGTGACGGGTGAAGCAATGCAACAGTATCCAGTGGGGTGCAGCCAAATCTTGGCGGGCTGCAATGTCAGTGGCCAGCGGTGGGGTGAGCTTGTGCAGCCAAGCAAATGGCATTGGTGAAGCGAAAGAAGCTCGAAGTGTACAGAGATGTTGACATCAACGGATGCTTGTATAACGGAGATGGATGTGTGGAGGATGCGCACCAAACACAGCCTCCAACAGCAAGCGGCTGAGAGCGGGCGGAATTTGTGGGCGTCAGAGTGGGTTGCTATTATTGGCGCGGCCTTCGGGAGCGGCCTCTTGGCTCTGGCCGATCAGACCTGACAATTGTTGGAGCAGGGAGAGGCGTGCGCCTGCGCAATGGCTCTTTGCTCGCAGGGGCTTTTGTTGTTGATATTAATTCGCAGGCCAGCAGACTGAGCGCTGCCATCGAAGCTGCCACTCACCAGCGCGCGCGCCACTCGACTTGACTCGACTCGACTCGCCTCGACTCGCGACTCGGGAGCGTCATCGTGCAACGGGAGACAGACGCTGCCAACGAACGACAGCCACAGACCAGCCTGCCTTGTCAACGCCGGATCGAAAAGCTCGTACATCTATCGCTCGCTCGCTCGCTCGTCCCTCCGCCCTCGCCCCATGCCGCCGTGAGTGGCGCCTTTCGTTCGCACATGCTTGTGGACCAGACATGAAGATGCGATGCAGAGCCGTGTGGTGCTGCTGGCACGTCGCTGCCCTGGCCGTCGTCCTTCTGCTCGCCGCGCCCTCGCAGTGCGCCTTTGTCACCTTCGACAACTGCCTGGACCCCAGCGTCCGCAACTCGGATCCCCTGCACCTGCAGTTCAAGCCGCTCTTTGTCGACGTGCGCTTCAACACGTCGGCCGCCAGCCACAACCTCAACCTGACCATCTACGGCAACGTCACCGGCCAGGCCACCCAGGGCCTCTACCCGCCTCCCGACGACCCCTCGTGGCACAATGCCAACGACACGTTTGGCAAGATAGTCGACATCTCGCCCTCCAACAACAAATACTCGACCCTGTTCCAGACCTACCGCGTCCTCACCTTTGACGCCTACGAGGCCGACCCCAGCCGCTTCTGCAACTCGACCCTCAACCACTCGTGCCCGCTGATTCCTTCCTTCTACGCCAATCCCTCGGATCCCGGCGAGCTGTCCGCCTTCTCCGTCAGCCACGACTTCTACACTTCCTATTCCTTTGCCACCATCGCTGCCACCATCCTGGCTAAATCCGGCGATGCCGGCGCTCCCAACATTGCCTGCATCTCAGCCAGTATCACCCCGGACCTTGGTCATACTCTGTCGGGCCTGTTGACCTACCTCCCCGTCGCCATCCTCGTCCTGGTTGCCATCGCCACTGCCGCCGCCGCCATTTATTCCCCGTGGGGCTCTACCGACCCTTTCAAATGGACAACCAATTACGGCCGCGACCAGGACCTGCTGCGTCTTGTCACTCCCGGCTTTGGTGATTGCTTGCAGTACATTCAGTTCATCTTTCTGACCGGTGCACTGAGCCTGAACTATCCCGGCTATTACGCACCCGTCACCATGCAGGCGAGCTGGTCCGCTCTGCTGTTTAACGAGAGTTTCGTCTCGCACGGAAACGGCACTCAGTCTTTGCAGGACGGCATCTACGTCACCAACGGCACGTATGGCATGACACGCATGAGCCAGCTGGTAGGCATGACTGCAGTCCGCGACATCTGGGCGTGCATGGCTATCTGGCTGTTAGTCATTGCCGTTGCCGTGGTTCTTCTCTGTCAACTGGCTTTCCTCTTCCGCTGGCTGGCCCGTCTGTTGTCTAGCACTCCAGAAGAGGACCTGCGTCGGAAGAACTGGCCGCTGAGTGGTGGCATGGTTGTGCGCATCGTCTTCAACTACTTCCTTCTACCCATCGTCGCCATCTCCATGTTCCAGCTCGTCGTCGCTCCTCGATCGCCGCCATCCGTCGTCACAATGGCTGTCATCCTTCTACTTGGCATTATCGTCTTCGCCTTCTGGATACTTATTCTTATATTCCGCACCAAGCCGCGCGCTTATCTATTTGATGATCTGCCCACTGTTTTACTTTATGGTTCCCTTTACAATACCTATTCTGATGAAGCAGCTCCTTTTGCTCTGATTCCCGCCATACTTACCTTCATCCGAGGCATCGCCATCGGCGCAGTGCAACCTTCGGGTATCGCCCAGCTCGTCATCTTGGCCATCTGCGAAGTCATTCTCATCTTGACGCTGCACGCGTTCCGCCCTTTCCACTCGCCTACTCACATGAACGCCTACCACACCTTCTTTGCCTCTGCAAGACTCGCTACAATCCTTCTAATGGTGGCATTTGTGCCTTCTCTAGGTGTAGTCGAGGCTCCGAAAGGATGGATCGGCTACGCGATTCTCTTGATCCACGGTATCGTCCTGATCTTTGGTTTCTTCATGAACGCTTTACAGACATTGCTCGAAGTCTTTGCGCGCATGGCAGGCGCTGGAGGCGATCCTCAACACGGAGCTCAGAGAGGTGGTTTGATATCATTTGGTTGGCGTCAGCTTCGCAAGCGGCAACCAGGTAGGCAAGCAAACAGACCTGGTAGCATGATGTCTGATGCTGCTATGTTAGCAAACGACTCGGATGCCAAATCCCTCAACCTCATGGGGGGCCGTTCTCGTAGCATGTCAGCAAGCTCCCAGATGATGCTTAGCCAGCACTTACCCGACTCTCGCATCAGCGGTGGCTTTGACCAGTACACCCAAGCCGAATACGGATACACTCCCACCGAGACGCCAACAACACCGTATACCGCGATCCCACAATCAAATAGTTCTGTCACGGGAGCTGGACCACCAGGCAAACGCCCAGTCCTGGGCATCAAAACTGAACAGCCTCTTTCCGATCCTTACTACAGAGCGCCTCGGCCACGGAGAAACACAAATGACCCTTACACTCCAGGTGCCCAAAGCAGGCGTTCGACGAGCGGCGATTGGAACAGACTGCCATATCAAGATTCTCCCGATCAATACATTGGCGCGGATGACTTGGGCGAACGCGGTGCGATCGTGCCGCCTTATCTTCGCACTCACAATAGAGGCGATTCTGATCCAGATCTAGCGGATCTGACTCCACGCGAGAGGACGGATTACGCTGTTAGAGAAGTCGATTTCTACTACGGCGTTAGAGGGCCAGCTCTTTCCAACGCGCCGGCAAGGAAGCTCAAGACGGGACCTGCTGACCCCGTAGGACCCGTCTCCTCCGCTACCACGTGGTTCCAACGCCTTCTCGGTGGCAAGGGGAAAGATAAAGGCAAGGGATTCGAAGTGGTCCGCAGCTCTCGAATGCCGAACATGGAAAGTGAGCAACCGGCCGATGACGAGGGTCAGGAGTTGCAAACCTCGCCACCCATGAACTACGCGCCATACAAAGACTCGCCTGACCCCCAAACAGCGGCAGGTGCTCGTAGATCGCATAGTCCTGAAGGATACGGCGACATGGGCAGTCGATTGGGGGGAACGTGGAATAACCTAGAGGTTGAAGAGTCAGACTCTGATAGTGATGTACCCGAAACACGGCCATCTTCACCGGCACCTTATCTCAGGCCGATCTCTCGCACCGGCAGCCTCAGTTTTGACCACGAAGGGGAGCACCCAACGGCCTCATCAGCAGCTGACACACAACGGGAGCACTTCCCGTCACCGCCTCCTCGGCACCCGTATCATGGCAGTGGGACTGACAGGCCCACCAGTCTGGGCACGGTACAACAGCGAATGACGGGAGACAGTGTATTCCACAGTGCAGCAGTCGGTGAAGGCAGCACTGCTGAAATTGTGACAAACGATCGCACCATGAGCATGGACTCACGATACGCGCCACGATGATCTTTTATGCTTCTTTGCGCTTCGTCTTTGATTTAGAGAGGGTTCTTTGATTCATTGCAGGGCTTTGATATCGGGAAGCTTGAGAAGGTTGCATCCAAAGCAGCAAAAGTCGAGAGCGACGAGCAGAGCGGTCGCACATTGTACATACAGTTTAGCTAGCGCGGCGCTCTTTTGAAGTATCTCTGTTTAATTCTATAGACTGCAGTCGTCTTCTTCTTTGACGATGTTTGCGCGCGTGTGCTCGTGACATTGTAGTGGAGATGTGCTGCTGATAAGGCTCGGAGGTTCGGATAGGCTCTCTTGGCGCTCTCTTAGGGCATCCCAGCACTACTAGACCGCCATCTCTTTCTCTCTCTATTCAACATCTTTGATGTTTCTTTTACTGTAGTCTCTCCGTTTTGCTGTATCTAATCTTGACATGACTGACGCAGATATGGCGGATGAAGTCGTCCTTCCGCGGTGGCAGCCGGATGATGAGCTATCAGCATGCTCCATCTGTGGCAACGCTTTTACCTTTCTCAACCGAAGACATCATTGTAGGCGATGTGGAAGGCTTGTTTGCGGGCCTTGTTCACCACATCGTATCACGATACCCCGGCAATACATTGTACGACCTCCAGAAGAAGAAGAAGAAACACTGGGCGCGGATGGGAGCACCGGGAGCCGAAGCAACACGGATCCGTCAGAGTACTCGGGCAATCCAGCGCTGGGTGGCGGCGAGACTGTGCGGGTGTGTAACCCTTGTGTGCCGGACCCAAACTATGGACCTCCTCCCCAGCAGGAAGAGCAGCGGTCGCCGCCACCGTCGACCCGGTCACGTGCGCAGACATATGCAGCCGAACAGACGACGCCAGGAATAAGTTTCGCCAGACTGTTTGGTTCATTGGGTGCATCGGAGGTCAGTCAGACGACATCACATTCTGCGCCTCATAATGCTCGCACGTTGAGTGATTTCGGCACCACAGCCCCCCCACGGCAGCCAGAGAGGCGGGGCTCTTACCGGCCGCAGCTACATACAGCAAGGTATCAGGCTCTGAGCAGTATACCACAGCGACCACGGGCATCCACCGGACTACGTACCCGTTCGGACAATGATACCGGCCAAGTTTCACGACCTTCACGATATCGATCAACGTCACACGCGACATCAAATGTTGTGACAAGTCAAGTGGCAGCAGCGCAATGGCAGCGACCGCAAGTCCGAGAAGCTGTTAACGAAGAGGATGAGTGCCCTGTATGTGGCACCAGGAACCATCCTTTCGGCACGACTGGCACGAACGAAGAAAGGGAACGACACGTTGAACTTTGCATATCGAGTCATTTGGCAGGACCAAGTGCCGGGACTGCAAGCGCAGCGATTCCAGAAACATCGGACCCAGTGGGTACAGGAGACGGCGAGACGGCACCGATTCCGCAGAGAGTGTCGTCGCTGCTGGGGGCATCTACGGCGAGACAACGCATGCTGGTGTATCACGCAACGGAAAAGGACTGTTTCGACGAGGAAGGACAGGCGCAGGAATGCATCATTTGCTTTGAAGAATTTGAAGAGGGAGAGGAGATGGGCAGGCTGGAGTGCTTGTGCAAGTTCCATCGAGCGTGCATCAAGGGATGGTGGGAGAAGCGCGGGCGGGGAACGTGCCCGACACATCAGCTTCACGAATGATGAGTGATGAGGATTTTGATGCAGAGATTTTGGATGCGTCTGGTTATGATAAATCATGGCTCAGTCAAGGCTGTGGCGAGGTGGGAGACGAGAGGTTGGAGCTCGGTAGCTCGGTAATGCAGAAGTTGGCTTGACGAAGCAGAGGTACTGACGTCGATATGTTAGTGGTGATTTGCCGTGATGTCTGGTGGCAACAACGAAAGGCAATCGACCAGAATCAAAACAGGAGATGGTTGCGAGAAAGGGAAGGAGCAGAAGGTTGGAAGGAGCAGTAAGGGTGGCCCGTGCAGCAGTTTCCTTGTGGAGGAGGAACGAGCGCCAGTCAGCAGGAACGATCCCATTTCTGCGCAGGCAAAGAACGCGTCTCGATTAGCCAAACAATGAGCGGACAGGCGATAGATCCACGCCTGGAGGCCAGCGATGCCGTCCAGGCTGCGTACCAAGCGCAAGCAGCAGTGACGGCAGCTCAGGCAGCGCAAGCCCAGCAAGCGCAGCAAGCGCAGCAAGCACCAGCACGGCATCAACCTGCTCCGTATCCCGTGCCGACGCCGCGCTCCGATATCAAGATGTATCGCGAGGCCGCCCCCAGCACGCAGGCGCAGCACCCTCCGGACCTCGCGCAACCCTACTACGGATATGCCGCTGCCCTCCAGCCGGCTGCCTCGCCCAGCGACGACAATGGCGAGCGCCGCGAGAGCGCAGTCGGCGCCGACATGGTCGACATGAGCCCTGGCGGAGCGCTCGGAGCCGACGCCAAACGATCGCGGGCGTGCGAGGCGTGTCGCGGGCTCAAGGTGCGCTGCGACATGGACGACGCGTCGCAGCCGTGCAAGCGCTGTGCAAAGGCCGGCCGCCAGTGCATCGTCACGCAGCCCAGCCGCCGCCGACAGAAAAAGGCCGACACGCGCGTCGCCGAGCTCGAGAAGAAGATTGACGCCCTGACCCAAGTCATCCACCAGCAGCAGCAGCAGCAGCAGCAGCAGCAGCAGCAACACCAGTCGCCTCTGCCTTTGCAGTTCGACGCCCAGCACCAGTCCGACGTCAAGCCCGAATACCACCATCAAGTCCACGACGGCCATGCTCCGCCCGACCCCGACTACGAGGCCGACGACCGCCGCAAGCGCCGCCGCCTGGAAGACGCGTCCAAGCCGCTGTACCACGCCATCTACGCCGACTACGCCGACTACGTCAAGCAGCGCATCCGCCACATCGTCGACTGGAACTCGGCCTGCACCATCTTCGCCCACTTCAAGGACCGCCTGACTGCCCAGTTCCCCGCCGTTGTGCTGCCCGCCGACGCCACGCCCGAGTCGACGCTGGAGAACAAGCCCATCCTCTTTCTGTGCATCATGGCCGCCGCGTGCTTCAAGTTTGTGCCCACCGACACGCAGGACGCCTTGACCGAAGAAGTCTTTGACGTGCTTGCCACGGCCGTCATTCGCAAGGGCCTCAAGAGCATCGAGATCATCCAGGGCCTGCAGGTTGCCTTTCTCTGGCACAAGCCTCCGGACCGCCCTGCCCAGGCAAACTTCTACATGCTGATCCACATGGCTGTCGTCATGGCTCTGGATGTTGGCTTGGGCAAGCGCTTCAACCCCAACAAGGCCAAGCGCGGCTTTGGCGGAGTGGGCGCCGATCTGCCTCCCGGCCCCGGCAGCCAGCTGGTCGACTCGGACACGATCGAGTCGCGCAGGGCCTGGCTGTGCTGCTACTACTCGTCGGCCAGCGTGTCGCAGGTCCTGCGTCGTCCCAATCTCTTGCGCTGGTCAAACTACATGCAGGAATGCGTCGACATGCTCGAAACGTCGCCCGACGCCGCGCCTTCTGACCGCTTGTTCGCCCAGTACATCAAGATCCAGCGCATCTGCGACGAAATCTCCATCTCGTTTGCCATGGAAGACCCCACCGCTTCCATTTCCATCCTCGACCCAAAGGTCGCCTACACGTTGAACGTGCTCGAGACCAAGCTCACCAAGTGGGAGCAAGAGCTGCCATCCGATCTCAAGCTTCCCACTCTGATCTTCTACAAGCACGTCACATCGCTGTACCTGCATGAGATTGGCCTGCACGTCAACCACAACACTGACGACTTCAAGGTGCCATTCAGCGGTTCGTCCTTTCTTTGCCCATGTCCGCGTCCAAGCATACTGACAAGTCCTACAGAAGGAAGCCTCAAGTCTGGCAGCCACTTTTCCGAGACTCTGAGCCAGAAGCAAATGGCCTCGATCGAGTCTTGTCTCGGTGCCTGCCACAACACCATCGGAACGTTTTGTGAATTTGGAGCCGAGCTGGTGTCGGTGCTCCCTGCGCTCTTGTACTTTGTGCGCATCGTCTACGCTCTTGTCGTGCTCATCAAGATGCATGTCGCCGCCACTTCTCCCGGCTCGGAGCTTGGCAAAGTCATCAAGCCAGAAGACATCAAGGCTGCCGAATATCTGGATCGCGTCTTTCACTGCTTTGTCGCTCTGTCGCAGGGTCGCTCTCACAAGGCTTTCCACAAAGCTCACATGATTCTTGGTCTGCTTCGTGAATGGATTGCTACACATCCCAGCGGTGGTGAAGGTGCAAGCGAGCCGACTGCTCGTGGTGCTCAGACCCAGCGCTTCCCTCCGAGAGAGAATGACAGCTTGCGCGTGCTGAGCGAGGCTGCTACCGCCGGCGCCGAGCAAGCTCACCAGCGCTCCAATTGGAACTTTGATTCTCCTTATGGATCAGCAAACTTTCCATCCAACAATGCCGAAACACCAAATATGCGGTCTCAAGGTGATGCCTACGGCAACCCGCCCAACTATTCGTCCACCGTCATGTCGACCCCAGGTTCCATCAATCAGCCAATGTCTTCGGCGGACGCGTCTGCATACGCCAGCATGCTTGACCCCAGTTTCGCCAAGCAGGCCGGTGGCATCGAATGGACTCAGGGTTTGGACTTTGAACAAGCCATCGACGTCGCCTTGTCAGGCCTCGACTACTCGGGTGATTTGTACACGAGCTTCTTTGGCGATGGTGCGGATGCGTTTCAGATCCCACCAGACACGGCTGCAGCTGGCAGATGGTGAACCGAGTGCTCGTTACCTCTGAAGCTCTTTTGAGATGGGCTCTTTTGCTTTTGCTTTTTTTTGGTTCCAAGCAGCATGCGTTATTGTTGGAGTCTATCCCCGGCGAAAGGGAGTAAACGTTGCTCCCCCTCCTTTTCTTCTTCTTTCTTGTGCATGTTCTAGTTTGCTTCATCTTGGCTTTTCTCTGATACCCTTGACCTCCCCCTCAGCCCTTCTCCTGCTCTTTAGTTTATGTACCCTATTGGAACAGGGACACTTTTTTCTTCTCTCTCTTGCTTTGACTCTGTTGTGTCGTTTTGTGTGTACTTTTTGTAGAACAACCGTTCCTTTTTGATGTGTAAATTGCCCTGTTTTGCTTCTGCTCTGCTTGGGCCTGACTCGACTGACAATTTTACTCTTTTCTTATCTAGGTCGCGCTTTTGACATTTCCACTGCTTTCTCATTTTCTCCTTTCTTTCCTCCCTAGACCATCATGGTGCCGGAAGAATAGAGCTGCAAGTGGTAGGGGACACCCTGACCGTCCTAAAGAACCTTGGTCTCGTCGTCTTCGCAGTGCAAGTCCACAGACGTGACAAGCATAGTGATACATAGACTGAACTCGTCGTTTTGCTGCCTAATGAGGTGTCGATATACCCGAGTTTCACGGTAGAAGAGTGCATCATACCACGCCCGCATCGTGCAAAGGGCTTGACATGTCAAAGCCAACTTCTAACAATACACTTCACCTACCAATCAGCACCTGTAGCAATACACTCTCCCCACACTCACGCCTTCCACCCCCACCCCGACTCCAGAATCTCAAGTCTCTGCACCCTCTCTCCAACCACCGAGCCATCACAACACAATGGCGACGGCGCACTCTTCATCCGCACCAAAGCGGTTCCGAGCGGTCCCCTGTGCACTACTGCATCCCTGTGTCCAACAACACCCCGGTTCTGCACGATATTCCCTGTATCCCTCTGGTGCACGGGAGCGGGAGCCCGGGTTCTTGCTGCCGCCGTGACGGCCGCCCGAAGGTCGGAGAGACTCTTGACGCCGCGTAGCGATCTCGCACGCGACAGCAGCGAGTTGCGGCGGCGATGGTGGTGGTGCTTGGGCGGGTCAGAGGATGGTGGGGACGTGGGTGGCGTGTGCGCTGTAGCGGCGAATGTAATACCGTCGCTCAAGAGGACCGAGTCACGGCGATTCTGCTGCTGTTGCTGCTGCTCTTTTGGCGGCGACGGCGAAAAAGCCCCGGCGGCAGCATGTCTGGACAGCAGTTTCGAGGCCGCGCGATGCAGACGACCATGTTGGTGTTGAAAAGGCGGCACGTGTGCGTCGACGGCAGCCGGTGAATTGCTTGGAACGGTGGACTCGGACGCTGGAGCGATGGTGGCATTGACATTCGGAATCGGGAACAGCAGTAGCGGCGCGGATTTGTTCCGTCTCCTGTTGTTCGAGGCATGCATGAGTAACTAGTATAGCTTTGGAAAAAAGAAGGAAAAAACGCCTCCGTCGTTGATCTGAAACATCTCTTGTGGTGCATGCTGAACCGTTTCCATCAATAAAAGACATGAGAAAGAAGACGAGAAAACAAAAAAAAGAGGAATGCCTCTAGGCAAGAAGAGAAAATCGTCAACCACATATCAAAATCCTGTACTGATCTTTTTTGTGTTGATCTACCCATTAGACATGTCCGCAAAAGAACCCAAAAAGTGTACCCATATGTGAAATGAGAAGGGAAGTGAAAATAGGGAAACGGAAGAGAAAAGAAAAAAGCTTGTCACCTTCTCCCTATACTTCCGTCCCTACTCGACACGGCACTCCTAGACCCGGTGCTTTGTCTTTTTATCAGACGACTGTCGCGCTCCTTTGGACTGTGCTTTTCACTCGGCAATGCCGACAGCACGTCACCGGCAGAATCTTTTACACCAAGACCCAAGTGTCGTCCAGTCTTCTGGTCGATCTTGAACTCAATGTATTGTTGTGCGGCTCGCGACAGGGGAATAGGGGCCGGCTGCGTCGGGATCTCGGCTCCGTTTTGGAGCAAAAGTTCCGCGACGGGAAAAGGCTTTCTTGAGGGAGTAGGAGTGGTAGGGCGCGGTGGCTGCATCGTCGGACTCAAGCCCGGCGAAGATACAGTAGAACCACTGCGTTGTTGTACGAATGAGCTGGAAGGAGATGCGGGATCGGCAGCCGCAAGAGCGAGAAAGACTGCATGGGTACCACGTGAACGATCTGTGGCATTGGGGTTTGCGCGCAACGCTAGAGCATACAACACTTGCTGAATGTTATTCTGCTTGATGCTGGCAAGAAGTGTATCATCCGGATTCTTGAAATGCGCCAGAGTATCCGTCAAGCCTTGGACATACAATCGATCGCTGTACTTGCCGCTGATGAAATGCAGACGTTGTTCTCGGGTCACGTTAGGTCCCGGCTTGAGGAAAGCATCCAACTTGGCTTCCCAGACCATGTTGCTGACACGGTTGCCGACCAACATGAGCAACTCTACAATGTCCGGTGTGAATGCAGAAGTATCAAGCGTCAAGGAACGGACCTTTGAAATGTGTGTCCCCAATGATCGATGAATGCCGCTGCACTCGATACACAGAACGATGCCGAGATTGATCGAGACCCATTCAACTTTTTGATCAGAGTTGCAATCAGCGCAATACTTGTTGCCTGCATCGGCTTCCCGGATTTGGTTGAGTAGCACCGATGGCGGCTCACTATCCGGCTTCATGTACGTCGGCTTATCACCTGTCGTCGCGTGGCGAGACACGATCTTGTTGGATGAACCGGAATAGGTTGAAGTCGAGTTTGTCGAGGCTCTTTGAGATGAGAAGGGATTGGAAGTGGTTTTTCCAGTCAGAACAGCGGCGATCGTGTTTCGTGCGGAACCGACTTTCTCAGCGCTCGGCGCACTGGTCGAGGGTCTAGCTTCGAAAGCGCTTTGTAGGGCGTTGTTGATGGCTGCAATCCACGACTTCATATCCTCTTCCGAGGGCGCTTGATAGACACGCGTATACTGCGGTGTAATGACCTCGAAGCAGAACCGTCGATCAGCATTTCTTGCCTCTCTCACGGATGCGACTCGCAAGTCGATAGGATCCATGTGGAGATCAAGTCTGTCTTTCCAATTGGCATATTCGGACAGTTTGCCTTGGTCGAGCACGATCCAGAACCTGAATCTGTCAGCAGCCATACAAAAAGGGTATCCGATCAAGCTTACTTGTGCCATCCGGCCTTATTCATGATTGGATCAACATGACTGCCTGGTCGACTCAGTGACCACAACAGTCCTTCCTTCCTATGTTGGCCTGGACCCGAGGCACCAACGGCAGATGCATCCTTTTCTTCCAAGTCTCGGATACCCTTGAACTTGTTACTGGTGTTGCGAACAGGCAATGCAGCGCCAGAGCTTGGACCAATCGGCGAAGTGACGCTGGGCGGAAACGCGTTGGGCGCTGATGGCGAAGTTGATAGGATGGAATTGCGTGGCACCGATATGATACTAGTGGCGCGATCCGGTTGGGCGGCCTGCGAGCCATTCGGAAGCTGCGGAAAACTATCGAGTTCTGGCGATGTTATCTTGGTGTTGGTATTGTTCGTCTCCAATGCACGTCTCTTTTCCTCGCGCTCGGTGCGCTGCATCTGAAACTCCAGGTCGGCTTGTGATACTTCGCGCGTTAGGGCTTCCAGCTGAGGTAGCATTTCTTCTACCTTTTTTGCCGTGTTGAGATAACCCCGGGCTTGAGCATCTGCATATCTGGTAAGTTGAGAGAGCACCTCCTGCTCCTTGCGACCACCGTTCAAGTCGTGCATGAAGGACGAATAGTCGAAGCGTTTGAGTTCAAAAGTACGTCTCTTGGCCTGGTATTTGGCATCGCTCTCAACACGCTTCTTCTCCTTGAGTGATTCGGAACGCTGACCGAGATACTTGCTAACATAGGCGTAGTAATCTTTGCTCTCCTCGTCAAAATCACGTCTTTTGGACTCGGCCTGCTTGATGTCTAGACTGTAAAGTTTGTTGATGGGTTCAATGATGAGTTTTTGCAGGTTTGCATTGTTCTGTCGTTCGTAGAGCAGAATCTCCCTGGCGATGGAATCGAAATAGTGATCGAGCGCCGGACGTACAGCATTTGCATTCGAGTTGGAGGCTTCCCGCAGAGCATCCATGAAAGCAGAATGCGCCTCGTTGCACGCCGTCTGTGCGGCCTGAGCGGCTTCGGCAGCTCTCAGCACCTTCTTCATGCGTGATCTCATTGTGCCCGTCTTTTGTTCTAGAGCTCGCATCGTCGCTCTGAAGACGGGGCCATCCTCGCTAGTGCTCATGTCTTCGGCCGGGCGACCGATGCAGTTGATGTCGACTTTTGGAGCAATCGAGGCGCCTCCGTTGGTCATGGTGGGGACCAAGCCGAGGCCGTATTCTGGAATGGCGTCGATCATTGGCGACGAGGGTTCGCGGAAGTCTCTGAAATCGTTGCCGCCGTCCGAGTCGCTGATGTGGCTGGCCCTCGATTCAATGGATTGGGCGGATGGCACTCTAAGCCGAGGAGGAGAAAGGGCGGGAGAGTTCAGCCAACGCTGCGAGTTTGTGACCCAGAAAGAGAAGCTGGCCAACGTCTCGAGACGGTGGGCGCGCGAGTTGTACTCGAGAAAGCTGCACGTGTTGCGCCAGCCACCACCGCGGTCCTCGGACTGCTTCGGCGGCTTCCACTTCCATGTCCACTGAAACTGCACCGAAGGCACACCGCCCGTCGTATAGTCGCCGACCAAGCTGACGTTTGGGTTTTTGTGCAGGTTGGGGTCCGCATGGAACTCGCGGGTGACCAGTTGCTCGATTTCTCGTGGGTTTGAAGCGAAAATATAGGTGAGGCCGGTCAGTTGCGTGTCGAAGGCTGGAACTCCGGTGGGAGCAATGAGATGGTCGCCGATGACATTTGTGGGGGCAGCATATGCCTGACGAAGGACGCAGGTGAAGTTGAAGGTGAGCTCTTCGTCGTTGGACAAGCGCACGAGGAAAGCAGGCTGCGCGGCGGGAGGGGGCTCGGGGTCCTTTGGGCGTTCATCAGTGCATGGCAGCATGTAAGCAGGCAGGGAGGGCTACCTGGATATAGTCCACAGGGGAAAAGTCGCCGGCCTCACGTTTGGCGTGGTAGCGGGTGGCCGGGAAGGCATTGGGCGTGAGAGCGACGAGGGTGCGGCCACGCGAGTTGGTGATGGACAGATTGGCGATCGAGACTGCGACAGTTAGTCGGAGCTGCCATGTGCGACGAGTGTCGAAGACGCACATCTGGTCTGGTCCCTGAGATAGACTGGAGCGCCGTCGTCTGGCCGGCTGCCTACGTTGCCCATCCCGGGAGCTGGGCCTGGGCGCCCCCGGCTCCTTTTGCAGCTGCGGCTTGGGCGCGAATGTTGGCGTGTTGGAGCTGGATGCGGGGGCAGAGGTGGGCGATGGCGCAGGGCCGACAAGAATGGGCTATGCGGGATATGCTGTGTATATGCGGCGATGTGCGGACGAGAGAGTGGGAGGCGGGCAGTTCAGACGAGAGAGTCGGAGGCGGGCAGTGCAGACGAGAGAATCCGAGGTGGTCGATGTGGACCAGTGTCGGGGACGGACAGGAGACGGAGCAGATGTGCGTAGGCGCGGGCGGCGAGCAGACCGAGCGACGCGTAGACGGGCCTTTTGGAGCAGCAGCGACAAGGCCACGACAGATCACGTATGTAGCTGCGAGCGCGCGAAAGGATCATCAGCAGCGGGAAATTGGTGCTTGTTTACCATCCAGGACACCCTAAACCCCACAGCAGCCAAAGCTTGATGCTCAACCCGAACCACCGACTGTTCGCTGTCAAAAACACATGCACATCATGTTGCCTGACGTCTGCTGCGACCCTGTTGCGTGCTCGTCTGCGGCCTTTGCACCCACCCGCTGCTCTCTCGGTCGCCATACCGACACGCCGACACGTCCTTGTCCGCCTGCCCGCGTCCAGCACTGCCCCGTCTGACCGCCTATCATGCTTCCGTGACCTCGACCAGGCTACCAGCAGAAGAGAGAGCAGCTGCCAAGCTGCGTGTGTTTCAGCTTTCTGCCTCAGATGCTCGGTGCCGCATCCACAACCGCTTCCCGCGCCCGCCGCCGTCGCACCCTTTTGCGCTGAACCCATTTGCCAATTTCTCTTTCGCTGTCATCGCACCTCTTCCCTTCTTCAATAACTATCGTCCAACAACTGATTTTGACGGCCATCTTCAACAGAGTTATGTCGCGGCACAGCTAGACTTTCTCCCCTTGGCTGCCAGCCGAGGTCCGCACATCTTCTCGGCCCAACTTTGGCCATGCATGAGGGGCAGCCGTTCTCCAAAACCTCCGGCCGTAACTGCTGCGTGAACTACTGTCCTTCAACGTTACTCCCCCTTCCTCCTTTCTCGTAATCCCTTTGCCGCACTGAACGCAATGTATCCCTTCTACGACGCTACAACCGTCGCTTCCACCGCCTCTCATACCTACACCGCAACCTTTCAAAAGGACTACTGCATCGGCTCAGGTATGATCTCATCGACACTGTAGAATCTCCTTCTCATATCACGACCATGCAGTCCCTCATGGCGGATACATCACTTCGTGTTTCATGCGTGTCGCCCAATTGCATTTTGCAACCACTCTGGCCAAGCAAAATCAACCACACACCATGTCAATGCACCTCGAGTTTCTCCGCCGCACTAGCATAGGCCCTGCTCTCTTCAAAGTCAGGGACGTAAAGATAGGCAGAGGTACTTCGGTCATTCATGTGACCCTGTTCCAGGATGGCGGTGATCGCGAAGAAGTCGCTGCCTACATCACCAACAGCAATCTCGAAAGGGAACAGGGTACCTCATTTTCCACCGGCTGGAAACTGCACCCGGAAGCACCGCCCGCCAATGTAGCCGCCCTGAGGGCCGGCACCGACGACACATGGCAAGAGCAAAAGTCGATGCCTTTTGCCGTCTTCCGTCGCGCCAGTCAGCACGTCAACTTTTACTTTCCCAAGCAAGGACAGCGCATGCGCAGTCTGGCAGACCAATGGATGTGCTTCAGCAACGGCGAGCGCTTCACCAACACCAGCTTGGGCTACGTATCTGACATGTTTCCTCAAATTCTCGAGAGTTATCGCACCGGCAGTGATCCTTATGCAATCGAACCCCCACGCAGCGCCAAGGAGATTAACGAGCTGGCTGCCCAGCAGAAAGGCTTCTCGTCCGCTTGGTATCCGACCCTGCTCCTCAACCTCGATGTCAAAAAGGCCTTGCCAGAAGAGGGTGTTGAGTTTTTGTTTTTGAGAGTGCGTGCCAAGCAGATCAAGAACGGCAGGTATGATCTCGAAGTCATCATCATGGACGAAACTGGCGATCTGGTCGCCCTGAGCCACCACGTCTGCATGATTCTTTCTGCCGAGAGGAACTTGGCGGCGAGGTCAAACAAGGCAGACTCGGCCAGCAAACTTTGATTGATGTTTGTATCATTTGTACAAGAGGAAAACATGGATGTTCCAGTCATGGTCGTATCGATTTATGTCTTCAGACCAGAAGGTGAAGTGGGTAGGAAAGAATCGTACTTGCTAGATGGAAAAAAAGGATAAGAGGAAAGACCAAAAACAAAACGTACAGCAGCAGGGATTCCCACGTCGTCACCGACCGTAGTACTAATCTGCCGTTCAACTGCTTATGTATGGCAGAGCGGACGGGATGCCCAGTTTTCAGCTGACTGTGGCCGTACGTGATCAATTTGTACCAGATAAACATATATAATGATTTCTAAGCGTCAACTCTTGGTTTTCCGCCAACCGACTTCTGCCCTACTACGCGTACAAAACTATATAATGCCCCATCTCGCCTTACTATCCAATATCTGTTTAAAATGGCCAGACTTTGCCGCCAAGCCTAGAACCACAATGTTCGCCTATTCTTTCGTCAAGTGGGCTTTCGTGCTCATAGCAGCACTGATTCGAGAGACGAACGTCGACTATTCCTTTCAGATTGGTGGTGGAGCTATGGCCGTCACTGGATACTTTGCTCACACAGGAGTATACGAGGCTCAAGCAATCAAGCAGGCTTGCTACGGCAATTGGAGACATGCCAACGTGAATGGCCTCGAGTGCTCATTCGCAGTTGCTCAAACGATGGCCTGGCACACGTTTGCGATCTCTCTTGGAATTGGCGGAGGCACTATAGCCGACGAGTACGCCATGAAAACCCCAAGGAGAAGGAGCGTCCCAGCAGGCTTCCAGAAGTGAGCGTACAGAGCTACGAAGGAGAGACTGCAATCTTACCGATACCGTCATCCACAATCTGGAAGTGTCAAAACACGACGTTTAGCAGCGACGAGCAATACGCAGACCTTGTTCACATCTTGAACTCTGTGGAATCCGATCTACAAGCTGAGAACATCACCATCCGTGGCACAGGTAGCCCATTCGAGAAGCGGCAGGGCTGGTGTCAACAGACCGGATACAATCTACCCTGAGCCGTAGTGATAATAACTGCCGTCTTCGTCCGGAAGCGACGGCGTGACTTGTGCGAGCTCTCTGATTGCCGCTTCGAGGTCTGCAGAAGAGATCGCGGTCTTGAAGAGATCGGTTCGCATGGAGAAGCTGCAGCTTCTCGAGCATCTCCTTCATCAGATCCTCGAATTTGCGCTTCTTGCCTGGCAAAACTGACCGCACAGCTTTCCGGTATCGCTCGGATCGTGTCGCGTCGTCTCCTGGGACGACCTTCACAAAAATCGTCTTCAAATTTTTTGCATTGTCTTCACAGGCCATCATCATGTCTGGTTTTGCCGCTTCAGTGCACTGTTTGATGATCTGCTTCAAGATGGTATCGGTCGAGCATTCATGATCCGTCACGGCGCGTAATTCAAAAGCTTCCTTTTCCTTCGTCAGTCATTATCGATCAAGTGTGTGCAAATGACAACTTCCTCATACATAGCTTTCGTACCCGCATTGCAATGCTCAAACCCCAAGATCAACAACAAACACCGCCTAGATCATACATAAATACACGTCAAGTCGCACAATGCAACCCTTTATAAGCCTCTCCACTGCCCCGCCACGAACCGTCGGCCACGACTTCAAACCTCGCTTTGCATCCCCTTTGCCTGACTGCTTGGATACCGCCTGCCCGTATCCACGGCAACAGGTTTTTGCATTGACTGACGTCGAATAGAGATAGATGGGGACATCCGTCTACGACGCTCTCGACACCTTGGCCGGTGACGCGCACGCAGCCGCGGACGGAGAGGTACTCGAGTTCGAGGAGGTGGAAGCCGATGCAGCGCAGACTCGAGTCCGAGACCGCTGAGCCGCAGAAGGCGAGGTCGAGATGGGTCAGGTGAGTGAGGCCGAGGGAGAGGACTTCGGTCGCCGTGTCAGAAAGCGCGCAGCAGAAAGACTGTCGAATTTTGTTAGCTGGAGATCGCGCAGAATAATGAATGGTGATCAAACATACCAGGTCGAGCTCCCTAAGCCCCCGCGCCGCATTCGCAATACCCACGATCGCTTGATCGGTCAGATATGTGCAGTCAGCGAGCACAAGTTTGCGCAGCCGTGGAAAACTGTACAGTCCCCAGTGCTGGAAGCCTTGATCTGTCACTGAAGTGCAGCGCGTCAAGTCGATGCTCTCGAGCCGGTTCGCCGCGTGAGCGGCGATATGCGCCATACTCCTGTCCTGCACATGCTTGCAGTAACTGAGTGTGAGACGCTTGAGTCCCGGTGCACCTATCACAGTACCAGGAGCGGGCTGCTCCGCTTGTGAGAGCAACGCATTGCTCATGCCACGCTTCATCACAGGACGGCGAGAAGAGGAGGCCACGGGCGGAATTACGGGTGTTGCGTGTCCCGGCGGTGGTTGTGGCACTACCCAACCAACGATACGTGCCAAAAGGTTGTCGCCCACTTTGCGGCAGTTGCTGAGGTCAATGTCTTCCAGGCGCTTAGCACGGTTTACCAGGTCCAAAATACTTTGGCCCGTCACGTCCCAGACACTACGCATCTTCCAGCTACGCACACTATCACCGCATGATTCCACCAAAGTGGCGAAACCGTCATCAGTCACATGAAAGCAGTTGTTAATGTTGACATGCCGCGGTCGGGAGGCCACAAATGGACAAATGACCTCTTTAAGAACGTAGTCGGTGATGCGGCGATTGTATCTCGAGAGATCCAGATCATGAATGATGTCTGGACTTGTGGACAGCAGGCGTGTCCAATGTGGAGAGACTAGTCTGAGGCGCATAAGATCAGGAAGATCAAGATATTGGAAAACAAGCACGAGGATGGCGTCTGGGAGTGGGCCTCGGCCTGTGCGGCTAGATTGTCTGCCAAACACACTAGGTCGTCGGCTGACGGGTCGCCGTGAGTCGGAAGACGGAGAAAGAGAAGAAACGGAAGACCTCGGTTTCAAGGGAGACGAGGGGAGTGCGCGGCCTGCCGAAGGTGGAGAGGGTTGGCGATACGTGGGATCATGCATAACAGGCTCCGGTGTTGGAGGAGCAAGCGAGCTTCTTCTTGACCTGGCGCGCACGCTGTCAATGTCAACGCTGAAGAAAGGATCCGGATCTATTGGCTCAGCGGACACGGGAGACAGATCTCTCGTGATGGCAGACTCGGCTTCTGTGTTACTGAAGGTGACGGTGGGCACACTCTTCTTCCATTGATCTTCCTGCGGCAGTGCCGACAGGACATCCACGGCCGAGGGAGCGTCCGGTAGGACAATGTCCGAGTCTTCGACTTCTTTTAACCTTCTCTTGGCCTCGTGTTCGACCTGTTGGCGCAGGTCTGACGACCAGTTCCGCCATAGCTCGTCCAGGACTTGACCTGTGATTCGCAAACATTCGACGGCATTGATGGATCGCACCGTGGCCGTTCTCTTGGGCGCAAGAGACAGGCTGGTGACTTCTCCAAAGTATTGACCAGACTTGAGGCGAGCTCGAACGCGCTGTACAGGCAGAACCTTCCCCATCATTTCATTGGGTTTGTTGCCGGGCGTCTCGGTGACAACCTCGACCTCACCTCGCACCAGAAAAAACACATCTCTGCCCTGGGAGCCTTGTGTAATGATGTCGATGAAGGGTGCAAAAGAACATGGCTGGGCATTGACGCCCAGGAAATGTAGAATCTCTGGAGGCAAGCCTGCAAACAGAGGCAGCTCTTGTAGGATTTGGCGAACAGTCAGATTGGCATTGCCCAAGACGCTGTTGGCTGCAGCTTCGGCAAGACTGGGACTAGGAGATTTGCGACGCTTGTTGCTGTCGTCCTGCGGTGCCACATCCTGCATATTGACATCGCGCTCGATAAAGTCGCGCGAACGCTTGCGCAGGCCTGAAGTCGGAGGCACCGTGACGCGTTCTTTCTTGATGCGTTCAAGAATGGCCAGGCGCTCTGTAGCTTCTTCACGGATGGCGCGTTCGACGGTGGGAAAGGTAGGCAGCACCTTTTGCAGGTCTTCCTTGTTGAGCTTCAGTACCAGTGAACGCAGCTGGGCAATGATGGTGGCGGTGCGCGGAATGTCCATGAGGATGCCAATTTCGCCAAAGAAAGCTCCAGGCTTGAGCTCGGCATATGTGCTCTCTCCATCTCTTGACGTGACTCTCAGCGACCCGCGGACCAGCCAGTACATGGCCTTTGCGTCATCGCCCTCGGTCAGGATGTACTCGTGGGGCTGGAAGAGCTGGGGGCGCAAGAACTTGCCGATGGCGGCGAGGAAGGTGTCGGGAGCGAAGGCGAACAGAGGGAAAGAGCGCAGACGGTCAATCAGCTCCAGCGGCAGGCCATGGATGGTCGAGGCCGTCAGCGGCGACGAGCGCACCGGACGACTGGGGTTGGATTCGAAGTCGTATGCGCGGAGCAGGGACAGGGGATCATTGGGAGGCAGAGCGGATTGAGCGTGCCGACGCATGTCTCTGACTGGCTCGGGCTCAGCTCAAGGCACAGGTCAGGCACGTGTAGGAGGGAGGGGATGCGAGGACGGACAGACACGCGTGCGTAGATGCGTAATGGAAGAAATTCAGAACACGACTGCGCACGGGCACCGGTCGGCGAGGATGGCGGTGTGAGTTGGGTGGGAATCACAATTGCGATTGCGGTGGTGGAGCAGCGGGCGTATGGGTGGAAACTAGAAACGGCCGCGATGTCTGTTGATGAGATCAGGCGGCCGGCCTGGCCATTGTTCGGACTGGGCCCTGCTGCAATTCACCGTGAGCCTCTGCTCTCGCAGGTGGGGCGGCTGTCGAGATGACGCGCGAGAAAAGACGGTATTCTATTCGAAGTGGACAAAGATAGTATTCTATTGCTAGACACGGCGGTGGTACGGTAGTAGTGCGTTGCTCCCGAAACGCCAGCTCCGTCACCGTCTTTCTGCTCGCACACTAGACAGCTTCTGCTTTCACCGCCTTGACGCCTAGCTCCATGCACGCCGCCTTCCCGTCGGCATCGATGCCGAAGAGGTTATTTTGTGTGTTTGTGAGCACTGGACAAGCTTCCGAGGGAGATTCCTCGTTCTCCCCATCACCAGGGCTGAGGGGACGTCGACGGACGAGCAGGCAGGTGCGGGCCGGTACGAGTACCTTAGGGTAGCAGATTCAGCTTCCCTAGCGCTCAAACCGTCATGACATGCGGACAAAGCTGCCCGAGTCATGGTCCGATCGACAGGGATCCACGCCTTGTCAAAGTCTTTACGCGCAATCCATCTTTGGTTTTTCCTCGCCAGCGAGCCAGGGTCGTGTGCATGTCGACTCGACGCGGGCTGTGGGCAAAACCAGTCAAGCACGCCGACGCCGACGTCGCCGTCCAGCATCCGCCTTCGCAGCAACGACGGAAAACAGAGCCAGAGCTCCAGAAGCCCTGAGGCTCTCGCGGTGCAGAATATGTATTGTAGCAGACTAGCAGTGAGCTCGGACGGTTTGTTCCCCGCACCTCGACTAGATCGACTAGAGCGGATCGGACGAAGAGTCATTGATTTGTCTGGTCATTTCAAGCCCCAACCCACGCCTTGACAGTTGTCGCAGCATGCCTGCCAACGCTTCTCCCTCGCAGCCGCATGCCATATCGTTGCCGGGGCAGTCGCGTCTGCCCTCTGCGCCCTCATCGGCTCGTACGTCGCCGCCGCCGCCGCCACTGCCGTTGCCCGCTCCCGCCCAACCATCCTCGTCCATCTCGGCGGCGCCCGTGCCCACTCCGCTGCGCGACGCCCAAGGCCGCGTGCTCAATCCTCGTTCCTGCGTGACCTGTCGCAAGCGCAAGGTCAAGTGCGATAAACTGCACCCATGTTCCAACTGTGCTCGCGCTCACATCGAGTGCATCTTCCCTACTCCCGGTCGAGCGCCTCGTAAATCCCGCAAGGTCAGCAATACCGGAGATGCCGAGCTACTGGCCAGATTACGCCGCCTCGAGGGCGTTGTCAAAGGCCTCGGCGTAGACATATCCAACCCGGATACCACTCCTGTGCCGTCCTCCGATCCCCAACCAGACTCTGCTCCCACAGAGCCCGACACCCATCCATGTCCAAATCCGCCTGGTGATACCCACACCAATAAGTACGGTGACGAGCAACCTTCGTTAGAAAAAGCTCGATACATAGACGAGATTCAGAGCGGCAGGCTTGAAACAAGATTCGGCCGCCTGGTAATCAACGAAGGCCGTTCGCGTTACGTGAACAACTCCTTCTGGGCCAATCTTAGTAATGAAGTCGAGGATCTCAAGGGCATCTTGAACCAAAATTCCGACGATGACGAACATGACCAGTCTCCTGTTCAGTCTCAGCCTGGCCAACATCATGGCTGGATTTTCAGCTTCAGCTCTCAAACTGTCGATCTCCTGTCTCTACATCCAATCCCCGTCCAAATCGAATCCTACTGGAACGTTTACAAAGAACGTGTGGATCCGCTTGTCAAGGTCCTCCACATTCCCACCATCGAACCTACAGTGTTGGCTTCTGTATCTCACCTCGCAAATCTGTCCAAACCTTTCGAGGCTTTGCTGTTTGCAATATATTATGGAACCGTCACCAGTTTGTCCGACGCGGATTGTTTGAAGAAGCTTGGTGAAGAGAGGGGTCTTCTCTTGTCTCGTTATCGCTTTGGTGTTGAACAGGCTCTTGCGAGAGCAAACTTTCTTGTCACAGAGGAAATGATGGTCGTTCAGTCACTCGTGATATTCCTCATGTGCTTGCGCAGGAACAACGATGCCCGAGTCATCTGGACCTTGACAGGTCTTGTAGTTCGCATCGCGCAGACGCTCGGTGTACATCGAGACGGCCTGCATTTTGGACTTGGACCTTTCGAGATAGAAATGCGGAGACGTTTGTGGTGGCAGATCTGCATCTTGGACATTCGTGCTTCCGAAGACCATGGCAGCGATCCCGCAATCAGTACGTTTGCAACTCTATGTCGATAGGTTTGAAGCTAACAGCATGTCAGTCGAAGCAGCTTTTGACACCAAGATGCCGCTCAACATCAACGATGAAGACCTGGATCCCGCCATGACCAAGCTGCCTCCAGAACGCCAAGGATGTACTGACATGTCATTCTCCCTCATCCGATTCGAAGTCGCCAACACCTTTCGTCGTATCAACTACATTCCACCGGGCGAGCCCAAGCAATGCGGTGAATTCTTTGCTTCTGTGACTCTCGAGGATAAAGAACGCTGGATCAACGAATGCCACAAGCGGCTCGAAGAGAGGTATCTCAAACATGTCGACATGTCGGTGCCCATATACTGGATCACTGCAACTGTTGCTCGTCTAATGATGAGCAAGATGTGGTTAATGATGTAAGTCGGTCATGTTCGGTTCTGACGCGAGCTGACAGACTCTGGTAGATACCATCCTTACCAAAGGAAAGATGGGGGCAAGAGTCTCTCAGATGAAACCCGTGAGAAGCTTTTCATCACGAGTCTGGAAAACATTGAATACTCACTGCTCATGGAGACCGAGTCACGCACAGAAAAATGGGGCTGGCTTTTCAAGACATATATGCAGTGGCATGCTTTAGCCTTCCTTCTCGGTGAGCTCTGTCATCGCACAACCGGCGATCTAGTCAATAGAGCGTGGGCTGCGGTCGAGAAGTGTGTCGAGGCCAGCTGGACAGATCCAACCTGCAGTGATGGCTCACGCAGTGGTCACCTCTGGAGACCGCTCATGAAGCTTCTTGCGAAAGCTCGCACAGCGCGTTTGTTGGCTATCCGAAAAGACGAGGCGATCAGGCAAGCGACGCCGCCAGGCGTGTCTCCAGAGATAACACAGCCACGCATTGTTCGTGCGCCGCTGAGTGCAGCGCAGTTGTCTCGCTTCATGCGTCCTGCAGCTTTCGGTACACAACCTCTAGATTCAACAAAGCTTATGAACTCGCCAAAGGGTCAGGAAGCAGCACTCTTTGGCGAAGAACCGATGGATATCTCGCTCTTGGCCACCGAAAACATTGACTCGCTCCATCAAGATAGTATGGCTATGGATACATCATCAGGCGAGTCGTCGCAGCGAGGTCCTGGATCTTTCAGTGCTCCAACCCTCTCGGCCTCGTCTACCAGACCTCAAATATCCAGTACCTTCAATACTGGGAACCGCACCATACCGAATGGCATCGATAATACTACACCGCCTGGATTTTCGCCTTTTGACTCGACGACTGACATTGACTGGCAGAATTGGGACCAACTCGTGCGCCAGTTCGGACTCGAGAACAATGGAACGGCGTTTGACACCACAGCAAGCCAGTCTGCCAACTGGACTGGCAATTGGAACAACGGCAACATGGACAGCGGTGGTTGGTTCTGAGCCATGATTTTTTCAGCAACCCTGCGACACGATTTCGATTTCCATGAGCGTCTCGAGCGTTCGCTACCGGATACGGGGCTCTTGTTTGGCGCTCTTCTTGTTTGACATGTTTGATGATATCCCCCACTCGCCTCGTTCGCTTCTATCAGCAAACTTCTTGTACATTACGATCATCGTCGATAGTGCACGAAGGAAAAAGATCCGGTTCAACGATCCCCATGCCGCGCGAACTTCGAACAGACCTCGTGACCCGACCCCCTATTCCAGGGTACATATTGAGCAAATTCACTCACTCGCTTGCCCCCCTCGGATGGTGTAGCGGTTAAGTCCGTTTAAATGACACCTGGAAAGCAGGCCCCCGCGTTCAACCCGGGCTGAGATGGGGACTATTGCGCTCCAAGGATGTCGGCCTCCCCTTCCCCAATCCTTGCTCAAACCCCCTCACGTACAGAACCCACCCCCACACCCACCCCCCACCCCCCTTCCGCCATGCTACGAATGCCCTACTGTGTTGAAGTGCTTTCAACAGCTTGCGGATCACGGAGTGAGCGCTCTCCTTTTTTTTTTTCTTCGCCTCGCTGCTTCTTATAAGCGTGGATTCCTCTAGTGTGATCTGGTTTTCTGGCTTCCTTCTGGAAACATGATGTTTTCTCGACACAACCTCGACACGTGTCGATTAAGGGTCTCACAGACCATGCAAGATTCCAGACTCTCAGCGAGCATACACTGTACTTGAACAACACAGTTGTTCGGAATATCAAAAGGTAGATACGAAGCACATGACAAACCAATCATCCTTGCTTTCATGACATGCTCACTGGTTTTTCCGCGGCCATATCCGTAAAAACAGGTTCTGCCTGTTTCCGCTCGGCCCCAGCACCACTTTGCGCAATAACATGTTCCGAGTCCAACTCCTTATCCAAGGAGTAATTCCCGATCAGCAGACTCACGCACATGCCCAACCCGCTGACACCGCACAGAGTAGCAAACAGCATGCGCAAAGCCCAATTTATGATCTCTTGCATGAGCATCTTGTTCAATGGCGAGGACTCGGAGCGCAGAGAAGCAACGTAGCCTTCAGCATTCTGTGCAAGGTGTGCCGACAGCCCGTAATGCTGCAAGCGCTTGCTCAAAAAGTTCTGGAAGACTGTGCCGCCGATTGAAACGCCCAGGCAGAGACCCAGGCTGCGCATAAAGGCAAACATGGAGGATGCGTAGGCGACGTCTTTTGTCGGCGAGATGGCCTGGATGGCGGCGCTGAGCGAGTTCATGAGTAAGCCGAGTCCGGTGCCCGCGCAGATGAACATGAAACAGTATGCGGCTGTTGAGGTGCTGGGCTCGAGCAGCACTAGGACGCCGACGCCGAGAGTGGCGATGATCCAGCCGGCCCAGACGGCCCATTGGTAGCGGCCAACTCGTGTGATGATGCCGCCAGTGATGCCGCTTATGGGAACGACGGTCAGGCCCAATGGGAAGATGCAGACTCCGGCCATGATTTGAGACAACTCTTTGACCGCGAGGAGCCAGAGGACAAGATAGTACAAAGTGGCATACACGACAAACGCCATGAGCATCGTGCACGTGTATGCTGCGATGGCTGACCGGTTGCCGAAGATTGACATGCGAAGGAATGGCTGTGAAGCGCACTTCATCTCGTAAATGACCGTGCATGCAACACCGAGGAGTCCTAGGATGAGAGGACAGAGTGTAGCGGCGCTCGACCACGAGTACTCGGTACCTCCCCAGCTGATGCCAAGGAGGAACAACGTCGTACTTGCAATACTCATTGCGATGCCGATCCAATCGATCGATAGGAGCTGTCTCTTAATGGAAACCTTGGGTCTGGAGTACCGGATAACGAATGGCACCGCAGCCAACGAGATGACGCAGAAGGGGATGTTGATCAGGAACAGCCATCTCCAGGTCGTATTGGCGACAACGGCACCACCAATTATGGGTGCGATGTTGGTGCCAAAAGCGAAACAAAGCTGAAGGTAACCTTGATACTGTGCTCTCTGACGGAGAGGGATGATATCTGACAAGATGATCAGGTTCATGGAGAGGATGCCGCCGCCACCAATGCCTTTGATGGAACGACCAATGAGCATACCAACGACGCCATTACATGCACAGCAAACTACAGAGCCGATAGTGAACAAAGCGATTGCCGATAGGAAAATTGCCTGTCGGCCAAAGATGTCTGATAGGGCTGCAATGGGTGGTTGGAAGACCGCCGAAGTCAAGAGGTATGAAGCTGCGATCCAGCATGTTTGGGTCGTGTTCGTGTTTAATGCTTTTGAGAGAGCCTAAGCATGTTAGCAAGTGTCCTGGATGCACGATTTGATGTCGTTTGTCTTACCGGTAAGCTGGTAGTCAGAATGGTGGAGTCAAGTGCCACGACGAAGCAGACGAAAGATTGCATGGCTACTATGAGCTTCACCTGCTTGCTGGGCTTCCACATGGCGGAGGCATGGTCTGCCTTTTCGGTGTCTTTCTTTTCAATATTCATGTCTGAAAGACTTGATGCGACGGCCAACATCTCCTGGTCTTTCTTTTGTCCTGAAGTCATGGTGTCGGAGGCCAGGTCTGATTCAGGAAGTTGAAACGATGTCTGGAAGAGAAGAGTGCCAGGCTGGAATAAATATAAGAAGCAGCTAAGGCGTGAGGGATGTTACGTAGTACCGGTACCGATCAGGAGGTATGAGCGTGTACCATGTTTTGAGTCAGGACACACATAGATGTACATGTTCCCGCAGTAATTCCATTATCGGCCATGTCCTGATACATCGACTCTGTGGCCTGACGACTGCTTTCACGGATTTTTTTATGGTACTGCGCGAAGGAAGGCATTTGCTTAGTACTGACCTGTGTAACAGCATCAATCGAACGCCCCTTGATGGATCCCGGACAACCACAGGGATTCTCAGTCTCCGGCTCGACGGTATTCTACTATGATAGGGGGAAGTCATGCACCGTAAGAGACATGCCTAATGTTCCAGCTAGTCAGTGCAGCTATCAGTACTGCTCACCTTGGTGAGGCAACCTTTGGGACAGCTGATAGCCTTCTCTTACGGCTGAGATCGGTATTATGTATCTCATTGGAAAGTCCGGCAGTTAAATAAGGGTTCACCTTGAATCCGAGACTGATATTCGTCAAGCGTCGAAGGAAGGGGCCGTCCATGTGCGTTGAGGAACACAGCAGATTGGATCAGAATCCTGCGAGATAGGAGACTTGGGGCCAAAACCAAGAGACAGAAACGTGGTCCACGATAGACGGAAAACATGCAGTCAACCAACGCTCGGATTTGGTTGTTTCTCTCATGTTCAGTGGATCCCTTATTGAGCCCCAGCTGCCAGCAAAGACGCGGAGCTGCTGAGTCGTTTTTCAGATCGAATGGAACTAGGCTCAGATAGTCCAATGAATCATGATGGTGAGCTGCAAGGCTGAAGTACAAGGTGAATGTCATCCCCAGTTGACAATCGAGCAGTTTTCGCTGGTTCCTGGTTCAGCGTCTGCAGAAAAAGCAAGATGCAGAATCCTTTCGGGGCATTGAATCGCTGATGAAAGCGTTCCATTGACGCTTCGCGAGATGCTTTGATTTACCAGAATACTCGATTCAATGTCAAATCAGCGATGCAGTCATTGTGAAATTGAAATCGTGTATGCCGTGGATTCGTGGCTCTGTGAAGGAGCAACTCAATCGGTGGCTGGCGGTTGGCGTCGTGGTTGGACAGAGCACCACCAGCAGCCTGGCAAGCGACTTTTCCGATTTCCAGCACACCGGTTGGATACCACGAACGAATGGAATGCCATCTCATGGAGGCTATAATAAGAACAGAAACATGGCTATCTCGCCGGAAGAGCACTGTCAAAAGACTGCATGACCATGTTTGCAACCGACATGGATGATTTGGATTGCATATTACCACAGCTCAGCCTTCACGACCACCGCACTGGACTAGGACTCGCGTTTCAAATCGGTATCCAAAACGATCGCTGGTAATTCTGCTGAAAGTTTAGTGTGACAAAGGACGCACAGCCTTTCCAAATAGCTCAGCGACCTCGGCACTCTTGATACATCGACCAAGTTGGCTATCAACTGTTCCCCTGAAGGGAAGAGGGTTAATTGCTATACTCTGCTAGATGAGTGTCAAAGCTGCAAGTCATGAGGTGGATGCTTGTCGGCTTGCAAGAAACTGGCTTGCCAGGGTTACTAGTCGCGCTTTCGGCAGCTTCGCTTGTTCTACCTCGACAACAGCATACAGTCAGGCCATACTGTAATAGATACGATTGATTAGTATTTTCGATACTCCTTCACGCTTTCCGCAACGGTATTCATCCAAGTGCCACAGCAAAACTTGCAATGCTCTCACTCTCGGCATCAAGGAAGCCCTTGAGCGTTCATGAATACGTCATTTTCATGTGAAATGAGGACTGATATTCATCGCCCTAAGCTTCTGCATTTCTCAACCAAATCTCCCTTCAACACTTCTGATACAGTCCTCAGCTTACTGTCGAGACAGCTTGATTCACCATGGCAGGTCCAATTGATTCAGCGGCTGCTGCCATCAACAGATTGATCATGCTGTGGTTTCAGCTCTACCAGATGTTGCTGGCGAAAGTGCTAGCTCCCGATCCTCCCAAACCTGGAAAAAGGCTTCACAGACCTCATGTCGCCATCGTCGGAGCCGGTCTCACCGGAGTGTCTGCTGCTGCCCACTGTGTTGGCAATGGCTTCGACGTCCAGATCTTCGAGGCTGGTCCAAGAGAACAACTGGGAGGTATCTGGGCTCGGGTCAACAACACCTCCGGCCTTCAGATCCATTCAGTCATGTATCGCTTCTTCCCCACCGTCTTCTGGAGCAAAGGATATCCCAATCGTAAAGAGATCGTCGAGCAGATCGAGAAAGTCTGGAGGACTTACGACCTCGAGCCAAAGACTAAGTTCGACTACAAGGTCAACTCTGTACGACAAGACGACAAGGGACGCTGGATCATCAACGACAATGAAAACGAGAGATACGACGGCATTATTGCCGCAGTCGGAAGCTGTGGTGATGCAAAGATGCCGCACATACCCGGCCAAGAGAAGTTCAAAGGACAAATATACCATTCAAGCGAGCTGGATGGAAAGAATGTCAAAGGCAAGAGTGTTCTCATCATCGGTGGAGGTGCAAGTGCCATTGAGGCTATGGAATTCACCACCAAGGAAAAAGCAAAGAAATCAAAGATCTTGTCAAGATCGGAGAAGTGGATCATCCCTCGCAACCCTGTGGTAGATATGCTTCTGGCTTTCAACATCTTCGGCCAGGAAACCATGTTCTCGTGGATCCCCGAGAAACTGCTGCGCATGTTCTTCTATCGGGATCTGGCAGACATCTCTCCTCCACCGGGCTCTGCCGGACTCTTTGAGGAGACCCCCATGGTCAACAATGACGTTCTAGAGCAAATTCGTTCCGGCAAAGCTGAATGGCTTCGTGGCGATATTCTGGAAGTCGAGGAAAACGGCATCAGATTCAACAGACGTCAACAAGGCGTTCCCAAAAACGGGCCAGGCCATGAGACCGTCGAGGAAGGCGAAGTCATCATCATGGCAACTGGTTACAAGCGCCCCAGTCTTAGCTTCTTGCCAGACGAGTGTTTCGACGAGCCTTACTCGGCTCCCAATTGGTGAGTTGATGACGGCGTACACCATCGAAGCACATGTACTAACGCTGCGTAGGTATCTACAGACATTCCCTCCGCAACACAAGTCAATCTGTGCCAATAACTGCACTTACGTTGGTGGCATTGGCACGGTCGGCAACTTCCACATCGGCGTCTACACTCGCATCCTTCTCATGTTCCTGCTCGACCCTTGGACCAGGCCATCGCAATATTGGATGGAGTTCTGGATCGACATGACCAGGTTCCTAAAGTCAAAGGCCCCTACGGGCGCTTTTGATTTCTTCACCTACAGCGAGCTTCTCTGGTGGTTCTTCTTCGTAAGTGCATATGTTGTCACTCGTAGAGCCTTACTGACAAGTACCAGTGTGTGACCATCAACCCCTTCAGATGGAAGTGGGCCATCTTTGTGTTCACCGGCGTCGGCATAGGTCTCCCACTCGGCGTTGTCGAGAAGGAGGAGAAGCTCAGGAATGGACTCAATATGCCGGCGGACCACAAGACTCATACCTACTAGGTGAAATGCCAACCATGGTTATGCAGGTCTTTCATGATAGCATGGACGGATGGGGCGACAGATCCAGATATAGACCTTTGAGATAGAGATGACAATAGACGTTGAACTTTCCCTCTGCGACCAATGGTTTACCTTCTTTGATTTCATCATCACAGTAAGCTGAGCATCGAATCCAACAGCAATTTTGTCAAATTGATGCTACCCATGCAGATACCCAGACTTCGTATTTCAGCTGTTGCACCCGCGAGGAGAACCAATCGATATTCCGAAAGACAACCGTCGACAATCCATTGTGTCGCAAATATACCCAACACTATAGGCCCTCGATTAGGTCGTAGAGCGCCTGTTCGAGTATACAGATATCAACTCCAGTCGTAGAAGCGATGTCGCCATGATGCATATTACGACAGGGTCACCATGCCAGCCACAAACTCGACACTCATCTTTCTGCCCAAGGGTATCTTGCACAGAGCCTATATCTCGTATGTAATGGCTTGATGTAGAGAAAAACGACAGGTATCAAGACGCGTATGTTCCATGAGTAGGCGTCTTTTAAGTGAGGCCAAAATACAATGATAAAGCGCCATTGAGCGTAGGAAAGTCACGCCAACGTGACCGTGATTTAGCTAGACGACCAGCACGGCAAGGTTGGGAAATCATTGCAGAACATCTTTTTCCTGAGAATTGGTATCCGCTACCTGAACCACTAGTCTACACTAAACATTCGAAGAGAGTATCGCAGAAAAAAAAAGACAACCCATTCAACACCGCTCGTCCTTGTCCTCCATCTTTTCATCGTAAAAAGTTCCCCCTCATCACACCGTCAAAGAAAAGCGCAAGGAAAATGTGAACAAAGAGCAAAGTGCCGGTGAAAAAGCAAAAAGCAAGCTAGACACTGCGTGTTCTGGTAAAGAGCGAACACTGCTGCCTGGGGTGGTATTGATAAGCAAAACAAAAAGAAACGCTGATTGAGAAACAGTCGGGTCACACAAGCAGAGACACGTCTATAATCAAACGCGGGGCTTCTTCCAATAGTATTGCTAGAGACGATGAGTTAGCAAAATCGCCTCGATGAACATGCGAATTTGAGTCATGCGTACCTTGTGTTGCTTACGAGTTGAACGGAGAGGAGGTTTGGCGATATTGACAGCGGCACGACGGTGCTCGTCCGTGTCCATCTCCGGTACGTAGTAGAATTCGTCCTCTAGAGGCTTGCCTGCAGCATCCTTACCTTGACGAATGATTTCACCGACACAGGGGATTCTGTCCATGAGGTCCTTGAGTTCCTCTGAGGACAGAGCCTTTTCACCAAAGCTACGGCCACGTTTCATCTCAGCAGGCAGATTGTTGTAGATGGCCGAGATGGGCAATGAGTGAATGCGTGTGTAGGCCAGCTGGTTGATGATGTGGTTCTTGACGGGCGACAGGTTGCGGGGCGGTGCGGCAGGAAGTGCATCAGCAGCAAGCTGATTGGAAGACTTGGTAGCCTTGAGGGGCATGCGGGGTCTCTCTTCAGAGTTGCACGAGGACTTGAATGACTCGAAGCGTGACAGGAGATTGTCACCGTACGGACCGAAAGAATGAACGATGGGATCGTTCTCTTCATCGTGTTCGGACAGCTCCTCAGGCGGGTCGGACAGATCGGTGGAAGTGGACTGTTGTGCAGCAGGCTTAGTAGGAGTTGAACGACCCGAGGGCTCAGGCGATTCCCTAGCAGCTGGCACGGGCGTGGATGAGCCAGGGAATTGGTCTTCTTCGACGGGTTCATTGTCTTCATAGACGTGGACAGGGGCGGGGCTGCCTGGAAGGCCGCAGGGGTCGGCAATGAAGGTCTCGGAGAAAGTGTCGTTGACGTTGTCGTGGCTGTTGGGCGAAGGAGACTCGGGCGAGCGGAGTCGGGGGAGCATGGGAGGAGGACTCGACGCGATCCTCTCTGGCGCGGCACTGTTTTCTCTGCTGAGCGACTCCTCGGGGGCCCAAGGCCACTGCTTCTCCTGCTGAGGCCACACAAGCAGCACACGCGTCTCCTGCACGTCGACCATGATCTGCGAACCAGGCTTCTGCGAAACGAAGCTCTCACCCTTGGCCAACTCTACAACCGAACCTTGGTAGTGGACCTTTGCTCCATTCCATCCCAGACACTGGACTACAATCTCGCCAAGACGCGAGCCGTCGGGTGGGTTGTAGGTAGCCTTGACGTGAACGCGTGAAATAAGACGGTTGGCTGACAGCTGGTAGTCGGACGAGTTGCTCGAGCGGCCCATGAGCAATGCATCGCCATTGGAAGGGAGGTCGACGCTGGGGACAGTGCCCAGAGGAGCTCTCTCGGAAAGGGACGAGTAAGACGCGGTACGCTGCAGTCCGGGGACGCGTTGTCGGTTTGGCGACGACGAGAGGATGCCAGTAGCAGACGTGGGCACGGGAGTAGGATAGAACTTGCGCGTGTCGTCTTGGTCTGGTTGGAATTTGCGTTTGGTTGCGCGCGGGAGGCCGCCCGGGGACGACGACAGAGGTTCAAATGCCGGCAGCAACGAGGGCCTTCTGGCGGGTTCAGGCCTCTCGGTCGAAGGCAAAGCCTTCTTGTGAGGAGACAGCAGCTCCATGCTGGAGTCAATTGACTCTGCTCTGCTCTGCACACGCGTGAGGATATCCCGCTCTCTGCTCACGCGTGTCCAGAACTGCCGTATGTCGTGTGCAAGACGGCGGGTCCTTGACCGTACGGCGGGTCTGATGGCTGATTAAGAATACTCGGTATTGAGAGAGTGTGATATTCAATTAATCGAAAAGAGAGTGGGCGAGGTCAGACAGAGAGAGCGAGAGAAAGGTCTTCGAGGTGCGTGCTTCGGCTGGCAGGCGCGTTGAAGGAAGTCGCGTCGCGCCTTCCGATTGACTCGGCAGAAACGACTTTATCACTTTCTTTTTTCGCTTGCCAGCAGCTGCCAATCTTCCATTTTTATCTCGTCTTCTTTGTTCTTTGTTTCTCGAGTCAAATGTGCCTCTTTAAACCACCAAGATCGTGCGTGAACGCACGGTTAATGCACGGTGGATGAAATGAAACATCGGCCGTTGTGCATGGTGAATAGTTTAACCACCATCATAAACCAACTTCATAAACCCTACCCCAGCCACTTCTGCACCAGACCACACGCAGAAACATGACGACAGGAAACTGTGCCTTGATTTTGTGTCTTTCCCCGTCGTCTGGTCAGCAACATCCGAGCCCCAGTCTTCAATATCCCTATGGCATGCAATTTTGTGTGAATCATAAGAATGTCACATTTTGAGAGAGTGAAGCATTCCAATCACCACGACAGCAAGGCGTTGGTTGATTGGCTGTTTCGATTGGAGTTCAACAGCCATATTGTGGGACACATTAGATGACCAAGTCTTTGTTTTCTATCAGAAACTTGTTGAAGTCTATTTAGTGGCCATTGTATGCTTCTTCAGAAATTTAACAGTTCCCATTGTGCGATGGTTATCTCAATCAGCTACAAAGACTGTTGACTGACCACTACTCGGAGTAGCGGGGCTACGGACGAGAGTAGAACTTTCAACATATAATCTTCACCAAGGCTTAGAAACAAGTATAAAGTTATCCTGTTGATATGACCAGGATAAACCGCCCTTCCTCTCGAATCACTTATGGTCATTTTTCCATATCAAATATCAAAGTGCTTGAGACTAAATTGGAAATGCAAGTAAAAACATTCGTTCAACAATGAGCATGAAACATATGCAAGTCGTTTTATGAGAGGAGGCTTGATTGGAATGGCACGGGATCTGATAGCGTCCAACTAAATTACAAGCCAAGATGGTCCAACAACTTGTCAGGGTGAGATGTAAAATGCTGGACCCTCGCACGTGGTGCTGCTTCATATGCGCCAGACAGCAGTAACGATCATACTGAGCCAGAGACAATTTACAGGGGTTTATACCGAGAAGGTGCAGAGAGGTGGCGATGGAGGACCGGGAGAGAGGCGCAAATTCGACTAAAAGCCGTCGACGGTAGAATCAATCACTGATTGCTGGAGGATTGGGGGGCATGACTTTTTTTCTTTTTTGCATTCGGACGTCAACGCGGGAGAGTGATGACATTTCTGCAGCTACCACTACTCGCCATTCGGGCATCGAGTTGCGACACCGTAACAAATCCCTCCCCAAACGCCTTGTCCCTTCAGGTAACGAAGCACAACAACCAGGATTGCGATGATGGGGCGAATCGTTTACTTCAGCTTCTTCTTGGGGCGGAGCTGGTTGGTGTGACCACACTTCTTCTTGCGGCAGTTGGTGGCACGGGGCGGGAGACGAGCCTGCAAAGAAAAGCGTCGTGTCAGAAATTGTTTTCATCCCTTGAGATATCGTTCTTGGTGTCCTTTTCTTCTTTTTCCAGATGTCGCGGGGGTCCGGCGGGAAAGCGAGGCGACTTACGTAGCACTTGCGGCAGATCATCTTCTCGCAGTTGTACTTGGAGGCAAGGGCCTTGAGCGAAGGCTCGATGATACCACCACGGAGACGGAGGACAAGGTGGAGGGTGCTCTCCTTCTGGATGTTGTAGTCGGAGAGGGTACGGCCATCCTCGAGCTGCTTGCCAGCGAAGATCAGGCGCTGCTGGTCAGGAGGAATGCCCTCCTTGTCCTGGATCTTGCTCTTGACATTGTCGATGGTGTCAGAGGACTCGACCTCAAGGGTGATGGTCTTGCCCGTGAGGGTCTTGACGAAGCTGTATGGCGAAAGTTGTCAGTGGCGGTCCTTGTGTTGTGGAGTCGTGCGGTCGTCGCGGTCTGAAATGCCTACATCTGCACTACAACACAAAATCATGTTAGCGACGTTCAACATGCGTGTATCGGGGCGCGAGTATGCCACTTACTGGTTGCGGTCTTCTGTGCTGTTCTTACCTGTTGCGACGACACAAAGAGCGTGTGTGAATTTCAGAAGGCGCTTGGTGGGTGGCGCGCTCGGCTGCTAGTGGCAACTTCCGCCGCTTCCAAGCGTCATGCCAAGCCTGGTCCACGCCTCACCACTGACTTGCATCTCATGCCTCGGTCCATATCGTCTACTTGTCTTGATCCTGGAGATCGATCAAAGAGTTGTTGTGACATTTTGAGACAGTCAGATGACTACTAGATACCACAGAACGGGACACTCGCTGCACAAGGCCGATGTTTCCCATCCGCTTCCCTCAGCTTTACATCCATTTTCAACGGATGAATATGTCGAGTTTTGGTCAGTATTCTGATCGAAAAGACGACAATTGTAATTGTATAGGTCGCAGTGCAGATAATGTTATCCGAAACGACCATGCGGATGGCACTCTTGACAGATATAAAACTACTGCTCATCGCTTCCTTCTCTCGGCACCCTCCCACGCCTCTAGCTTCCTCTCCATGAGAAACACACACTTGACTAGTGACCTTAGAGGTAGTGCCGTCAAGTCCGCTGCTTCTTCATAAAACTCCTTCGCGTAGCCATCAAGCTCTCCAGGCTCTCTGAACCGCTTGTAATCGTTTCCAGGTCGGCTGACCTTTGCTTCCACCGTTTCATCATCCACTTTGATGCGAACAGGTTTCAATGTGCTCTGCACCTGTTTCAATCTCTCGCTCTCTGGAACCGGCTTGGCGCTATCGTCCAGATCCATATCGTCATATGTAGAATCCGTAGTGCGGTCGATTGGAAAGAAGCGCAACATGGCTCTTCTAAATTCGGCGTCTCTACCTGCCCGGCCCTTTTCGCGTACGTTCTCTTCGGCAAATACAGAGCCGTACCAGTCAAGGTATTCGTCGAGCTTCTCGTTAGACATATCCAGAACATCATTTTCGGTGACTTGCATGGCGTCCTGATATCCTAGCCGAGTACTGGCCATGACGGTCTCCTTGTATCTCAGGCGTGCCTTGCTCCATGCTGACCAATCCATGCTCAGCGCCGAGAGCTCAGTGGGCTTCTTGGGATATCGTTTGATGCTATCCAAAGGGAAGAGGAGCTTGGTCGCCACAACAAGCAATCCCATAAGTCGAGCTTCGGCAAATCTCAGGATACTGTATCTGGACGAACGTTTGATTTGGGTGTCGTACACAAACGTAATGTTGAGCAGACCGGCAAGACGTAGGGTTGCAGAGTACACCTCAAGTGGAAGCGTCAGATGGCGGATCCAACGATAGAGGATGAGGATATGGTTGATCGGCGGTGCCATCATGCCAAAAGCACGATCGTATGCAATAATGTTATCAAGGACGGCCTGCTGGACCAATCCCGGTTTCAAGACGTCCTGCGGATCCATAATCTTGTTGTAGTTGAACGGTAGCCGCGCCCTCATGGACTCGGATAGCACCTTGACGGCTCTATAGTAGACGAGCTCACCACTCGCTGCCCATGTATGGATGTCGTTGACAGTCACGGGCAGTCTGAGCAGCAATATACCGATATAGCACATACTCAAGGCGTCGACGAGCTTTGGAACGGCATCGTTCTTGCTCTTCTTTGCTCTCCGCTTGTTTGTGGTATCGTCGGTGCGTTCAGCTTCGGATTGAGAACTGAAATATTGGGAGTTCTGTTCGGCCTCGCTCTCAGACTCGTAGCTGACTCGGGATTGAAGGCTCTGGAGACGTAAAGCCCAAAGATCCCGCACCACAGTCTGCAAGTCATCAGTATGATTGCTTTTACAAACGGTCAATATAGTCACCTACTTCAAGCTCGGATGGGAGATTTTTGGTATTGACCAACCAATGCACCTGTTTCCACAAGACCAGTTGAAAGCACAATAGATAATGCTCGAAGGCTCTTTTGCCAGTCAAGGCTACAGTGTGTCAATCACAGCAGAGACTGTACAGAAATGGTGGAACGTACCAACATCGATATTCTCTTCGACATCCTTTTCTCTCCGCGCCTTTTTGCCAAACAGAGGCACACCCTCTGTGTCTTCGACTACTTGTGTGCCTCTCTATGCGAACTGTCAGTTTCAGGTATGTGACTTTTCTAAGAATAAGACTTACCTGCAGCTGACGGTGTCCCTCCGAACAATAGGTATATCCGTCGTCCCCCACTCGAAATGTCGAGGAACCACAGTTGCCCTCTTCACACTCGAAATCCATCTGCTGTAGCGGTGATGGTATGCGCCGCCAGATGGAATAGCATTATATCATTTGCGCTCTGAAAATTAATTTGCGAGCAGTCGTGGTGGTGAGGACTGTGCGAGGACAGAGTTTGCCAGGCTTGCAAGGTTGCGATTTTCACCCCGTCAACAACAGACAAACGAAAGGCCAAATGACTTGTGGCAACCTCGTCTGCAAAACATTCAGCAATGTTGGCGGAGTCGAGACCCGCGCCTTGTCAAAATAGAGTCATGAACACAGTTCCGGTTTAAGATGTTCACTAACGCAGGTAGATCTCCATACCCTGTTCAGCCACTCGAGTACAGCGCCCACTTTATTTAAGCCGCGGTATAGGTAGCCCTACAGATGTCTACTCCCACGTCAGGTACCTCGATGGAAGATCTGCCAGTCATGGCGAGTTCCAAGATCTGCTCAAGATAGCTTTTCGTCTGCTCGGCATCTGGGAGAAATTACATCACGCCACTGTTTACATGAATGTGGATTGTTCGGAAAATTGATTTGCATTGAGTAGATTTTTTTGAAAACCATCGCTTCGTGACATTTTATTGTCTAGACGCGCACGACGACTCGCCCAGTAGGAAAGAAGGGGGCCGAAAGAAAAAACATGCGGCTAGACGCCGTCGAGATTAAACAGCGCTCAAAGCAGCAGCCGAAGGCAGGCCTGACCAAGCATACGCGATGTGCTGAGCATGACTGTTGCAATTCTCATCTGGTTCAGAAGCAGCGCCTAGGATGCGCTGTCTCGATGTGTTGGATGTTGCAAATCGTTTAACCAGACTTGGGAGCCTCCTTGGCCTCAATGGCGGCCTCCTCACCCATGGCGGTAAGGACGATGACGTCTGCGAGAGTGGTCAGCTACTGCTTTGCTTTGGAAAAGAGGATACAACTCACTGGTGTCCTTCTGCTCCTCGACGAAGAGCTTGTTGATGCGCTCGCCAATCTCGTTGTCGGGGACCTTGACGTCGTCCTTGGTGGAGCCGTCGTCGAGCATGAGGGAGAGGAAACCGTCGTCAGTGACGTCGAGCTGGAGCAAGGGTCAGTACGAGCAGAGACAGCTCTTGTGGGGCAGGGCGAACTCACGAGCTGGTACTCGCGACGGGTGACGTTGGGGACGTCCATGTTGTGGGTGGAGGGGGACAGATCCTCGAGCTTCTTGCCGGTGAAGATGTCGATGGCGACCAAGTGGACCTTGGCGTGACCGTGCTTGCCGGTCTTGGAGGTCGACATGTCGACGATCTTGCAGGGGCGGCCCTTGATGACGACGTGGCCGTTCTTTCTCAGGGCAGAGCACTGCATGGGGAAAGTGGTCGAGGCGCCGGCGTCGGCGGACTCGAAGGTGTGCTCGTGCTGTGAAGCGCGAAGGTCAGCAACATGGACGGGCTCGGAGGTGTCGCAGCGCGGGGTCGGGCAGAGGGGATTGCGCGACGCGGCCGGGCCAGCCGACGAAACGTACCTGGGCGTCGTTGTCTGCCATTTTGGAGGAGTGGGTGGGGAGGAGATGTGCGGTAGTTGGAGTGTGTGTGTGGATAGAGATGGCGAAGAGATGAAGAAAAGGAAGTCTGAAATTTGAAGTGAAGTGGGGAAGGTGAGCGGGCGTGGCCTTCCTTTTTGCCTTTTGGTGACTCTGGCCCGAACGGGCTAGTTGGTGTGAGCTCGGGCCCGATGCTGGCTCCGGCCGTGTTGCTTTGCTGGCCGCGAGCTCCACCATTGCGACCACGGTTCCATCGCTGCAACACATGTGACAGTCTCGCCCTTTGCTTTCTCAAACTTCGGCTTGCACACTGCAGGTGGCATGTGGTTGAATCGCTATTCCCAGCATCCGTCGCCCTCGTCCTCGCCAGCGCCGCAACGGAGACCCAGTCACTTGGCCCCCCTTCCCCCCAGGCCAGGCCTCAGTCCGCGAACCTCGTCCCTGTCCATCCTCACCAATGGCTCCTCCGACAGTCTGCCATCCGCCGCGAAATACCCACCTGCCCACTCAAACTTGAGGAACCAACTCGATGCTTCCCCCGTCGATACAGTCTCTCATCCCCTCGACGTTCTGCGTGATATCCTTGGCCCCATACAAAATGATTCGCCGGACTTGAACACATCGCCTCATCATGCTGCTGAGATCGACTTTGCCGGCCTGAGTCTGAACGAGTTCGCCGATGCGCCTTCGACTTTAGATACGCCGTCCGAGCTGCCGTCTATCGAAGAATGTATGTTTGGCACGCCCTTCACCCCGGTCCCATACTTGAAACTTAGGTCTGTCTAGTCGAGAACGAGAAAGGCAGATTCGAAGATCTCCACAAATCTATCGTCGCCTGTGATGAAGTCCTCAAATCTGTAGAGAACTACCTTACCAGCTTCCAGGCAGACCTCGCCGCTGTCTCTGCTGAGATTGAAACTCTACAGAATCGCTCATCTGCCCTCAACTCCAAGCTCGAGACGCGCAAGCAGGTCGAAAAGCTACTCGGCCCAGAGGTAGACGCCTTGAGTGTTCCACCAGCCACTGTTCGAAAGATTGCCGACGGACCTATCGATGATGCTTGGATCAAAGCTCTAGATGACCTGGAAAAACGCTCCAGATCAATCGATTCGAAAGTTTCCCAGTCCAAGAGCGCTGCTGATCTCAAGCCATTGGCAGAAAACCTCAAGAACAAGGCTGTCGAGCGTATTCGTGACTACGTAGTATCCCAGATCAAAGCACTACGGGCCCCTGGCGTCAACGCTCAGCTCGTACAACAGAACAACCTTATGCGATACAGGGATGCTTTCCATTTCCTCGATCGGCATCAGAGCCAGCTCGGCCAGGAGATCGGTCGGGCATATATCAATACTATGCGCTGGTATTACCTGCACAACTTCACGCGCTACAAGGCGTCTCTCGAAAGAATGCACATTCACGTCATCGACAAAAATGAAGTTCTGGCGCAGGACGATACTACCAAACGGACGACAGTACTTTCTGGCTCGAGGACCCCTGCCGCACCGCATGATGCTTTCTCTCTCGGGCGCCGCATGGATATTCTCAAAGGCAGTTTTACGTCTGCCTTGTCCTCACACGTTGCAGAGGAAGATAAATCCACACATTATCTCGAAGCACCTTTCCGAGCCTTCAATCTTGCATTAATGGACAACGCATCGGCCGAGTATTCCTTTCTCACCGAGTTCTTCTCAAAACAGTCGTATCATGAAGTGAATCGGAGGTTTACCGAGATATTTCAACCGACATTTACTCTTGGCCAGGCCCTGACCAAGCAGTTGATTGACCCAACAGTGGACGCACTGGGCGTTCTGATTAGCGTGCGTTTGAACCAGCATTTCGCTTTCGAACTTCAGCGACGAAAAGTACCGGCTATGGAAGGTTATGTGAACGGTACCAATATGCTGCTCTGGCCGCGATTTCAGATGGTCATGGACACTCATTGCGAATCACTTCGACGAGCGACTTCTTCTCTCTCGGGACGACTGGCGGGTTCGGCGCTCAGTTTGACGTCTTCAGCATCAGCGGCGCCATCAATCGCGCCGCACCACATCACACAGCGCTTTGCAAATTTCACACAAGGCATTCTAGCGCTGAGCGGTGAAGCTGGAGACGACGAGCCGGTGCACAATAGCCTGGGAAGGTTGCGCAACGACTTTGAAGCATTCTTGAGCAAGCTGAGCAAAGGGTTTGCCGAACAGAAGAAGAGAGAGCGGTTCTTGGCCAACAACTATTCGTTGGTGGGCACCATTATTGCCGAGACAGAAGGAAAGATGGCAGAAGAAATCAAGGCACACTTTGCGGAAAAGGCAGAGGAGTTTGGAGGTAGACATTGATGCGATCCTACCTAGTTACCTCTTTCACGAAGTCTTGCCTTGTGGAGAATCATAGAATTGTTTGCGGGTGGAAGGTCTAAGGCGAAGGCGAGGCCTGTTATCAGTGCCGGACAAACAGTGATTTCACACTCATTCTTTGTATACTGGAACCGCACCGAGAGCGGACAGGGGACAGAGTCGGACAACCAGAGCATTTTTTGAGGAGAAACGCGAGAGCGAGACAGTTTCGCGCAGAAACGAGTGGAGACAGGACGCAATCGAGCGGTTTTGCGTGTGCATTTAGAACGCCGCCAAGATTTGCGAACAGTTAATTCGTGACTTCTTCCATCATCGTTCGCACTGCCACGCATCGCATACGATTTCCAGCGCGTCCTCTTTCACAGGCCCCTTTCGAGCTCCAGCTTCCTCGTCATAACCTCAAGACCGCACGACCTCGAGTCGCTACCGCCTCTCACAACCTTCACTGAGCTTCACCACCGAGCTTGCCCCCTCAAAAAAACCATGGCGCCTCCAAGCACATTCGCATCCGCCGCTGCGGGCGGCAACACACCTTCCACTCCGCGCGCCGACACGGGTGGAGAATGGTACGTCGAGCCCGCTTGAGCTCCCGCCGTCCATCGAGGCTGAGAGGCGCAAAGCCGTATCTACGCCTTGGACACGAGCATTCGCGAGCCGTTTGCAGAACAGGACTGGCACTGACAGGGAACCACCTACAGGGCACGCCGAACAAATGGCGCCACGCAGACCTTCCGTCGTCCGTCTGTCGCCACATCAATGTCGAGCTCCAACGCCCGGGAAGCGACGCCCGGCGCACAACCGGCCGTCTACGTGCCTCCGCATCGCAACGGCCCCGCTCATTCAGACACTCGCTACTCTAAGAACCAACTGCTCGACCTGTTCAAAGCCCAGCAAGATGCAGCAGGCTCGCTAGACGACCCTCTTTCCAGCCTGTTTGTTGCGGGATGGGAGCCCACGCAAACCAATGGAGTCTTGTCGGGAGGCTGGAGCAGAAGAGACGAGCAGGCCAAAGACCACGCTCCTGGCCCCGAAGTGTGCTGGGACAAGGACGGCAGCACGGCTCCACTTGGCTTGGTCGACATGAACGATGAAGAGAAGGAGGTATGTCTCGTCTTGGCCCCACAACTCAAATTGCAACTAAATTGTCTGGCCAGCATTTCCTGTCCGTCAACTCTCCACTGAAACCGCCCACTGTCGTCAACAAAGACAATGTGAACCCACCCATGCGCAAGATTTCCGTGTCGCAGAACGTCAACAGCCCGGGTGGTTATGGCGTCACCACGCCTGGCGGCGCTAGACCCGGCCCTCGACGCCGTGACACGCAGGAGGCCTATCCGTTCCCCTCGACCTCGCAGCTCAACTCGCCTTCGGTCGTCAAGACGGCACGCGACGAATCTCGAACCACTTCTCCGCCTCCGTCCCTGACTCGAAGAAGAACCGACTTCAAGGACAAGGCTGAGTCTGACGACAAGCCCCCCGTCGATCCTTCTGACGCTGCTCGGCCGCCATTTGCCGGCATCAAGCGCACTGCCACCGGTCCTTTGAACACGGCAGTTGGCGGCGCGTCCTCGCCCTGGTCTGCCACACCTCAAAGCGGCGCTTTCTCTCCCATGGGCACCTTCGGTAGTTTCGCCGTGGGCCCCAATGCCACTGTGGGTACACCAACTGCCGACAAGCGTCCTACTCTGGCTGGCGGTAGGGCCGAAAGCCGTTTCAAAGGACTCATGGCCAAGGAGAATGACGACGTGTTGAAGGAGAAGGCCTCGCATGGAACTCTTGGAGGTCTGGAACCGACATCGCATGAAGGGCAACAGGACAACCGTCCCACAGGTAGTGCTGCTCTCGGTGGCGGACAAGACACCTCTCCTCCGCGCAGCAGTCGTGGCATCGGCACTCCAAGCCGCCAAGATTCGCGTGACGATTTCAGCTTTGGTACCTTTGGCATGACTACGGATCCTTTCCGTAACATGATTAGCCAACACGAACAATCTCATGGTACCCCCTCAGGTCGTCCTCAGCAGCAACAGCAGCCTACTGGCAACGAGCCCATGAGTCCTACGGATACCAATCCTTACCAAAGTCCCGAGCATGTTACTGCTGAGCCAAACGATATTGATTCGGACGGTTCCGACGTCCACAATGCTCATCTTCCCAATTTGGCTGGAATCATGAACGACTCTATGCCTTCTGGTGCGGGAGCGTTCGCTGGACTAGGTAACTTGGGTCGCGTTCCTGCAGCACCGCCCAGCGATCGAAGCCAGACTTCCAGCGTTGGACCTAACCGGGGCTTCGGTGGATTCTCTGGTTTGGGCGCTCTCCCAGGTCTGGGGGGTGCTTCTGCGTGGGGTGGTGCTCAGGCGTCGATTGGCACACCCAACAGAGAAAGAGCTGGCCTGGCTGGCAATTTTGGCGACAACCCCTTTGGCTCTGCTGCTGACTTGGGCTCTCCTAGTCTTGCCGGACTTGGCGCATTTGGCGCCGCGCACGCTGGCCCTAGCCGTGGTGGAAGCCGACTCGGTTCTCTTTTCCCAACTTCTATGCAGGAGCAAATGCGGGCCGAGCAAGGCCGACAGGACGAGGAAGGCTCCGAGTCTGGAGAATTTGGAAACCCGCCCCGTGACACGTCCAGTCCTTTCAGGCGTGCAGGTGATGGTTCTGGAGGCTTCCCTGACCAAGCCCGCAACACCGGCTTCGGCTCTGCTTCCGGGACGCCCTCGCTTTCTCACCAGGAACCCATCGGACAACGCCCTGCTCAGCCTTCTGCTCCCATGCAACCTCAGACCGTCAGCAGCTCTGCTTCCAACCAGCCACCTCCAGCACAACAAAAGACTATGGTCATGCCTGACCGCATGAGATGGATCTACCGCGATCCTCAGGGTGTCACTCAAGGTCCTTGGTCCGGTCTGGAAATGCACGATTGGTACAAGGCTGGTTTCTTCTCACCGGAATTGCTTGTCAAGAAGTACGAGGACCCTGACTACGAGCCTCTGGCCCAACTCATCCGCCGCATTGGAAACTCTCGCGAGCCCTTCCTTGTCCCTCAAATCGGCATACCCCATGGCCCCCCTGCTCCGCCACAGCCTGCAGCCAACTGGACTAACCCTCTTTCTTCAGGTGGTGCTCAACCTCCTTTCGCTAACAGCTTCCCCAGCTTTGGCACCACCTTGACCGCTGACCAGCAAAATGCTTTGGAGCGTCGCAAGCAGGAAGAGCAATACTTGATGGCTCGCCAGAAAGAGCACCTCGCTCAGCAACAATTTGCTCAGCGCTTCCAGATGCAGACTGGCCAGTCCTTGTTCCCTCAGCTGCACCACCACTCAAGCGCCCAGAGTCTTCATAGCCAGCCCAGCTTTGGCAGTCTCACCTCTCCTGCAACTTTCCCTCCTGCTCCTCCCCAGGGCTCTTTCGGCAGCGGCAGCACTAGCAGCAGCACGCATGTGCCCGGCTTTTTCGACAACTCTTTCAGGACCGGTCCTCTCGGAGGGCTGGGAGCTGTTGGTGCCGGCGTGGATGCTCTTGGTAACATCAGAGAAGAGGAGATGCCTGGTATGATGAACAGACTAAACCTTGGACGCCCTTCACAGGGGCCTTTCGGTGGCATCGGCCAGCCTTTTGGCCAACACGACGACCATGCTCAGAGGGTTTCTGCGATGCTCAATGACCGCTCCCGCCTTGAACAGGAGCAGGCACAGCACGATGCTGCTCAGCGCTTCCGTCAGGACCAGTCTGCCGGAAACGACCAGTTCCAGCAGTTCCAGGATCTTCAGGAGCATGCCAGAGCTGATCCATTCGGTGTCGGCTCGGAAGGCGTGATCGGAAAGCCGATTGCTCCCCCATCCGAGCAACAACCAATGCAAGAGGAGCAGATCGGAGCCGAGCACGAAGAGCAAACACAGTCGGAGTATGAATCTCAACTCGAGGAGGAGGTAGAGACGCTTGCACAGCAGGTCGAGGAGGCTATGGCTTCCGCGCCTGTCCAATCCAAGCAGCAAGAGCCATCTTTGACCGAGCAGGTCCAGAAGGCAGCATCCGTCAAGCAGTCTCCTGCCCCCACCCAGTCCCCTTGGGCCAAGGTCGACACCTCTCTTCCCCGGCCGTTCCCACCTGCTCCATCGCAGTCTCCTCTTCCCGCGCCTGCCGCTCAGCGCAACCGATCCCACGTTGCCGACGCGCTCCATGCCGAGTCTAGATCTCGCTCGCAGACCCCTTCGACAGAAACTCCCAGTGCCTCGGTCGCACCCTGGGCCAAGGAGCCCGCCGAAGCATCCAGGGGACCTTCGTTGAAGGAGATCCAGGAGGCCGAAGCCAAGGTTGCCGCCGAGGCCGAGGCGCTTGCTGCCGAAGCTCGTCGTGTTGCATTCGAAAAGGAACTCGCACAAGCTCAGATGGCTACTGCGCCCGCTCCTGGTCTTCCATCGAGCTCGAACTGGGCCAGCAGCAACGCTGCATCTCCCGCTACCGGCACTGCGCCTTCTCCTTGGGCCAAGGCCGCGAAGACTGTGACTGTTGCTCCCGCTGCCAAGAGCATGGCTCAGATTCAGAAGGAGGAAGAGGCTCGCAAGAAGCGTCTGGCCGCTGCAGCTGCCGCCACGCAAGCCGCCGCAGCAGTCGGTGTCGCCCAAGTTCAGTCGGCAGCAGGCAAGAGATATGCCGATCTTGCCAGCAAGGTGGCAGCATCTCCCGCGCCTGCTAGCCCTGTTCCTGCGGTTGGAGGTGCCTGGACGACTGTGGGTGCCAGTGGCAAGGTCAAGACTCCTGCTCCGGCACCTACGCCCGTCAACACGAGAGCGACCAGCTCTGCTGCAATCCCGACTGCGACAGCTGTCAAGAAGACGGTCCCCGTCAGAGCCACCACTGCAGGCACTGGTGTCGCCGTTAATGCGCAGGACGAATTCAAGAAGTGGGCGGTGAATGAACTCAAGCACGATCTTAACAAGAGCGTTTCCGGTAAGTCATTGGCAAGCACGATTGCAGCGGTTCCACAAAAAGCTAACACATATCTCACCAGCCGACGAGTTCATCAGCAACCTGCTCGCCTTCCCGTCGGAAATCGAAATCGTGACAGAGGCGGTGCACAGCGTGTCGCACACGATCGACTCGCGCCACTTTGCCGAAGAGTTTATCCGTCGCCGCAAGCTGGCCGACAAGGGACTCATTGACAACAGCAAGCCCGCCAGCCCGGCCAGTCTCGCCGCCGGCCAGTCTGGCGGCTGGAGCGAGGTGGCCAAGAAGAATGCATCGAAGCTGGAGCCCAAGCAGGATGATCTGGGCAACGGCAGCTTCAAGGTTGTCGCTACCAAGAAGAAGGGCGGAAAGAGGTAGATGAGACGTTCGCTGCATATTGGTAGAACAGAATTGACAAAGTGCATTCGTTGAGAGTTCTGAGATGACCACGACGATGTGAATAGCAAAGGTGAAAAAAAAAAAAGGTTCATAAACGCTACGTCAAGGGGTATACATCAAACCAAATCCATCCATACTCCAGAGACCCCAAACGCCTGAATCGACACGCTGTTTTTTTGTCTTGGGCCTACAGGCTGTTCCAGAAGTGGTTTGCGTAGAAGAAGCGGTCGAACTTTGGGTCGAGGTTGACGACGTTGACGTTCCCCTGGGCAGTATTCCTAATGACGGCGCGGGTAAAGTCGGCAGTGTGCTGGTCTTGTTCGGCGTCGATGCCCAAACTGCGGTAGACGCCCAGTTTCAATCTATCGCAGCACATCAGCTTCTGAACGGATGTCATTCCAAAGGGATGGGATGGACAACTTACACGACCTCGTCCTCGGCCTTGTTCTCGGCACTCTCGACGTCGTCGCCCTGCTCGTCCAGCCTCTGCAACGTCATCTTGAGACGGTGCACCTCGGAGCCCAAGCGCTCGCCCTCGATCTCGAGCTCGCTGGCGGCTTTTGCGACGCGGAATTTCTCCGTGTCCAGGGCGAGGATGTCGGAGGCGTGGGCGGCCGGGTCGTGTCGCGACGTCTCGGACTCGTGGGTGGTGCGCAGGTGGTGCGATTTGCGGGTCAAGTGGGCCAGCTGGGTGTGTTGGGCATTCAGGCGCAGGGAGCGGGCGCTGCGCAGGGTGCTGAGGGAGCTGGCGATGCGCGAGATGGATTGCAGGTCGCTGTCTGTGTGGAAGTTTTTTGTTGTTTGGCGGATGAGCTGGGGATTTATTTGCGTGTTAGGTTCACGGAGAATCAGAGAGGGACAGGGCAGAGGGACATACGGTGACGGGGTCTTCGTCGAAGAGAACCATTTTGATTGATTTGGTCGTGTGTTGGGGCTTCCTTTGGTGGATGGATGTGTGTGGTCAGAGATGATGATGTTGGAGTTTTGTTTACATTTTGACAATGTCGGAGCAACGGACGAAGCTGCTTCCCCACGTGCAAACGGCCGGACCCTCGATGATCTCACATGCTTTCTTTGGCTCAGCCTACAGCCAGCAGCCAGCAGCCAGCAGCCAGCAGCCATCCACTTCCCGTCAAGAACAAGCACATCTACAATCACACAATCATGGGCGACCATCTACCATGTGAGCGCGCGCGCATTCTCATCACTGCACCGCACCCAGCTAACAACACCCCCTACAGACGCCGCCGACGCGGAATCGTACGCCTCTCGCCCGTCACCTCGCCGCACAACCCAAGACTAACCACCAGAACCCACAGCCCGCTCAAGCCCGCCGAGCTGCAAGTGCTGCGCTCGCAGTACGAAAAAGAAGGCGAATACGTGTCGCTGCAGACGAAATTCAACTACGCCTGGGGCCTGATCAAATCCACGCTGCGCCCCGAACAGCAGGACGGCGTGCGCCTGCTCACCGAAATCTTCCGCTCGTCGCCCGACCGCCGCCGCGAGTGCCTGTACTACCTCGCCCTCGGCAACTACAAGCTGGGCAGCTATGCCGAGGCTAGGAGGTATAATGAGTTGCTGGTTGAGCTGGAGCCGAACAACCTGCAGGCCCAGAGTCTGAGGCAGTTGATCGATGACAAGGTCGCCAAGGAGGGCCTGGTTGGTGTCGCCATTGTCGGTGGGTTGGCTGTTGCCGCGGGCGTGGTTGGCGGCTTGCTGTTCAAGGGCGCCAGAGGTGCGAGGAGGTAGAGAGTGCGCGACGCTGGTCGTCTGGTTGACCATGGACTGACTGTTTTCCTCTCTTACGCTGTCTTCTTTTTTTCTACCCCCAGGAGCGAAATTTGGCGTACATTCTTCTTCTTCATTGCTGCTTGTCCCTCACTTGATCAGAATGTGAGCACTCAAGCATCACGCGCATGTTTAAGACTTGTTTCTTTGTCTACCATTCGTACATTTTACTTCCCAAACCATCACAATGCTTTTCTTTTGCGCTACTTTTGACATGAACGCATCTTCTTCTCGACCATCTGAGGGCGCAGAGGACTCTCTGTGAGTTGCTGCTCTGGCCTACAGTTGTCCAAATATACATCTGATCTTAAACCAAGCCAGGCAGCATGGCAAATCTCTTCTTGTGGTACTTGTCACCAAACTCCTTGCGGTATCTGCGCTCCTTCTTCTTGGCCCAGACGGCCATCTGGCCAACGGCGACAACGACAAAGAGACCGGTGCTCAAGCTCCAAGATGCCAGCCAGATGCCAATCCACGCGATTGCCTCAAACATGTAGTTGGGGCAGGTGACCAGCCCGAAGCCGAGACCGCTGGGAATGCCACGTTCGGTGCCGCCGGAGCTGCGCAGACCACGCAGCACGTAGTGTGTGTTGAGGTTGCCCAACTCGCCAATGACGAACAAGGCAATGGCGAGGTAGGTGATCAAGGGGTTCGAGGGGCCTGCAGTAGGAGCATTGGGGGCGTAAATCCAGTAGGCAATGTTGGCGCCGCCGAGCAGCCAGTAGTGGGCCGAGTTCTTGAAGATGTTGCGGGCGGGCATGGTGGCGCTGGAGAAGCGGTGCACAAAGATGGTCTCAAACTCGCGCTTAGCAAAGTGCAGGGCCAGCAGGACGCATGACAGGGTCTGCAGGGAGGATGGCTCGGCAGGGGCATTCTTGTAGAGGTAGGGGCGCAGGTAGTAGAAGAGCGGGTGGATGAGCAGCGGGCCCAGGTACTCGATGATGAAGACGGTGCGCCAGGCGATCTGGGGGCCGAGATCCTTGACATAGACGACGCTGTCGCTGCGCAGGCCGGTGCGCTCGACGGTGTAGTCGCTTGCATTGGGCACGACAGAGCCGTCGCTGCCCTTGGTCAAGCGCAGGCGGTGCACCGAGATGCCAGACTCGGCGGCCAGGCGGTGGTACAGGTCGGCGGTGCTGCTCTGCAGGTACGTGCTGGCCTCGTCGGGCAGCTTCCTGATGGGCCGTCCTGTGTTGAGCGGTCAGCACTGCCGTCCGCACGCCGAGGCTGAGATTGCCGTCATGTCATGTCATGTCACCTCGGGGCTTGATGACCAGGTTCACCGGTTTCGAGGCCATGCTGTCTATCGAGTATCGACGTGGTCGGCAGCCGGTTGATGGTTGGAAGTGAATGGATCAGTCGAGGATCCAACAAACGCGTGTGCAGGTGATTGGTTGGCTGAGATGCGTTCGCGCTAATCAATACTTGGATGGAAGCTTTGAAGCTTTGGCAATCCTTTGGCAATCCTTTGGCAATCCTTCTTCCTGCCGAGGCCGCCGGCTTCCCCGAGTCGGCGACTCCTCATGCTCTTGCATCCCCCCTTCTCTGCCTTTTGTCGAATGCGGAAAGAGGCTTCTTCGCAAGCACTCTGCCATTGCTGTCCCAGCGCATTCACTTGCTGTGTCGAACCAAGCTTGCATCCGCACACACTGCCTGCTACTGTCTGCCTAAGCATCACCCCGGGTACCCAGGCACCCAGGCTGAGTCTGCATTGCATGATATGTACCTGTCCAATGCTGCTGCGCAATTACTGGCCATGACTGTTCGGCCGCAGCGGTTGCCTACATGGTCTACACCATCCTCAGAAACCAACCCTGTCTCCCCACTCAGGCTGCCCGTGCTGAGGCATCCAACACGAACACCAGCCTCCACAACTACAACTGTGCCGCCTGCAGACCCGCTCGCAATATCTGAAGATTGCGCCTTGACTTGTAGTTTGTAGTCGAGTAGGTACCGTTGACCTGATACCGTATGCAAAAGCACAGCACATGTGGCTTGGCCCGCGCTTTCGGCTTGATGCCTGTACTCGACTAATCCTCAGCCCGCTCCTGCCCTATTCCCAGAAATGGATTGCGACTCAAAACTTCTGAAGGATATAAAGTCCACATAAGAAGCCTCAAGATTCCCAAGGTCCTCTCTTTCTCACCTCATTACATTCTTCGCTTCGCCATCATATTATTCATATACCTACAATCTTCTCTGCCGTCAATCTCTCGTATACCACTAACCCGTCTCACGAAACGGGTGCAGCTGAAAGCTGAATTACACTTTCAAGCCCCCTGGGGTATCGCTTCTAGTCCCTTCTCGTTAAGCTCCTGCATCTCTTCTTCGGAAGGTCCTAGCTCGTCTAGAAACAAAATATTCTTCATCGCCGTTTAACTCTCAAGTGAGTGTTTTCTTTGCTTCAATCATCTCAGTCCATTTCCTTTTTTTTCCTTGTCAGGAAGAATCATGAAGGGCCTGCGTCGAGTCCTGAGCCGCGCCTCTTGCTTCCGCCAAGAAACTGACGAGGAGCATGGAATTGTGTTTATGCAGAGCCCTGTCTTGATCAATGGTGCTAACAAGAAACAGCCAATGGTCAACCAGGTCGAGATGAATCACTTCGGCGAGACCAAAAACCCGCTGCCTCCCTCAACCCTCGACGCCATGACCGACAAGGTCCGCGATTCCCTGGGTGCAATGAAATCTCTGTTGTCAGCAATGAAAGCTCCACTCCCAAGCGGCACTGGAGATGGCTCGTCCTTGCCTCAAGAGGAGAATGATTCGGTTGCTTCTATCCTGGCTACAATCGTCAAAGATTGCAGAGCGATTGGCATTGATTCGGCCGAGAAGGTGGCTCAGATGACAATCAAGACCAAGCTGGGCGAATGCATCAACGACAGAAACTATTACATGGAGCATTTGGTTGATGTGCGTTACTTGTTGCCCAGACTCGGCCAACACAATTGACACAACTCATAGGCTGCTCAAAGACTTCCCAACGACAAGATTGGCAAGGGACTCACGAACGAATTCGTCACCACGCTTTGGAATGACTTACAACATCCTCCGGAAGCTTTCATGAGCGACAAGTACCAATACAGGAGTGCGGATGGCTCACACAACAGCTATCTTCACGCACGTCTGGGAGCTGCGCATGAATCATATGCTCGCACGGTGAAGCCAGGCACCATCCAGCCAGGCAATCTTCCCGCTCCAGAGGTCTTGTTTGACGCTCTAATGGCCAGAGACAAGCCCACAGAACATCCCGCCAAAATCTCCAGTGTGCTGTTCTACTTTGCTTCGATCATTATCCATGATCTTTTCAGGACGAACCACGAAGATTTCCGAATCTCGGACACCTCATCATACCTGGATTTGTCTCCTTTGTACGGCAGCGACCAAAACGAGCAAAACACAATCAGAACATTCAAGGACGGCAAGATCAAACCAGACACATTCACAGAGACTAGGCTCCTCTCATTCCCTCCCGGAGTTGGTGTGATAATAATCATGTTCAACCGTTTCCACAACTACGTGGTCGAGCAACTCGCCCTCATCAACGAAAATGGTAGATTCACTCGTCCCACCGCAGAGGACGTAGACCCAGACCCAGAAAAGGAGAAGAAGAGACAGAAGAAGTGGGAAAAGTACGACAACGATCTCTTCCAGACCGGTCGTCTGATTACCTGTGGCCTCTATGTCAACATCATTCTGATCGACTATGTGAGGACAATTCTGAATCTCAACAGGACAAACTCCACTTGGCAGTTAAACCCACGTGCCGAGTATGCCGGACAGCCTGAAATGGGATGCGGAAACCAAGTCAGTGCAGAATTCAACCTGGTCTACCGTTGGCACTCGGCAGTGTCTGACAGAGACGACGAATGGACTCAGCAACTCTTTGCCAAGATTTTTCCTGGCAAGACACCTGAGGAAGTGTCTCAGATGGAGTTTTTGAAGACCTTGGGCCACATGGAGCACGACCTGAAGAAACAAGATCCGGCCCAACGCAACTTCCATGACATCGAGCGCAACGAAGATGGCACTTTGCCGGACGACGAACTTGCCAAGATTATGGTGGAAAGTATTGAAGACTGCGCCAATGCTTTCGGTCCTCGTCAAGTGCCCAAGGTCATGAAGCAGATCGAGGTACTAGGCATTAAACAAGCGAGAGCGTGGAACCTGGCTACTCTCAACGAGTTCAGAAAACATTTCCAACTGAAGCCTTACACATCTTTTGAGGAGATCACCGAAGACAAGGAGGTCTCCGAGGCTCTCAGACATCTGTACGACCACCCTGATAACGTCGAGCTCTATCCTGGACTGGTTGTCGAGGATGCAAAGGTCGTCATGCGCCCCGGATCAGGTCTTTGTCCTTCATACACCACTTCTCGTGCAGTCCTCTCGGATGCGGTAGCTTTGGTCCGTGGCGACAGATTCTACACAACCTCGCATCACGCTGCCTCCCTTACCAACTGGGGCTTCACCGAGCAGGGCTCCGATATCAAGATCAACAACGGCTGTGTCATGTACAAGCTCTTTATGAAGGCTTTCCCCAACCACTTCCGCCCGGATTCCGTCTACGTCCATTTCCCAATGACCATTCCATCGGAGATGAAGAAGGTGTTGACTGGCCTGGGCAAAGCGCACAAGTTCAACTTTGACAGACCTACCCGTCTTCCTCCGACCAAGATGCTTTTCTCCTACGACGCCGCCAAGAAGGTGCTCTTTGACCAAGAGACTTTCCATGTGTACTGGAGCAAGAAGATAGAATTTCTCATGGGCCCCACGGCCAAGAGCTTTATGCTTGCTGGCGACACCAAAGAGAACGCCGTGAACCGCGAGATGATGGAGAAAGCCTTGTACCTGGGCCCATATTCACGCACAGCTCCTACAGGAAACGAACAGTGGCTTCTGGACGTTCGCAAGTTCTACGAGGACCATACCGCCAAGTTGCTACAAAAGAACTCGTACAAGCTTGCGGGCAACAACTACGTGGATCTTATTCGCGATGTGACCAACATCGTCCATGTGCGCTTTTGCTCGGAAGTGTTCAACCTGCCGCTCAAGATCGAGGACAACCCCGACGGTGCTTTCACCGAAAAACAAATGTACTTGATCCTCGCGGCTGTCTTTGCTTGTGTCTTCTTTGATGTCGACCCAGAGCATTCTTTTGCGCTGCGACAGGGAGCCCACGATGCAATCCAGGCAGTCGGCAAGCTCATGGAGATGCAAGTGCAAGTTCTTGACAAAGCGCCTCACGCCTCGGAAGCTATTCAACGTATCAGCGAATGGTGGGCAGGGAAGGACAGTTCGACTCTTACACAATATGGCAAGCACATGATTGAGCGTCTGCTAAAGACGTCGGGCATGGATGTGCACGAACTCGTGTGGGCACAAATCATCCCCACTGCAGGCAGCATGTGCGCGAACCAAGGACAGTTCTTCGGACAAGTCATTGACTGGCTCTTCACCGAGGGTAGCGACTACCTCCCACTGCTGCACGAGCTGGCAACCCAAGACACACCCGAGGCCGACGAGCGCCTGGGACGCTACTTCCTCGAGTTCTCGCGCCTGCGCTGCGAGACGGGCGTCTACCGCACCGTAGCCAAGGAGACCGTCATCGAAGACATGGGCCGCCAGGTGCACTTCAACGTCGGCGACACGGTAGCCCTCAACTTCCGCTCTGCCTCACGCGACCCCAACGTCTTCAGCGACCCCGAAAGCATCAAGCTGGACCGCGACCTCGAGTCGTACATCCACCTGGGCCAAGGCCCGCACCAATGCCTCGGCCAGCCCATGACCCTGGTCGCCATGACGGCCATGCTGAAGACGCTGTGCAAGCTGCCCAACCTGCGCCCGGCACCCGTGTGGCCCGGCCCGCTCAGCGCCGTCAAAAAGGTGCCCAAGGACTTTTCCGCCCTCGCGCCCGACGTCGTCTTCAAGCCAGAGTGGATGTACCACTGCTACCTGCTCGAGGACTGGGACCAGTACTTCCCCTTCCCCGCGAGCTTGAAGATTTGCTTCGACGGCGACGTGCCGGCTTAGGAGGTCCCGGGGTTGCGAGAGCAAAAGAAAAAGACGTGCCGGAGATTCGGATTCCTGGGTATTGTGGGCCGCGAGGTCTGGAGGCTGTTTGATTGGTCGCGATGTTGAGAGAACTCTTTTGGCAGAGTGAGTGTGCTTGTAACGAACAGAATTCTTCTTATGCATGTGGAAGGGGTGCTTTTGTCCTTTTCTGTTGGATTCTCTTTCTTTCCCTGAGGTTGTGTTTTGTGCCGAGGTTCTTTGTCTTTTTCGTTGTATTCCCCCTTCATGCTACGTTGTTGAGGCACAGAGAGAGAGGGAAAGGACTATAAATAAAAACTTCACGTTGATGCGTTTCCTGCCTTCCCGTTCCGCTATGAAAAGTGAAGAAAAAAGAAATCAAGGGTATAGGGATGCTGTGGCATACCAAATTCTACTTTCTATCATATCTATCGTACACCTTTTTCTAGACCAATCGAGAAAAGAGAGAAAATACCAGTTCAGACAACATATCCACTCCTAATAATCCTACAAAACACCTTCATGCTTTTGTGCTGCTCAACGGCTGGGCTCGTCGGGTCTGACTCTGGCGCCAGTCTCATCAACTGCGTTGCTGGCACCGAGACCGAATCCGTAGCCGGCCTTCTTGTTGCGGGCACGGCGTTCGCCGTACTGCTCGTCAAACTTGCGGATCGCGCCCAACGTCGCCATGTCTTCGGATACAGACGCCGAAATCTCTTGCAGAGCCTTGTCAAAGTGGGAAGGTGCAAGCGTACGGCGATCAGGCAGCTTGAACTCGGTATCACCCTTGGCGCGCGCGGCTTCCAGCGCGTTGTTCTCGTCACGGACGGCAGCGAGCGCGGCCGCCACACACAGGTTCTTGAGATCGGAGCCAGAGTAGAGAGGTGTGTTCTTTGCGAGGTCGGCGAGGGAAACGGCCGAGTCCAGTGTCTCGTCCTTGAGGTGGATCTTGAGGATGCCCTCACGGTCCTTGGCGAGCGGTAAGTCGACCAGCAGACGGCGTGGCAGACGACGCAAAACAGCATCATCAAGGTCGAAGGGTCGGTTGGTGGCAACCATCATAAAGACGCTGTGGTCGTCCATGCCATCCCACTCGCGCAGGAATTGGTTGATGATTTCACGGTGTGTAGTGCGGTTGTTTGCACCACCTCGCGAGCCAAACAGAGCGTCGGCCTCGTCAATGAAGACGACACAGGGTGACAGCTTCTTGGCCAGCGAGAAGACTGCCTTGACCATCTTTTCGCCCTCACCGACGTACTTCTCATACACCTGGGCGCCGCTCACCTCAAGCACGTTTGCCGAGGACTCTTTGGCCACAGCCTTGGCGAGCAAAGTCTTACCAGTACCTGGAGGACCGTACAACAATAAGCCAGGCAGGCGATCCGCCGCCAAGACACCGTAGCTAAAAGCCTCAGGACGAAGAAGTGTCAACGAGGTCAATGTTTTGAGTGAGTCGATAGTAGCCTGTTCGGCATGCACATCGTTGAATGTCGTCCGCAAGCTTGCTGGATCAACGACGCCTGACAAGAGACGGGTCTCGTGCTTTGAACATGTCTTCTTGAGCTGCTCCATGTTCAACTTTGGTTTCGTCGAGCTCTCGGGACGTTCAGGTTCGTCTTGGGTAGATCCACGGGGACGAGCGGGAGGAATGACGGAATCAAAGGGCATACCATTGGTCAACGGAGCCAGAGTGCTGTCAATCGTGCTGATCAACATGGTAGAAAGCGCAATGTGGAAAGTCTCGAGTGAGGGGCTGTCGGTGTAGAGGGAGCGCAAGGCATCGGCACAAATGACGATTCTTTGAATCTCGTCCTGAGGCAAAGTCATGTCTCCAAGCTTGGAGGTGCCGGGGATATTGAGATGCAAACGGGTGTTGGGAGCAAAGAAGGAGTCAGAAACAGGCAGACCTAGACGACGGATCATGGCATGAATGTGGCGCATGTTGATGTCAAACAGTCTGTGGTAGCCAGGCTCGGCGATGGTGCGGTCCTGGCCTTGTTGGACGTGCGGCGCCATGATCAGCTGGTGACCAATATTCTGCGGCGCAGCAGATGTTGGAGGGTACTGCACATATCTGAAGTATACTTCATCGTCCTCCTGGCCAGAATGAGGAGGGCCCTGAGACGAGCTAGCGGTGGTACCGAGGATGACTATTTGCTCTCCATCCTTTCTCCGGCGCTGCACCACACGGACCAATCTGTTGATTATGGCCTCGCCCTGGGGTTCGTTGCGAATGTGATCCATGTCGCGAACGTGCACGATGGTCCTTTGAGGAGAGGGTTTGGATTGTGACGCGCGGGGCTCGTTCTCAAAGCTCCAATGCATCTGGTGGGCTTGGGTTCCGGGATCAATGCGCCTTGCAAGAAAGTCGGCCATGAATCTCTCCAAGGCGTCTTGTGTGGGTGGCTTCGGAGCAGAAGCGTCTGGTTTTTCCGAAATGGGCTCGTACAAGAAGCTGTTTGGAGTTTCTTGATTGGGCGACTCCTTCTTTATTGAAGCACCATCCAAGACTGCATCAAGAAGCGTAGCCAGCTTCAGCTCGTCCCAACTGGTAAAGTTTGTTGCTCGGGCTTCCCGAGCAGCATTTGAAGACTGATCTCCGCTCTTTGGCATTTCGGACATAGCGATAGGGATGATGCCGCCGGAGCGACCGGCCTGGCTCAGAGCCTTGTGCAAAGCAGACGAATTGTTCTTGAGCCAATCCATGACTCCGTCCAGATTGCCCATTTGGGGCATGGAGCCAGTAGCAAACCTGGTGAAGTCGGAGGCATGTTCAGACTCGCCATCGTCCTGAGCGTCGTCCGGAGCGGAGTCGTCGACAATGTCAATCCGGATTGAAGGTCTTCTGGCAGCAGAGACGCCCTTGAAGGTATCGTAAGCCAGGGAGGATATTGAGCCCGAGGCATGGTCTTGGCCCTCGACATAATCCTGGCCCAAGTCGGCGAAGTCGTTGGCATCGAGTTGGATAATGTCGGCGCCGACCAGGTCAGCGATTTGTTGGACGTACGAGTCGAGCTCTTTGTGGGCAAAATAGTCTCGGGTGTGAAGGTCGATATTGGATTTAGGGAAGCGGGCGGATTGAGGACCAACTTGGGAGAAGGCGGCTTGCAGCAAGAGTTGCAGGTGGAGGGAAACGAGGAGGCGTGGGTCGGGGGATTGTTGAGCGGGAGAGGTGGATAGGCGGTCGATGGCGCGGGCAATGTCAGAGTCATTGGCGGCGTTGGTGGAGGGAGTGTTGGAGGCGGCGGCGGTGGAGGGAGTGTTGGAGGCGACGCGGTGAGCATCAAGGTCGTTGGTTTCTCTGGGCGCGGCGGCAGTCTTGTCGGTGGAAGGAGTGAAAAAGGGTGAAGGGTCAGGCTTGTCGGTGGAAGGTATGAAAGAGGGTGAAGGGTCGGCCTTGTCGGTGGAAGGAGTGAAAGAGGGTGAAGGGTCAGGCTTGTCGGTGGAAGGAGTGAAAAGGGTTGAAGGATCGTCGTTGCTCTGGAGAGCGGAAAAAGGCAGAGTCAAGACGGTGTGGCCCGAGGCACGGTCTACCAGCGTCCAGCATCGAGATTCTCGAGAGGCGGCCGGGTCGGGCGAAGGAGCGTGGAGACGGACGTTGTGCCGGAGGAACCAGTCTGGGATGGTGAAGGGCGCAACCTCCTTGGGACGGCGGGCGTAACGAGAGGCGCGGCGACCAGAAGAGGCGGGCCTGTTGACGCTGTCTCGGCTCGACTGAGCGTCAAGGTGGGCGGCGGCTTCCTGATTCGGAGAGGGATTGGGATTGGGATGCGCATCTAGCAGGCGCGAAGCCGCATGGAAGGCGCGACGGCGCTGGAAGGGCAGGCGCTGGCCGCGCTGCGACAGGCGGACCACTTGCTTGCTCCAGACATGAGTTCGCATATTTGGGGGTGCGAGTAGCAAGAGGCGACTGCTCTGACGGACATGTGGAAGAGAGTGGATGATTGCGTCTTGGCTGGCCCGTGTTTGCAGCTTGACCAAACTCCTTCACCTGCGCGCGCCCGCGCCTCTTGGCCATCCACCGACCTCTTCATAGCTCCACTGCCTCGATCACCATCCGCCTACCTCTCGATAGCTCCACTGCCTCGATCACCATCCGCCTCCCGCTCGATCGCTCGCTCCACTGCCTCGATCACTGGCATACGGCCACACGGGCACCTGTTGCAACACACCCAACATGGACTACGACTACCGCCCCATGGATGCCGACGACTCGGGCCCGCGCATCAACATCAGCGAGACGACGCCCATCTCGACAAAGTTTGTCCTGAGCAACACGACTCTGTCGCTGGCCAACAGTGTCCGCCGCGTCATGCACGCCGAAGTCCCCACCCTGGCCATCGAACTTGTCGACGTCGAGTCCAACACCTCGGTCCTGGCCGACGAGTTCCTCGCCCACCGTCTGGGCCTGGTGCCGCTGTCGGCAAAGAACGTCGATGACCTGCTGTACACGCGCGACTGCGACTGCATAGACTACTGCGACAACTGCGCCGTCATCCTGCGCCTCAATGCCGTCAACCGCAACTCCGACGACACCGTCAAGGTCTTTGCCAAGGACCTCTACCTCGAGTCCCAATCCCACCACTACCTCCACACCACCGACCCCACCGACCTACAGCGCGGCCAGCCCGTCATCATGGACCCCGAAGGAAACGGCCCGCTCATCTGCAAGCTGCGTCGCGGCCAAGAGCTGAAGCTCCGCTGCATCGCAAAGAAGGGAATTGCCAAGGAGCACGCCAAATGGATGCCCACCGCCGCCATCTCCTTCGAGTACGACCCTCACAACGCCCTGCGCCACGCAGACCTGTGGTACGAGAGCGACAAGCTGGAAGAGTGGCCGCGCAGTAAAAACGCCGAGTGGGAAGAACCGCCGCAAGAAGGCGAGCCTTTCGACTACGACAAGGAGCCCGACCGCTTCTACATCAACATCGAGGGCACCGGCGTCATGCCCCCGGACACCATCTTCCACGCCGCCATCAAAGTCCTGCAGCAAAAACTGGCCACCGTCATCCAGGAGCTCTCGCCGAATCTCCAGCAACAACACCACCAAGACCTCGCCGCACCGCCACAGAGCCCGGACATGATGGACATGACCGGTGCTGCCACCGCCTACAACAACAACACCGCTTACGGCGCCGGCTCAGTCTACGGGGGCGCTTTCGGCGGAGGCAACAATAGCGCGTGGGGTGGAGGCGCCGGTGTCCCCGGTGGCACCACTCCCTACGGCGCAACGCCCTACGGTCAGAATGGCTGGTAGTCCCGCAGCCACTGAGCCGCGGGGGCTTTGACCCATTCTTGTAACACTTTAAAGTCCAGCAAAACGAGAGAAAAAGGTCGGCTGGCGGGGCGTTGGGGGGAGGCAAAAGCGGGTTTCTGACATCTTGTCGACTTCGAATAAACACATCATTTGGGCATGACCATGAGAGAGAGGGTATCAAGAGGGAAAACATCACAAGCAGACGAGGGTTTTATTAGACGAGAGAAAGAGAAGCGCTCTTCATGGCGTGACGATCATAGCGAATGGCGTTTTGACTACTAGCCAGGGCGAAAACTTTACCCAAGACAATTCTCTTTTTTTGTTTCTCCTTTTTGGAAAAGAGGGCCCAAGTCGTGCTTACATGGCAGTGCACACTTTCGGGTCAATCTTGTTGTTGAAACGCCCCAAGGGCTATGGATTGTAATTGCGATGGGAAAAGGCAAATCCTCTATCTTGTTATGCCGCATGCATCAATCATTGCATGTCCTTCCGATCGTGGAAGACGAAAGACGACGGGGACGACGGCGCTGCAAAAGAAACGTCGAACCCCCAATGTTCAAAAGAAGCAAACCAACGCCTCTGAAAAGAAAAAAAAATTTCCCCTCCCGCTTGCCGTGCTTGCCTGTACTCCCCCTTGAAAGAAAACAAAAGAAGAAACCTCGTGTCAAAAGGTGCGTTGCAATGCGTCCGTGCTGCTCATTTGGTCGCGAGTGCTGCCATTTCCACGTCCTCCCTCGTCCTCTAGTCGACGGGGGCGTGCTTGAAGAGGAACGACACGCTCTCTCCGTTGTGGGTTCTTCTACAGGCCTCGGCGAGCTGTGGGCATCTTTGTCAGCAAAAAGGATGACCTAACAGGGCATTCACAGGGTGAGCCTTACAGTGGGGCTGATGTCGATGGTCTCGATGCGATCACACAGGGCCTTCTTCTCCTCGTGGGGAACGGTGTTGGTGACGACCAGCTTGGTGAGCTGCGACTTGTTGAGCTGCTCAATGGCATTGCCAGACAGGATGCCGTGGGTGACGATGGCGATGGCGCTGCGGGCGCCGTGCTCGACAACGACGTCGGCAGCCTTGCACAGGGTGCCGCAGGTATCGGCCATGTCGTCGACGATGATGGCAATCTTGTCACGGACGTCGCCGACCAGAACCATACGCGAGACCTCGTTGGGACGGGCGCGCTCCTTGTGGATCAGCGCGAAGCCAAGGTCGAGGCCGTCGGCGATCGAGGTTGCTCTGTTTGTGCGTGGTTAGTCGGCTTGATGGCAGTGCTTGATTGCAACTTTTCCTCACCTCTTGGCACCGCCAGCGTCGGGCGAGACAATGACACAGTTCTTCACGTCCAGGTTGTCGCGGATCCAGCGCAGGGTGCTGGGCTCGGCGTAGAGGTTGTCGACAGGGACGTTGAAGAAGCCCTGGATCTGGCTGGCGTGCAGGTCCATAGTGATGACGTGATTGCAACCGGCCGTTTGGAGCATGTTAGCCATCAGGCGGGCGGTGATGGGAGCGCGCGACTTGTCCTTCTTGTCCTGGCGGGCGTAGGGGAAGTTGGGCAGAACGGCTGTGATGCGACGGGCCGATGCCGTCTTGCAAGCGTTGATCATGATGAGGAGCTCCATGACACCGTCGTTGATGTCACCGGGGGCGGTCGACTGCAGGATGAAGACTGGTGGCTACCCGTCAGTTTGTTCGTCTTGGGCGCCGACGAGACATGTTCCATACCGTCTTCGTCTCTGACCGACTCGCCAATCGAGACGGACGACTCGTTGTTGGAGTACTGCAGAACCATGATCTTTGCCAGCTCGATTCCTAGACTGTCGCATCCATTGTGTCAGCTATTGCGCGCTTGCCATCGTCATGTTCTTTTGCAGCCTCTTTTTTTCTGATTGCGTCGCTTGACCCCGCGTGTGCTTGGATGTCTCTGGAAAGGGAGGAGAGAGGGGACTCACCGGCTGGCGACCAGCTCAGCGAGCTGGGGGTGGCTGCTGCCAGTCAAGAGCTTGATCGAGTTGGTGGCCATGATGGGAAAGTTGCTCTTGTTTTCACATTGCGGAAAGATGGAAGCTCCTCCACCAAAGCCCGAAAAAGCGCTCATCACTGCCAGCGTCAGTCAGAGCGCGGGGCTATCCGAAGTTTAGGCGGCGGCCGCTTGCTGTTCCGATTGGCTGCGGCCTGTTAGCGTCGTCCTGCCTGAGATGGATGTCCTTGCAGAGGTTGATTACTTTGATGAACTTGCGGTTGTGTTTGTGCGAGGTAGGATTTGTGTGATGGGCGGTTTGTTGTGATTCATGTCAAATTATCGAGTCCCACAGACTATCATGTTTGCTCGGCACCGCCAATCGACGACTGCTCGTCCTCCTGATGCGCCGGCGCCGACATGAACGACGCATCTTGTGAAGACACCGACCTCGAAGCATTGCTGCTTGCCATCGACATGTCCTCAATCCCTGTATCCTGACTGTCCACGTCATGACTCGACCCCTTTTCGTTGTGTCCCAGCAGCTTCTGTACCAATTGGGCTGTCATGCTCAGCTCCCTTTCCACCTCATTCAGTCTCTCCGTGGCCACTCCTGCCGACCCATCCAATTTCTGTCTATACGCACGCAGCATTCTGGAGAGTTGCTCCGTTGAAGCCGCTACGCTGCCGAACCCTGTTGTAGTTCCTGCCTTTCCACTCTCCTTGGACCCTTTATCAGGCCCTGGATGACCTCCTCCTATAGATAGCCGATGCTTCCCTGGTGCACTCCTGGCATGATGTTGCGGACTAGGCGGTATCAACCGGGGGCTAGGCGGAGTTGGACTCGGGCTTCTCTGCCTGCTCTTTATCGTCAATCCGTTGCGCAAAGTGCCTAACGGCGAAGGCTCCAACCTTGGTGGTCGGATATTCAACCTGCTAGTTTTGTTCCTCAAGCCTGATGGGTCTCGGCCCGCCGATGCAGATACGTCGGCATTATCGGTTTCAGCAGATTTCGATCGTTGGAATCTGGCGATTTCGCTGTGTGATATCACTTTTCTCAATGGCTGTTCCGCCGAAACGACCCCTGGAGCACTGCTTGCAAATGAGGGAAAGGCCAATCCTGAATGATCAGTAGAGTCTCTGGAGCGCGGTCTTTCTGGTATTGTTGCCCAAATAAAAATCGTGCCATCGGCTGCCACGGTGACAAGCTTCATTGCTGCCAAGTCGTCAGGAGCGGCATGCGACTTGAGCAGTGCTATATCAGTTACGCCCTCTGTATGTCCCCAATCACGGGCGAGAAGGGTGCCATCATCCGAGTACATGCGAACCGATTTGTCGCTACTGGCCACGCCGGCAATAATTGGCGACCCTGCTGTAGAAGGCAGATGGACCAAGCTTGACATGACAACCGCCTCACCACCGTCGGCATCGCTAGCTTTGAAAGAGGTTATAACCTTGCCGGTCCGGGTATTGACCAGCTGAATACTGCGGTCCGTGGCAGAAATCAAGACTGTGTCGTCGAACAAAGACATCCTGAGGGAAGTCGGCGAGCTCTTGAGGGTGATTGTGCGGACGATGATGAAGATCGGGGGGCTCTCTTCGTCTCGCTTTACAGCTTCGCGAACGACCACAGTTCTGTCAGACGAGCATGACAGCAGCTGGTCGCCATCTTTTGCAAACAGGACGCATGTGACTGATCCCGCATGCTCATCCAGCGTCTGCAAAAGGTCAAGCCCGTTTGGACTCCAAAGCAGGAGCTGTATGGTGCGGTCTCGGCTGCTGGAGGCAACAAGCGTATATGCAGGATTTTCATAGACGTCAATGTCGGTGATTTCGCCTGTATGTGCCCTGACTTTTGACACGCGGTCTCCAGTGTCAATCCTCGACACCCTATGGCTTGGTTAGAATATCTTCAAGCAATTTTATAGTTCGACTGGTGTTTCCCTCACCTTAAGATTCCATACTTATCTCCAGTGATGGCATGAGAAACATCCGACAATGTTACCACAGTCTTGAGTTCATTGGTGACATTGTACATGTCGACAGACTGTTCCATCTGCACACGGATCGTGGCTTTCGCCTGACACGCAGTGGACCAGAATATGATCGTACCGTTTGCAGACCAGCTCACAAAGGCAATGTCCTTTTCATTTGGGGCTATTAGAGCGCGGACTCCGAGGACCGCGTCAGAGTGCGCCGGGAGCTGATGTAATGCCCGACCAGGGTTCTCGCCATGACTTCTCGGAACGATTGACCGTAGCTGAATCCCATGTCTGTTGTCTACCGTAACAATCAGGTCCCCTACCGAGCCAATGGCAACGAAATAGGGGCATGATGCCGGTCTTGACGAGGTGCGGCCCAATGATCCGGGCGGTGTATTTGACGGTACGAATTTCTGGCTGAGCTCTTTGAGATCGAAGACCTTGATACTGCCATCTAGGCCAGTGATGATCACCTGGGAATTAGGCCCAACGCATGCAGCAGTGATGCTAAAATCAACATTCGCAACTCTGATCAGCCTCTGGCTCTTGTCTTCATCGTCTAGGATGCAGATGTCTCCGCCATCGGTGCAAACGATAGCCTTGGTTTCTGAGAAGGCTACCACACAGGTGAAGGTTGCTTCAAGCAAATCGCCCAGGAGAGTGTTTCGGCCAGCCAAAGGTTTATGCTGCCGGTTATATAGTCCGTAACCTCGCTTTGAATTCTCGTTGACGCTAGCAGGAAGGTCATTAGGCCTCCACACCTTGACAAACCTTAATCCAACTGTAATTAGACTGCAGCCCATCCATGCCAGCTTCCTGACACTAGATGTGCATTTGTTGCTGGCGACCAGATTCGGCGAGCCTCTGTCATCGATGCCCCAGACGTATAGAAAGCCATCGTTGACGGTACCAAGAGATGCAAGGTATTTCGAGTCCGGACTGAAAGCCACGGCCTGAACACCAAAAGTGTGCTCGCAGATAGATGTTGCGGGTGAGTCTCCCGAGGACTTTTCCGTAAGCGAGAAGACGAGGACTCGAGGCTTGTAGCCAGTCTCGCCGACAGCAAGGAAGCGTCCATTCGGACTGAAGCTCACAGCAGTTGCAGCCTTGACTCGTTCGCGTACATTGGCGCCCTTGTTCCCTGTAGGAGAATCACTCCATTCAGTGCGGTCATGTCTCAAATCGGCAGGTGAGGCGTAGCCTTCACGAGCTAGAGCCGTCGATAGGGTGGTCCTTTGGGAAGACGGCACTGGATTCGCTCGGAAGAAACGCTGCGACATCTCGCCGTCAAGATCTACAGAGGCCACGACAGCAGCGGCACCAGCTGTGTAGGCAAAACTTCGAGTCGAAGCCAGGTAATCAAAGCAGAAGACACTCTGGCACGTGGTGCCGATGACGCGTTGCAGATTCAGACCCAGCTCTTGACGATCGCGACTGTTGGCTTTTATGGGTGAACGAGGAGTGGCAGGGGTAGCGTTGTTGCGAGCGAAAGGGCTGTTGCTAGCGACGGTCGATATTGCGGGCGTTCCATGGCGATGGCTTCGAGGAGTCGGGTTCATGCTGCCTGGCAGTCGGCGACGAGCTTGCTGTTGCTGTGGATCCTGCTTCTTCCTTTTCTTCTTCGAACGTGCCACGGTATACGAGGAGAGTGCCAGCCCAGCATCAACATGTCTCAAAAGATCATGTACCCATACAGCAACAGCGTCGTCAAGGCGACCTTTGGAACTCCACTGCCTGAAGGAATGTGCGATGATGATGGGAAGGCGCAAGGTGCTCACTGCCTCATCTCTGAGCCTCTTTTCCCCCTTTCTGCATGGCTGAATCTAAACACGAATTGGATTGAGTAAATCATCATGTATGCACGGTGACGCGACGAAACCGTCTCGGAGAAGCTTCAGCCCTACAGGATGGCTTCAATGGTTTCACCACCTGACTTGTTAATAAGGTTTCACCGCGTTTGCCAGATACATCTCAGATAGCCAACTATGTACACTTGGAAAACTACAAAAGGAATAAACTGCTAGAAACAAGATCGCTCATACATCCGAATCAACGCCTAGAATTGAAAACAGACACGCCCTATCACGCGTACCTCGCACCAGGCGTATACGCTGGCGGAGGCCCTTGGGGGGCACCCCATTGCTGTCCATAATTACCGCCGCCTCCCATGTAATGTTGTGGCGGTGGATACGGAGTATTCTGCGGCATAGGCTGCATCTGCGTCCAACCTTGCGGCGGCGCTTGCATCTTGACCGTTGGTGCTCTCCGCCGGCGACACGCACGAACACAACATCCGAGAATGCTGAACAATAAGAGTCCTCCAATTGCAACACAAATTCCGATCACAATACCCTTGTGGTCGTCAATCCAGGAACGAATCTCACCACCGGCATTGGTGCCTTTGCACTGGCCCTGTGAATTCGTCAGCCAACACTTCTGCATAGCCCCAGAACTGGCAAAACTTACATTGTCACATTTTCCTCCACCACCGCAAGGTGTGCCATCCAAGAAGTTTTGTTGAACCTCAAAGCAAACATTGTTGCCAAAGGTCGAGGAACGCCCACTGGAGCATCGGATCTGGCAAGAAGAACTGTCACACGCAGAGGTGTTGTTTCCAACTCCTTGATATCCGCCCATGACACTCTTGCATTGCTGGTCACGAGATGTGCACTGACCCGAAGCGCACTTGAGGCCATTGCCGCAACTCTGTCCGTCAGGGGCAGTCGAATCGGTAGGACAGGTGGCCGAGGTTCCGGAACATGTCTCCGCAGGGTCGCATGAGCCAGTCGAAGCACGGCAGATGGTTCCGTTCGAGGCAAACTGGCAATTGTGGCAACATCCTTCGTTGCTGTCGTCGCAAACCGCATTGTTCTTGAACTTGCATGTCGTGGCATCGCAGCAAGAGTTGTCGCCACACCCACTCTCGCCACCGCAGTCACACTCTTCGCCTTCCTCGACGATGCCATTGCCACACTCCTGGCCGGTGATGGTTTCAACATTCCTGTTGTCAGTGAGACAGGTCGACTTGACGCTGTTACGACCCAGAGCACTGCAGATGTTACCGATACTACACGGGCTGAAATTTTTGACGCCGGAGCTGGTCGAAGGATTCATGATGTAATTCGCTCCCGCATTGCAGGTGGTGGTGCTCAGGGGACAACATTGCTGGCTGGCCACGGTTGAGGATGAGGCGCAGGTTTGCTCAGTGCAGTCATGCACTGCGCCAAATGTATGGCCTGTCTCGTGCGCAATGATTTGCCATTCCGAGGCTCCTTGAGTGCGTATCACTACGTTTGCGCCGGTCACCGTCTCGGCGCCAGAGCTAGTCGATTGTCCGTTACCAGTGGTACTGCTATTTGTGGAGTATGCCGTTTGAACGCATGCTTGACCAAGCCATGCAAGACCGACTGCGCTTCCGGTGTTGCATGTGCTGAGCAAGGTCCAGTGACTGTTGCTATCTTGTTGGTTTCCTCTCCATGCGCTGAACAAGTTGAGTCGATCCTGGATATCAACGCTGTCGCTGCATGCTTGATTCCATTGAGTCGCAGAGTTGGGTGTTCCTGGACAATTCGCATCGGAGATGGTCAGGTTCTTCAGACCAAGTGAAATGTTGAAAGTACTTTCGTAGATGCTCGAGGCCGTGTTCATCTGATCGATGATGTTCAAACGCACCGACTCGGTAGAGTTGAATTGGCCAGTGTACGTACAATCAGTTGCTACGCCGACAAGAGCAACTCTTCTGGTGTTGGGACAGCCTGAAGTTTGGCCGATAGTAGAGCTGAGATCTACACCTGCTGAGTTGCCACCAGTGCTGCTATCGATCTGGCGTTTTCCGAACAGGTTGCTCAAAGTGTCGCTGCCCCACACGGCGTCTGATCGCTTCCGCATGCCGGTATAGACAGGATGGTCGAGTTGGCTGTTGAAACCGAGGGTGTCCGCCTCGCAAGTGAGGCCTTCGTCGTAGTCCAAGCTCCTTTTCAGCTCCTGCATGGGATAGCCCATTTCCTGATCAAGCAGGATGTCCGAATCGCGGTAAATGACCATGGTGTCGTCGTTTTGCGTGTCAACATCAGGATCTAGAGGGTGCCGTGTGTGCGAAAAGTGCTGCGCCAGCTGGATGTGGTGGTTGTCATGGTCAAGAGAAAATGCGCCCTGGAACAAAGGCTGCAGACCGTCTCTGACGACGGTGACCCTCGCCCATCCTGCTCTTATCCATCCATCATCGATGTTTTCCCTCCGGTACCACGCGCTTCCTCGGAAAACCTTGTGTGCCAGGCGATCGACTTCTTCTGTTCTTGAGATGCTTCCGTCTGCACTCAGATAGGAGACGGTCAAGGCGGAACTCGGAAAGATATCGTGGTTGGGCTCAAGAGAGAGCTTGATTCGCAGATCCGATGGCCAGAGGAAAGACAGGTCGAAGTGGTGTAGCGCAGTTACGCGATGGTTCGGGGTGTCAATAGTGGCATTTTGAACAGTGGATACGGCGCGAAGAGGATTACGTATGGTCGAACTGGCGGCGACAAATGCTGTGAACAAGGCCCAAAGCAGGCAAATGGTGTACGTGGATAGCATTGCCGCGTGGACGTCTAGCGTCCTGTATAAAGGGTCCGTCGCCGCAGTAGAGGATTCAAGTACTTCCTTTTGCTGAATGCTGTGTCTTCTGCAGAATTTCCAGAAATGGCCGGACTGAGATACGACGCGAGAGGCAACAAGGCGAAAAAACAAGTCAAACGAGCGATACAAATAATGAGCGAAAGTCAGTCCATGTAAGCAGCAACAACTGGGTAGAATGGGCTCCTCGGGCGAGGCATCTCGGGCGCTAAAGCGCTTGTCATCTGGGCGCTCTCTCTCTCTCTCCTCCCGCCTCCGTGCTTGGCCACCCCAGCCGGTCTGGCAAAATCCGTGAGTAGTTTGGCCTTTGGATTTATTTTTATCCATCACCAACACCGATCATCACCAGGTCCAACTCCTTTCATTCCTCCTAGCAGTTACAATGCTTTTACGTCGTCTGTGTGGCTTCACTGGAGAGTTTGACATTCTCACTCCATGATCGCAGCGAACCAAGCGCTGGAAGAACATCTCCTTGGCGGTGTCGAATACGAGGCTGCGAGGTTGGCATTGCCGCCTTTCTCACCTTACTTCGATCAACACGACTACGCAATCATCTTGGCTGTGCGCCAGTACCTCGTCTGCAGTATCTTCTTACATTCTGGACACACTTGCCACCACTAGAAAGCTTCTTATCCCTCTACTACCCGTCTTCTGGTTATGTGAGCGCACCAAGTTCTACGCTCATAACAGAATGCTGGTGGCTGAGTCAGCTTCCTGAAATGTCCTGTTCATATACTAATGCAGATGCACCGGCGACAAAATTCCCGCTGCACCCGGTCTCAGTAAACATCTATCCAAATGCAGAATGTTTGATTGCCCACTGAGAGCCATATTCTATCGACAATATATTCGGGTCTCGGCGGACACAGAACTCTAGTCAGACATGTTACTGTTGAAAAAATATAGTGCTAGAGGTACTGAATAGGTTACGTCTCTGTATAGGTCAATTGGAAATCGAGCTTGAAAATGACATCTTATTTGGCAATAACAGTTTCACCAACATCGCAGAGCCCGCATTCTGTTCCCCATTTGCCCTCTTTCTCGCAACATTCTTGCCATCGTCGGGGAGGTTCTCTGACGTCTTCATATTGCGCTGAAAGACCGCCTCGCACAGTTCCGTAGTGCATGCCAATAGTCTTCTTGCTTTGGATGGCTTTGTGAATTTCCAGACTGTCTTCTGGGCTGCAGTGGACACTTGACATGAATTCAACAGGAGAATACAACCCAATAGGCAGCAGAGCTAGGTCGAAAGGGCCAATAACTTTGCCGATCTCTGTAAAGACAGGACATGCTGTTGTCGAAGAAGTCGCTTTGTACGCGGTATCGCCCGAGAAGTACAGCTTCTTGCTGGACTGCATGTCTTCAACAGCCCATGAAGCCCACAGAGTGCATCCAGAATCAAAAGGCGAGCGTCCAGAGAAGTGTTGGGTGGGTGCGCAAGTAAATTTGATACTCCCGACTCCTTGTATATCGACTTTTTGCGTGTCCCACCAGTCACATTCCGTAACCTCGTCCGGATTGATTCCTATACCCAGATCCAAGAACCATTGCTTGTTGCCGAGCGGGGCGAAGAAATGTATGGCTTGGCCTGATCGGTTTTGCTTTTTGTATATATGCGTGATGGTTGCCAAGTCCAGATGGTCGTAGTGATTATGCGATATCGCCACGATATCGATGTCAGGCAGTTCCGATAGCTCACAAGGATTGGGAGTATAGCGTTTAGGACCAGCCCACCCTACCGGACTAGTACGTTCGGAAAACACTGCGTCGAAGAGAATGCGGACACCTCTCACCTCCTGATCTCCGGCTGAGGAGGGTCGACGTGTTGTTGGGGCTGAGCATGCGGTCTCTACAAGGAAGCCCGCATGGCCAAGCCACGTCGCTTTCAAGCTGTCTTGCCAACCAGATTGATTTCTTCCCCAGTCGGGTTTTCTGACTTTGACCAGCTCTTCTCTAGTCTCCGGTACAGGAACGAAGTTGCGATTGGAGCCAAATCGTGTCTTGAAGACGTCCATCAACCCATGTTTGTTGAAGCTTGGCCATGGATTCTGAAACGAAGTTGGTGGATTTCCCACCCAGTGAGCTGGCGGCTTCACTGGCTCGGGATCCAACGAAGGCAAAGGAGTGATCACGATTCCAGACATTCAAGAAGGTGGTTCGAGTGACTTTCTCGAAATTGAGGTGGGTTGTATGCGAAGAATAATATAGCCAGGGTTGGTCCCCCAGAGATCAGCAGCCCGGCAGCCCAAAATGCCGACGTCCGATGTTACCACACAAACTCGGAACGTCAGTCTTCTCGATGCATGACCACCTACCTGGGCCTGTGTACATGTTCAGCACGCCTGAGACGGGCATACGGCACTCTACAAAATATCAACTCAAGACGCACGCCCAGTTTTCATATGGATCCACCTCGGGAAAACTCCTCCATCTGATCTACCTTCTGCACGGATATGTCCTGCAACCACGATGTTGATGCCACATTCTATCTTGTTTCTCGCCATGCTCCACTTGGTTGAGACATATATATACTCTGCGGCCGTACTGTGTGTCCTCTTCGGAAGATCTTGCTGCTTGCAAGGTCTGTGGAGAGACAGGTAGCAACGTCTTCATACTCTTCATACTGTGTATGGGCCCTATCGCGAGCCCTGAGCAAGTCCTGGAACGACACCGACCGAGCCCTGAGCAAGCCCTAAGACGGAGTCCAGTTTCTGTAGGGCTTTAGATCTATCGGTAACAACGCTCGCAACTGCTATATATCTGAATTTGCTGAATCATTAGCTACACAAAATAACGTTTCAACGGTTTGAACCCTCATCGCATGTCCACACGAGCGATACTACTCTACTCTTGGGAAGAGTATCGCTGCGAAGGGCTCATTGCATGTGTATTTTCATGCTTGAGTAAAGCCTCTCTATTCGGCTGGTAGAGAATACCTAAAGTCGATGTCAACAGTGGCTTGTAGGTGACCGTCTTCTCTTTTGCATTTCCTGCTCAATACCGATACCACACTATGCCTATTAGCTGGCAGCCAGTCCGTCCAGTGGTAAGCAGCTTTCCAATGTCTTTGCGAATTGCTCGTGGGAAGCCTACCGTGGCTGCGCCATAGCTTCATGTTCTCGGTAACGCTCTCGCTTCTGATGTTCGGCAGCCACATGTTGCTATTTCCATTCTGTACTACTAACGTTTACTGACAGAGACACCTGCTCTTCGAAAATCTGATTTCTTCGTGGCTTCCAGAATATTGACTAATTTAGGACTTGACCAAGCCCACTCGGACTGATGTCTGGAAAAAGCCCAAGTCAGCAACAGTCTCACCACAAAAACAATTGCCGTTTAGATCCAATGTTCATCGGGAATACATCCCATCATTCCGTACAGAAGATGACATTATAAGTAATGACCTGACCATCCATGTCAGCAATCTCATCATCCGGGTCAACTCTCTTCACACTCATTACACTCATACATTCATTATAATCATTAATCCTTGATATCAACATGATCAAACCATTGACCACATTGGCTATGGCCACTGCCGCTTCCGCCCTGTCGCTCTCTGCGCCTGGTGTACAGAACGGCTGTATGTTTACGCTTCCCGACGTGGGCGATTTCAACACAGAGATTTTCCACGACTGGTCCTCATCGTCGACCAACAGCGACGTTTTCAAGGACTTGGAAGCTTCCAGGTATACAGTTGAATCGGGCACCGCTCCTTTTTCTCGTCGGTTTGATCTCATCAATGTTGGAGTTGACACCAAAGACCCTTCAATCACTCTGACAGTCCCTGGAGGTCAGAGCAGCGGACCCGTCAGCGTGGCACAAATTGTTACAGGTGTAAGTTCTCGTTTGAATCACAAGACGGTAAACACTGACACCGTTCCAAGTTCTCGGACATTCTCTATGGCTCTGTTCGCACTGTTGCTAAGATCAGCAACGTCCCTGGTACCACCCACGGTTTCTCTTTCTACGGCAACGACACTCAGGAAGTCGACTTTGCTTTCCTGACTTCTGACATCTCCGTCGCTCACTTGACAAATGAGCAGACTAGCCCAGGCAACGATGCCACCTCTTACCAAGTAACTGCGCCTTCCGATGCTGCGGATGCATGGCACGAGTACCGTGTCGATTGGCTTCCAGGTGCCACCGAATTCTACATTGACAGCGTGCTTGTCCACACGATCACCAAGAACGTCCCTTCTACCCCGGCTTTCTTTTTGTGGAACAACTGGTCGAACGGCAATTCATGGGCTGCCGGACCTCCTACCGACAACAGTGTGCTTAAGATTCAGAGTGTCGTTGCTTACTTCAACCGCACTTCCGTCACCGACTCGATTAACTCAAACCCTGGCGCTTGCGTATCGAGCCCTTTCAACATCCTCAGTGCCTACTACGCCGACCAGAATGTCACCGTTGCTGCTCAGTCGGCATTCACCAACGGCTCGAACCTATACATCGACACCGCCAACCTCGACAGCTTGCTCGGCGGCAACCCCTGGTCGGGCAACTCGAAGACGTTGACCATCCTCTACACCTACGGCACCGAGACTCGCGTCTTTGTCGCCGCTCAGAACTCTGGTCAATACAAGATCATTCCCGGCGGCATCGAGTCCGCTCCCGGCAGCGTACTCGTCCCTTCCATCGACGCGCCCTCCAAGGCAAACATCGACATCATCTCGGTCGTGTGGGGCAAGTCCCAGATTTCCACCTCTAGCGTGTGGAATTCTCTCTACAGTGATTCGATCAAGAAATACTCGTTCAAACTCACCGATGAACTCTTCGGCATCGACACATGGTGGGGAACCCAGAAGACGGCCGTCATCTGGTACACTGCGCCCGACGGCTCATTCAAGGCTGTCAGTGGAAGAGAAAATGCTTGGGTCAAATTTGTTTCATAGTAAGCTGAGCAAAGCAAAGCGCGAGAGGGGATGATGCACGTAAAAAGTCAGGGTGTTCATTGATCAAGCATAAATGCGTAATAGCGGTTGATGGATGCCAAGCAACCACATGCAACTGAACAACGGTTATGTGATACTCATGCGATGGCAGTTGCGAGCATGTTAAATCGATGACCGGACGTGGGAGTAATCTACGGACAGAGAGTTTGGGGATGACGCTAGACTCAGCTTATAAGAGGCCCATCTAATGTGCTTCTGGCTTGCCCTATATGCAACGCGCTTGCTTAAGTGGAGTATTATGCATCTCCGGGTATATAAAATAACATCAAGATGCAGTCCTGTAAGTCCTGCTCAAGTCCATTGTCGTCAGCGTACTGACTAGCCAACACGAGAAACCAGAAGTGAGACTTACCTTGAAAACATACATGTACAAAGGCAAAGAAGAGAAAAGAGCGCTGCTCATGCCGCGCTCGCAGTCGAACGGTCGTTCAGCAGCATGATCCCGGCTTCGATGAACTTGACCGCATCGTTCACATCGTCATGATCTTTGAGATGCTTGAGTATCACCGTCGTCTCAATCGGCGAAGCCTTACGCAACAGCTTTACGACATACTTGTAGGCTTGCAGCTGCTCTCTCGAGGCTTGCTGTTGTGTCTTGCCTTCTTCGACGGAGTATACGCAGGGTGTCGCCTTTTCCCGGCATTTGTTGCAGCCAGGTCGCCCTCCATCGCACTGTAGATGTACCCAGTCAGCAGGTTGCCTTGAGAATCGCTTGTAGAAGATCGACGAACCCTTGACTTGCGTTTGCGACATGCCCGACATGCTGCCAATGTTTGTGTCCGTCTGGACTTGTCTGCCCGTGCTTTTACTGCTTCGGGTGGTGTTGCTGTTGTTACTGTTGGTCGTGGCGGCGGCGTAACTGTTGTTGCTGGCGTGGATCTCATTGACGGTTCTGGCGAACTTGATGGCATCGACAGAGCTTGAACTTTGCCCGGGAATGATGGATAACTGATTGCGGGATAGTGTTCGTAGTGATCAATCATCTTGAGTTGAAGGTACTGCTATGCCCCGACCGCTGTATGATCAGGTTGTATCAAGTAAATCAGCGTACACGATTTTCCAAAGCCTGTACTTTGATAAAGAATGATCAGAGTGAGTGAGGTCGGTTCGAGGACGCATCAGGCTTCGAGCAGCTGACTCTCCTACATATATGCGGGCAACGATGGATCGGCTAATGGTTGAATTAGAGTTTCTCCTGCATTTAGGGCCGGAGCCCACCCCGTTCAAGTGGGTGCGACGGAGTCGATTCCGTGGCGCACAATCCGTTCGAAACGGATCTTGACGGCAAGATGTGATCGTGGCTGTGGCTGAGGACGATCTTCCTGCATCAGGTCAAATTAGATTGACCAATGCGAATCCCCCAGTAACCACACTACTAATTCGAGGGGCTAGCCTCGCGATCCCCACGTAGGGTCGACTATTAGTCTATTACGACGTCCTTGGGCTAAGAGAGGTGAATACGTCATAGATCTCGTTCCCTGCTTTCAAGTTGTTTTCCCCAGCAAGCACATGCAAGAAAGCAAGATGAAAGTGTCAACCAACACCTTGAAGGTCAAGTGCAGTCGGCCGCTGCTGAGTGGAAGGACACGACTACTTCCAGGGCATATCTTCTAGAATAAGGGATACAATTGTGCTGTACGGTACCCGTCCCAATCGGGGACACGTTAGCTAGACACAATGGAAACGTCGATGACAAGACTTGAGATAAACTTTACAAGTCTCGATGTGCCACGTGCGGTGACATCCGCGGACCCTGCTCCGCCAGTTAGATCATCACGCGGACAGTAAACACAAATACTTAATGAGCGGCACACATTTCAAGAAATTATATGGACCGCGATTTGCGAGGATTTATAACCGAGCAAGGGGAAACAGAAAATCGAACGGTGCTCTTAGAGAGCTAGGGGCTGCTATAGAAATTCGTTTATAGTGGCCCTCCTGCCGCAGCGGCCCCTCGCGCTACATCGACAGGTCTGTCACCAAATTTTGGTGAGAAGCATTTCTAAATATTGTTCAGATGCTATAACGGCACGTCGTAGTAAACGAGCTTTTACGGTATTGCTGTAAAAACCTTGGTGCAATCTAACTTCTAGTCATATGAAAATCGAGAGTGGAATTGACATGTTCTCTTGAAGTGGCATGCGAGCACATGACTCTCACGTATAGTGCCTTCTTAGCGGACAACGCTCAGTCACTGAAGAATGATTGAAACGCTTCATCGTTAAAACTATGGGAATCTGGCCATCTATACTGGGTGCGGATCTGAATGCTTGCCGAGGCTGACCTCCCTGGTAAAAGTGGTCTTGGTACATCAGACATCCAGACCCGTGGGGAGTATGTCTGTCTATTTGGGTGGACTAAGCGTCGATGTCCATGCGTTTGCAAATGAGGGATCAACAGCCAATGACAGACCTTACCAAGATCGAAATGAGCAGTCTGCAAGATACGCCTTGAGTAACGGCTGCAGACACATCCTGCACGTGCAGTGAGGGTGTCTGTTGAATGCGAGTCTGTTAAGACATCGACGCGAGAACGAGTGGCATACCCCCAGAAACCGATCAATCAAGGCGCATCCAGGAGAATCCGGACACCTTGCATCACATGCCAACGCCTTGAGAGCCCGTCGTCAAAGAATAATGCTGTGCTTGTGGACTGTCGTACTTCATCAGTCTTCAGTGGCACGACAGCTGCATGTATACAGTACATACTCGTGCTGTTGTTGGTGTTGCTGCTGCAGATGACAGGTAGCCCAAGTGCACTTCCGAGCAGAGACTCTGCTTGTGTTGCATCCGACATCAGTACTCCATGCTTCCTTCGGAAATGCTCCCGGAAAGCGCGACGTTCAATTTGTCAACGCCAAATCAAGGGCGGTGAGGAGGGCCACAGGGGACTGTCGCATCCGTTGGATAGCGTCTACCTCAGAAAGAGTCTATCTAGAGCGTACCCGAGCTCCCGATTCGTCAACAATCTTGGATATACGTACTTTCTGCAGTGCACGCTATCTATCGGATGCGACACCCTTCTGTACAGTGTCACACTCGAAGATGACTTCTTTCTTCAGACAGTCATGGATACGTTCGGAAGCAGATAGCACAGGTCCTCTTCCGTGAGCAATTTCTACGTCATGCCATAATGTGGGGTATGTGTTTATGAGACGACAGTGCTCGAGTCTTTGGACACATCCCTACGGATACGCGGGTGCAGAAGTTACAGACTCGTTCCGATTTCGTCGTAAACGGTCTTACGTGAGGCTTCATCGGCTTGGTGTATATATTGAGAAGAAGGCACCTCTCGGGCTCGCTGTATTCACGCTCTGCAAACCAGCTTCTCCGCTTCCTCATTGAATAGCCTTCGAAGACCACTCTTGACTTTCACCCCTTCCAGACGACATGTCCAGCTCCAAGGCACAAGGCAAGATTGCCATTGTCGGTGGTGGCATCAGCGGTGTCACACTCGGAATCGCACTCTTGCGCCGTGGTCTCGACGTCAACATCTTCGAGCAAGCCGCCCACTTTGGTGAGATTGGAGCAGGTGTCGCCTTCAACCCGGCCGCCGCGAGGGCCATGGAAATTTGCTCGCAAGACGTCTGGAAAGCATTCGACAAAGTAGCGACACGCAACCAATCGGCCGACAAGCAACAAGTGTGGTTCGACTGGCTAGACGCTCACAACGATACCGAAGTAGGAAAGCAGGAATACGCTTTCAGCATCGGCAACGAATTTGGCGCCAATGCTGTGCACAGAGCGCATTTCCTGGATGAACTGGTGAAATGTGTTCCAGAAGGGGTCACGCACTTTGGAAAGCATCTGGATACCATCGAGGAGCTCCAGGACGGCATGCTTAGATTGAAATTCCACGATGGAACCGACTCTACTGCTGATGCTGGTAAGAAGCTTGAAGCCTGCACCGGTCCAAGAACAAACTGACATTGACTAGTCATTGGATGTGATGGCATCAAGTCCAGGGTGCGATCATGGATGATGGGCGCAGACTCTCCCTGCAGCCCACCAGTTTACACTCACAAGTACGCTTACCGTGGTCTGATTCCTATGGAGAAAGCGAGAAAGGAGCTTGGCGACGACCTGGCGCAGAATGCAAAGATGCACATGGGTCAGGACGGACACATCTTGACATTCCCTGTCAACAAAGGCGCAACCATGAACGTTGTAGCCTTCAAGGTCGATCCCGGAGAGTGGCCGTCAACCACCAAGCTCACTCTGCCTTCCAAGAAGTCGCAAGTGTACGAGGACTTCAAGGACTTTGGTGCCACTGTGCACAAGATTATCGATTTGCTCGAGCCGGACCTTGACTGCTGGGCCATTTTTGGTAAGCAATCCAGGTCCCTTTCTATGAAAGAACAGAGCTAACGACTTGCAGACACTGGTGACCACCCCATGCCTTATTACAACAAGGGCCGCGTGGTTGTCCTCGGCGACGCTGGCCATGCTACTTCGCCTCATCACGGTGCTGGTGCGGGAATGTGCATCGAAGATGCAGCAATCATGGCTGAGCTGCTCGTTGATCCCAGGGTCACAGAGGCAGGCCACAAGGGCTTCGAAGCCGCCTTCCAAGCTTACAACGAGCAAAGACTGGAAAGAACTCAATGGCTGGTCCAGAGTTCTCGTCGCTCGGGTGACCTTTACGAGTGGAGAGCTGAGGGTGTTGGCAAAGACTTTAAGAAGATCGAGGAGGAGTGTCGGGCCCGAGACGAGAAGTTGTGGAATGGTCAGGTCAAGGAGTACATTGAGGAGGCCAAGTCGCTGTTGGCCAAGTCACTGAAGTTGTAGGTGATTTTTATATACGTTCATGTTTTTACTGGCGATGTCGACTTTTGTATAAATGACTGCCACTGTTTTTGCAACAAATCAGATGAGATGTAACAGGACAAGGCTTTGATTCCTATTCATTTTCGTGATGGTTGTCGAAGGGGATGGAAGCTCGAAGGCTTCGCCGGTGATCGGCGCGTCAGTCATCAGCTCAGGCGGCGAAATCTCAAAAATCCACACGTACGGCAGCTTTGCGACAGCTTCACCACCTTTTGAACTGCATTTACACCGCGCAATTCGGACCAATCTATCTTTCAGAGGCGTCTCCTCGCGCATCATTATATACCAGCCAACATGAGCTTCAGATTCCTCGCCAGATCCGCCAGACCTCTTGTCTCGCAAGCAGTCGAGAGCAGAGTGCCTTTTTCGTTCAGGGCTGTCCAGCAAGGCCGCGCTGTCGCCGCCGTCAGATGCTACTCTGCCGCCACCGAGTCTGCCGCCAAGGAGGACGCCGTCGCATCTGAGAACGCAGAGAAGCAGGCCGAGGCCACCAAGGAGGACCCCACGCTCAAGGAGCTTGAGGCCAAGAAGAAGGAGGTGGCTGAAGTCACGGTTCGTTGAATGCAGAACAAGAGGGAAGGAGGGAGCAATGCTGATGGTGTTGGACAGGACAAATGGAAGCGCCAGATTGCCGAGTACCGCAACCTGCAGGAGCAGACGCGCCGCGAAGTGCAGGCAGCCAAGGACTTTGCGCTCCAGAAGTTCGCCAGAGACCTCCTCGACAGCATTGACAACCTCGACCGCGCTCTGTCGGTTGTGACACCCGAGAAGCTCGACGGCAGCAACAAGGACCTCTCGGACCTGCACTCTGGCCTCAGAATGACCGAGACGATCCTGATGCAGACGCTCAAGAAGCACGGCCTCGAGAGATTCGACCCCAGCGCCGAGAGCGAGAAGTTTGACCCCAACAAGCACGAGGCCACCTTCCAGACACCGCAGCCCGACAAGCAGGACGGCACTGTTTTCTTCACCCAGTCCAAGGGATTCACGCTCAACGGCAGAGTCATCAGAGTGAGTGCAGTGTTGAGAGAAGCAACAGCACAAGGGGGAGCACATGCTAACAAACGTCACAGCCCGCCAAGGTCGGTGTGGTGCGAAACTCGTAGACTCGAAGCGACGAAGGTGGATACAGGATTGCAAAAGTAGCTCGGATCATGTGTGGGAATCATGTAGGATGGCAGGCATGGGGGGCAGTAATTGGCAGGACCGGCGGGCATACTCTACATGCAAGGCGTTCCGGTAGACGGACATGACGCCTCTCTCTTGACGGACCCGAGTGGTCTGTCGTGTACAACAAATGTGTATATATATATATATATGTGTGTGTATTCTGTATGATGGACAAAACAGATGATGACGAGAGGCAGGACAGGGAGAGAAGCGGGTGCATCGAGAGCAGGGCGTGTCGGGGGATGGAGAGCAGTGCGGGCGGTGGTGAAGCGGTGGGTTGAGCAGCCTCGGCACATGGCGGCGTCGACGAGCTCGAGCGGGCGCCGGGCGCCGAAATGCGGAGAGTCGGAGACAAATCGCTTTCCAAGTTTCTCCAGCTTCCTGCTCCGCCGCCCCGAGGACTCGGCTAATTGATGAGGGCGGGCGTCTTTGTGTGTGGTGGGCTGCCGTGCACATGCAAATGCTCCAACTCACTGACTCACCCACCACCTTCTCTGCTCGCGCTCGCCCGACTGCACACGCGACCTCTTTCTCGTCATCTGCCGAGTGAGCCTGAATCCGAGCCCGAGCCCGAGCCCGAGCCTGAGCCTGAGCCTGCGCCTGAGCTTGCGAGCTTGTTCTTCCCCTCCAGCACCCCAGGCCGCAAGGCCTCGCCCCCGCCGCTGCCATGTCGTGGAAAAAGTCGGCCGAGCTCATGGACACCATCCGCCACTATGCCAACTTCCCTGCCACGGGCGTGAGTCTGCGCCAGATGGTGCAGTTTGGAGAGAGGCCGTCCGTGGGTGAGTCCACCGCTCCGTGCATGCTCCTTCGCCCATACTGACTGCGCCGACAGGCACTCTGTTCCGCGCCTCGCAGTTCCTGTCCGAGGAACTCCCCATCCGCTTGGCGCATCGCGTGCAGGAGCTGCAAGAACTCCCCGACGGTCTCGGCGACATGCCTTCGATCAAGAGAGTGCAGGACTGGTACGCCCAGTCGTTCGAGGAAATCACCACCCTGAACAAGCCCTCGCTTACAAGCGAGATCCGCGATCGCCTTCTCAAACCCCAGAACGGCAAGAACTCGCGCATCCTCAGCGAGGCCACCAGCAATCCTAGTGTCCACCGCGGCCAGTACCGCTCCCAGCTCACCAACGGCCAAGACAACACCGACAGGAAGAATGCTCTCAAGCGCTACTACAGTGCCGGTGACGACACCAACGACTGGCCCCCAGAACTAAACGACTACAACACCCGCTTCTCAAAGACGCTCGAGAAGATTAAGCGCCGTCACGATAGTGTCGTGACGACTGTCGCCCAGGGCATTCTCGAATACAAGCGCAAGCGCCAACGAATGTCCATCGACCACAACATCCAGGCTTTTCTCGACCGCTTCTACATGTCCCGTATCGGTATCCGTATGCTCATCGGCCAGCACATAGCCTTGACCGACCAGCGAACCCACTCGGACCCCAATTACGTCGGCATCATCTGTACAAAGACCAACGTGCGAGATCTGGCTCAAGAGGCCATCGAGAACGCGCGCTTCGTTTGCGAGGATCACTACGGCCTCTTTGATGCTCCGAAAATCCAGCTCGTCTGCAACCCCGACATCAATTTCATGTATGTCCCCGGCCATCTGTCGCACATGCTGTTCGAGACACTCAAAAACTCTCTCCGTGCCGTTGTCGAAACACACGGCCAAGACAAGGACGAGTTTCCCGTCACCAAGGTCGTCGTGGCCGAGGGCAAGGAAGATATCACCATCAAAATTTCCGACGAGGGTGGCGGCATCCCGAGAAGCTCCATTCCTCTCGTGTGGACATACATGTACACGACCGTCGACCAAACACCCCAACTCGACCCGGATTTCAACAAGAGTGATTTCAAGGCCCCAATGGCAGGGTTTGGCTACGGCTTGCCCATTTCCAGGTTATATGCCAGATATTTTGGTGGAGACCTGAAGCTAATCAGTATGGAGGGGTGAGTGCCAACCATCAGTCTGGTTGAGAAGGTTTACTGACACGGCTTACAGCTACGGTACCGATGTATACCTCCACCTGAATCGTCTGTCCTCCTCGTCCGAGCCGCTCCAGTGACAACGACCAGTCATGAGGGATGAATGGTTTCAACCAGCCATCGACAGACCGATGGTTGACGAAGGCTCACCATCCCACTTCCCATCCCAAGGATTGACGCGTCAGCCACGGAGAGCCCAAACGAACAAGTCCTCGATGCAAAACCTGAGCCTGACCATGGCCTCTCGTGCCATGAAGCTGAAGCGAGCTGCGACTCGCGAAGTCAGCGAGCGACGCCAGGTCGGAGATGCCGAGGAGATGGTGAACGGACCACAGGACTCTAATGTAACCCCCTGGTGGAAAAACGTGACGATGGAGGAAAGCATGTAGATGTATATGTTGCACCATAGCATGCTTGTGGGAGACGCCCATGCTACATGTCTTGTTTCTTTTTTTTTGCATGTCGAATTCGATGGTTAGTATGATGTAGCATGGCACCGGCGTTCTGATATTTGAATGAGGAGACTTCAAACACTTTCATACACGATATAAATCTTTTTATTCCTTGGTGGCACCGGTTGAATCTTGGAAGGTGAAGCCAATCAAATCGCCAAAAGAGGCAGTCGGCTTTGCGACGCGTCTTCCCAGCCAAAACTCTACACCACCCATCAAAGGATCAAGTCTTGCACATCCAACACAACAAAACACCATCAATCAACAAAAAAAAACATTTTCACGGTTCTCTCTTCTGTCGTCGAACCGGACTCCAACGCCGCGGCAGACGATTCGACAAATCCCAATTCACAAATATGTCTACCCAATCATGGCCAACAATGACACCAGTAAACCTGGCACCAGCCATGTCGACCTCATCGCCAGCATCACAACCGGACCCCAACAACCCACTTCCCCAACTCCTACACACACCTTCCGGGCTAGCAATCCTCGAGCTCCAAGGCACCATCAACTTCCCGCAATCCAACCCAGAAGAAGTAGCGTCATCGCAAACGGAAGCGACCCAAGTCGGCAGACTCGTGTTCCCGCTCTACACACCGGGAACATCAGATCCCCACGCCGGAGCCTGGATGAAGCGCGTCCATTTTTACATCGGCAAGCACCAGCGCATGACGGGCGAGATCAGGAAACTGGGCAAGCCGCTGGCGGTGCTGAGGAAGGCAAAGGGCGGGGATGATGCGGCTGTCGAGATTGTCGAGATCATTAGGCATAAGATTGTCTTTGGTAGTCGGCCGGAACCCGTGAGCGAGGACATGGCTTAGACATGTGCGGATCGGACGGAGAGATTGGACGATGCGTTTGTGTTGCTTCTAAGCATCACAGTCTTCCGCTCTGCTCATGAGAACGTGTTTCTCGGCGGGATCGATGAGTGAAAGAGTACGCGACCAGCAGTCTGGTCCAAAAGACTTTGATTGGCATCCCGAGACAACCTTGCTGATAGGGACACCCGGTTGCAACAAGCCCACACGACGAAGAGATATCAGACATTATACGCATCAGTCGTTTCACTCTGCAGAGGAAATGGAAGCAAGTAAAAGCAACAACATAAAACACCCATGCATATTTTTTTGGTCAAACCCCCCCGCAATGTGCATACAGGAAGAAAACAGACCCAAGCATTTCTTCGTCAGGCTCAAAACAGAAGCATCTACTCGATAATCTCCTCGGTCTCTTCCAGAATCTCCTCGGTGATTTCCTCGACAAACTTGCCCTCGCCCTCGGCCGCCTCCTCGTCCCTGGCGGCAGCCTCTTCGGGCGAGATGATGGGCAGGCCTTCCTCCTCGCGCTCCTCGCGCAGCTCGTGCTCGGTGCGCTCGCGCCAGGCAAGCCACTCGTCGAGCAGGCGGCGGCGTTGCTCGACCACGGCGCGGTTGGCCGTGTTCTTGCGGGCGACGTCCTCCTCCTCGAACTGCTTGCTCCACTCGCGCAGGTTCTTGCGCACTGCTTTTTGCTCCTCCTTGGACAGCAGACGCTCCGGACGAGGTCGCCAGGCGAATTGCTTGAACTGGTCGATGGGGTCTTCGCGCAGGAGTTGACCGCGGAAGTCGTAGAGGTGGTAACCGTTCTCCATCTGTAGTTACTAGATTAGCAGCGTGTTCAACGACAAAGAAAGGACGAAATGTGCTTACGCGGTGCTTCCAGACACTGGCGCTGGTGGCGACGAAACGGCCCGAGGGGTCCCAGTCGATGTCAGTAACACCGTAGTGCTCGGCAGTGTTCATGAGTGCCAGGTTGGCCGTCAGGTCCTTGTCCTTCTCATCTCTCTCGCCCTCGTAGTCAAAGTCCCAGAAGTCGAGGTCAAAGCTCTGCTGCGAAAGGACGGTGGCGACGACGACGAAACGGCCGTTGGGCGACCAGTGGATGGCGTTGTTGTTCTTCTTGTCGATGGTGCGAATCAGCTTGAAGTTACCAACCTGGTTGCCCTTTGCCTTTTCCGGGCAGAAGAAGGAGACGGCCGTCTTGGGGGGGACGGCGGCACCAACGGGGACCTCGCCGGCGGTGATGAGGACGAAGCGGTCACCCTTGGGCTCCCAGGCAAAGTTGATGACGGTGTCCTTGATGGCGTCGACGACCTCGACGGGCACACCCTTTTCCTTGATGCGGAAGATTTCGAGGTTGGTGGCCAGCGACTTCTTGCTCTTGCTGTGGCGGTCGACCTTGACGCACAGGAAAGAGCTGTCGCTCTGCCAGTGCAGCTTGGCGTCGGATACGTTGAACAGGTTGCGGGTACGGACGATCTCCTTGCTGGGGACGCTCATGAGACCGACCTTGGCGGGGTTGCTGCCGACTTCGGGGGTCCAGTAGCAGAAGAGTTGCTCGTACGTCTTGATACCCTCACGGTTAGGCGTGGCAGGGCACCACTCAAAGTCCTGGATCTTTTCAATCTTGATCGAGACCTTGTCGAGCAGGTTCATGCGCGGCAGTTCGTAGACGGAGATGCCTTGGTCGGGGTTCATGCGGGCCACGTACTTGGAGTCGGCGGACCACTTGAAGGCGGGCCATTGCAGCTTCTTCTTGATGGGGTTGCCGGCCTCGTCGGTCTGGGGGCCGTTGGCGGCGTCGAGGGTGACAAAGGAACGCAGGGGCAGGCCGGTCTCGACGTCCCAGATGATGTAGTTCTTGCCGTCCTCGTCGACCGAGAGCACGGGGTGGCCCTCGTCGACCTGCATGGGGCGGTGCGACCAGGTGGTGAGGTATCGCTCGTCGGGCGAGAAGTCGACGAGGTTGACGCCGGGGTGGGCAAAGCGCTTCTGTCTGCTCCACGACTGGCCACCCCACAGCTGCACACCCTGTGCGTGCATCGACGTCAGGTAGGTGCCCTTGGGCGACCACTGCACAAACGACTCGGTCCAGTGCTGGCGGTCGACGATCGAGTCGGGCTGCTCGTCCTTTTCGTTCCAGAAGACGCCGACGCTGTCGCCGCGGTACATGACAAACTGGTCACGGCCGTCGTTGTCGCCCAGCCACCAGCGCAAGTGCTCCTTCTCCTGGAACGGCTCGACGTGCGGGGGCTTGTAGTCCTCGTCGATGCGGCCCTCGCGGCCAAAGCGCTCGATGTCGGTCAGCTTGTTGACGGCCATGGTGTGCTTCTTGTCCAGCGGGGTGCCGTTCAGGGCCTTGACGGCGGCCTGGGCCTGTGCGGGCGACTCGTACTCGACAAAGGCGTAGCCCTCGGTCATGTTGGTGTCGTCGTTGAGGGGCATGAGGACCAGGTCCTCGCTGGTCTTGCCCGCGCTGGTGAGCTTGCGCAGGATAAACTTGATGAGCTTGGCCTTGCTCTCTTCGGGCACCTTGGGGAGGCCGTCGACGACTACGAACGAGTCAAGACCCTCCTCCATGCGCACGTCAAACTGCTCGCGCAGATCTGTCCGTGTCGGTCAGCATCGTTCCCAGACGTCCTTAGGTTTTTCTCCTCGTCTGCGACCGTGTGCCACATATTCGTCTCACAAAAAGCGCGTACCAGAATAGTCGATTTCGACATCGTCGAATTGCTCGTCGTCGACGAGGTTGTCAAAGCTGGGAGCCATGTTGGCGGTGTATGAGATGTCGGGTGGCCCGCTGCTCTTCGATTTCGCAAAAAGTGCAGCAGCCGCTTCGAATTTGATTCGATCCCGATAGATCACGCACGTGATCACGACCACTCTAGGCGACTTCTCTACACTCCCCGGACCCTCTACTCTCTTGTCGTCTGGTTTCAAGGCTTGACAAACAACGTTCCAGACATCGGTTTCAGTAACATAATGGCTCACACAAACCTCACCCATTGAGCTGCGCTCCAGTGCTGCCCGCGGACTCAGCACGCCGCCAAGACTTTTGTTCTTGTCGATACCGAAAGTGGCTTCTATGACCGTCGCGTCCATGCGCGTCCTTCTACAAAGAAATCCCGCCGCTGCCACAAACATCCAGCGATTGATGCTCCTATTCTCAACTACTTAACCGCCCCCAAGGCCCTGTCCTCCTTGCACTCTTGTTCAGCCTGTGTCCGCTCCGCCCTTCCCAAGCACCCCACAACACCCAACACACGGCACCGACGTCATCTGTCGCGACCATGTCCTACGACGAGAAGCGCTTCTCCGACTTGATCTATGAGATCTTGCGCCAGAGCGATCTGGAAACCGTCTCAGCGAAGCGCATCCGTACCGCCCTTGGCGACAAACTCGGCTACGATGTCAGCGAACACAAAGTCTGCTGCTCCCCTTGCTACCCGCTCCAGCATTGCTCTCTGACACGTTGAACAGGCAGCAATCAACGGCCTGATTGAGACCTGCTTCGACAGGGTGAACGCTGAGAATGCGAATGGTACAAACGGCGCATCTGCCTCTCCTTCCCCTCCCCCTTCTTCACCCGCCAAGCGCAAAGAACCCTCTGATGAATCAGACGTGTCCGATGTAGCCGATGAGAGACCCAAGAAGAGAGCCCGTCAGGACGAGGAGGATGATGCCGCTTATGCTGCCCGTCTGCAACGCGAGGAGAACACCCGAGCCCGCCCCACTAGAGCAGGCGCAACCAGAAAGGCCGCCCCGGCCAGGAAGAAGAAGAAGTCGGCAGCCAAGGTCAAGGACGGCAGCGACGTGGAGAGTAACGGCGAACCAAAGGAGCGTAAGGGAGGCTTCCACGTGAGTACAAGGAGCAGCCATTGCGCGCATCCCAGGAACTCACTCGGCACAGAAACCCATGAACTTGTCAGAACCCCTCTCTGCGCTGCTGGGCGAGACACAGCTGTCCAGGCCACAGACCGTCAAGAAGATTTGGGAGTACGTCAAGGGAAAGGACCTTCAAGACCCAAGCGACAAGCGACAGATCGTCTGCGATGATGCCATGCGAGCCGTCTTCAAGACAGACCGCGTGCACATGTTCACCATGAACAAGATTCTGAACCAGAATCTCTACCCGGTCGAGGAGCCGGCCGAGTGACGAAAAGAGCTTGTCGGCGCAAGAAGTGGGCTGACACGTGTGGCTTTTGCATAAACATTTCTACACAGCGCGTTGTTCTTGAAGCGGGGCTTCGTCATTTACATATACAGAAGCTTGCAATCACCGGGGTCACGATGGGTTACGAGACATGAAAATCGAGCAAGGCAAGAGAAGGCTTGGGCCCGTTCCATATGAGCTGGGCAATAACGTCAATTCACTCTTTCTACCAAGAGCATGCATCGTTGAAGCATCGATCAGCAATCACTGTCGCCTCAATTAAGTCATCATGAAAGCCTCAATTATAGCCGTCGTTTGTGCTTCGGTCAGCTATCAGAGCCTTCGATTCTCACATTTTGGAGAAAGCGAGTCTGACGGGAAGTCCTGACTCTCGCAAAGCAGCTCGAGTCAAGCCTGGAAGGAACACGCGTATTAACAGCCCCTCTTGTGCCTTTGTTCTGTTCGATTCGACGATGTGAAACGTGTTAGGGCGACTCAGTTCTCGTATAGAGATGAAGGCCCCATGTCATCGCTAACCACTTCCTTTCAACACACAGTATCGCCACCAGCTACTCTCTTTTGGTTCACAGGAGCAGTGCTCTGACAAGTCAAGGAACCGAGGGACGCAACGGAAAGTGTCTCCGTTCCGCATTTGCCTCTGAGGCTCGAGCCACGCGTGCAGCAGTCTCCAATCAAAACCGTCAAGCCCACCAGTTAAGCCGCACTGAATAGGCTTTTCATGGGTGGGGCGCAATATTGTGTTCACTGTTGACAGGCACTACTTTCCTCCCCCAGGGCCCCGGATTGTCGTTTTCATGTGCCTCTTCTGGTCAAACCCAAACAGGCCTACAACATTCTCTAGTCCGGCCAAGAAACTGGAGCGCTGCTCCCTTGACACTGGCGTGCAGAGACACTACTGTTCTAGTTCTACGGTCGCTCCGCGCGTCGCGGCGCAAACCACAACATGTCGAAAGAAGCGAAACAGATCAGGGCCAAGGAGAGGGCCTTGACGCTCCAGGAGCGTGAGATGCACAGTTATTACTCCCCGTGGCAAGCTGCTCAAGGAAATTCAAAGAATGTCGCCTCTCATGTTCAAGACCTCGCCGAGGTAAACGACTTTGCCATAAATACCCTCGCCGACAAGGGCTTCCGCGCCCTGGCATCGCGCGACAAGGCCCTGACAGCATTTGCACAGCTGGCTACCCTACGTCTCGGCGTGCGACGAGCGATGGTCTCACTGCTCGACTCGACCCATCAGTATATTCTAGCCGAAGCGACAAAGACCCTCTCCCTGGTCGACGATACCCGACATGCGAAAGACGATGAGCTGTGGCTGGGCAACGCCATTCTCTCGCGCGACGATGCCGTGTGCCAGTGCAGCTTCAAGAGAGTATACACCGTCAAGGATGAGAAGGGCATTTCCTATAGCGCCACTGCTGCCGTCATCCCCGACTGCCGCTTGGACGACGAGTACAAAGACAAACCCTATGTCATTCAGGAGCCTGGCGTTCGCTTTTATGCCGGTGTACCCATCAGATCAAGATCCGGTCACATGATAGGCGTCTACGCCGTGTCCAGCGATGTGCCGCGTGCTCCCCTCACCTACGATGAACTGCGCTTCATGCAAGATATTTCTGTCGCCGTCATGGACCATTTGGAATGGGCAAGAGATCGTGTTGATCGATACAAGGGAGAGCGCATTGTGCGCGGTATGGCCGACTTCATTGAGGGCTCTCCCTCCATGCGGGCCATGAAAAGGGAAATTGATAATGACGAGGCCACCACCGCACCACCAGCTATTGCTGTCTCCCCTCCCGATACGCATACGCAAGAGGACACCCGTCCCAAGAAGGAGTCACCTAATCGACCGCAGCCTAAACGAACAGACAGCAGGGTCTCGAGTCGCTCTCCTGTCCAATCTCGTTCGCAGTCCGTCTCTAAGCGTAACGAGGCCAAGCCCGACAGCTTGTCCAAACTACTAGATAGAGCTGCTAGAATCTTGCGGGAAAGTACACTGGCCGAAGGTGTTGTTTTCTTTGGTCCGACTGGCAACAATCCCGCCAAACCCACGTTGAGATCAGCCATGGCTGCGCGTGACAGAATGTCAGGGACCGACGACGAAAGCTCGAAACGCCTATCTGTGGACATCAATGAACTCGAGAATTCCACCGACTCCGATGCGAACTACCAGATTCGGACATCCAAGATTCTCGGCATCTCGTTGACAAACAAAAAAGACTCCTCGCTCTTCCACAACACTGCATTAGGAGTCAACACACTGGAAAACTACTTCAAGCTGTACCCGAATGGCAAGAGTCTCCACTTTTCCGAGGCTGGTTCCGGTCTTTCTTCAGAGGACGATAGTGCCAGTGAGGGTCAGAAATCATCCAACGAAGCCAAAGACGATGTTGAGTCCGCTAGCGGGAAGGTCATCAGTCGAAGGAAGAAGATTCGCATGAGTCACCAGGAACTTCTGAAAAATCTCCCGGGCGTCAAGAATGTCATCTTTTTGCCGCTTTGGGACTATGTTGAGGAAAAAATGGTTGCAGGGTGTTTCCTGTGGACATCGAGCACGGGAAGAATGATGAATCTCGACGACGATCTCTCCTATCTGAGAGCTTTTGGGAACACTATTATGAGTGAGGTTGCTCGTATGAATGCTCTCAAAGATGACCGCGCAAAAACCACCTTCATCGCTTCCATGAGCCACGAATTGCGCTCACCTCTACACGGTATTCTTGGTAGCGTTGAATTTCTTCAGGACACTGCGAGTGATGCTTACCAATCTGGACTCATCACCTCTATTGCTACTTGCGGAAAGACTCTCTTGGACACTCTTGACCATGTGCTTGACTACGCCAAGATCAACAAATTGGGCAGGACGCGGATGAAGAAGAATGCCAGATCGAATCGCCTCGCCTCGGCCACCGATTCACCTTTGGAAAGTCTCAACATCTCAGCCGAGATTGATCTTGGCTTAGTCGTCGAAGAAGTTGTAGAAGCTGTCTGTGCTGGTCATGCTTTCAAGAAGATGCACACCGGAGAACTCAAAACCAGTGACGCGCCTGTAGTCACACTCTCGCGTGCCTCATCTTCAAGCACGCTCACACCCGCCGAAGGAGGAAACGTTCAAGCCGGTGAAGTCGCTGTTCTTCTCGACATCAGTCCCCGTGCCAGCTGGAAGGTGCGCACGCAGCCAGGTGCTTTGCGAAGAATCATCATGAACCTCCTGGGCAACGCTCTGAAATATACTGCCAAAGGTTTTGTTGCGGTATCTCTTCGAGCTCAGGAAAGCGCGCACCCGCACAAGGTTGACGTCGTCTTCCGAGTGGTGGACTCCGGCAAGGGAATGTCCGAGGACTTCCAGAAGAATCGCTTGTTCGTCCCATTCAGCCAGGAGGATACATTCCAGCCAGGAACCGGTCTGGGTCTCAGTATTGTGCGCCAGATCGTCGACTCGTTGGGTGGAAACATCGACATCAAGAGTGTGCAGAATGTTGGTACAGAAGTTGATGTGCGCCTCAGTCTGTCTCCTGCGGATCCTGCCGTTGGCCTTCCGGATAAGGAAATAACCGAAGTGGCGAAGAAGACCCGGGGTCTGCGACTCTGTCTACTGGATCCCAACGGAGAGAAGCAGAAGGATCCAAACGATCATATTGCACGACTAGACACGACTCTAAGTGAAGTCTGCTGGGGATGGTTCGAGATGGAGGTCACGAAAGCAAATAGCTTGAAGGAAGCGGATGCCGACATGTTCTTGTACACGGAGCCTCCATCGGTCGAATACCTGCTAGAGCACCACGGTATCAACAGAAAGGAAGAAACCAGTGGAGGCAGGGGCAAGGAAACACCTTTAATCATTGTTTGCCTCAATGCCTCTGAGGCCATATCAATCACAGCCAACCACATCAAGAAACTGTCTGACCTTGGCCGTATCGTCGAAGTCATCCCACAGCCCTGCGGACCTCGAAAGCTTGCCAAGGTTCTGGGTCACTGTGTTAGACGAATGGAAGAAGCATTCAACAGGCCCATGAAGCCTGAAAGGGTGCCAAAAAGTTTGCCGAATAGAGGCAAATTAGAAGACATTGGTGCTGCCTCCGTTCTGGGACTATCAAGCATGACTCTTCCGCGTCTTAACTCTATGGAAGAAAGGACAGAGTCGGTACGCACTCGTGAGTACCTTCGTGACATTTCATCACAAATACCTCCCAGCACGGCCGTGGCGTTTCCGAATGTGAATACAAACGAGAAAGACAAACGCGATATGGGTAGTGCTCGAACGCTCCACGACCAACAACCCTCGAGTTCAGCGCCGCATGTTCTGCTAGTCGACGACAATCGGATCAATTTGCAACTACTGGTCATGTTTATGAAAAAGCACAAGTTTCCCTATCAAGAGGCGATGAACGGCCAGGAAGCGCTCAACAAGTACATCGAGTTCGCCGACAGCCCAGACAAACCGAGATTCGACTTTGTACTCATGGACATCAGTATGCCGGTCATGGACGGGCTGGAAGCAACACGCCGTATTCGCGAGTTTGAGCAAGAAAACAGCCTTAAAAAGACAACAGTCATTGCTCTTACGGGACTCGCCAGTGCGCAGGCCCAAGCCGAGGCCGAGTCTTCGGGCGTTGACATCTACATGCCGAAGCCTGTCAAGTTCCAGGATTTGAGACCGCTGCTTGTACGCAAAAAGTCGGAAAAGGGTACAGACCAAATGACCAATAGCTCAGACAATACACCAAAGAAAAACAAGCAGCAAGGTCCAAATGCCGACGCACTCGGAACGGAAAAGTCGAAGGACCAATGATTTTGCGTACACACCCATCCCTTCCTTTTTTTCCTTTCTTGTTTCTCATTTTCCTTTCTTGTTACTACCATTCTCCTTTGTTTGCATATCGCTCTTAGCGCACTTGGCGTTGGTTGGTCATCTGATTGTCCTTCAAGACTACAAAATCATTGGTTAGTGTCTCGGTTGCAAGTTGACCCAAGGAAAGAAGTATTTCTTGCATTCATACGCATAGCTAGTCCTTAATTAGACACACACAAGCATCACTCTGGGCCCTCTCAAGGCCCGTGAGGCTTTAGACATAGGGTACTGCCATTTACTCTTATCCCTGACCACCGCAAAATATGATCGGAGTAGGCGGTGACAAGCAGGAGCGAAGCACAGATTTTGAAACTCCGGAACCCTTACAAGAAAGGAAGTAACGACGGGTTTGTCAAAGAAAGAGCTTTGAGCTTTTGTTCATGCCTCAATATGTTATTTGCTTTGTCTTGCAAGTCTTGAATGCTTCTTTATCCCACATTTCTCATCGTTGAACCATTGTCACCGAAACAAAGCCATTAGACGCGCATACCAGAAACCATAAGAACGCATCTCCTAACACACCATGACCATCACACCAAACCACATCTAACCATACAGGCACCTCACCCGAACAGCAAAGATAATCATGACCTCTACACAAGACTCCGACGCAATGGACATATTCTGGGCTCTCGACGACTCAGCCATGAGCCAACTCGGTGCCGGCACCGAAACCACGACCCCTGAACTCGACGAAATACCCCTCGCTCCCATCCACAGCTACGCCTACCAACTGCACAACGAGCAAGTGTGTCTAGCGCCCGTAAGTCAAGCCTCCGACCCTCAAGCCCCCGTATACCTGTTCGAAAACGGCAACTTGGTCGTCTGTGACGCTCCTGCTATGCCATCTGCCAACGTATCTACTGATGTTGGTCCCGCGGCTGCATACACGGCTCTCGTATTTGCTAGAAATGGCACAAGGCGTAAGGACATCTGCCCAGCACTGCGTGAGGAACACGATGCTGTCATCTTTGCTTGTGAGCAGGAGATGCTTGAGGCGCCCCGGACTGTTAAGGGGTCCACGTTTGTGGACCGTCGTGTTGAACCTTCTTTCTATGCTGCTGATGTGAACAAAGATGCTGATGGTCAGGGACTGCTGGTCTCTACTGAGGGCTTGTTTTCTTAGGTAGGTAAGTTTATGGGATTGGTCGTTGTGCTGTTTTGACTATCAATATCTTTTTTTTTTTTTTTTTTTTTTTTTAGAAATATT